>CM042551.1:18525000-19125000 GCA_023630585.1 Cranoglanis bouderius
GCTCACTGGGTTTTTTTTTTCCCTCCGAGGTGAGATTTCAGTGTCTGTTTAGCGTTTAACTGGGTATCAAATGCGATCGCTCTCGTTCGAAGGCCCCCCGCGTGGTCGTCATGTAGCCTAGTCCTTATCAAAGCTCCCCCTCCCTCTGCCTTGTTGTGACAGCTCTGATATTGTTTATCGAGGTGGATGTCAGGTTTAATTAGCAATCGATAGGGAAAGCGCTCTCTGCCCGCGTCTCTGACGTCACCGCCGATTAGCGCTTCTCATTGGTCTCAAATTCCCCGAGCCGAGGCTAATTATTGGAAGGTGGCCGCGTTGATAAAGTACAGCTCGTCCCCCCTCCTTTTCTCCCGCACCATGTCCCCTCCTCGGCGGCCGCGCACGCTGCGTGTCTTTTAAACTCTGCGCCGCCGGGTCTCTACACGTCGCTTCCTCCTTTTTTTTTTTGCCCGGGAGATGATGGACAGCAGGATACTGGATCCACCTCACGCCCAATTCGGAGGCTCGCTCGGCGGCATGGTGAGCTTTCCGTACCACCTCGGCCACCACCATGTGTACGAACTGGCCGGGCATCAGTTGCAGTCCGCGGCCGCCGTCCCTTTCTCCATAGACGGATTACTGAACGGCTCGTGCGCCGCGTCGGTAGTGAACTCGAACCCGTTGCTGTCGTCTGGCTGCGCTATGAATGGAGATAACCAGCAGTACAAACTGACAGGTAGGCTACGCTAACCAAACATAAAATATTCCTACAATATCAGCGACATAACAGCAAACAACAACAATAACAACAAAATACATCCGTGCTATTAAAGGAAATGCTGTGAAAAGCTATTTAAAAGCGGATTGTTGAAGGAACGCTTCTGTAGCTTCTTCAAGAGGCGTCCAAAACAAGAATGTTAGAGCCAGATGAAACAAAGAAGCTGTGTAGTTTGTTCACTGCACTGAAAGCTGATGCAAAGTGTGATGCTTCTGAGGACACACAGTTTTTTTTTAATTTTGCGATTAATTGTGCTTGGTAGCTTGTTAAAATACACCAAGCTGTTTTCAAATTATTATTATTATTATTATTATTATTATTATTATTATTATTATTATTATTATTAATGATAATAATTAAATAATAATAATAATAATAATAATAATAATAATAATAATAATAATTGTAATAATAATATGACATAAATCGGACTAAACATTAGGAAGAAATCAAGGCCAAAAAGGGAAATTCTGCTAGGTTTAGTCCGACATTAAGGTCTGACAAAGCGTGGTGTTAATATTCTAACATATTCTATTCTCGTAGATTCGGGAGATCCAGAGAAGGATAGCCCTGGCTGTAAGAGAAGGCGAACTCGCACCAATTTCACTGGCTGGCAGCTGGAAGAATTAGAGAAGGCGTTTAATGAGAGCCATTATCCAGATGTGTTCATGAGGGAGGCTCTGGCTCTCAGACTGGACTTGATAGAATCGAGGGTGCAGGTAAAAAATACGAAATATTTCTGTTTCACGTCCCTGATGTTGGTTTGAGTCACAAAAATGATGATTAGAGTTGAAATCCTTCAGAGGAAAAAAAAAAAAAAATTAAAAAAAAAAAAAAAAACAATGTGCAAGCTTTTAGAGAGAAATGTATAATGCAAATATGTTTATGGAACCACAACTGGTGTAAAAACTCAGTTTTGTTATGCAAATAATTTGTCATAGGCTTTGGAATTTAAATTGCAATTAAGGCTGCTTTTCTAGTGATCTACTGTTTTTCATTGTAGGCCCACCTTACACATAACCAACCTTACACATCACCACAGGGACTGTAAATAACATCAACATGAAAGTTAAATTGTAATTTATTGACGTGGTAACCAAAAACGCAGCAGTCTCCAACGACATTAACGAATTGTTTTATTAGATAATTTTTCCTTATTTACAGACCCTATTCTTAAAAATAATAATAATAATAAAATAAAATGTAAAATACTGAATATACATATTTGTAATATTGTGATTATGCAGGATATGTTAGCAGTGTTCTCAGTGTGGGGTGCTTGTATTCTAACCAACAAATATATGATTCATCGTATGAATTTTGGTGGTATTAAGATATGCCTTTCAATCCAGATAATAATAGATAAACCAGTGTCCGTAAAGTTGAATATCGGGGGGGGGGGGGGGAGCTTAAATGTTGTCAAATGAGTTTTAGAATAAAAACAAAAATAGATCATGACACGAGAGTTTGCACAGTTTACACATGTTCACATGGCCTAGTCATAATAATTGCATTTACGAACACATACAAGCCTATATTATATTAACCGTTTATTTTATAATGTTTGCTTAATCACTGATAACACGCTTAAAAAGCGATACATGACGATATGCTACTTAAAAACAAAACAAAGCAAACATTTAGATGATTTTTAGAAGAATTTAAATGTAGCTCATATTAATATATTAGTAGTTTTTAAAGAGTATTTCTATTCATGTGTTTGTTAGGAATATATTTAATCTGGATATTATGTTGACCTTATTTAATTTGGAATAAGGCCTAGTTTGTTTGGTTGTTAAACCTTTTTTTTCCAAATAGGGCTAGTTTATTTTGTTTTTATTTTCCTTTATTAAGCCTAGAAAATGTTGTACTGATACAATATGCTTCAGATCAGGATTTTAATTGAAATATCAATTAACATCTGTATTGAAGACCAACTCCTCATCCAAAACATGCATATCAATTTAAAATAATAATAATAATAATAATAATAATAATAATAATAATAATAATAATAATAATAATAATAATAATAATAATAATAATAATAATAATAATAATAATAGTAATAATAGTAATAATAACAATAATAATAATAATACCCCCTCCCCCTCCAATAATCTGCAGGTGTGGTTCCAGAACCGCAGGGCCAAGTGGAGGAAAAAAGAGAACACGAAGAAAGGTCCAGGCCGACCAGCGCACAACTCGCACCCGACCACCTGCAGCGGCGAGCCCATGGACGCTGAGGAGATCGCCCGGCGCGAGCGCGAGCGCCTAGAGAAGAAGAAGCGCAAGCAGGAAAAGCGGTTGTTGCGGTCGCAGGGTGGCAAGCTGCTTCCCGGGGACTTGTTTCACACGCCGGGCTCGGACAGCGACAGCGGCGTGTCGCATGTGACGGACAGCGAGCACCAGCACGTGCACTGCGAAGCTGTCAGCCGCCACCAGACGCACGCGGGCTGCGAGCAAACGCCAAACCAAAGAAGCGCGCACGCAGACGCGAGCGGAGCCGAGTTGGACTCATCAGACGGCGCGCGCCAGGCGAACCTCGCCAGATCCCCCGGCCTCCAAAAAGCAAATCCTTTCAGCGTGGAGAGCCTGCTGTCGGACTCAAGGCCACGGCGTAAACCCGCTGTCGACTTCCCAGTAGCCTCTGCGCGGCCTTTGATAGGGAAGGGCCACTTTTTGCTTTACCCCATCACACAGCCGCTCGGTTTCATCGTGCCACAGACTGCTCTAAAGGGCACGGCGGCAGGTACCGAGGAAGAGCACGAGCACGGGCCAAAGGCTCTCGTAAGCGACAGTGACGCTATCGGAAGCCCAGCACAGAGGAGTGACCCGGAGCTGAGCAGTGTAAACCCAAACGCGACAGCAATCAAAGGCCAGGTCAGTCCATCGGGTCCACTCGCGTGTTCACTGCAGGCCAGTCCGGGCCAAGCCTGTAACGGGCCCTCACCAGGCGAAGTGTGTCCGCCAGATAGAGAGGCAGAGCTCGCCTGTCCAAAGTCACCCCCGTCCGAAAAAAGGGAGCAGTCGTTAGGCATGTTTGATTATCCACAGAGCTCCGAATCGCCTTCAACCCACACGGACACCGACAAAGACTCGGCTGATGTCGATATGGGATAAATTGGGCACTGAATAAATCGAGGAGTGTCAATTTATTGTCTGACACTATTTCAAAGCTTAACCGAAGAGGGAAAAAAACACACTGACATATCAACGCGGCCCCCTTTTTATTTTTTATTATTATTATTTTTTTTTTCATTGACATATTTATATTATGATTAGGGGAAATATCTGTGTGAACACTTGTGTATGTGTGTGGTGGGCTAAATGTTTATTGGAAAAGAAAATAGATCAACAGCAGCAGCAGCAGCAGCTCCTTGTAACAAACTGTAAAGAGAACAAGACAAAACCTCAAACGTTGTAAAAAAAGTATTAAAATATTTATATATGTAAGTTTTTCATAAATAAATCGATTGTATACAATGACATCTGCACGTGTACGATACTAAATAGCCTTTATATTGTTGGGAAAGGTAGTCTCCATCTTTTAAAACCCCAATATTGTATTTTTATGTGTGTATTGCTTTAACAAATTTATTCATCTATAAGCCCCGCTGAAATGAGGTTATAAGCCAGAGGCGAAAAGACCCGTTCGACTCCTGCAGAGTTTTGATATGAAAGTAATTATTTTCCCGGTGGCTACTGCAGGGATTCAGTTTATTTTAGCCCAAAGGGTTATAACACATTACCGATTTCCAGTGATATGAAATCACATAAACTTCCTAGAATAATAGAATTAGCATGAAAGGCTGGGGTGTCAAATTGAAATAGGAAAATAATAGCCCCGGCAGCTGGGAGTGTGTGTGCGCATATTGGAGAGGAGATGGGAATTCGTGGGGCGGAATTTTCATGAGCTTCCCCACTTTGTCCAGGCCCTTGTAGCCAGCTATATTAAGATAGATGTTCGATGATATCCCTCATTGTTCTGTCGCTTATATTGATGTCCCCGTGTTATCAGCCTATTGATCATGCGTCGGCTGTAATAGGACGGGCGCAGCAAACGTGCCTATTTACAATAGCAGAACACATTTGTTCTAATAGGGCTGGCGCTCCCTGGGGACGCTGCGGGGGCTCACAGACATCTGCGCCTGGACAACATTAGCAATGTTGACCAGATCTAAAGCCGAGCTCAGAAAAGGGGGGGAAAAAGGAGGTATAAAATAATACAGCACGATCCGATCGCTTTAAATTACACCTGGTCTATAACTGGTAAATATAGCATCAATAATACATTCCCAATGCGCCCGGTATGGATGGAAAGTGCGCGCTCCCTTTTCTTTCTATGGTCATCCGTGCGCATTTTATTGTTTTCTTAAATTTCCTCGAGCCCCTTCCAGCTCCTTCTCGTCGTCGCATCTTGATTTGCAAATAAATTGAAAGTAATCCGAGGGGCAGTGCTGCGTTTGAGGCGGCACAAATGAATTTCTGAGCCCGTGTCCCTATCAAAATATTTACATACATTTCACCAGGCCACTCATGTTAGCTCGGGAGCAGGAGAAGACTTAGCATACGGGGTTCAGAGCCAGGCATAGCCTACAGACAAACACTGAGTTAGATAAAACACACACACACACACACACACACACAAAGAGTTTTTTTATTTATTTATTTATTTATTTATTTTTATGCACACAAAAGATCCCCACCTCATGGGCCCAAGTGCCAAGACAGAGAATCAATAACAATAATCATTTAATGTTCACATGACTATAAGGCTAAAACAATGACGTGAATAATTCATTCCTCGCGCGTGTTTCTGATTAAGCAATTACTGAGCAGCTGTCATCTCATCCCCATCTCAAAGTCGACCGAGGAATATATTAATTTCAGTCAATGAATTGCCTTTTAGATGGGGGAAAAAGCAAGTGTTTGGAAAACGTGAGCAGTCTGGGGGTGTACTTCAATTTATTACTCTCTCTCTCTCTCTCTCTCTCTCTCTCTCTCTCTCTCTCTCTCTCTCTCACTCTCTCCCTCCCTATGTCTCTCAGTAGAGCTCAGTGATGGTGGGGGGGCGTTCATGTTTAATTCATTTGCAGTCTGAATAGTAGGTATCGCTGGCTGCACACTGGTGGCCTTAAGGTGAAATTAGCGATTTGCTTAAGTAGTTAAGCTTTTGCCTGAAAGCAGGCTGCTGCACGACCCAAGACAAACTATCAATCGATATGGAGCCGCGCAGCCTCCAGGAGATGTGTCCTCCATGAATCACACTTTATGAATTCAATTTCTACCCGGAGAAGTTTTCAATTTGAACGGCGGATCATTATGGGAGAGTGTAAATTGTTTTTGCTCTATTATGCATCGGACGCCATCATTTTTCTTTCTAATTACGGAGGTGTCAGGTCGGGCTGTCATGCGGGCGCTGATTTTCAATTTAACTGATCATCATGCATTCATTTTCCCATTTGATAAATTTGCTATCTCGACGCCGCGCCATGCCTGGAATGTTAAGAGAGGCAGAACAGCAATGTGTGTGTGTGTGTGTGTGTGTGTGTGTGTGCAGCAATAAGTGCGGATCAGGCAGCTAATTTAGCACCTCCTGATATTCCATCTCCATTTTTCATTTTCAACTCTCAAAGGAGAGCAAAGCAGCCCAAAGGCAGCTAGCGGATACTCAACAACACCAGAGTAAAAAAAAAAAAAAAAAAAAAAAAAAACACTCTTAAAAACGCTTGTTTTCCTCAACACGTTTCCCAAATTAGGATATCAAGCTTAATTAATGCTAATTGAGTTCCTCAATAAGTGTTATTTTTATTTAATAGAATCAAATTCGAGCAATTAATTATGAAGGTGATTTTAAGAGCCTCATTTGCAACACCCAGGCCATCCCCTCCCTCTCAGCGTTGTAGATTAATTTCTTTTGTCATTTCATTTTTTTTTTCCTCCCCCAAACTCAGGGGGTGATCCCATTCCTCGAGGAGAGCTGCTATTAGGGATACTCCAATTATGAAAAAGCACTTCATTAGACTACAGCATGTTGTGGCGAATAGAGGATGCAAGTAGAAGGTGAAAAGACAACATCCAGTAACGTGGTGTTGAACTCTGCACGTTTGTGGATCTCCCATGTCTATGAGAAATGTAGCGTTTAAAAAAAAAAAAGCCTCATTTTGCTGTTTGTGTTAATGGCACAGTAAATTAATTATTTTGCTGTTTTCCCATAGATGAAGGCAGGTAAATAGATAGTCTGATTGTGATTAACACAGTAAAATTGGCTTCAGTGACCTTACATAATTCATTGGTTTTAAGTGAAATGGTGCAAACAGCTCTCCAATAACGCAGATGCGTACTTCTAATTCCAGTTATCCATGTTCTTAAAATAGCATTTATTTCAGCAACCTGAGAGGTGTGTTGATGAAAATAGATTTGATCTAACCCCCAGATGAGAGAGGAAAATTTAATTCGCATCCATCGGCGATTAAGGCTGGAAGAGTGCATGCTAATAAAACAGATCCCCCCCTCTACTTAAACACACAGCAAGGAAAATCTGAAAATTATAGCCCACATGCCACATGCTTAACCACGATATACGTTTCAGCGGATTTCCAGATGATGTTCGACGTGAGGGCAAAATCAATTTAAGGATCGCGTGTAAAAAAAAAACCAAACAAAAAAAAAAAAAACAAGGCAACATCAGTTCTTATCCAGACCTGCGTTTTGCGTGGTGCAGATAAGAGCTCTGGGGTCGGCCTGTGCATTAATGCTGAATTAAAATAATCCTAAAATGCATGGCAGAGGAGCCTCAGGATAGAAGCCAAATGTCAAGTAGCGTTTTAAGTGATTGGGAGGGAGATCCAAGTGGTGCTGCTCTTTGGCTAGCAGCCCCTCAGCCTCGCATCACACACCCTCTAATCACTTTGCACTCTCCACCTCTTATTGCAGTCTTTATAAAATGATGGAGTATTGATTGTAGGCCTATATACCCCTTTTTTCCCCTTTCACAAGTCACAATTGTTTGATTTAACAAATAAAAACAGATTATAAAAACCTAAAAACTTTTTAAAAATAAGTGAATGTTCGGTTTGCAGACAAATTCAAACAACTAGAACAGGATTAAATGATTGTTCTTTTGTGATTACTCATTTCTAATTAATGTCTAACCTTTATTTTTGGTAGTCTAGACAGATGTCAACAACAATGAATTCATTTATAATCCAGAGCGCTGTCTGTTTTTCTTTGCAGGTTAAACCCTTAAAAATCTCAAATCATAAAGCCAGTATGAAGGTGATAAAGGTGGTACAGAACTCACATACACAAGCAGTCACTGCATTCATGACAATAACTGCTGGGCATAATGTTACACAATGGACCGTACCCATACCCATACCCATAACCATACCCATACACACACTGCTGACTTTCTTATTACTTAGTTGCTTTAAAGTTGCAAATATGAAATGTGTAGCATTTGTGACCTAGTGTCAGTTTCAGAAGCATGAACCAAACATAGACACTATGTCTCACTAGTCGCCAAGGTTATTAAATAGAAAACAAGCAGTTACTGCTTTAGGGTTTTTTTTTTTCTTGCTAATTATCACCTTGTGCAATGTGTTTCATTAGCCAGTTTCATCTAATAAACCACAGAATTCTGGCCAAATGAATATTGTCGGGACCATGTCCATTGTCCCTGTGAAGCTTATATAGATGAAGCAAGCCGACCAGCATGCAGTACAAGGTACACTATCCAGCATTTGGCTGTTTTTATAAAGATCTGGTATACTTGTTACTCTGCCATTTTAATGCTTTTACTGATGTGTTTAAATTAATTAAGTTTATAATAGACTTTGTGTATTTAAACAGTCCAAGTCTGCAAACATTGCAGGAAGTTAATACAATACAGCAGCAGCTAAAAGTCAGATAAGACATCAAAGTATTATCATCATTATCATTAAAATTAGAAACTATTTCACAATTTCAGGTTAATTTGTAGTTGTACAGGATAAAAACAAAATGGCCACTAGATTCATTTTAACAAAAGCGTATCTTCACTGAGATCTCACAACCTGAATATTTTAGTATCTAGTCATAACTTTGTTCTGACAAATCACGGTCTGAAAGCTAAAATTCATAATTTGTAAATGCATATGATAATGTAGGTGTGCAAGTATTTCCATGTATGTGATAACACTACTGAGAGTCACAGTATAAAGACTTTTAACTTCACTTTTTATAAACAACAGAAACACCATGAAATCATGAATGACCTTAACTGATGTTCATTATTATTTACTGGGCTTGCATTCATAAGCTTGTGAGAAGGGAACACCTCTGTGCATTATCCATCTGGTAGTGTTCCCATTATCTTCATATTCTTAGCTACATACAGTATATAATAGGCACATTCTGCTTCTGTGCAACCAAAAATCAGTCACTGGTAATGGAGTGAAGTTTTAATGGCAACTGTCATTGTTATTTTCCCAGAAATTATATACTGGCACTTTAGTAATCATAGATGGCTCTAAAAATAATGAAAGTCTCAGGATTATGCTGTAGACTTATAAAGGACAATATGAGCTTTCAGTGATTGTTCTTAAATTAGTGATTACTTTAATTAATTCATAATATTGCTTTAAAATTTCAGTCCAACACAGATATTTTGTTCAGAATGAGTATCATGTTTTCTTTTATACAATGTTTAAGCGTAATTTGAACATCAGCGTTTAAGAGGAGCTAGTTAGAATTATTATAGACTTACTGTATATGTCCACCATATTTATATCTAATGGACAAAAAAAAAAAAAAAAAAGGAAAATTACCTTTTTATTAATATCAATATATTTAAAAAAATAAATAAAATAAATAAAATAAAATAAAAAAAAGAGGTCTGGGTGAGAAAAAAATAAATAACAATTCCTGGATTAATAACTTACATCCTTAAGTCGTTTTAGCCAGAACAGATCAAAATGGACATCCTCGAATTTTAAAATATAGCCTACTGACAGTACCTTTAATTCAGTTCAGTCCAGTGAGATCCAAGCAGAACAATACATAGACCTCTGCTCAAATAAATCTCTGTTTCAATAAATATTGTAGTTAATAACCTTACAGTGAAAGCTAACCACAATATATGCTGTGAACTTTTATTAGTGAAGTATTTTAATTTTGTTTCATTTGCTACTATGAACATTTAACTTAATTCATTCAATCAATGCATGTATGATTTATCCATTTTGTGGACAGAATCCACACCAAGCTACCTACTGACAGCTCCTCGTACCGTAGTCACACAACTGTGAGATGACACTTTAAATTCATTCTCACTTTGGAGCCGATTCATTATCAATTAGAAGTGAAAATGGAGCTGGGTGGGAAAAAGCCTTGGAGGGCCAGCACCTGTATGTTCTTCTCCTGGCACGGTGATGGCTAAACCACTCACCGGTGATTTAGAAAGTGCTGTGTAAACAGGCATTTTGCTCCCCCTGCCTTCCCAGGGACTCCAGGCTCTAGAGGTTAATGAAGTGTGAAGTGTGAAAACTTCCAGAGATGGGATGAGTTAAATAGTGTTTCCAGATGTTAAGGCAACACTGTCCAAATCTATTTGGGCCTGTCAGCCCTTTATATGTCACAAATTACTCTAGTTATGGGAGAGATAAATAAACTCCACTCTGTTCATTTGCCGGTATCTTCCACTCTAGGCTCCCTGCTGGACCTAAAATATCGCTTTCTAAAGGAATGGAAACCAAAACTGAATTCAATGAATAACATTATCAAGATAGCCATACACACCTAATGACCTAAACAGGCCATCAACAAAATGTTGATGTTGAATGTTTTAAAAACAATCATATTTTTTTTAATGAATAATGTGATTTTTGTGATATATTTACCCCCTTTTTGTTATATCATAGTTTACCGATACTGGTGGTTCTATCCAGGGCATGTCTGTGAAATGGATTTGTGTAGGCTATTTGCTTAAAAACTTATTATTTAAAAAATGTGTTCATGTATATGTAGGTTTAAAGCATGGTGTTAATTAGAACGTATAAGAGCCATGAAAAAATTCATATGTAAAAAGAAAATGGAATAAGCGTCCCAGCAGAAATGGTGCAATATAAGTGTGATAACTGATCAGTTGCAGTTTATTTCAATGGGTAATCAGTGGCATAAGATATTTTGTGGTTTATTTGTGGTTTAAATTAGGACAGCACTAACTTATGTAATTCAAACACTTAGATATCGATAAGTGTTATTAAAAGAGAACAAAATGCCTGAATACAAAACAAACACTATAAAAGTTTTTTTTTTTAAAAAGAGAAAAAAAAAGAACTAGCTACAATTAATATTATCTCTGTGTGTGTGTCTGTTAACATATTAAAGTGAACATCCGTTTTAGTTCAGGTTCAAGAGAAAATGGGAAAAATGATTCGTGTTTAATTTTAAGTCAGGAATTTGTAATCATTTGATAAAAAAAGTGAAAAGGGCACATGCATGTAGTACTGGGATGAGGAAGGCATTGCCAAAAACCAAATAAACTGACAAGGTGGACAGGTGATTACTGTCATGGTTATGCCGAATTCAGTTTCCCATCAGCCACTGCACCCCACCGGATCACGTCACATGACCGTTTGCACCTGTGCCACGTTTTGTTAATGAGCACTATTATTTAAGTCACGTCATGCATCTCAGTTATTGTCTAGCTTTTGTCTTTCGTTGTCAGTTGTTGTCACGTACTGTTCTCTTGTCTATGTATGGCATGTTGCCTTGAAACCATAGTTCATGTTTTGTTTTGTTTTTTGTTTTTGTCTAAGTTTGCATTGTCTGGGTCATTCGTTTTTCTTCCTTAAAACTGTATTCTGCATTTGTATCCGCCTCCTCTGCAAATCCATGACAATTACTAGAGTTGACCAGCTATCTAGAAAATTAGCACTATGAATGACAATTCCTGTGTCCAGCTTTCAACAGTTTTATGTATTGTGTCAATTCAATTAAATTCAATTTAATTTGTATAGTGCTGTCAACAATGGACATTGTCACAAAACAGCTTTACAGAAATCCGGATATAAATTTTTAATTTATAAATTTGTCCTTAATCAGTAAGTCAGAGGCAACGGTGGCAAGGAAAAACTCCCTGAGACAACATGAGGAAGAAACCTTGAGAGGAACCAAACTCAAAAGGGAACCCATTCTCATCTGGGTGACACCGGATAGTGCGATTATAAATAATTCCCTTCTATAACTGTGTACTACATGGTCCAAAAGTACAATTGTGTAACCAGGAAATTCATTACAGTTTTCACATGAAGTCTGTATTGTTGAACTTATCCACTGTTCACTGATAGAGACTTGAGATTGAGACTGTTCGTGGCAATTGCAGTCCTAAAGCTATCATAGCAATTGTAGTTCTAAGCCATTGTAGCAATACTGGCTAAATAGAACTGTCTAAATTTTTATAATGTGTCTAAATTTCTTCTTCCAACATGTACCATACCGCAAAGAATACTGTCCGTAATCACTGTACGGTTCAACATAAACATTTCAGTGGTATGGAGGGACATGACTTCTTAGACAGTTGGTCAACTGTGAGAGGCTGGCGGATGGATAGTACAGTGAAATAACACTGCAAATCAAGTATCAAGCACTGCCGACAGAAACAGATTCTGTGAGCAGCATCAACATGGCATCTCTCTGATATTTCAAGCTTTGCAAAAATGCTGCAAGGTATTCCAGGGTATCTTTGTGTGTGTGGTGTGTGCAATAAGTGAAACTGATGCGCTGTGGTACATTTTGATAGTTTGGGTTACTACCACAAAAGAAGTTTGACACAGGACTTTAACTTGGCAGAAGCATTTTTTTTATGATGAATTTACAAAAGAAAAAATGGAGGTACTTCTTGATGCCTATTTATATTTTCAGTCATAAATAGTGGATTTGTATAATGATGTGTAGAACAAGCAAATAGAAAAATACAGTATTTCAATTCAATTCAATATAGTTTTATTTGTATAGCGCTTTTAACAATGTTCATTGTCCCAAAGCAGCTTTACAGAAATATGTAAATTCAGGATATAGATTTTAAATGTATGAATTTCTCCCCAATGAGCAAGCCAGAGGTGACAGTGGCAAGGGAAAACTCCCTGAGACGATATAAAGAAGAAACCTAGTCAGGAACTAGACTCAAAAGGGAACTCATCCTCATCTGGGTAACACAGGACAGTGCAATTATAAATAAATAAATCCCTTCTATAAATGTGCTAATACTACATGGTCAAATAGTGCAGTAACCAGGAAAATTCATTACAGTTTTTACATGAAGACTGCTTTGTTGAACTTCTCCACTGTTCACTGATGGAGACTTGAGTGCAAAACTGTTTGTGGCAATTGTAGTCCTAGCCATCATAGCATAACTGTTCATATGAATTGAGGTCCAAAGCCATCTTTATGGTTTTTAAGTGGTACCATCCTCAGTAATTTCAATGATCTTTAGGCTGCGCCATGTGGGGCCATCTTCAGCAGCAGCATGTGACTTCCAATTGATGAGAACTCCAACCAGAAGTAGGGCATCAGGATGGACCAGGCAGGTCCGGAGAGCAGAAGGGGTCGGGATCACTGGCATCTCAGGAGTAACTCAGAACTGACTATGACAGCATAACTAAAAGGGAGAGCCAGAAGTTAACACAGACATGAGGGCACCCTGGGACATAAAGCGGCCAGCCACTCCACCATCAACAAACCTGCATTAACGTGTGAAAGTAGGGGGCGACAGCATCCAAACATCCCAGTTCACAACAACTCTCTATGCCTGTGAGACCTCTAGATCTGTTCCTTTACCTAAGAAAAAAAAACTATTCACAAAAAGCTTGATTAAACAAATATGTTTTCAGCCTGGACTTAAACACTGAGACTGTGTCTGAGTCCCAAACACTAATTGGAAGGCTGTTC
This sequence comes from Cranoglanis bouderius, assembly GCA_023630585.1. Lineage (NCBI taxonomy): Eukaryota > Metazoa > Chordata > Actinopteri > Siluriformes > Cranoglanididae > Cranoglanis > Cranoglanis bouderius. The sequence goes on from CM042551.1 coordinate 18,538,694, forward strand.
CCTAACTGTGTGGTTTTGTAAGAGAAAGCTCTTCCCCCTGCTGTAGCCTTCACTATTCGAGGTACCAACAAATAGCCTGCACCTTTTGATCGAAGTAGGCGTGGCGGATCATAAAAGACCAAAAGTTCACTCAGGTACTGTGGCGCGAGACCATTCAGTGCTTTATAGGTCAATAGAAGTATTTTATAATCAATGCGAAATTTCACTGGGAGCCAATGAAGTGTGGATAAGATAGGGGTGATGTGGTCATATCTTCTGGTCCTAGTAAGGACTCGTGCAGCTGCATTCTGGACTAACTGGAGTTTGTTTATGCACCTACTGGAACATCCAGACAGTAAGGCATTACAATAGTCCAACCTAGAGGTGACAAAAGCATGAACCAATTTTTCTGTATCAAGTAGTGACATTATATTTTTTATCTTAGCAATATTTCTGAGGTGAAAGAAGGCTATCCTAGTAATATTATCTACATGGGCAGCAAATGAAAAAGTCAATAATCACACCAAGGTCTCAGTGACAGTTCCATTACACTTCCTTACTAGCTGTTCAGCTGCCATGTAGAGACTGTCATAGATTAGAATTGATTGTAGCTAATTATTAATTTTGAATGGCTATAAACTTCACACGAACTTTATGGTCAAATGTTTTTGGACACCTGACTATTACACTCATATGTGCTTGTTGAACATCCCATTCCAGATTTATACCCCCTTTGCTCTTATAATAACCTCCACTCTTCTGGGAAGGCTTTCCACTAGATTTTAGAGTATGGCTGTGGGGATTTGTGGTGTTTACAAACTTTTGGCCATATATCACACATAACCGATATTACTTTGCTATACACAACCTCCTGTGTTATATTATCTCTTTTAATAACATGCTACACACAGGTTAAAATTTATATATATATATATATATATATATATATATATATATATATATATATATATATATATATATATATATATATATATATATATTCCATTAGTGCCATAGGGCTCTGGTAATTAATTGTTTACAATAGTTTAGAGCATACTGTAAATGTTTCCATTAAGTAATAGTCCAGTAAAGGTACTCCTTAATTAAAATGATGTAGTCTTATTAACAACACTAAAATAATAAGATACAAAAGTCATCATGATAGGTTCTGAAATGTCATGTATATTACCTTTGTCACACTACTCTTCAGTAAAATGTTAAGCTTTGTTATGGAGCCTAATAAGATAACTGTTGTCATTGGTTGATCAAGCCCAGCCTAGCAGGACATGAAAGGAATTGGTCATGGGTAAAGCCAACCTAGACATAATTAGTCATTATTATTGTACTCTAGCATTATCCTTCTCTCTTTTGTACAGAGAAAGTAGTCCTGTAGGCTGTCTGTGTAGCTAACATATGAAATAAAAAATAAATAAATAAAAAAAACAGAAGACAGTATTTGCACAATATTTTGACAAAATGACAGACAGTTAAGTCCAATTAACAAGATGATTATAAATAAAAAATATAGCTGCAAGCAGAAATTAAGGGGCCAAGCACAAAATAGGCAAAGTAAGGAGAAAATCAAGCATGATTTTAGCAAGGTCATGATTTTATGACAAACTGTTCAGAAGTTATAAGCAAAATTAGCCATTTTTTCATATCTCGTGACCACTGCATCACACCACACCGAAACTGTGCAGGTACCCTCAGGTCATGCTTGTGATGACAGTTACCAAGTTTCATCTAAATATGCTAAAGCTTTACAGAGATATAGCCTCATGTCCATTTTGGCATGCTCGCCATCAAATTTGTTTGTGTGTTATTCGAGAAGGGTTTGACTAATCAACTTGCTTTCCATAACTTTTTGTTGGCATGATCTGCAGATGATGTGTTTTGATTTTGGTGAAAATCGGACAAACAATCTAGCAGGAGTTCGAAAAAGTAGGTTTTCAAATCATTTCAAAATGGTGGACAGGAAGTTTGCTCGATCATGACCTAAGTGGTATCATTGTTCTCCTTGTGAGAACTTGTTCTCTTTGTCCTTGTGACTCATGGAATCTATCAAGACCAGTCTCATGACTGTAGGCCAATCTAATCAAAAGATATTAGCATTTTTTAAAATTTCATCATAATTTTTGACCACAAGGTGCCGCAGTCTTGAAACTTTTTGAGTACCTTCCAGTGCCAAAAACACTGACTGAGTTTCATAACGATATGTCAATGCATCTGTAAAATATAGTATTTTATGACATCATTCAAAATGGCTGAAGCCCACAATGTTCGACATGGAAAAATTGGATATCGTTCGACTCGGTATGCCACACAGAATTGAAAGAGACCAATCTTGTGATTTTTGGTCAAACTGTTCAGAGGTTATCAGCAAAATTAACCATTTTTTATATCTCGTGACCACTACATTTTATCTCGTGACCACTACATTTTTTATATTTCATGACCGAAACTGTGCAGCTACCCTCAGGTCATGATTGTGATGACAGCTACCAAGTTTTGTCTCAATAGGCTAATTGCGGAGATATAGCCTCACGTCCATTTTGGTGTGCTCGCCATTGAATTCAATCGCGCGTGATTCAAGAATGGGTTGACTAATCAACTTGAATTCCATAACTTTTTGTCGGCATTGTCTGAGGATGATCTGATTCGATTTTCCTAAAAGTCAGAGTTCGAAAAAGTATGGTTTTCAGAAAATTCAATATGGCGAACAAGAATTTTAGTGTACCATGGCATAATTGGTATCATTATTCTCTATCAACACCAATCTCATGACAATGCACAAAAGTAGTCAAAAGTTATTAGCATTTTTTGCATTATAATTGTTGACCACAAGGTCAAAAACTTTTTGAGTACTTTTGGGGCATGGTTCTGATGACACCTAACAATTTTTGTAACAATGCGCCAAGTGGTTCATAAAATACAGTGTTTAAGACTAAATTCAACATGGCCGACCACCAAAAAGGCTGAAATTCAAAAATGTAATATCAAACGACTTGGTATGCCCCACTGAATCTGAAGAGACCAGTTTCATGATTTTAGGCCAAAACATTAATAGGTTATAAGCAAAAATGTGCTTTTTTCATATCTCATGAAACTAAATATACTAAGTTTGGTATGAAATATACTAAGTTTGGTATGAATACGCTGAAGCATTTCGGAGATACAGCCTCACGTCCATTTTGGCGTGTTCACCATCGGATTCGTTCGCGTGTTATTCAAGAAGAGGATATTGAATTCCATAACTTTTTGTCGGCATGGTCTGAAGATGATCTGATTTGATTTTCGTGAAATTCAGACAAACGGCCTAGGAGAAGTTTGAAAAAGTATGTTTTTCAGAAAATTCAAAATGGTGGAAAATCTAGTTGGGTGGAAATTGAAAATGGAATCCACGGTATCCATTCGAATTGTCTTGAGCCAATGAATTAGAGGAAAAAAGAATTTTGTTTCTAGCCCTTACGGTTCAAAAATTATTAGCATAAACATGAGTGCAATTTTGAACAGTTGGTGGCGCTAGAGGGCTTGATTTACAGAGTCCAAATTGGCCATATTAACAGTTCAGACTGTCCAAATTTCCACAGATCAGTGTGCCAAATTTCATAATTTTCCAGCAAGCTGTTCTATGGGCTGCCATAGACTCAAGAGCAGAAGAAGAAGAAGAAGAAGAAGAAGCACCTTTGGTGCTTGGCTCCTAATAAGAAAACTAACGGATACAATAGGTGCCATCACACCTTCGGTGCTTGGTCCCTAATTATATTTTTGTATTATATAATTGTGGGTCAGGTATCACAGTTACTATGACCATTTTGTTGCCATGGCATTAAATCAAAATTACACAACAGGGCCAAAGTGTTAAGTTTGGATTTTTACATGCACATTACTGAGAGTTTAATCCTTGGACTTCCTGGTGACACATACTGTATGTCCATCTGTTCCTAGTCAACAGGGCTCAAAATGGCTCAAGGACAGGCCCCCAAAAAACTGAAGATTGACCACTATTTTTTATATTTAATGGCCCCAGGGAAATAGTGTCTAACTGTGCCTGAAATGTCACTATCAAAGCATCCTGTAGAGGAGCATGTTTCAGTCCTGTTGTTGGCTCAATCGATCACATTAGTGCAAAGGAAGTGGGAAGATGTGACAGCCCAGAAACACTTCAATACTGACATGCTCTGTCTGAGAGCTGCTAACACACTACTTACACACTACCAAGCACACACACACACACACACACACACACACCCATCAAGTGGGTGTGATTAGTCATAAAGGCTCCCAATGTGCAGTGGTTGAAAGAAAATTAGAGATGAGGGTTAGATAGAAGCAATAGTATTTACCTCTTGAAAGTGTGACCATATCTATCAATGGCCCCCAGAACTACTGAAGATTCAAGGGTTCATTTAAAGACATATTCATTTTAGCACTATCAATGAGTACATTTACGGTAAGTAGATCAAAATATTTAAAGCACCATCTACAGCATTTTAAACCAAAATTACATCAGAGCTATAGGACATTTTCTTCAAATTTTCTACAAAATACTGTACGTGGCTTTTTGCATCAGTAGACTGGCAGGAAAATCAAACTCAGTTTAAAGTAAAAGACATTTAATTAACATGAATGTATAATACAGAGGTGGCATGGTGGTGCAGTGGGTAGTATTTCCTCCTGAGCAATCCTGAGTTCAGGTTACTCACTTGTTCTGCCCATGTTTGCATGCGTTTCCTCCTGGTTCTCCAGTTTCCGCCCACTGTCTAAAAACATGCAGATAGGCAGATTACACTAAATTGCCCCTAGGTGTGAATGAGTGTTTGAGTGTGTGTATGTGTGTATGGTGCTCTGCAGTGGACTGGCATTCAATCCAAGGTGAATTTTCTCACCTTATCCTGGGATTGGCTCTGGATCCACCACGATCTGAAGCTGACTGTAGATGAATGAATGTATGACACAGGACAACACACTTGCAGCAGTGCTATACTAAGTGTTGATTTGTTTTATAGAGTCTAGTCAGGCGCTACGACCTACTCATTGCGAAGCTGTACAGTATATTTCACCTGTTCTACAACAAAAAAAAATATTGTCATGTTGTATCCTAAACATAAACTTCCAAAAAAAAAAAAAAACAATCAGCCTTAGAGTGGGCACTGCCTTGCAGTTATTTGACTCAGGCTGTAATTCCTTTCAATAATCCCACTGATTTGCCAGATTAAAGCTGCCTCTGGTGTAGGAAGAGCGTGAGGTCTGTTAATCCCTGGTACTAGTGATCAAGATATAATAGCAAATAGCTAGCCCTCTAAGCAGGAAACACTTAAAAAAAAAACATTTTCTGATCTTGTGAACGCTGTCACTCCAAGATCAGCTGTTGATTAACTGCTTACAGCTGTTGGTTTCTGTAAATGAACAATTTGTTTCATGGTGTGGGGTTGTGTAGTTATAAAAACAAACCCTTCGCTTGAGCTCTCTGAACCATCTGGAACCCCAGGCAATTTCAATTCATTTGATTTAGTAGTATAATGATGTTTTGTATAAAAGTAGCCATTCAGATAATTGGTGGTTGTTTTTTTTTGTCTTTTGTGCAATAGGCCTACAAACTCACATTCAAGGGTTTAACTAACTGTCAAAGTTTTTTCGTGGTGTGCGTTCAACATTCAGCTGAGGCCCTTGTGCAGAAATGGTGAGAAAACGATGCCCTTACCAGAGCAGCTTAAAGATTATTATCTTTATCGGCAGTTAATCTTCTAAGGTCAAGATAAAAGCTGAGTGTGAAAGTGAACTCCTTGTGTCCCCAATTAAACGAAAAGTCCGAGGGATGGGAGAAGAGGGTGACAGAGCAATACTCAGATTAGCCTGCAACCCGGTCCCTGCAGTGAAGGGGTAGAATAGAAAACAACACAATTAAATTATGACACCTGACACTTAGACCTTACCTTAGTGTAAAAAATAAATAAATAAATAAATAAATAATCCTAATAGACTGAGGAAAGTGAGATGCTGTCAGACGATTACTGTGTGATCACACACATTAGCACATTCCTATTCTCTCATGAATCTTCTTACCTCCTTGTTTTGCCCTGCCTAAAATGAGAACATTAATGTTAACTTTTTTTTCTCCCAGACATCTTTTACAAGTTTTAAATGAGTATAGTTGTGAGAGAACGAGTCACCACGGTGTGAGCTGAGAAACGAGGGGATTATTAAGCTACATATCAACAGAACAATTACATGGCCAACACTTTGTGTAAAAGCTGGGATCTATATTCTTTCTATGTTCCTCTACTTGTACTTCCAATATGGTGTCTCAGTTACTTTTAATCAACATTTGGGTGCAAAACAAACACTAATGAACATTACAAATCTATTACCTCAGAGACGAGAGGACAAAATGTCCACCCACACATTTACAAGCACAAATAACACCTACATCCCCACAACTCTGGGGATACCCATGAGTTTATGATAGGGAATTAATGTGATAAACCACAAAAAAAAAACGTTTAATTGTTGCGAATGCGAATGGAGAATACAACAAGACTTTGGTCAGCTGTCTTGAGTCCTCCTTAAGCCGACAGTTGATTTGGATTTTCCTACAAGAAAAGATTAGAGGAAGTATAAACAACACAACAACATGTGCCATGTCCTTATGGACCGCTATATGATAAACGTATATTTATGGCCAAGTACCTGAACTGTTCACCAATGCTGTGTTTTCTTTGCAACTTTTCAGCCAACGCTTTTGTAATTTAAACTGAAACTTGTGCATAAAGGACGATAGTAATGGAAACTAGTGGAAGGAAAACAAGCTATATTAACTAAAAAAAAAAAAAAGCTATATTAACAGCTGAGGACAAAAGATATGAAATAAGGCATGGTAATTGTGGGAATACCACTGAACACTGTGGTTAATAGAAGATAAGGTTGGAATGAAATTTGACACCACCATCACAGAAGATCGACAGAGGTAGTTAGAAGCTGGAGGATGGGTTTGGGAGTGAAAGTCTGTACTGTTAATTACAGTTCCGTCTCCACTCCAAATCTCTAAATTAGCTTTGCTGAAATGATCTGCGTTTGTGGAACAGTGAAAGGAATCAATTTGCATGCTAAATATAACCCTGCAAATTCAATGAAGGGGCAGTTTTAATATTTTCCCCACTTAAGATAATGGTGGGCACCACTGCTAAATTTTGCCCTAATGGATCCTTTAAAGACGAATTATGATTTTCAACAGGAAAAAAAATTACAATGCACAGTTCTGTATCTCGTTCTCTTTCTTATTAAATTGTGTGAAAAGCAAAAGTGCACTTTATTGCATTTCCTCTGACATTTTTTTTTTTTTTTAAATCATGTGGCTTTCATTTAGATGATTTTCTTTCTCTTTAATGTGAATAGTAGGGAAATTAATGGTTCCAATTATAAAGCCAAGTTTTGTCAAAATGTTAAACTTTCCAAGACAGTTGGGTTCACATGAACTGGCTCTGACAACAACCAAGGCACAACCTGAACATATCTACAGAAAAGAGAGAGAGAGCTCTATTTCCAGTTTCAACAGCTGGCTTGATTTTCCCATACTAGAAAGATACTCGAAAGATCTACAGAAACACACTGTCTGAGCTTACGGAGTGTTGGATAGCAGAGTGTATTTAGTCTTCTGCTCCATTGGGCCATACCAGATGGATGATTCCTCAAGGTGATTTTTTTTTTTCAGTGGAGCTACATTGATTTGGTAGCAGCAGGCAGATGTCACACATGTGCTGAACAGTGCTCAATGGCTTTGCTATCCCATTCCCATTTAAATTGCCTCTACTTTTCCTTTCTGACACCTGTTTAAATCAATGTCTTCCTCTGCAGGTCATGGGCTGAATGTACTGAGGCGCTCACCGAACCGCCTCTCAAATCCACTAAAATCAACACAATAATTGAAATATTTTCAAGCTGATTACACCAAGGCCCGAGGCTCGGCTGGTTGCTAAGAGCGCACTCCCCGGTTGCTAGGGGGAGTAAATCATCTTGCATTATTTGATTTTTGTTACTGATATGAAACCCCTAGTCCCTCGATTAAATGTCTCGCAGTCAGACACCTAGGGGACGGAGAAAAGAGACAAAATAAAACAGTCACAGTGAACCTGTCAAATAGCATCTCAAACTTTTTCCTGTCCTCGGGGCTCGGACACAAATCGGTCTGCTTATTTGTGTTTGTTCCAGCCGGAATGACAAAGCAGAGATGAGGGAGCCAGCTGATTGAAGCGGAAGAGGGCAGGCGTGGTGAAATGTCAGAGAATCACACATCAATCTGTGCTTTGCTCCTATTATCAAGCTCACTTAGCACTCCCAGACTAAGCCTGACTGGGTCATTCAGGACAATGAGTGTGGTGGTAAAGCAGGATGAAAACAATTTAGGCAGTGTTTCCTCTTTTTCAAAGCTGTGGTAGATCTGTTTAAGTGTTTGTATGCATTGAATCTGTCCTTGTATAGTCCTATAGGTCTTTTTACTGTTCTGTGTTCTGTATTTTTGTATTAGGTACTGTTTGTACCAACTTATGCTGCATTAAACTTACCTCCTAAATGCGGACCTCGGAATTACCTGATGCTGAGCAGGTAAACAAGGTGTGTAAAATTCTATATGAGTTCCAAGTTACGTCAAAATGATATGAGCAGAGCATAAGTACAGCTAACGTACTTTGCATGGCACTGTAGCAGCTAAACCTGTACAGTGATAGCTTAGTTGTGCCTCCCCTTGGCTAGCGACACCAAGCTAGCCTAGTCTCATGTTACATAGCCAAAACTTTGGTACTGCTACAACAGTGATAACACCCGAGGCAAATTTTAGGATAAATCCAACTTTTTGTCCAATTTTCACATTTTTTAAGCAATTAGCCCTCACATGCAGGGAAAAATGCATGGAAACAGTCTATTTAGAAGTATGTTTATAAAAGTTTTTTGATGGAGAAGAATGTGGGCTCAGCCCCGGATGATTAAAAGTCCAGCTATAGCCCCCGAAGTAGACTGAGTGGATTTACAATTATGACATTCTAACGTAAGCAGAGGAATCTTTTGGCCAAAATTCTAATTACAATCAATTCTTATGTGTGAGATCAATATTGTGAATTAGAGAAGTGGGAAATATCGAAGTACAATTAGTACAGTAAGTATTTAGTCAGTTTGTAATGTGTCCACTGCCTGTTAGCATACAGGATAGTTTGTATCATCTAGCATGCTTGCTAGCTAGCCTTTAAAAGATTAGCTGAGGATCCTCTGAGGGGTTTTCCTTAGGAATAGTGGTCACAAGCTAGCTTTACTTAAAGTTCATCGACACTCCATGGTTTTGTTGGGAGAAAGGAGCACTAACATTCTATGAGTTTTACTTAAAATGCCAGAGGGGTCAGAGGGTTTGTACTTTCATACTTTAATGCTACAACATGTCAGATTTTAGAAATTTAGAAAAATGCTATTGTGATCTTCTTGATTCGTACCACCACTTTGAGCATTAATCTTATGACTGCATTTAGATAGAATCCAATGCAAAACTTGACACCAACAATGTATTAACCTAATATTAATACATTTTGGACATGGCTCAAATACTCACAATCCTTGATTGTGAAGTGTTATGTGAATAAAATAACTTTATAGTGTGACATTGACAGTTACTGTCAGCTGGTTAATGCTCACTATCGCTTATAAACAACACATAACCTACAGAATGAGCTAGCCGCCTAATGTTAGCACGCTAGATAATATATAAGCTCTGGCTGAAGGATTGCCCTGCTGCTGGGCTGAATGGACAGGCTATTCCTGAGGCTCTGTACATCTTTGGGGTTGAGAAAACTATAACTATAAGACAAAACCTTGCAATATCCTTTTTTTTTTTTTTTTACCTGTTCTGTGTCCCCAGTGTATTCTATTATCTAGTCTGTGATTTGTGTTGTTCTAGCCTGTCAAAAATGAGTACGATCTGGATAGTGTTATCACGCTAGATAAAACACCGAGCATTAAGTATACTCTCGCCAAGTTTGAAATACAAAAATACAGAAAATCACACAAATACCTCCCGTTAGTCACTAGCTGGCTATCATGAGCCAGCTTGATCTCTGTTCTCTATGTATTTTATTATCTAATCTGTGTATTTTGTTCTCCCGCTTGTCAGACACATTGGCCATGAGCCAGATTTGCATTTGTATTTGCACGGTAGCTGAAACACAAAGCAATATATATCACACTCCCAAGATGATTCACTCTTGCCCAAGTTTGAAATACAAAAATACAGAGAAAACCTCCTGTTTGTTGCTATCATGAGTTCTGTAGTTCAACTTCACAACTGGGCAATGATACAAACTCCACAATGAGGGCAAATGGGATGAATATCTACAGTATCTCCATGAATTTAGAGAACAGCAAGAGAAAAAACAAAACTCTGCCAACCCTGAATCATTTTTCTTCTTATAGTATAATATCTGGGTTGTTTACACTATTATGCACTTACTGGCTCTCTCTCCCATGACTGCTTGTCAGCTCTAGTCTGTCACACTGTAGTCTGACCTCTTTCATGCCTGAAGATAGGGCATGATAACATTTGACATATCTGAGCTGGCTGGTGGCTAATTTCTGACCTGGCACCCCTGACACAGCACTGACTTTGAGTTACTATTATAGGATTGTCAAAGCAACCCACAGAAGCTCAGGAACATCAGATTAGTAAGTACTTTTCTCCCCTGACTCAATGTTTGTTTCATGTTTAACAAAAAGAAATCCTATGAACTGTACCTTTAACTTGAGTAAAGAATTTGAAACTATACCTTTTATGTTTTTGTTTGTTTTTTTTTATTTGAATTGCAGATTTACTTGAGGAATATACATATACTGGAGGATTTTGTGTACTGTTACCACCTCTGAAAAATAATATATTGGCAGTTCATCCTGGTCAAAGTTGTAGTAAATCAGGAGGCTATCCCTGGATCACTATGCAAGGATAAGGAACAGGGATCGTGGGATCCCAGTCAAACTGGTGTACAAAAAAAATGTTGAATATCAATGGGAATATACTAACCCCATTCCCATAAAAGTTGGGATTTTTTCTAAAATGCACTAAAAACAAAGATCTGTGATTTGTCAAGTCTCTTGAAACATTAATTAACTGACAAAAGTACAAAGAAAAGATATTCACTGTTTTCACTGACCAACTTAATAGTATTTTATAAAGATTAGATTAGAAGATTAAACAAAGTTAGAATTTGATGCCTTCAACACACTCAAAAAAAAGTTGGGACAGAGGATAAATAAGAGTGAAAAGTTTATAGAATATTCAAGTAACACCATTTTGGAGGATCAGGTTACTTGGTAACAGGGGAGGGGATCAGGATTGGGCATAAAAGGAGCATCCACCAAAAGCTCAGACTTTGCAAGGAAGAATGGGTCGTGGCTAAACACTTTGTACCAAACTTCATGAGAGAATTGTCAGTCAGTTCAAAAAGAACATTGCTCAATACAAGACTGCAAAGAATTTACAGTGCATAATATTATGAAAAGATTCAGGGAATCCGGATAAATCTCATTGCGTAAATGAGTAAAGTGGCAAGGCCGGAAACCACTGTTGAATGTGCGTGACCTTCGAGCCCTCAGGTGGCATTGCCTGAGAAATCGTCATGCTATTGTGATAAATATAACCACATGAGCTCAGGAGTACTTCGGAAAACCGTTGTCACTTAACACAGTCCACCGCCGCATCCAGAAATGCAACCCGAAACTCTATTACACAAGGAGGAAGCCACACATCAACTCTATGCAGAAACGCCGCCGAGATCTCTGGGCCCGAGCTCATCTCAGATACATTGAAAGGCAGTGGAAACATGTGCTGTGGTGAGAACATTCAGTTTGTTTTCGAAAAAAAGACCAACCAGACTGTTATTAGTGAAAGGTGCAAAAGCCAGCATCTATGATGGTATGGGGATGCATCAGTGCCCACAGCATGGGTGACTTGCATACGTGTGAAGGTACCACTGACGCAGAGGCTGGGTTTGGGATTGGGATTTTAGAGAGACATACTGTATGCTGCCATCAAGGCAACGTCTTTTCCCAGGAAGTCCATGGTTATTTCAGCAGGACAATGCCAGACCTCATTCTGCACATGCTACAACAGCATGGCTTCGTAGACACAGAGTGCGTGTGCTTGACTGGCCTGCCAGCAGTCCAGATCTGTCTCCTATGGTGCATCATGAAGAGGAGAATCAGACAATGGTGACCAAGGACTGTTGAGCAACTGAAGTCTTGTATCAAGCAAGAATGGGCAAAAATTCCACTTGCAAAACTGCAACAATTAGTATCCTCAATTACCAAACGATTAAAAAGTGTAATTAAAAGGAAGGGTGATGTAACACAGGGGTAAACATGCCTCTGTCCCAACTTTTTTTGAGTGTGTTGAAGGCATCAAATTCTAAATTTGTTTATATTTACAAAATACAATTAAGTTGGTCAGTGAAAACATTGAATATCTTTTCTTTGTATTTTTGCCAGTTAATTAAAGTTTCAAGAGACTTGACAAATCACAGATTTTTGTTTTTATTGCATTTTATAAAAAAACCCAACTTTTATGGAAATCGGCTTAGTACTTCAAATATATTTTTCTCATATGAATTCATAGGGGTGCCAATAATTGTTGCACACCTATATTCAACAAAGATTGTTTTTTTTTATATAAACCTGTGTTGTGTTTGCAATTGTTTGATATCCATGAGAGCAGAGTATTTTTGTGATTTTTTTTTTTTTTAACAAAAGATGAAAAGGTTAACCAATAAATAAAATTTTTCACAGCCTTCTTTGCTCATATTTACCAAGGGTGCCAATATTAGTGGAGGGCACTATATGTATAGTATATGGCAAAATTACTCAAAAGTATATGGCCAGATTATATAACCATCACACCCATATGTACACCTTCAGCACACTATTGGAAGCACACAATCGTCTAGAATGTCTTTGTACGTTGTACCATTACAATTTCCTTCACTGGAACTAAGAGGCCCAAACCTGTTCCAGCATGACAATGCCCCTGTGCACAAAGTGAGCTCCATGAAGACCTCCTCACCCAACATCCTTACTAATGCTTTTGTAGCTGAATGAACACAAATCCCCCACAGCCACGCTCCAAAATCTAGTGGAAAGCCTTCCCAGAAGAGTGGAGCTTATTATAACAGCAACCAAATTTGGAATGGGATGTTCAACAAGCACATGGGCGTGATGATCAGGTGTTCACATACTTTTGGCCATATGGTGTATCTTAATACTAAATATATACAAACTATGAAGTTCAATTAGGTTTAATCTGAATACATTGCAATTTATATATTAAAGACCACTGCTATACACCAGCATTTAACAAAAATTAAATACGAATATGAATTTACAATGTACCGATGCCAGAAGTAAAGTATCAATTTATTTTTTTTTTAAATCTTATTTTCAGTTTCACAACATTGCAAAATTTTGCCATGTGCTAATTACAAGCAACAAATCATGTATGACCAAATCTGTTATACAGCCACTAAAAAAGTTGTGTTCTACCACAATTTTCTTGTAAATGATAAAATCATAAACGTTATAAAAGACGGTGTGTATCTTTTTATTCACATCATAAGTGCTGGGATTCTGAACATTCATTTTTGTTATCCATCCACTGCAATTTATCATGAATATATAGTATTTAAAGAACATAATTCCATTTTGTCCTGTAATAGTTATCGTGAAATTAACTATTGTGCCCATTATTGTCATAAAATCAAGATCTTTGGTTTTCTCCAGGCAGTCGGACCTGAACATGTTTTAACCCCATTACAGTTTTAGCGCAAAATGAGAAACAATGACATTTTTAGTACAAAATAAGAGAAAATGTCATTTCCCATTTGGCACCAATTCTGTAGGATTTGTCACAAGGACATCAGAGACAGGTGGAAACTGCTGCTTCTTGTATTACCAAATGAGATCAGTGCTAGTAATAATGGGAGAGGTCAAGTGGAGGGGATCACATTATTTTAATTGTCAGTCAGTCAGAGAACAGTCAAGCACGCTTTTAGTCAGATAAAATGCAGCCTTAAAGTGATAAAACACAGCTAGCAATTTATTGGCAACAGCCAATAGAGGATGCGATCCTAGTCCAAGCACAGTGAGTTGATATTCACCTAGAATTTGAACATGTACTGTGTCTGACCTTTGACCTGTGAGAATACTAGAGGCATGTAGGGTCTATTTAATGACTAGAATTACACACATCCAGTTGTAGAAGAGGCTGAGGACTGAGCATGGGTCTATTCTGCAGGAAGAATCTACTCTTTTCTTTAGTGTAAATCCAGATAAAATCAGAACTGTGAAGAAATAAATAGTAAAATAGCATTTAGTGGAAATGTTATAGCCACGAAGGTTTGTGTCCTGATGTCTGAAATACAAGTATTCTTTTAAAGACAACTAATATTTCATCTCATGTGCTGTATTTTCCCCCAGTCAATAACAAACACCTTACAAATATCATTCAGTGACCTCCATGCCATTTCATTCAGCATGGAAATACCACAATAGCCACTAGCCCAAAGACTCACCAGGGAAATGTTTCAAGGGCAGTTGGGTGTTAACACGTTATCACAAGTAATATCACAGTAAATTCATTGAACAAGTGTCAATACATTTGAATTTACACACTACAAATCATTAAAAAATAACCTTAACATTAGACAAAAAGGCTCCCACATGATAAAAGAATTTGCGCTACTGTCAGACTCATCGTCAAATGAATGCCCAGTGATGCCTGAGAACCAGGAGAGTAAACTTGGCTGTCCTCTCTGGGTGGGAGGGATGATGTACTTTATTTCCCTGTCAATCACAGTGACACTAGCCAGTCGTACTTGTCTGTGAGCTCATGTATGGAGAAGAGGACAGATAGCGCATTACTCCAAGTGTGTTATGCTGCCCTGTGATGCAGATTCAGTTGGTTGCTTCACCTGCTATCTGTTGAGAGCTGGCTGGTGGGAGGGAATTGGCAGGTGAACAAATTTAGGTATAAAGTGGAAAAAAAAAACATTGGTTAGTGTTTAGGCACGTTTGCCTCACACCTCTGGGGTTGGGGGTTCGTATCCTGTCTCCGCCCCGTGTGCACAGAGCTTGCATGTTTTCGCTGTGCTTCGGGGGTTTCCTCTGGGTACTCCAGTTTCTTCCCCCAGTCCAAAGAATGCATTGTAGGCTAATTGGCATTTCCATAGTGTGTGATTGTGCCTCTACAACCCTGTGTAGGATAAGTGGTACAGAAAATCATGGATGGATGGATGCATAAAAAAGCAAGATGACTGAACCAGGGAGTAAAAAATACTCTTTATTAAAGTTGACCACATACATCACATGCCAACTCAGATAATCAAACGTCATGATGCACCTGTCGAGAGTCTGACGACACAGTGACTGACAGGAGCTGCAGCCAATCAGAAGAGAGAGAAAATAAAAGTGTATGAGATTGTAAACAAACGCCAGGAAAAATGGATTCAGGCATGATATAGTTTTAGCCTTTTTCATGTTGAACAGGTAATGCATTTTTGTGTCCTGTAATTTAGCAGGAAGCTAGGGCAATGATAGTGAGCCAAGTTATTCTCATTAGGACATTTGTATCATTAGCCAGTTGTTACACCTTTTTAAATAGTTGGCTTGTGTCTAATGAGTTATGTGTATTTTGCATTCCATACTCCGTTAAATCGGACAAGAGCAAGTTAGTTGATACTTCTGTTCACTCTTAGGTATGTAAAAATCCAGCTAGTGGCTAATGGGTGCTGGTTTTTTGGTGTGTTTCCCTCCACTTTTTGAATTTTAAAAAGCGGTTACACTGGGTCAGAATTTGCTTGCCTTTAGTGTGTGTATATTTTTCTACAGATCTCTGTCTTTTCATTTGATGCCCTGTAGCTAAAATGCTAGAATGCTAATGTTAGCTGGCTAGTGCGGTGCATGTTTCCTGTTACTCTGTACTTCATGGATTTCAGTCTCAGTTATATTGGGCTGTTAATTGATCGATAAAAACTGTGAAGCTTTTCTCTTAACACTTCTGTAAACCTAAAGGGACAATGATAGCAGCAGATAATTATATCTGCAGAGTCACGGATACTCGGGGCATGTCCCAAACCACATACTATACTACTAAAAAGAATCAGAAATCAGAATGAGAATTGTGCTTTATTGGCCAAATACACTTGAGTAGACAAGGAATTTGAGTCAGTTGTTTTAGTCTGATTATACTAATGCGTCTGTTAAGAGCACTCTGAATCCACACCTCTCTCTCCTTTGCTCAGGAAGTTCCTATGTGGGAAAACAAAAAGGAGTGGGGTGGGGGCGGGCTGATCATAGGCCTTCCCTTAAATAAACATGAAGCCTGCTGGCCAGAGGTCTTTCATTAGCCTGCAGTCAGGCCTGGCGCGTGGCAACCAGATCGATAAGGCAGCTCTGCTCCCTTTATTTACCAACCACCACATTTCTTGTGGCCGAGTTGTCTTTTTTTAATAACCAGGCAGCCCTGTTTAACTGCTTTATTCAGGGCACTCAGTGTGGGACCATCTGGTCCCCTGCCCTGTAAGACTCTCCTAAAGCCCGGGCCTGACAAGCAAGAGATATGTCAATGCAGACCTGAGCACAAAGCAACATCTGCCGTGCCTGACACCCTCTATTGTATGGCCATTTAATCTGTCCCCCCTCCTCCCCTTCAGCGGCGCACAACAGCCCCTCCGTATTATGTTTTGCCACTCAATTAGCATTATCATCGCACTGAAATAGAGGCCAATTTACTTTTAATGACATCATTGTTAGATGAGTGACAGTGGGCTGGATAGAGCTAGATAAACGCAGTCCAGCCCACTGGCCGGCGAAGAGGCGGCCAGCCAATCGCGGCAGCCCCCCCCTCCTCAACCCCATCGCCACCAACATTGTTTCCTCCAGTTCACAGAGGCAGTGTGCTGGAAAATTGAGTCCAGATTCATTAGGTTTCCAGTGCGCCGCTCAAGTCAGTTAAATTGATACATTTCCTAACAAAATTGAAGTGCTTTTGTGCCGCCTGCGGATGGCTGGTGACCTCGCCCGGCCTGCTGAGCAGCTGAAGCAAGCTGATGGATCCATTAGACCGCTTAGACCGCTTATTCCGTTCCCTCCATCTCTGACTGACACTGTAAATCTGAACCAATTTCAGCCTCTAATCACCATTACAAACCCCCTTTCCACTGTCCATTTGTTACTCCGCAATTCGAATACACAGTGCAGATTGGTCCAGAAATCCCAGTTTAAAGGTGCAGCCCTCCCGCTTCCTTCAGGCTAAATGGTTCATGACTGGCAAGACCCTTTTCTTCCTGCAAAGAGAGAGAGAGAGAGAGAGAGAGAGAGAGAGAGAGAGAGAGAGTGAGAGAGAGAGGAGGAGGAGAGAGGGAGAGAGATACAGAAGGAGTGGGATTGAGAGCAGGAAAAAATAAGAGACAGAGAGACAGAGGGTGAAAACATACTACTAAGAGATAAAGGCTAAAGATAAGTGTTCAAAAACCCACAAGGCCTTCACCCAAATCCCTACAGATATGCAGGAAATTAAAATGGAATAACAGAAACTAAAGGAAAGAGGCAAGGTTGGGACTGAACTAAAAGATAGAAAATGGATGCGTGTGAAATTTGGGGAGCTTGATTTGGGCAGGCCTTAAGGCCACCATGCCAGAGGCAGTACAGAGCGTCCTTTGAATAACAATCACTTTTGCACCTATGAAAACATTTTTTCATCCGCTCTCAACATTTTTACACCTGCTTTTATCAGAGCAGTGAAGCGTGTCGCTCGGCCCAAGCTGGAGGATATTATTTTCATGTTAGCCTCAGCCATATAAGTCCATTTAATATGCACTCTATAATTTCAGACACTTTGATAATAAAGTGCGCATGCGTCCTGTCATATCACCATAACCTTCAACTTATGTTTAACTTTCAGGAGAGAACTTGCCATGTATATATGGAACAGGTAAAGAAAATGGTTCAACACGTGTTGTTGTTAAAGAGGAAGGGATGAAGGAAAAATAATTTAGGAAGTACGGTGCAAAAAATATATCTTAGCAAGTGAAAATATCTTGAATATAGTCAAATGTATCTAGTGTTTCCTATTAGAAGATTACAGTAAACAAAATTTAAAATTCTTAAATCTCTTTGTAGACATGGGGCCATGTTGGCTTAGTGGTTAGCACATTTGCCTCGCATCACTGGGGTTGGGGGTTCAACTCCCACGTCTGTCCTGCATGCATGGAGTTTGCATGTTCTTCCCGTGCTTTGGGGGTTTCCTCTGGGTACTCTGGTTTCCTCCCTCAGTCCAAAGACATGCACTGTAGGCTGATTGGCATTTCCAAATTGTCCATGCAATGGATTAGTATCCCCTGCCCTAAGATCCCTGACAAAAGGCTCCAGGCTCCCTGTGACCTTGTGTAGGATAAGCAGTATGGGAAATGAATGGATTTCTAGACATTTTGACTCATTTCAAGCTTGACATAGTCTTGTTCTATAGCAGATAATTTTGCTCATTTGAAGCATTTAGAATATAACAAGACAATGTAGCTTGAAATGGGTAAAAAATGTCTACAAATAAGTTTAATAATCTTATATTTGGTTTACTGTAAACATTTAACAGGAAATACTAGATGAGTTTGAATATATTCAAGATATTTTTACTTTGCTAAGATGTCATTTTTTCCCAGTGTGAGCACTGAATTTCTGAGGGCTTTAGACATAAAGCAGTCTGTTCCTCTTGTCAATCGAATTGTCTAATTACAGTTGCTACTCATATCATCCAAGAGCAGTGGAAACACATTTTAATTGATATTGAGATGTTTATGCCCTCAGAAAGTAATTAACATTTTCAATTAGTCCTGTCTAATTTCAGGACATCTTGCCCAAGCGTCCTTGAGTGCCCACCATAATAATTCCTCTGAAAATAGGGCTGGTTTATGTTGCACTGAATCATGGCCCTGTAAATGAGGCTACGTCAACATTTAAATTAAAACCAACGCAAAGCCATTAAAATAAAGCAAGGCAGCAGAGTCAAGAGATGGTGAGCTCTTCTTTTCTTTGTCTTCCTGTTTTGGTATCAGATCTTCAGGTCTGATGTATCAAGAGCTGATCTGATAGAGACCTTAAGGTCAAAGGCTGCTGAATAATCAATATCACAGTGCCATAAGAATCAATTAAACAACAGTTTCAAATTAAACAGCTTCCTTTGGGCTGGGGGGGATGAGAGCTCTGATCTCTCCCTTCCTAGTAATAATGAACTCAATTATTGGTCTTTTTTCACACCGGGCCATGGTTAGTTAGGGGTTTGTTTATGTAAAGCCCTATAACAGAAAGTTTTCTTATCACAGAGGAAGCTAACAAGCCTGTTTTTTTCTAAGAGTGTACTGCAACATAAAGAAGGCAACCTGGAAAAAAGAAATGAGGTTGCGTTTCATATGCCGTCCTGGCCTCAAAATCCTTGGTGTATTCCACACTGCATGTGTCATGCATTTTATGTATTACTGTGACGGGAAAGCAGAGAAGCTCCTCTTAGACTATTTATTCTTGCAACTCCTGAGCCCCTCAAACATACTGTATGTTGGTAAAGTGACAACACGACGACTCTGCTGCTTTCACCTCTGTTTGTAAAGGAAAGAAATAAAAAGAACAATTCCCACTTTGCTGGCCTTGCACTCCGCTTTCCCCTCACACATGGAGTCAGTTGCCCGGCTCGCCCACCCAGTCCCGCATGAGGGATTAAGGTGACATAATCCTAGTGGTGGCCTGAGTGTAGGGGTGTTGAATAGGTTTGAACCCTCTATGCCATGTGGAGATAACATTTGTCAATGGGGCGTCTCTGCTCCCTCATTCATAGATTAGCGGACAGGCTCTTTTCAGCGTGTGAAATGGCTTTGGCACTGCAGCATGTTTATGCTAAAAAAAGCCAACCTCCCTGGACAGGCAGCATGTTGTGTGTTCCTTAAAGACAGCTACTGCTAGGACTCTTTGGCCAGCGTGGAGTTCAGCAGCTCTTTTTATCAAGGGGATGCTGGCAAGATGACTGTGATAGAGACTGCTGCACAATTTGTTAGCAAGTCACTGCTAACAAAGGGTGTGCTGAGATATACTTAATACCCTGACATGGGGTTACATAGCTGCTTAATAAAACACACACACACACACACACACAAAATAAATGGCCCATTATAATGTGTACAAAAAAAATCCTTACCAGAAATACAGACGGAAAAAAAACATACTGCTTCAACAACTCTGTGTGTGTGTGTGTGTGTGTGTGTGTGTGTGTGTGTGTGTGTGTGTGTGTGTGTGTGTGTGTGTGCGTGCCCAATTTTAACTGTTCATGTCTGTTAAATCAGAATATGTATCATCAGAGACCTTTTGAAGGAACTCTAATCAGCCAGAGCCAAGTCCACACTTCAGATTTCAAGAGATTCTTTGCATCTCAAAGAGCGCAAGAGTGGAAATGAGATGTGACATTTTGTTTGTGCCGTGCACATGCTCTGTAGTAAATAAATAAATATCGGTGCGTGACAGACAGAGGCTGCCTAGCATCGTCTCCTCGCACCACACTCTCTGGTTAACTGTCACACCATTAAATTGTCTCTCTCTCAGACATGTCGCCCTCCTGATTGGTTAGCAGATGTAAAGAGAGCGAGCACTTGCCAAACAGTTTCCGAAAGCATGAAATTGACATTGTGAATCACATGTGACACCCTGACTTCTCTGGCTTGTAATTGATCTGCATTTAGGCCATGGGTGGTGGGGAGAACGGAGACAAGACAGACAGGCGACATTGAGACGAGACGAAGGATGATACCGCCATTACAGCTGGAGAATCTCTTTTCTTTCCGACACCACCATCACCACCTCATTCCTTAGGACTGATTGCGTCTTCCTTTTTCATACCTGTGTATAAAGTATAAAGACGTGAGCGAGGCTTTACATATCTCTCAACTACTCAGAGTCTACTTATTGCTCTTTCAATTGGAGAATCTCTTCAGTCATCCTAATTAAACTGAACTTTTTAATCTGGCTCTTTTAATCCTGGGTCTCATGTGGAGGGGCTTCGGTGATGTGATTCGGAAAGGAAGTACTCCAGATTCCCAGATTCACTCTTATCTCCAGCCTATTTTGCCTCGGAAACACAACCAGAGGTTTATTCATGTAACAGAAGCACCATTAGGCCTTTGAGCCTGGAAAACCAGTGTTACAGTTATAGTCAAAAGTTCACTTAATAGCATTTCGAGATCACAGGAAAATGGTTCAGAAGGTTCAAGGTGTCTGTAAACTTCAGTTTAAATTTAAACTTTTTAAGCCTACCTTCTGCAGTGTTATGTAAACATAATCAAACAAATCAAGTAAAATAATGCTGAAAAGAGCGAGGCTATATATAAATTTGACTTTTTCTATACTGATTACTGATTTGTATTCAACTACTGTTAATTTAGGGGTTTGCTCCAGGTACTCCGGTTTCCTCCCCCAGTCCAAAGACATGCATTGTATTTGGCTGACTGGTGTTCCTGGAAGTGATGGTATGGCCCCCACAGAGACCTGATCTCAACATCATCGAGGCAAGAACTGTGGCTGGTTATCCAAGATATTTGGTCCAACCTACCTGTCGAGTTCCTTCAAAAACTGTGTGCAAGTTTACCTAGAAGAATTGATGAATTGATGCTGTTTTGAAGGCAATATTATTTTTTATTATTTTTATATATTTTTACACACACACAATTATATATGGTGTATATATATATATATATACACAATTGCAAAACATTTCAATCTTGTTTATATTCGTAGGTTTGAGCATGCAGTCAGCCCTGTTCATTTTTTTCGATCACAGGTTTACATTAGGGTTCAAACTCAGACACTGAGATGGCCAATTTGTTTTTGTTTTCTGGCAAACTGTGTGAATTTGTGTGTGTGTGTGTGTGTGTGTGTGTGTGTGTGTGTGTGCATGCGCACGGTTAACTGGGCTGGCACTGAGCTGGCTTCCCATCCATGGTGTATTCCCACCTTGCACACAGTAAGCTCCTGATGACAAATTTTTAACTATTACAGGTGTTTAATTGGCCCGTATTATTCTTGTATTATAATTGTACCTAATAATTATGTCGGGTTTTTTTTTAATATCCACTCCCTTACTTGTAGTTCAACAAACAGCTCTGTCATTTGCGTGAATAGTGATGGATGACAAAGATTTTTACGTGTGCAACCTTATATTTTGTGAAAGGCAACAATATAGTTTATGGAGAACAATTTGAAAAAGTAGATTTCCTTCTACTGCGACAATTTATTTGCATTTATTTTAAAATATATAATGGGTATCAAGAATTCTACCACATAATGTATGTTTTTAGCTAAAATACTATTGTTTTCTTTTTTAAAATAGTATAAAATAGAAATAGCTCTATAATTTTTCATTAACATGTTTACATTATATTTGTAATACTACCCAATACTACAATCAATCACATATACATATATATCTGCTCATACCCCATCAGAATGTTTTCAGTTTTAGAAAATATGTACACTAATATACAAATTAGTGCATTAGTGCTCAGATGAAGCTATTTATAGCCACAGAAATTTGGATTTATTATATATTAATCATAATAATAACTGAAGTTACATAATGAGCTGTACATTATATGTTAATCATACATATACAGTCAACTATTGTCTGTAAAATCCTCCAGAAACACTTGCAATACAAATACACCCATAATAATCATATACCTCTAATACACAAGTATTATACTTACTGTACATGAAAATCATTTTTGTAATACGGTATTTGTAAGCTTGAAAAAACAATGTGCTGTACTCACAGAGCACTCAAAAACATTTTAAAATTTACTTGGACTGTCAAATACCTTTAAATATTGAAATATTGTATTCAAATATTAATTGCTTATATGTTTTAGCATTCAAATGAATTTCAGTAATAGTTTTATCTGTATAGTATCTAAAAATCCTGTTTAACTCATCTTCAACACCATTCTATATATTTATATGCATTTAAACACAAATATTGTGGAGCTAGGGCAGGAGGTACACATTTAGAAAATGTATAACTCCTAAGTCTGTTTCAGTTGTCTCTCTCATTTTTCCATGTCACAACCATTTTAGGAAGCTAAGAACCCTTAATTATTTAATGAACCCTCACTGCAAAAATACATACATACATACATACATACATACATATATATATATATATATATATATGTATAGTAAAAATGTAAGAATATAAGAATGTAAAAATATAAGATTATTAAGCATATTTCTAGACTTTTTTTATTTATTTATTTATTTTACTGATTTCATGCTTGAAATAACTTTGTTCTATTGGTAGATTATTTTGCCTCTTCCTAGAAAAAATGGTAAATGATCTGTACTTATATAACACCTTTTAACTTTAACATTTCTACAAAGCATTTTACACTGCTTCTCATTCACATTCACCCATTCACACACACCCAGCAGCAGAGCCACCATGCAAGGTGCTAGCCTGCCATCGGGAGCAACTTGGGATTCAGTGTCTTGCCCAAGGACACTTCAGCATGTGGAGGCATGCGGGCTGGGGATCGAACCGCCAACTCTGTGATTAGTGAATAACCCACTCTACCACCTGAGCCAAAGCCACATTTTAAACACTTACAATTAGCTATACTATCTGCCAATAGAACAAGACTGTTTCAAGCTTTAATTTAGTATAATCTTATATTTGGTTTATTGTAATCTTAGGATAGGAAATACTAGACTAATTAAACTATACTCATACACTATACCCAAACACTCAGTGTTTGGATGTCCCTTAAAATCTTAAGGGACCCTTAAATGTTCGATGTAGAACCATGCAAAAGAGTGTTGCTCTTTCAAAGCATTTTTAGTAAGCTCAGAACCCTTAAATATTAATTACACCCTTAAAGAACTCCAAAGGAACCCTTTTTTTCTAAGACTAGTAGAAGACAAACAAGAGAAACGCAAACAGAACAGAAGCAGGAAGTGTTGACAATACACATAACCCACTGGATCCAAAGTTAGGTTTGATGATATTTGGTTTCCTTTCTGTCTATTGGTGCTGGACACCGTCTACTGTCGAACCAAACGGCATGGCCTAAACGATCATTATCCTCTTCATCCATTGTCTTACAGCTATAGAGAAGAAGCTCATGTGGTTTGCTCTTTAAGATTCAGATCAGGGACAGTTGTGATAAAGCTTGTTCTAGCTGGGGATCCAGAGATATAGGTCTTACCTGAGAGTCATTTTCAGCATGAGCGCCCTTATCTGGGCTAAGCTGACTTCCTCTGTCCTCTCTCAGCCCTTGCTAACCTCTCACCTGGACAACACCACACAACCAAACATAGGATTGTCTCCTGCCAAAGATGCTTGTTTGCAAGGGATTAGCCTTTTTTTCCTGTTACACTGACCATGCTTGGGTGCCATTGTTGGCGAAACGCATCCCAGCACAATCGCCATAATCAACATGGGCTAAGAGCCAAAGCATATAAACACAAAAAAGCCCTGGACACTCCGTTTTGTGTAACCATGAGAAGAGCCATAAATCTAGGAGAGTGAAAAAACACATGTTTACAGTCAAATAGTATGCTTTTTTTTTTCCGAACAAATATACCATGGGAGAGCAGGGAGGAAAATTTAATTGCTATGAAAATGATGATGCCCTGAGAGTTGTGTCACTAGGATGGCGCGGCAAATGAATGGAACAATGAGTCTTTCAGGCAATTACCTCATTAGATTGAGAGTAGAGTTTCATAATTTATCAGGCTGTCGAGATTAAAGTAATCCACAACACTGAAACTCAAGAGCTGATCTCATAATGGATATTTTAATCATGCCCCTCAAAAAGAACGAGGAGCCTATTAACTTTCCATTTCAATTTTTTAAATAAAAAAATGGCTTTGTGCACCTCTGAAATTACCAAGGCATCCCACAAGATGTTACAGTTGATTATTTTGAGCCTTTAAAGAATCAGAACTGGATTCTAGGCTACTGCGTACAACACAATTCTTATTTCATCCAAAAAAAAAAAAAAAAAAATGTATTGGTGGTTTAAAAAAAGAAATGAATATAGTTCATGCCACACATTGAATTCAAATGTGGAAAAATAAGACATAGAAACACAAGGCTGGGGGTGATAAAGGTATTTTTAAATAGCAATCATATTTGGAAATGCCTTGTATTAACCCACACTCAAGTGTGGCAAGGTACAGTATACTACGGAATGCAATAAGGTTAAAAGTCTGGTAAGAATCGTTTCTATGGCAATGAGGCTAGTTTATCCAGCATATTTACATCGTAATCTCCTGAGAGGGACATTAATGTAGGACTGGAGCCCCTAACACTGGCCTTAGATAAGCTCAGAGCTCACATCTCACCTCATTTTCTTCCTATTTCTTTCTCTCTCTTTGAATTTCTCGTCTTCTCCCTTCCTTTCATTACACCAAGCATGCTATTAAACATGTTCTCCAAATCAAACGCTGAAGGAGGAACAAATTCTGATGCCGGATTAAGCGTGGCCACAATTGTCCCATTACCGCTAAAGACTGATACTTTCCGGGCCGATGCAGCTGTCGAGAACAGCCGATAAGATGGCTGTGATCCATTTATTTGAACTGAGGCACATTAGAAACTCAAATAGCCTGAATTAGCAGCTAAATGTTCGCCTCAAACTGTCAAAGCAGTGGTAAACAAACAGCAGCAGGGTGGGAATAGAGCGATCCAGACCCTGTGGAGGCACACTCTAGGGGCTTCCTGTGGAGACTTCCCCATAGTTACCACACTCAATACTGGCCCTGTGAACTGCACCGAGGATATTTTCAACTAAACAGGGAAATGTGCTCTGACAAGGTTTAGTGTTCAGCGACAAGTCTGGGACGCAGCAAAACTAAAACCTAACAATAAACTTCTTCACATGGGAGATGTGTATTTACATAAGATTTACTACTGTAACCCATCAATAATAGTACACGCAGCCTCATTATATTATAGATGCCTGTATTTGTTTGATATTTATGCATTTTTTGCAATTTTTATTAGGAAAAATAGGTTACGGAATACTAGAGATTGTGACTAACACATATGACAGTTTTTATATCGCAATATACTTCTTACAACATCATAAGGGATTCATCTTTCTACAAGAACCAGATCTGAAGTAAAAACCGAGCAACTCTAGCCTGTTTCTAGCTCAGCTTTATTATTCCTCAGTCCAATTATGATATCAGTCATTTGATAGCACTCATGAGTATCCTCTTTCAGAAAAGAACAGAATAAACTCAAAAGCTTCTTATCTTTCCACCTAAGGATGGATCGTACCTTAGCGAGTAATTCATCTTCAACCCTCCATGGAAAAGAGACAGGCTGTGAGCTGACAAAAACACTAAGAGGATGTGCGTATGTTTGGGTGTGTGTGTGTGTGTGTGTGTAGCTCAGAGGGAAATGAATAGAGTGAGGTCAGTCCTATATTGAGCAGTGAATGGAATGATCAGGTCTTTAAAAGGCTATCGTGGGTTTATATTTGGTGAGAATAGCCATATTATCACATACCAGCTCTATTGTTCCGAAGTCAAAGTCATATCCGATGATGATTGGCTTGGTGAAGTGTGTTGATGGAAAAAAGCAGAGCCCATTGCCTCCCCATCTCCAGCGCACATTGCATTGGCATATGCGGCTCACTGAACCCCAGTTTTGGCCAAAATTGAAGAGCTTACACAGAGGAAAATAAATAGGTGGTTGAATAGCAATAGCCCGTGCCCCTGCACCTCTTATCAGTGGGAATCTAACAGCCGTGCTGTTTCAGAATTTCAGTTTAGCTTCCGATTAAGGTATGTCCCGGCATTTTATTCCCTACATCTCTATGCTTCATAGCTCTCAAAGACTTCTGGGTAACTGCCTATTATCCGACAGTTCCACTCCACTGACCCTGCCAATAAAACTTTTCATATCCCAATAAATGAACTCAATTGCTGCATTCTAAACATTTACACTGCGCTAACAGATCATCTCGAGACCTTGGAATTGGCTAAATTCATTTTTCCTGATGAATATATAGAAGGAGATTAGAGATATGATAGCTTTTCAGATTGCTGCACCCAGAGAAATTAGTTTAGCGGGCGTTTACAGAGGCTAAATTGGAACCATTAAATAGCGGATTGAATTGATAGCACATTCATTGTCTCTCCATCGGTATCACTGTAAAATCAATTAGCCGTCACTTTTTCCAATCCCAATAAAGTGTGATTGTCAGCCACGCATGGCTACAGAGAGCCTGACAGGCACTTGGAGTGGAACACCGTGTGAAAACAAATTTGTG
The DNA here is from genome assembly GCA_023630585.1 of Cranoglanis bouderius. Lineage (NCBI taxonomy): Eukaryota > Metazoa > Chordata > Actinopteri > Siluriformes > Cranoglanididae > Cranoglanis > Cranoglanis bouderius. Next base: position 18,566,056 of record CM042551.1, read on the forward strand.
TGCTGGGCGAATGGTGGTAAATGTGAGCTGTAATTGGGTGCGGAAGTACAATTGTCTTTATCAAAAGGCAAATGGGTATGGTATGGACTATTAGCTGGAGCTCTGGCCATTCAGAAAGAAACTCATGAATTCTTTAGAAGTGCTAGAATACCAGAGCGAAGACAAAAGGGATATTTATTACGTCTTTTATTAGTACTGTGATGTGAGCACAGTGTAGTTATACATAATGATATGCACGCTTAAAAATCACTGCAGTTTTAAGATGTAGCGGCACAATTGTTTAAGAAATTTGACTTGACGATATTGTAATGTTCAGTAAGGATGGAAGCGACTGAAATAATGTGTGCAAAGGCATGTTGTTGACACAGTTACACTCAGTAGTGATGACATGGGTCAAAAAGGGGAAAATATAATTTATTGACTTTATACGTGTGCATATAAAGTTTTTATGTATGTGATATGTGTTATATGGAAAATTGTGTTGTGAAATAAATCTACTTGCCTCTACTTAAAATCTACGACAAAATTCACTATGGAGAAAAGTTAGGGATAACGTTAGCTGATAGCTGATGAGGTGAAATAATATGCAAAACAGTATGTTCGAGATCTGCTTCTGACTACACCTGCTAAAATATGGTATTGTGTCTTTCAATAATAAATAAATAAATATATCAGCCCTAATATTAATAGGTAATTGTTTAAAAAATATAGGTTTACTTTAAGAATAAACAAGACGTGAATATTAACTTACTAATACTTACTCTTACATTATTAAACCATATTATATTGTTTTAAATCCCAGTAATATTTGTTTGCTTCATGACTCTAGGATCATGTTTTATTTGATGAATTAGACGGAAGCACATATCAGACTCATTCTATACTTTTACTGGTTTAATCTGTTACTGCGGAATTTGTGGAGTTAAATCTGTTTTAGTCATTTAGAGTCATTTTCTTCCAATTTAGTATGACAAATTGCACATCACTTTCCCACCATTATGGAAATAAATGTTTATCTGAATGATCTAACTACACATACCATGGGAAAAGGGACAAACGATTCAATTTTAGAGTCTTTTAAACTCATTCAGTATTTCGACCATATATACTTATATACTGTACTTATCATAGGCAAGACTTTTTATTTTTATTTTGGAGGCTTACAAAATCATCACCTTCTTCATTCATTCTGGTCAGCTACTCCCCTTCAGAAGCAAATCAAACCACATTATGCCTGTCAATTTGCCACAGGCGTTCCCGGATGTCCTCCGAGATCAAGACTTTCATCTCATTTTGCCTTCTAATGAAATCAAAATGGGAATCCTTCTATCCCTTGCCTCTGTGCCAGGAATCCTATTATCCTTACATCGAGCGAGCCTTAGTACCATATTGGTGAAACTAATGCCACGGTTTTCGCATGCGACACATATGGACGTGCCAGCATTGCGAGTGGCTACACTATCACATATGCTGTGAAATTATGAAGCATGTGACATGTGGATATCACCAAACAGGCCCACAACAGATGAAGACCCGGGAAAGACCCAGGCGCCCAGCAGGAGCAGTTTGGAGAAGGACGAGAGGTTATTAATTGGAGGCTGATTAAACCGTTTGTGCATGGAGTTGCCAGGATACTGTGCAGAATATGTGCTCAAATGCAACATAGCACTCAAATGTTACATCTTTAAACTTTAAACTCCTGAACACTGAACACATATTAGACCATATATACTGTATGTATTTCAGCGTGGTCAAAACTCCAAAGACTGTTTTTTTTTAGTTTATTTAAAATATATATAATAATAATAATACAACAAATACGATTAGATCAAATAAGATTGGAATATTTTGTCAGCATGTCCCAAAAGATACTACAGTATATGTTTTAGTATGTTACGTACGGGTATGTTCCGCACTTAATCTCTGAAAAATGTATTATTTACTGAAAGCAGTAGCTAATGTAAGACCTAACACCTAACTAACAAGGTGTTATTTATTAAAACATCACAACAATTAACATTACCTCCTGTGTCACTTAAATAAATAAAGATACTGGGTCTCATTTGAAAAAGGAAAGAAGAGTGTGGTCGTACAGTATGCATTTTGTTTTCATGTGGGTACATCTCAGCTAAAAATAAAAAAAAAAACAGAGAGTCTCAAATTATGTAGTAGTAGTAATAATAATCACAGTTCTTTTGTGATTGTTGTGGCAAAACATGCTTGATTTTGCTGTGGCTTTTTTAAAAAAATTGCGAGTTTTTTGTACTTTTTTTTTTTCAGAAATCTACTTGAATTGGCCAAATTGCAATTGCACAAAATTGTTTTGCGCGGTCTTTCACAGTGATGTTTGTTGATAAATGAGACCTTTTAGCTGTACTCATGTTAGACGCATGTGGATCGAAGAGGGTTTCGACTGAAAATTTGTGGTAATATTGAAAAATTGCAAGCTCCTCAGAATATTGTGGCGTTTGCTTGATTTTGCGTTAATTTCTGCGATTGCAAAAACGGGAAATCCTGGAGGAACTGATTAATAATAATAATAATAATAATAATAATAATAATAATAATAATAATAATAACAGTTCATTGCAATGGTCCCCCACTTTTTAGACACTGTGTATGTGATAGCCATTTACTACAGCTTATACAGTTTATTACTAATTGAAGTATATTGTAAGAAATGTGGCAGAGACACAGCTACAGATCTGAGGTTGGTCTCTCTGAGAGCGTTCTTTACCGTTGGGCTTGCACTTATTCTCTGGTTCAGGTTTCGTACGAGACTGACAAGAGGTCAGGGCCGTCCCCAGGTCACCAGCCATCCCAGCTCCTCTGTCCAGCACAGGAGGCTCTTAATGTCATCCAGGCCGTCGAGGTAAAGGAGGTGAGAAGTTCTGCAGCAGGTTTTTCTCACGAACCTGGATGACCTGGGGAAGATCTTTCCTGGACTGTAACCTCAGCTCGAGTGGGTGGCCGAGCTGTAGAGAGGCCTACAGGTGTGGCACAGATGCCAGTGGAACATGGCAGGTTTGAGCTGGGATAGCTGGGAGTTCGGGCAGCAGCTCCCTCCTCTCAGCTAGATGCTCACATCTGCTTCCCCATTCTCTTGCAGTAATTACCCATCACACACACAGAGCAGATGATGCACTCCACACCATTCGCCACCCAGCCAGGACTATTTAAGCAAACAGCTGAGAAGATTTCAATTAGGAAGCCACTCAGTAAATGTATTCACTGTAATGATTTTTAGAAATGACTTGAAGGTATCTATGGTGATTTTTTTGTGAATAAACTGTGATTAAAAAGAAAATCCTATAGTGGTTAAAAGAAAAACTGTTTAATAATACCTGAATAAAGCGCTTAGCAAAAAAAAGGCATTTAAGTGTTGATCTGCACACCGTTCAGGACTTTACAATTACAGCGACCTGTGCTATCAGATGGAAAGAGGAATATAAAAAGCCAGGAACCTAGTAATGGAAATGTGTTTGGAGAGGTGCGGGCTCTAATAACTAATTTTGCCTAATAAACTATAACCGATTTAATCTCCACCTTATCAGGCCAAGATTTCACCACTTTCCTTTTTAATTGGCTATTTTGTAATCCTGATTCCCAGCGGAGCTGATGGTCTGGCTCTGCCTCCGGAGGGCTCGCATGAAAATCAGTTTGAAACGGTGTGTCAGTCTCATTCTGAAGTGGCCATCTGGCCAGCGTACAGGAGCGCTGAACCCCGGGGTCTCACCCAGGCAATCAGCAGCAGCTTTACAAAATGTGTTAATGCAAATTTATTAGAGATTTCCTATCGGTCGCCCTAATCTGCTTTATTATTCTCCTCAGAGACAGCCTGTGTTAAGGACCGAATGGAAAGCAGTCTGGCTCAGTCCAACAAACTTTCATACATTGCACACGTGCATACATATGGGTCCATGCAAACACACTCACAAATACTGTATACATGCATGCATGTAAGCAAACACACTCAGGGATCATACCAGGGTTGCATGAACGTCACTAGCTTTGCTTCTAACTCGTGAGATAATTTCTATGGGAATGAATAAAACATTAAAAGTAACAATAAGCTTGATCTGAATGTGGGGCTCAGTGCATTTACATATGCTTGTGCAATAAAGTTGATTCACATCCCTGACCTTGGCTTTTCTCTCCCATTAAAAATGATGATCCTTTTATATACATAAGGTAGACACACATACATATACTCAGAACTGTCAAATAATACACAAACCGAAAAGCAATAACTAATTCATGAAAGAGCACTGCATATTCTGCTTTCCTGCACCAGGCATCTGAGACAATCCAAACAGAAATAATGGCTGGTTTGAATTCAAGCTGAACATATTATACACTTTAATGCTTATTGGAATACTGAATGCATCAACAACATTTATGATAATAATAACTGCCCTCTGAACAGGCAAAAAAAAAAAAAAAACTGTTTGCATTGTCTGTTGTCATTATGATAAGTGCAAGCACAAAATTGTATAATTCGTTCAATTTCAGCTTCTATTTGGGCTGGACTGTAATACTATCAGTCTCACTTAATTCTGAGTGTAATTAAACATATGCACCGGGCAGCAGTATTCTCAAAGTTACATTATCATATCTACATAAGACAGGAAAAGGGATTTGTGAAAGTATGGGTGCACGGACAGAAGTTCTACGCCAGCCATTGATTTCATTTAAACTTGAAATGTTCCTTAACAAAAGCACTGGAATAGTGGATAACGAAATGGAGAAAATACATTCCCATTATTTTTAATTGGACAAGCACTTTTACTTGACACTGTGGAGAGAGCTTTCAAGAGATAAGTTAAGTGAGCTGTTCCACAGAGACAAAGAAAAAAAAAATAACTGTTTCTTATTCTGTTCAAAAAAGCTAAGACTTTATTGCTTTTTTGGATGATAGGGCAGAAACATTGTAAACAATTGCCCCTTATCCAGAGAGCGGGCAGAGAACTTGTTCATTTGCACTTTAGCGTGCCTGTGTGTATCTGCACATAAAGGAGTCTATTAGGCAGTGAAGTTATTACAGGCAGCAGCCAGTCTCCCCATTGCTACGATAAGGGTTGAATAAGATTAAATTATCCTTATCACTCAGCTGACCCTAGAAACAATAAGAGGCTTGAGGCCACTAGATTGTGTGTTGAGACCGCCAATGTGACATTTATCAATGTGAGAGACATTTTTAAACACCATACAGTAACAATCTGGCAATCATCACCAGGGTGACATCAGAGCAAATGTGTTCATTCAGTATAGGTAGAGAATAATGGGAAAAGCCCTTGCATTATTGCCGGCTCTTCCTGGAAGCTATAGAGCCCATCATTAATCCCAACTGTCTGTAAAATTGAAGCAATAAAAACCCCACTCGCCATACATCAAATATCTCAGCCGGTGATGCTCCAGAACATATAAATCTGGAGACAAATAAAGAGATTTATCAGGAGATTGTTTCAGTTAAGATTTCTGGGCACCCCACATTCTTTTTGTTGTACAAGAGAGAGACATTACACCCATGGCAGCGCGTGACCTCATTTGCTGAGGAGAAGAAATTTAATTAACAAGGCAAACATTGTCTGTCCCAGTGCCTCTGCTGAGACTCCAGCAGACAGCAACTACCTTTTAATACCCGTCCAAAACGGCGTCATTACAGCCCGACAGGCAACCTTCAAAAAACTTCATTTAGTAAATATTAAATCACTGGAATCTGAGGATTTAGAACCCTCAAGAAGATTTTGATTAGTGTGTGTGTGTGTGTGTGTGTGTGTGTGTGTGTGTGTGTGTGTGTGTGTGTGTGTGTGTGTGTGTGTGTGTGTTGGTTTTTAAGAAAATAACCACACTTCAATAATTACTCCAGACCTTCACAGCAGTGTTTCTTTTCTTTTTTTTTTTTTTGGGTGGGGGGGGCGTGTGTGTGTGTGTGTGTGTGTGTGTGTGTGTATCGGGGCTGGGTTGCACAGATGCCAGCTGAGTTGACAATATGCTCCTGGTCCTATGCCATATCAAGATGGGGCGGAGCCCCTCAGTCTCTGTGCATCATAAAGCCTTTCAAATCCCAACGCATGACAGTCCGGGTGCTCTGATGGAAATGAGGGCTCTGATGTGCCAATACACAGCATGATGGGAATGGGAAAAAAAAGAGAGAGAGAGAGAGAGAGAGAGAGAGAGAGAGAGAGAGAGAGAGAGAGAGAGGGAGAGAAAGAGAGAGAAAAAGAGAGAGACGACCGATAAAAATTCAAAAGAGTGGCTGTCATTCATAAAGAGGGACCCCGATTTCTGGACAGTGTCTGGGGATGGGAGGTGGTTACTGAGGGTAAGAGGCTTATTAGAGTGCCACTTATTGGCTGAGCTCACATGGACAGAATGAGGACAAAACCGAACACAGTGGGCAGCAGAAGTTTGGGCCAGGCTCACTAACCACTGCTGTGACCCAATAAACACGACCATCACTCTTCCCAAGCTCCTCAGAGGCTGCAGCCTTCAGGCCCAGCTCCGCCACATTCGACCCTTGTACAGTACACAGCAGTAAGTACTGCTGAACACAAATCATTTTAGAATACATGGACTGCAATGCAACATGGGGGAGTGAGTTTAGAGTAGAGTAAGAGTATAGAGGGTGCACTAAGTGTCTCAAATCACCTAAACCAGACTGTTTGACAGTTATTTTGTACTGCTTGTATTTCTGTCTGTCACAGTGTTCTGAGGTCAGCAGTAAGACAGGGATTCCCTTCAAGTGAAGCATGAACAGACCATTTAACCTCTGCTATGTCGTCACAGGCCTGGAAATGCCTTATGTGTTTGGTAAATGTTTTCCATGATGCAGTTTTTTTTTCTCAGCCATTATTGCAAGAGCAATGCCTGAACAAGCCAGGCAATAATAGAGCCAGTGCTCCATTACCCCAGCTTCCATTCATGCTAATGATGTGCACCATTACTCTTCTCCTGCTTTAACTCCTTTGCCATTTTACTGACTTATGGCACTATACATAACAGGCAAAATCACATTGGATGTAGAGGGAGAGTTTGTGAGTTCATGAAAAACAGAACATGAGCAGTGAAGCCTGTACCAGAGACCAGGCCAAAACAACACTCAAATGCCTGCCATGTTTCTCCCCTTCTTTCTTCTGGTTTATCCAGTGTGAACGCATGTAATTGGGTCTGCGACAATATCAAACTCACAGCTGAAGTGAGGTGGCATCAAAAGCAGGAAGCACAGCAAAACAATTTTAAGCCTAATTTGGTATGAGACATGACTGTCCCAGTGGCGGCGCACAACACAGTCAATTACGTTATGGATTAAGTGCGCACAATCAAAAAGATAGAACAAGATAATGTGCTGAGATACATTCTCAACACAAGCAATTAATTGAAGAAGCGTGACACTGAGCTGTTCGAGATGAAGGAGGAGCGAAGGTTTTGGCACTTCATCATTATTAACGACAAAGATGCCCGCAAATCTCCAGGAGGCTGAGCTGTGGCAGCATGGAGAAGAGGGGAAAAAAGGGGGCGGGGGTAGGCAGCCGTATGGTTCAGGAAAGGCAGACGGAGCTGTCAGACAGGCCGTCCGGATTCCGTGGCTGCTGTCTATTACTCATGTGACCATTGAACCCGCCAGGCGGAAAACGACTGGGGTTCACGAGGTGATTAATGAGCTCTCGACTGCCACCCGTCAAAATATGATGCCGATTATTAAGCCTGGACCTCTCACAGGACAGGGCCCTGGAACACGCTTTCATCGAAAATCAATTTGATATTTCCCTCAAAACGGGAATCGCTGCGTCTTTATTCATTAACGACCCGACAATGTGTTTAAACTCGGTGCCTGGCTTCGGTCCCGTAGGTTTAAGAATTAGAGATAAGGAAGCTTCTGGATGTACGCATTGAGCACATCATGACTGAATATGGTCAAACTGGAAGCGATAGAGGAGATTTACATTGGTCCACTGAGAGTATGTCCAGCATAGGGGACACATTACATACTGCAGCGCATGGGGTGGACATTCACAGAAGGTTCTTCCTGAAAGAAAAAATAACGATACATTAAATGAATTAGTTTTCCAATAGGCTAGCAATAAAACCCAACGATCCGGGAGTCACCTTGTGCTAATATTAGAAATAGAAAGAGAAAGAGAATGGCAGCTGCGAAGCCATCATTCACAGGCTAGAGGAATAACGAGTTCTCCTCGTCCTCTTTCGGCACCTCCGCATCCTCTGCATCCGCCACATTAGAAGCAAAGGAAGGCTATGCAGCGGCCATTGGGTTAGCCCACAAGAGACTCTGAAGGAGATGAAACCACACATTTGATCTGTGTATCACGGTTAGAGGAACAGATGTGACAGAATGCTGGGTTCTTGATAAACAGGCTATCTAGGGCACACACCATCTAAGATGCCTCTCTAGGGGCAGTTGGGAAAACCCAAGGCATTACAAAGAAACCCAAAGCAAATTATCCTGACAGGGATGAAACAATAGCAAATTGGACAAATGATATAATGTGAGGCCTATGGTCCCCAGCAGAGTGCGGCAGCATGGCTGTGCTTGTGGGGAATTGGAAATAAGAACAGGCTTTGATGCTAAAGGTCAGCCAAGACAGTAGTTCTCAGCATGGCCGCCTCATTGAAAGACCCTAAATAACCCCCCCCCAACCCCCCCCCAAAGAAACAATCTCTCACTCAGCACGCCCATTGTAATGACGTTGTTAATAATGCATTGTATATAAAAGGAGCCCAGTTTTTATTTCTCAAGAGAGCTGCCAGCTCGTAATGGGGAGATTTGAGGAACAATTTTTAGAGATGTCACTGACAACCTCACAGACATATTTTCTTGGGACTCAATAAATCAAACTGGTGGTATTTCACTGACATAAAGCTTGCGTCTCTCTATGATAAATAGCCCCAGTATTGTACAACTGCAGCAAATGAGGCCCACATCAGGGAGGAAGAGCGGGATTACTATTACGAGTGCTGGGAGGCCAAGCGTCAGCTTTTATGACCCGCCCGCGCCACTAAATACATTCTGACAAATTCCCATTAAGAGCGTATTCATTATTTTGTCTGCTTGTGAGAGGAGTGCACAGGATGTCAGAGCAATTTCGAAATGACGCTAATTTGAATTCAGCACACCAACGAGACAAAATGGGAGTCGCAATGTTCTCTTCGCCCGCGAGGACAAATCTACCTCTTCTTTTTCGGAACGTTTGATTTGGCACTTTGATTTCACTTTGACAAATCAATTATGAGTCAGTTCAAAGAGCCTGAAAAATTCTTTGCTAGATTTCACAGGCCAGAGGCCACTGCTGAGGGAGTTCAGCTGAAAACTTTCCCATGGCAAAGGAGAGGAGGCCTGTGTTAGTAATCTAACACAGTCCAGGCCTGTGTCCTCCAGTACAGCAGGCTGTGACCAGTCCCACTCATTAATCACCTACAGCTGACACTGGAAACATCCTGGTCCTCTCAGATGGGCTAAATAACTCTAACCGTCACAGGCTAGGGTGACCCAGGCAGCTGGAAAACTCTCCAAGTCGCTCCAAGAGAAGTGCGAGAGCGATGGTATTGTGTTGTCTTTGTTTACATAGGCCCTCATCAGCACAGTGAGTGGCCTGCATGAGAAAGACAGCTGGCCATTTGGACTGGGCTCCCCACATCCCCCTAAGCAGCAGGGAGCCAGCAGCACAGGCCAAAACAGGGCGATCGAAGGGTTGGGGGGGTTGGCGGTGTCTGCTGATCACATCTCCGTGCCTTGGCCCTGTCTCATTGCTCCCTCATTCGGACATGCCAGCACTTCAAGCGCACGGCAGGGTAACACAAAAGAAGCACAATACACATATTTATCTTTTTATACTCTCAGACAAGCTCTACGCTCATTTCTTGCTTTTAGTGTGGTGATGCACTGGAGCCTCAGAGGCAGCAGGCAAGACAGAGGGAAGCAGCATAGAAGATGGAGGAGGGAGGAGGGGGCATTACCATGCATTTGCATCCCAACTCTTCAGACACGAAGGCGGATTGATTAATGGGGACAGGGCTGGCTGAGCCATAACAGGGATCCTGCTCAGGTTAAGTGGTGCTTAGATTGTTTTATATAGCCTGTGATTAGGGGGATGAAGCTGAAGAGTTTTGATCGCTCTGAGTTCACACCCTCTCTAATCAGCAGGGGCCTTTCGATCCAACCTGACCTGGCAACTTCAATCAGACATGCCTGCACTGTTTTCTACTAAGCCTGACAGCCTGTCCAACAGTAATAATAATATAAAAAAAACCACACACAAGCAAGAGAGAGCAATAAATGGACACTTAGTGTTGCCTACCATTTTGAACAAAACAAAGAGGATTAATATATTTATTGCACTCGAAATGTCTATCTCAAGCTTTAGTGGGAAGAGAGTAAAGGGCATGACAGTGGACTCATTAACTAGCGCATATTCCCTTTTTTTTGCAGCTGTTTAAAAGCTGTTTATAGCTATGCAAAGTTAGTGGATATAGTGGATATAAATATTCCGTCATACCTGTCAAGATGGGAAAAAAAGCATAGCCATATTAAAAAGTATTGCTATTCTAGATTTTCATTGCCAACATGCAAGTAATAAATATAGCAGTCACCTGCCATGCTAACCATCATACCATTACATTTAGCCATGCTAATCAGCTTACAATATGTGAACTGTCAGCAAAAAAATCTACAACTATTATATATATATATATATATATATATATATATATATATATATATATATATATATATATATATATATATATATATATATATATATATATATATATATATATATAAAACTACAAGCTCAAACCTCAACACTCCACATGACCAAGTGACACTGCAGAATCATAGCTGTGCCACACTACATCCAGGATGAGACAGAAGGAGGGAGCATTAGCCACTGGTCTCTGATGATCACCTCCACTTAACCTTTTCACCCTGAAAACCATATCTGCAACACTGCTCTGAGCACAACACAGCATGCCCATCATACAATTTCCACTATTTTTGTCAGAACTGTGAGGGTACATGAATAAAAAAAAAAAAAGCTCATTGCAACCATGCTAGCACTGTTCACTATACCCATAGGAAGCAAATGAGAGAGAAAAAAAATCGAGCGGGTGCGATTCTGAAAACGCAGGCAGCTCATCTGTCAGGGGAGCTTCTCATAGAGCGCCTCGACTTTTCCGTTCAAACACACTGGGTAAGTATTTTAATTAGTTGGCTAATTGTCTAAGTAATTGGTAGACAACTTAGCTCAAAGAGTAATCAATCTCAACAGGGCTGTGTTCTATCACATCAAAGGATCTGTAATTAAGACAGTTAACTGAGGTACGCGCTCAAGGCCGGTGTTGTGGCGTTGGGGGTGGATGAACCCAGATAACGCGAGACTGACAAGATGAAGCCTCCAGTGAGAATCTAGAGACGGAAGAAGGACTTATCATAATGTGTCGCGGGGGGGAAAAAACACTTTCCAAGACTTTAGTAATGAAAAGCCTAGCCTGGCATTGCATGCTTTAATATGCAGAAAATTAGTAGAAAGGAAATCTTTATTAGTGTGCTGAAAAGCTATACTCATGCCTCACTTTTATTTCATTTTATAAAAAAAAAAAAATCTCTCTTAAAATGCTATTATAACAACGAATAACAATTCATCATGCTACCTTGTATTTAGCATAAAAAGCTCTGTGTTGGTCAATAATAGGAAACATTGCCTCATTAGATGTGTGGTGGAGCAATTCACTCTCTCAGGCACATTTTTGGTTTGTTCAAACCACAGCTATCATTATCTACAGTTCACTCTCATTTCGCAATGCCTTTGCTCTGGTTATAGGCAATTATGAATTATGTTTGGGAGGAGGCCGGCTTCATTTCTTGAATTCCTCAATCTGGGGAAATTTTAATCTAACCATTGTGGAAAATAAGAGCCATAATGAACAATTATACAAACAGTCAATTTCTGTGTTGTGCAGTCGACTTAATTAAAATTGCTATAATGAAAAATGAACCAGTTACGGAACCTTACTTATCAATTTTCCACAAAAAAAAAAAAGAATGTTGAAATGTTTCGGCTTCCTGCATTAGTACGTTAATGAAAACGACCCGACTTGCAATAAAAATTGGAATTATTTTACAAATAAATGAAAATATCAATGCTGTTATTAATTACAGGGCCCAACAACTCAATTCCAGCATATCAGAGAAGATGTATAATGGGTGGGAATAAATCATGTAACTATAATTGGTATATGAATCTGTTTTCTCACAATGTGGCTAACAGAGAGTGCTGTATATATACACAACTATATATCCTAAATATACTGTATACATATCATACATGAATGTAATTAAAAGTTTCCAAATGTCAAATGCGGCGTCCCATTGATTAGTAACTCTTCAATCACCCGGGTCGGACCGCAAAGTGACATAATCTAATGATGGGATGAAGTGGCTAATATAGTCGAACTATGAGCAAAAGTGCAAGAATGCGGGTGGAGAACCTTCAGCAGTACGGAGAGGGGCTGAGATGTTTCAGAGACGTGTGTGGGTTCTGAATGTACTCATCAGCACGGATCAATGCACTACTTTGATCCAATGCAGACCAAACAGCGTGTGTTCACCACACCACGGCTGGGAGAGCTATTAGTGACCAATTTGCTGAAACTAAAGTCAGTTTGACAAACCCTGCTTCTCTTACACTTACTAAAGTAGACTGGTCAAGACCTAGCATATTGCTGTTAAAGTATGTGTGTGTATATATATATATATATACATATGCAGTATCTGCATAATATTCTATGCAGAGCTAGCATAGATCGCACCATGCTAGTTAATATTAATGTGTACACAATCTCATGCAGCAAAAGGAGGCAGGCTGTGTTAAATTATCAGATTACGGTGGAAAACTGATAGCAGATGTACGCATGTTCGAACCCAAGTGGCTAATTACAGAGGGGCTACCCCGAGAGACAGACAGGAGAGGAAATTAAAACAGTCCTCCTCCTCCTCCCTTTCTCTCTCTCTCTCTCTCTCTCTCTCTCTCTCTCTCTCTCCTTCTCTTCCCACCTTCTCCCTCCAGCAACGGCCAATAAGGAAAGTGGCACTGACAGATTGACAAATAAGGTTAATAAGTACTTTCCACTTCTCCTAAAGGCTAATCAAATATTAATCCTTGCAGTGTGGTCAGCAGAAAAATAACAAACAATCAGTGGAGAGGCATTGATTCAATTGATTTGCCAGTGAAGCTTTTGAAAACAAATTCCCTGAACATTTATGCAGTCAAAAGGAAAACTTCTCTATTCAGGCGCCACAGTTCCAATATAATATCTCATAATTTAAATGGCCAGCAGTTATTATCACCACATACATTTAAACACTCGTTATAAAATAGTGATTCTCACACATACAGTATATGTACTGGTTTTTGCGTGTCAATAAAGATACACGATAAATAGAAATAGATTCGATAAAACGCAGACACACGGAGCGACAACACACACTTGTAGTTCTCTCTAAACTGATTCGCTAATGTTTTCACGTTAAAGATTTAAATGATATCTCAGACAAATCCTTTCTCCAGCAGCACAAATCATTTCATGAGGTTACAAACTAAATTCCCAATTACACACTAAGAATAATTTGTGCGCCTTACTCAATTCAAAGAAATGCTGGCAGATCTATAATAATCCCTCATGGGTAGAAAAGGAAAACACAAGAGACCGCAGTCAGCGCGCTAAAATACAAAAACACCCAGCAATATTTGTAGGAAATTGGAAATCAAGCACTCAGTAGCAAGGGGGAAGCATTATTGTGACAGAGGATAGCAGTTGTGATAGGGTTGTTTTGTAGCCTCTGTTTTTTTTTTTTTTGTTTTTTTTTTTACTCCCTAGCCGATTCTCCCTCTTCTTCTTTTTTTTTTTCTCCACTGCTTTCACTAATCACAAGCCCCAGGACATCTCGAGGCCTAGTGGACTATGTCTGCAGCCCTAGACACACTCACTGATAGGACAAAATTGGATCCAGTGTGAATGCAAAGAAGCTTATCATCCAACATTGCCAGGCATTGCTTCCTCCTAGAGCATATGTCAACATCATTTATTAGATGTGGCAAGGGACTAAATAATGTATGATCATAAAACGAAAGGGGGGAAAAAATGAAGCTCTCGCAGCAGGTGGGTGGAATAATATTTGGAAAGAATATGAAAATTATTAATAGAACCCCCTTGAGGGAGAATTATTTGTTAACATTATCCGGTAAGTCACTGGGGGTGCTTCAAATCTATGATTAATCATATAGAACATTTTCAATAATAACAATATTATGGAGTAAAGGCTTTCCACTTAACGGTAAGTCTGCATAAAGTAGACCATCATTAAGATAATACGCTCCTTGATTCAGTGATTCATGCTCACATTTCTCTAACCCATCTCCCTGGAATGGGTTCAAATTCATGGATAATGCTGATCCGTCTCTTTTTGGCTCTCTTAATGAAATCAGCAATGCACTTTTTGTTTCTTTTTTTTTTTAGAGAATTGTAGACATTAAAAAAAAGACAAGGTCAGACGTACTGTAAAAACATTTTGTATTTCATATACTATCACAGATTGAATATATTCTCAGTGCAATGGGATGATGGTGTTGCATAATTAAAGGACGAAAACGAATGTAATTTGTAAATGTAAATGTAATTACAGCTGGAGTATTTAAAAGCGTGTTTACATCTAAGCCTATTTGGTTATAGAGCTATACACAGTAAATATGGGCTTTGGACTGCAGAAGACTTCGGCTACATTAATGCATAGAGCTCTAGCTTCATTGGGATTTGTAGTGTAACACTTTCATTGTTGAGAATCTCGAGTAAAAGAATGCGGTCCCAACATTTTTCTGGTTATGCACTTAGGGCACATTAGTGCAGCAAGAATCCATGGCTAAAACCAGGGCAGCAAGTGCATCACATTATAAATGCATTAGGATGTACGATATTGACCGCCACTATGTTTAAGCGCATTTTAAACTCCTTATACACATATATTCATTACTGGCAATAGGTATCTGAGCAGTCCTTCAACCAAAATTTACTCCAGAGATATGTGTAATTGACTCCACATCTAACAGTATGGAACAAATCCTACTAGCAGAGGGAGTCCACAAATTGCATTAAAAACACTCAATTGGCCTGGGATTGGAGTAAGGCACGTGTCTCTCTTTATCCCATTACACACGCTGCTCTTTAATCTACTAAACTTGCTGACGCACAGGAAAACATCTCTAATGTAGTCGCAGGCAGAAAAACCTAGGGGAAAAAAAGTGGAAAAACATTAAACTGACGTAATAAAGTCAGAGGCAGCCCGTACACACGGACACTTTTAAAGACAGCCCCGAGTGCCGAATCGACTCTGTCACCAGTGACAGGCCTCAACGAGAAACAAAGACTCAAACCGTCGCATCATCTGTGTGAATCATGAATCACTCAGCCTGATTGGAGCATATTAGTCTGCTTTTGATAACACGTAAACAGGTTCTGACACGGGCCTGCGTTCATGTGTACGACACACAGAAAATGGGATGGGAAAAATGGGATGGCTGCGCACTCAACTCAACCTGTCAACATCCACTACCTGCTTTAAATCTGTTCCCCCGTTTCAGGCAATCTGTGGGAACCAGGCCTGCAGAGCCTAATCCTGTTTTTATCCACACACACCCCCGTCTCCTGTATCATACTTTAAATTCCACTTGCCGCCTCTTTTGTGTGATTTTCATTTGATCTCGCCTTTAAAATTCAAAATCTATTCATTTTTTTAAAAACGCTGGTTTCATGCTGTAGCCGTGAAGCTGTATTTATGTAGAAGGTTTTTGCAAATCGAGAGTGTATGATTTTTTTTTTTTTTTTTTTTTTAAAGACGGAACCACTAGTGCAACATCTCCCTGCTCTCACCTTTTATGGGGAAATAGATTTAGGATGTTAACACAAGCTGATCAGGAAAATATTAGTCACCCATTAGCTGCGCTTTGGAGACTTGTTACGGTTGTCTACTGGGCTGAGGCCTATAGACAAGCTTCTCCTGTGGCACCGTGCTCTGATGAATCACTCAGGTGATGTCTAGACAGTTTGCCAGACGTCAATGCATTCTGTATTAATATTGAGTGACAGAGTGAGTGATGGGGACTTAAGTGACATGAGTTAGTAATTAGCACTCACAAAGGGGGAAATCGCACCCATTCCCACTTTGGGGGCCGCCTTGAGACTCTTAAAAGTTTACGGATTAAAGGACTTTTTTTTTTTTAGAGCTATTGCTGTAACTCAAGCTGAGCAGAGTTAGTTTTGATGAATAAAATAAAACTTAGCAGTCAAGATAATAAGACGTGTCCTGTACACGGCCCCCGTGTAGCTCGACGAGCTGTACAAAAAGAACTGAAAAAATTTTTTCATAACAAATAGATTTCTGAAATGTCAGCATGCATTTCATTGCATTGCATTCACAGTCACTAAAAAAAAAGTTAAACAAAAGATCACCTGGAGGAGTTGCACAACACTCTTCCTCCATGAGCCTTGTGTCTATATGCAGGTATTAATGGATCTCGCCTAATAACATCTTCTCTTTCTGAGCTTTTCCAAATAGCATGCAAAACATTAAATATATAAACTTTATTTGCCAAATACTTGAAGGGAAATCTTATCATATGAGGGCAAACAAGTCTGTCAATATTATCTACACAAGCACAAAGCTTGGGAGCGTGAGCAATGCATAACATCATAGCAACGGCACAATCTAACGTAGGCACCACATGCAGAGGCTCTGTGTAGGAGATTCTTTTTTAAAATAATAATTAAACACACACATGCACACACACACACACACACCCTAGCCATTTGCATGTAGCAGACAATGGATGTGTAAACACTCAAATTATGTCATTCTAAACTAGCTCATCTTTTCTAATTTCTTTAAATGGTTGAAGGGAAGCGAGCTCGTGTGAGTGCTGAGAAAGTCTACAGTGGTCGTATCGGTAATACCCTTGAGCAATATGTAGAAAAGCATTCTGTAGCTTCTTCTGTCTCTACAGACAAATACCGGATCTCTCATATGACTCATAATAAGATACAGTTCTAAAGAACGTAATGCAGTCTCTTTTTTTTAATTTTAGCTAAAACAAATATATTTTTTTAATAAGTCAGAATGGAAACGTGGCATCCATCTGGAAATGTCACTGGGAAATCTGCAGAATATGGAGTTATGCTGATGCTATGATGCTGTGGACGCTATAAAGGCAACATATCCGAGGCCTGTTCAAAGGCAAACACACCACAGAATTATGTTTTGTAAAAGCGAGTCGCTCTGATATTCAGTTGTCACAGGCGGGCAGCAGTTCTGATCATTCTTCTAATTCTGTCAAGCCTCTCAAAAGCAACACGTGTTCACTCACTGTCACGAGCTTGTCATACAGGGGTGATACAGGCCACCACTGACCCTGCGCTGACATTTGTGTTGATATTGTCATGGAATGGAACGAGCTCCGGCGTGGATTTGTACTCTTTTCCAGATTTATCACTGTCATCTCAATGGCTTTTTTTTTTTTTTTTTTTTTTTTTTTAAAGAGAACCTGTCATGGCCGTCTCATAGCAACCCGAGCACAGTGTTTGTGACAGACGCCTGTTTAGCGGATCGCCGTGTTGGCATCAGTTCAACATCTTCATTTTCTATATCGCCAACACAAAGCTGGAACAAACACAAAACAAACACTTAATGGTGTTATGACTTCCGCAACTGTCATCATTGTTAAATATTAGCTGCGTTTTTATAACACACTATTTCTATAAAGCATACTCGACGGCATAATATCCTCGCCAGCTTTCCAATAAAGATCACGGAGTGAGTTAAAGACGCTAAAAGACTTTTGTGCTATTAAAATTATGCAGAGAAACAGTTGCACATGAATGGATTACCAGGATGTCCTCGTAAATAAACTCACAGAGGCATCTGCATGACTTACACGCTATAGGTAGAAGATAATAGAACTCGGAGTTAGAGAGATCACATCAACTTTTTTTTTTCTTTAAAAACATTATACACATGGAGGGGCACTGTGGCTTAGTGGTTAGCACGTTTGCCTTATACTTCCGGGGTTGGGGGTTCGAATCTTGCCTCCACCCTGTGTGTGCGAAGCTTGCATGTTCTTCCTGTGCTGCAGGGGTTTCCTCTGGGCACCCCAGCTTCCTCCCCTAGTCCAAAGACATGTGTTGTAAGCTGATTGGCATTTCCAAATTGCCCATAGTGTGTGAATGTGTGTGATAGTGCTCTGCGATGGGTTGGCACCCCGTCTGTCCTCCCTGTGTCACAAGTTCCCTGGGATAGGCTCCAGGCTCCCCGTGATAAGTGGTACAGAAAACAGATGGATGGATTATATACATTGTTCTGTATTTAATAACTTTTATTTTGTGTGGTTTTTTTTAAAATATTTAACATTTTCTTCCTAAATTGTATACATTTTATAATCAATCATCAGGCTGTATGAATTATTTTCATATAATCATTAATTATTTTACAATAATTTGTATTTATATTTATAGTAATTACTGTTACAGCTAGTCTAGCTTCAGTTACCTATTCCTAGACACCTTCACGATTTAAGTGTGGTTCACAAAAAACAACTTGAATGCATTCTACCCTTAGCATTAAGAGTGCAGGCAGCCAGACACGTTATAGGAGCACGTGTTCTTCTCGTTATCAGCGTTTACAAAAATGTGGTGGTGGAAGTATGGAAGGAAATGTTTGCTCATGAATTTCATTTAGTGTATATTTTTTAAAAATTCCTACAAAGTCAAGACATGACAGAAAATATGTTTTGAGAAAAATGCTGGATTAAAAAAGTCCAGGAGGAGACCTTTCAGTCTTGCATGAAGACACTAGATATCCCTGCTATTGCGCTTCTGGTTTTATACATACGAACCGCTTCACCCCGTCCACTCTTCACACTTTTCAGTGTGGCACAGAAGACTAGCATCAAGGCAGAAATGTGAACAAGTCTCCAAGCTACTCATGGTAGACTCTTTATTTCTTCCCTTCTCCCTTTAGTCTGTGAAGCAACAGAGTAATATGAGCATTTTCTACCTATCAGTGGATAATGGATTTGGTATTGGGTTTTCCCATGACATTTAGAGGTTAATTTGCACTGCTTTCATGGTTAGTTATTGACGGCTAGCCCGGATATTTGCATTCGCCACACTTTTTATTGACACAAATGATTAATATGCTGCCAGATCAAACAGGATAGCCAGTTTGAAGAGTGCACATAGACAGACACAGAACATTTTTAATCTATTCCAGTTGTTTATGATGCTGGGGACAGATTTAAAAAGGAAACAGTCTCAAATTGTTTATCGAAAAAATGTGTTTAACATGTAAATGAAGGGATTTTTAAAAAAATATTTCTACGGATAAACAGTAGCATTATGTGTCATTTGCAGCTACTGGAACTAACATACTTTCGAATGCATTTATCAGCGAAAATCTGCAGACGTATCACATTTCATTTATAAAACACTGGCTTTTCATCACAGCTGATAAACGAGCATCTCATCTGGTACTGACATGGTGGGTCAGGTCAGCAGGTCATGTAACCAGGTTCTTTGCTTTGATCCGAATCACATTGGCAGGAATAAGGGGAAGAAGAGGAAGGGCAGATTCTTCACGGCCTGCCATCCGAGTCTGATTTGTTTTCCTGCCTGCTAAGGTCCTGACAGGCCTGAAGAATCCATCCAATCATCGGTTCCTCCTCCTCTTCCCACTGTACACACTCATACCACTCCTGGACAGGTGCTTGGACTCAGTCAATTCTGTTTCAGGAGAGCTTAAAATTTCTGTCATGGATTGGAGAAACCTTCACTATCCCTATAAGCACAGAAATACTACATACGCCGTATCCAGTATAACAGTTTTTGCTTTTAGCTTCCTTTGATCCATAGATCTTATCTCACCACCACGCTGACAGGAGGAAATACTGCCATATCATCACCGATGTAGTACAACATGTGAATTCGTTCGAGCCATAAAATACGGCAGGCTCCTGAAATCCAGCTGCATCCACAGCCTCTCTCATCTCCGCCATAATTCCAGGCAGTCGTGCTTAAATGTCTGTAATTTCACATCCTCACATTCACACGGCATGTCAGCGTCTCAGGGGGAAGCAGGCTGACGTTCAAAGGGGTTCTAATATGAAATGAAGAGGGGTGGGTGGTCGACAGGAGCTCAGAGCACTTGACACACAGCTGTCTTTGCCTTAAATCTCACAAATCCACAGTACAAAAAAAAGCCTTTCCAAAGCTTTGAGTAAAATGGGGGGGGGAAAATGGGAAAGAAACAGAAATGAATGTTTGGTGTAACTTACTTAAGTTTTACTTGTACTGAGCAAGTAAATTGATAATTAGCCTAAAGGTTTAAAAATGTGTATGCTCCTGTGTAGTGCACACAACTAAAGACCAGAATTCAGACGACCTTACAAATAATGCAGTGAGGCAATATACAAAAAGCCAGAGAACTAATAAATTAAATAGCCAGTGTATTGTAAATCTTACCTGGCAAGGTTAATCTCACAGGTTAATAAACACAACCGTTTCTTCTTTTCATAAAATTCTTGGCATTGTATAAGAAGTACAATCTGTGAGCTATATTTGGAAGGGTTATGATATCGTTGTATGATTGTGTTTGTCATTTTAGTACACCCTTTGGGTTAAGAACAAATTGCATCACCTAATTTATTTTTTTTTTTTTTCTTTGCTTTATGTGTGGTCGGGCAGGAGGAGGGGAGGGAACAGTCAAATTCCACACTTCTGTGTAATGAATCTTACATTATTTATAGTGTGAATAATGGATGAGCTTAAACTCTCACATGTGTTGGGTATGTGAGAGTGTGAATTCTCTCCTCATCAGTGTGTGTGTGTGTGTGTGTGTGTGTGAAGTGCCGCTTCAGCTGAGAATTCATTAGTGTAGTTAATGGACTGAACACCATGTCAGAAAGTTCAGATTCTGTACCTAAAGTGATCACTGGTTGAAAGATTCTCCTCATAAGTTGCTCAAACTCTAATTCTCATCCAGAAAATTCTTATAGCACGTTACAAGGCCAAAAGTAGGAACACTTAAATTACACTGCTTTTCAAATTAATACACTTTGGCAACTTTGCCTACAACGGCACAAAGCCGAAAGGCGAGACACACACATGCTAGTCAGAAGCACAATTCCTGTAACCCTGTCTTATTAGCTTATTTGATTCCCTATTCTCCTTTTAGTTGATTCAATACATTTTTCCCATTTGCATTAAACTAACCGGTAAGATTATCTTCACTTATTTGATCTATCCTAAGAGTCACCTTGTTCGGAATCTTATATGAATAATGAGATTTTAAATTGGAAGACACACATACAGAGAAGGAACCATTTACAGCTAATTCACTGAGGTACATTACAGTTAATCGCACTGAGGTACATTGCTTAGAGGTATTGAAAGGTTTAGATTTTCATTCAAGCATCATATTTAACAATCACTCCCTCTTCCACTTCACCCGCATTCAAATTTAAATGGCTCAAATTTGACTGATCCAATATTGCTTCCGATTGTTGCTATATTTTCCTTAAAGCATATATATATATATATATATATATATATATATATATATATATATATATATATATATATATATATATATAGACTTTGTTATAGATTTTTTTATTTTATGACTTCTACATTAAGTCAGTACAAAAGACATTTTAGATGCATTTAGATGCAAACATAAAACATCAGTTTTCTAGCACAAAATTAAAATGTTTGTATGTCATTAAAGAAATCGGCATATTACATAAGAGACACTTTTCAGACAAAAAACACAATGAAGGCTGCTGGGTTTTGCTGCAGAAATAAGAAGCAAGTGTGAAAGTCAAAGTCTCCAGAAGAACTGTGTCTGGTTCTGCAAGATGCTCAATAAAACTTACCAGCTCATTTCCTTATAAAACTGCACTAATTGTACCAGAGACTACTATTTTAATTTTAATTTTAATTTTTATTTTTTTGTCACACCAAATATTGACTTTGTTTCATTTTCTACAGTGTACTGCTCTTTACTGTTTTTTTTGTAATGTAGAAACAACAATTATTGGCACAATTTTAGTCAATACTTTGAGCTGCCTCCCTTTGCCAAGATAACAGCTCTGAGTCTTCTCCTATAATGCCTGATGAGGTTGGAGAATACATGGCAAGGGATCTGAGACCATTCCTCCATACAGAATCTCTCCAGATCCTTCAAATTTCGAGGTCCATGCCGGTGGACTCTCCTCTTCAGTTCACCCCACAGGTTTTCTATGGGTTTCAAGTCAGGGGACTGGGATGGCCAGGGCAGGACCTTGATTTTGTGGTCAGTAAACCATTTTTGTGTTGATTTTGATGTATGTTTTGGATCATTGTCCTGCTGGAAGATCCAACTACGGCCCATTTTAAGCTTTCTGGCAGAGGCAGTCAGGTTTTCATTTAATATCTGTTGATATTTGTTGGAGTCCATGATGCCATGTATCCTAACAAAATGTCCAGGTCCTCTGGCAGAAAAACAGCCCCAAAACATTAAAGAGCCACCACCATATTTAACTGTGGGCATGAGGTACTTTTCCATATGGCTACCTCTCTGTGTGTACCATAACCACCTCTGGTGTTTACTGCCAATAAAATTGGTTTCATCTGACCATAGAACCTGATCCCATTTGAAGTTCCAGTAGTGTCTGGCAAACTGAAGATGCTTGAGTTTGTTTTTGGATGAGAGTAGAGGCTTTTTTTCTTGAAACCCTTCCAAACAACTTGTGGTGATGGAGGTGACTTTGGCTTGTAGTTTTGGAGACTTTCTGACCCCAAGACGCAACTAACTTCTGCAATTCTCCAGCTGTGATCCTTGGAGATTTTTTGGTCACTCGAACCATCCTCTTCACAGTGCGTTGAGACAATATAGACACACATCCAATTCCAGGTTGATTCATAACATTTCCAGTTGACTGGAACTTCTTAATTGTTACCCTGATGGTGGAAATGGGCATTTTCAATGCTTGTGCTATTTTCTTATAGCCACTTCCCATTTTGTGAAGCTCAACAACCTTTTGCTGCACATCACAGCTATATTCCTTGGTCTTACCCATTGTTATGAATGACTAAGGGAGTTTGGCCTATGT
Source organism: Cranoglanis bouderius (assembly GCA_023630585.1). Lineage (NCBI taxonomy): Eukaryota > Metazoa > Chordata > Actinopteri > Siluriformes > Cranoglanididae > Cranoglanis > Cranoglanis bouderius. Next base: position 18,589,263 of record CM042551.1, read on the forward strand.
GTTACCTCATATTTATACCCCTGTGAAAAAGGAAGTCATGGTTGAACAATTTCCTGTTCCTAGTGTACTAAAAAAATGTAAAATATCAATGGGGATATACTTCAAATATATTTTTCTCATATGAATTCATGGGGTGCCAATAATTGTTGCACACCTATATTTAACAAAGATATTTTTTGATCAACCGGTGTTGTGTTTGCAATTGTTTGATATCCATGAGAGCAGAGTATTTTTGTGAATTTTTTTAACAAAAGATCAAAAGGTTACACAATAAAGGCAATTTTTCACAGCCTTCTTTGCTCATATTTACCAAGGGTGCCAATATTACTGGAGGGCACTGTATGTATCCATTTCTTCAGAAGAAATTGTGTGTTCATGGTGATGGAGGGAGTGGTATAGAAAGAAGTAGAGAGACAGCGAAAAAGAAATAGTGAAAGAAATAGGGAATTTTCATTCGTTTCCTTCATGAATCTTTGTAGTACACTTTTACAGGTCTGACTCTGATGGCTGGTGATTTGCACACACTTCCTAATGGACAGTGCAGAGTCCAGTGGTGCAGCACTTACGCGAACGTTGTCTTTTGTGTTACTTCTTGGTGTGTGTGTGTGTGTGTGTGTGTGTGTGTGTGTGTGTGTGTGTGTGTGTGTGTGTGTGTGTGTGTGTCTGTTCCTGTGAGTGGGTGAAGTTAATTGGCTTTTTATGACTCCAATTAAATAACATTATGAATATACAAGCTTAACAGCTCATATGTGGCCTCTATTAACAATGTCTTTTGGATTAGCGATCAGGCTTAAGGTTACTGGCACTCTCCGAGTTTTTCAGAGCGCCCACCGTGAAATGACTTTAAAAACAGGAAAGCGACTTCTCCAGGACTGTAATCCTCCAACAGCCAGCGCTAACTCTGCCACTCCAGATAACAATCTTAAAGAGTAATAACCTCCCAAAAAAAATTATGTCTGACAAACAAAATCAACAACAAAATATTTCTTATGTCCCAAGCACTGAATACTACAAACAAACCGACCCCTGTCATTGCTCACTGCAAAAAAAAAAAAAAAAAAAAAAAAAAAAAAGCTTTCGATGAGACAAACAAACTCCCAGCCTCCCATTATTATGGCATTAGTGTGTTATATATTTTTTTTTAAGAAAGCAAATAGTGGGGAGGGAAAACAAGCATGTGCCTGTCCTGAAGCGCAGCTCCTGAGGTGTTAACTAATCTCCAGTGGCCAGTCTGCACGCAGCCTCCTCTAATTGCTCCCTGTATTTCAGTCTGGTGTGAGAGCAGCCATTGTAGCGAGCGCCCGGCTTGGCCCCCAGAGTTCTTACACCTTCATTATCACTCTTTATTGCAGAACCTTCCATGGGCACTCAGCACCAAACAGCCTGCACGCACTATAAAAATAGAGACTTTTTTTTTCTTTCTCTCTCTCTCTCTCTTTCTCTTCTTCTTCTTCTTCTTCTCCCCCTCTTTCTTCTTCTCCTTTGTCTTCTCGTTTCTCCTCCTCCCCTCCTGTCTCCTTTTGGTGGTTTCAGTTTTAATTACCAACACGGAACCCGAGCCCGAGTCCTCAGCAGACTGGGCTTTTTGTTCACTAATTAAAGCGAGGAGGGAGTTTATTGAAGGGACCCCAAGTCAGCGCTCTCATCTATTATTAAAGGGGCAGGACAAATCATTTTCAAATTTAAACGCTGAAACCTGTCCAGGGATGCGGGGCGGGGGCCAGGGGGAGTGGGGAGGTGGGGGGAAAAGAGCGGATGGATGGAAGGAAGGAAGGAAGGAAGGAAGGAAGGAAGGAAGGAAGATCAATCAAGCAAACAAACAAGGCCAAAGGAACATATAATAATTTTAGTTTTGCACATGCAGCATTCGGACACTCCTGTAAATACAGCGTGTCTCTCAGAGCGCCATTTGTCTTGTGGGTCACCGTACCACCCCGCATACTGGATCAAATAAGGCACGTAGCACCTCAGCTAAATTCACCAGCACCGCCTTCAGCCTGGAGCGCCGCTTTGATTTAATTGGTGGACCTCCTGTGGGTATTTTGAATAAACAGTCGACGTAAATAACCAAACAGCAGGCAGGTAATGTGGGATAGGACTGACATGGGGAGGGGCTTCAACATGTCTGACATCCTGCCTACACACCCTTCAGTATGCCGCGACAACTGAACAGGTAACCTGCTCAAACCACGCTAACTCAAAGTGCTGAGAAGATCTGCAGGTGGAAAAACAAACCATAAAAACAGCAGGAGCCTACAGATCAACTCTCTCTTTCAGATTGTAAAGATTGTAATCATCAGCTAGCTGTTATACATGTGCTTGAAGGACTTTTACAGACTAGCTAACAAAAACGTATATTATATTGTAAAGAAAAAGAAAACAATCCATTAAAATACGATTTAATAACAATATATTAGTGTACTACTTTTACTACTGACTTTTGCTACTTTTACTGGGTGCAGTAGCAATGATAATACCGGACACATAGTTTGTAATCATACTAATTAGTTAAATAATACACGTCAGGCAAGCACAGTTAACACTATTTGTTAGAACCACATGCATATTATCCCGTGAATGAATATGACAAACATTAAAACATATTGAATGAAATTCAAAGTGAATATTCAGAGAATGATTTGACTCGGTTTTAATTATTCCTGAATAACTTTTGTCCTTTCTGTGCAACCCATCCGCCTTCTCCTCTGAACTCTCAAACGCGCAGGCAGGGAGGGATCTGTGAGGCATTATCATGTTCGGTCTGTGCCACTAGCTTTAACTTGATGAGTAGCGACTCAGCGGAGAAAAAGAGAGAATAATGAATTTAGCCAAGCTAAAATTGGGCTAACTTCCACTGGCCTAACAAGCAGCTCATATCCTAGCAGCAATTAGTCACTGTCAAATAGGGGCAAATGTAGCACTCTCTACATGCTTGTTAGGTAAAAACCTACACAGGGGTCGCTGACACGGAGGAAAATAGTGGCTGCAGTGAATTTGCAGAGTGAACAATACGAAATTCCTCTTTTACGGACTGTGTTTAATGCTTTTTGTATCACAGGAGGTTAGCAGCAAAAAAGAACATAAAGTTCAGAAGCCGCAAGGAAATACAAAAAGCTCAGATTAAAACGACTCATAAATATATATGCTTTGATACACTATATTCACTATAGTCACATATTTAAAGAGATAGAGGAATTTTCAACTCGTTCACAAATTAAGACAGGAAAGCTATCCAAGCTTCACTAAAGAGGATCAAACAGTCCAAATTATCATCTACATTTTCATGTGGATGTATGAGGAATAAATGGAGATGAAAGGAAAGCCTCTCTGCTCTGGTCAGTCACTGAGATGTAAATACACAAGACAGCATGTTGCAGTGCAGGGTTGCTCATTTTGAAATAGCAGTTTTGCAATCACCTAAGGAATTTTTTTTTTTGTTTGGGTAACTGATATCTTGAGCAATGGAACTCACATCAGCCATATTTAGAACTTTTCAGGTTGGAGGAGCCCTTAATGGTTATATGTTCCAAGTAGAGCCCTTTCTTGGAAGCTAGGAACCTTAAATTATCCAATGAACCTTTACGGAACAAGCCGTCCCCCCCCCCCCCCCCCCCCCCCCCCCCAAAGTGTATAGTATAGATTACTCTTGTTAGCTTTCTTAAATTAAAATTATATCCTTAAATCCTTCGTTGAGTAAGTGTTGAGGTAAGATCAAGTTTGTTTGTTTTTTTAGGATGATGAATATTGACGATTTAACAGAACCAGAATGTCTAAGACGCTCAATATATTCAGGGTTTGAATTTTTTTTTTTTTTTTTTTTTGTCTCAACAGCAGTCAAAGCAGGTGTTTCTCTCAATTAAAACAGAACAAAACAAACAACAAAAAAAAAGAGCAAAGAGAAACATGGCATAATTTTAAACCTAAAAATAACATCAAATATCAACCGTACCTAGATTAAATTCATTTCTGTACGTTATCTCCAGATGAAAAGGCATCGTTCAGCAGGGCATGAGAATTCAATACAACCTTAAATTAATTAAATCCACACACACACACACACACACACACACACACACAAAAATTAGCCTTACCCACCACTGCAGCCACAAAACTGACAGTTTAATTAAGCTACATTAAAAACACCAAACACCTTTGCCTTTTCTAACACTACTTTCCACAAGTCTCTCACTTTCCCATTGTGTACTGAACAAACACACTAAGGAGACTGTGATGTGAAGGCGAATTTCCTCCATTTTTCCCCTCCGTCAGATTATTTAATTTCAGGACATGCATTTAAAAAGCTACATTTCTCTCTTGGATACCCCATCCTCTCCAATATATAGAGGGAAGGATATATCGGTCAGAGACCTTAACGCCTTATCAGTAATTCACCGTTGCCTGGTTATTAAGGGCAGCTTAGGTTGGAGTAGCATGAGGGGTGAAGGTGAATTGATTGCCTGTGGACATGTTAAACATGACCCTGAAGGCGCTTTAATAAAATTCGGAAGGCCTTCGAGAGAGCTGCACCTCCAGGGGGTGGGGTGTTTTATACCAACTCGGAATAATCGAGACCCGCGGCAGGAGACTTATCGTACAGCGCATAAGAAATGCCTTGCCTTCACGAGACCCTGTAAAATATAAATAAAGCCACTCGGACCGAGGCTCGGCCGGGTGCGTGATTGTCTGGGTGGATCATCTTCTGCTTTTTATAACGTCTTCTAAGGGTGCCAGCTTGCAGCACGAGGCCAACGAGAAGATAATTAGGGGCGTAACTTTGGAGTCAATCTGTCCGCATGGCCCCTCCCCCTGCCTGCGCTTGATTAGCCAGAGCCGGGGTGCGAGGCCCCTCCGCAGAGAGCAGATTGAAGTTCATCAAGGAGGTCTCAGCTGCCAGTGTGTAGCGATGAATTGCCTGCAGTAAGAAGGTGTTGACAGGAGCAGCTGGACATCATAGAGTGATGAAAAGAAAGGGAAATTCATTGAGACCCAAGACAGGGTGCTCCGCTGGGGAAGAGCCATGGGGCACGAAAGAGCGGGGCATCTGCTGGAGCTCCGCCGAACTGCAGTCTGAGACTTGCCTACACCACACGAACGGTGGAAGGAAAACAGACAGTCTGAAATCATCTCAGACTGAATAGATGAATGAATGTACAAACAAACAAACAAACAAACGGCTCAGTATTTATTATTAATAGTAGTAGTAGTAGTATTAGTAGTAGAGGTAGCAGCAATAGTGTAAATATTAGTGCTTACTATTATAATATATATATATATTAATATATATTTTAATAGTATAGTATATGTATAGTATATATTATTATTATTATTAGTAGTAGTAGTAATAATAATAATAATAATAATAATAATAATAATAATAATAATAATATATGCTATATTACAATAATATGCATTAGTAATAATATTACTACTAAAGTAGTTGTACTCCTCCTCCTACTACTTCTATTATTATTAATATTAGTATTTTGATAAATGTACAGTACTGTGCAAAAGTTAGTACAAACCTTGTTATAGATTTTTTATTTTATGACTTCTACATTATCAAGTCACCACAAAAAACATTTTAGATTCCCAAACATTAGTTTTCTAGCACAAAATTAAATGTTACAGAAAAATGTTTGTACATCATTAAAGAAAACAGGCAAAGTGTCCAGAAGAACTGTAGCTGCTCCTGCAAGATGCTCAATAAAACCAGCTCATTTCCTTATAAAACTGCACAAATTGTACCGGAGACTACTATTTTTATTTTTATTTTTTGTCACACCAAATATTGACTTTGTTTCATTTTCTACTGTTTACTGCTCTTTACTGTATTTTTTTATGTAGAAGCATTTAATTTCATTATTTTGAAGGCATCTTTGTTCTACAGCATTTCTTTGCATGTGCCTAAAACTTTTGCACAGTACTGTATTCAATTCTAATATGTATTTCTAATTTTTTTTTTTTTAAATACAAAATCCTAACAATTTATAACATGTAACATGTATAATGACAATAATAAGGATATATTATAATGAACTCTAGTTATAAATAGTCTAATAATAAATAATTATGGAGGGGGTGGGGGGGTGTTGTATATGAGGACAGTAATAAACCCTGTTTATAAAGGAATTATAAAATTGTAAAATGTATCCCTTTTGTCAAGGCAATATTTGCCTGCTGTGTATGTCATTATAGCAAATATGTTTAAAGGCTTTAATGTGTTATATATCTTCACCAGAAAAAACAACAAGGACTACTGAACTGAAAACTGAAGGTGCGTCTACCACATTATGAAATTAAACACAGAAACACATATGTGTGTGTGTGTGTGTATATATATATATATTAATAAAGATGTTTTTATCCATTCCATCCATGAATTTGACAGAGCATACACATAAATGAGGCGTACCCATGCCGAAAATGATGACAGATGTCTTACACTGCACTCTCTCTGCACATATGAGTAAACATTAAAACAGTAAACACCCTAGCCAGTGGTAATCCCCAGTGTAAATGAGCTGTGGGGTTGAGTTTGTTGGCAGGGTGAACCCCAGCTTCTGCCAGTGCCCTGGGGTTACGCTGTGCTCTATTGGTGTGATTTCACTATTCCCTGCATTAATGAACTGCCTCACGGTGCAAATGAGCTTTTAATGGGTGTTACTTTGCAAGAGTGGTCCTACCTCACACTGAGCATGTATTATTCACCATCACCACTCTTCTGATTTCTTTTTAATGTTAAAATATTCCATCCAATCCCGTTTTATTTTTGTTTTGTTTTTTGTATACTTTTGTAGACTTAGTCATTGAAGTGATACAGCAGGCCAACATTTACTGCCTATGGTTATGGGAATGTTTTGTGGTGGGTCATTCCCATATTTCTGTTCTTGTGGCTTAAGTGTGTAGGACACTGCCTGCCACTTCCAAAACGAGAGCTCATGCACCATTCTGAGCTTAATTTACACCATTGCAGGCCGTCTGTGTTGAAGAGTGTGTAGTGCGAATGTGATTGTGATTGCTGTTATTGAGGTTGTCTTCTCAATAGAATCTTCCCCTACAGAGATGGAGAGATGACAAAAGCCAGCTCACACCATGTTCCTCTTCAGAGGAGTGGCTCCCCAGCTACGATGGGGGAAGTCTCCCAGCATCACTGACATCCTGCACTGCTTAATTAGCCAGCATAAGCAGAGGCCTAGAGGAAAGAGAGAAAGCAACTAATGATTAATGATAAAACTCTCATCCGAGCACAGCCACGGCCACTGCCTCATGTCAAAGCATGCATCTTGGAGCCGGCTAATGGTAAATGGGGGCATTTTTCTTCCTTAAAGCTGGCACCTATTTCAGCACATTAAGCTTCTAATGGCAAACTTGCACACTACACTGCTATATGACACCTTCTAAAGCTCTTCTAAAGTGTATTGCTAAATCAATTGGAGGTATTGATCTGGGACTAATTAGGGCAGGATAAACGGTCGAAGTACACAAATATTGGTCTGCTGATGAACCAATAGACTGTACGATGCATAAATTCTGCACTAGACGTAGATGGGTGTGACAGGCAGGTTAGCTGCAGCACTAAATGAAATTAAACTGTTTGAGGATACCAGGCAGCTGTTTGCATAGGGAAGTCTCTCCAGAATTTTCTTTGCCTGATGTAAGGCACATCTGCACTTTTACACAAACCGGACAACACCTAAGAAGGCAAAGTGCTACCAATCATTATGTCACAATATTGGATCATTGGGGGGGAGAACATGTGTGTAGTTATGTACTCTATAATAATTAACCATGTTTTCATATGATATTTTATTATTGCAATATGCTACGCCTTGTTTGTTGCCTATTTTCTCTGAAGGTCCTTGGAGAACACTTGTTTTGTCATTAAAGTATACTCGTCACACATCATCAAGCACTAATTAGTTTTAGCTGACAGGAGGTGTCCTGGAGGTCAGAGGTCATGGGGAAAGGTCGTGGCTGAGCTCAGGGATCAACATCCTCATTAGAGACACTGTCCCTTAAATCAACCCGACAACTGAGCACAAAACACCCAGCCACTCCCGTGTCTCCTATTTTTGACACCTAGAGCTCCACCAGTGCCTCTTGCTCTCAGGGGCACTTGTTTTGTCCTGTGTTTCCTCCTACAACACTGTAGTTAGAACAGCGGGTGTCATTTCTTCTACTCTTCGAAGAAGCGCCCTCTGCAGACCTGATGCGGCACTGCGTGCAGAGAGCAAAGTATTTAACCTAGAAAGCACTCGATTTGCTTGGATTGTCACAACAGATGTTTCAGTAGTGTTACCCTGAAAGCTTAAAATAGTGAATAAGTCTTAAATTAATAACCACTCCCTCTCGTGTAAGCCCCAGTTCTCTGCCAATGCTAAGTGCCCTTGTTGACTCAATTGGATTAGCACTAATATGTAAACACAGAAGCTAAAAAGAGTAATCCTCTGATAAATATGGGGGGGAGGCAGCTAAATACATAAAAATATCAGGTTTGTTATTTGATCACAAGACGTGCTCTTATGGAGGGTGAATTGATTAAAATGAAGACTGACTGCAAGAGATCTGAGCTAGCTGTTTTGACCATCCAGTGGCAGAGTAATTACCCGTTTGTAACTTGGGTGGATAATAGGAGGCAACCCTTTAGGGGATAAGACAAAGACTTGTTAATTATTAAAAGCTTACATCAGCTGAGCGCCAGAGAGTTGCAATTATTAATGTTGTTGTTCTTGTTTGTGCTTAAACACCACTGTGGCTGTTAATATCCTCATTAACCAAAATGAATGATTTTTTATTACTCTTGATTTGGTCTGGGGGTTGCTAATGCAGCTGGGCTGCATTGTCTACAGCACTCTGATGAGTGCCGAATGCTTGCTTGTTTCTTAGATTCATCTTGTCTGCGGTCGTTTTAGAATGCCTCTCACACTTCCTGACCAAACGTGGACAAAAATACGGAGCTCATTCCCGAAATTACCGGCTAACGCAGACTGGTAATGTATAGCGTACAGCTTATGAGCTGTGTAGATATATCCTATCACAGTTATTAAAAACTTGGCCTAATATTACATTTATGCCACAAAACAAAAGAGCTGGGAATCAGCGGAAAATTCAAAGATGGAGGCATGTCATCTTAATTCTGTCTCACGAACGGTATGAGTGCTTGCAAGGTTTTACCCCACTCTGGAAACTCTGAGATGTCCTCAAAATGTCTGGTTGCATTAGAGCAAGTCACAGCATTAACGTTCGAAATACCTTTGCTCAAGAAATCACTTGGTGCGCAAGCAAAAAAAAAAAAAAAAAGGAGTTGAATTAATGAGCTTCACCTTGAATTAAACTGAATAGCTGTCTAATAATTACATGCAAAATATGGAGCATGTCTGAAGTGCATGATCACAGGGGCTGCCGAGAGTTCTCCAAATGTGCATAGAGCGCAGGTTCATTTATAACTCTGCTTACCTGTCCTGTGAGTGTGTGTGAGAGAGAGAGTTTTATATTGCATTTATTCTAAGGGAAGCTGAGCTGCAGTGAAAGTGTAAATTTCCAGCTCCCCTCAGAGCTGACTCTCTACATTACAGTATTTACTATTTCAATAACAAGCTAAAACACTGGCCGATCAGCACACTGTGCCGGTAATAACTTAAACGCGAAGTCTTGCCTGTAGTGATTACAGGACTCCATTCTGTCTCTATCACCTCACAGTAAGGATTCTTTGATTGGTCCTTTGTTTAAGACCACTCAAGTCAGAGAGAGGACACAGCTTATAACATAGTATAAAACATAAAACTATACAGAAATGCACAAAAGCATCTGTGAAAATTACTTAAAGGCAAAAGATTTACATGAAATATATCAGTGGTGTTTTACAGAGCTTTTTAGGATGTCTTTCATGGTAATAAGGGAGCAGAGAGGTCAGAGAGGTCTGCCGTAACCACTGTACTTGTGTGTGGGTCTGTGTGTGGCTGTGCTTTCCCGCAGTAAAACACTGCCCTTTGTACCTCATGATGTGCCAAAGACAGGTTGTGTGAAATCCATTCCACAATACGTATCCACTAGCAAAAAAAGCTACAACAAAGAAGTGTATGCATCGCCGGATTGCTTTATAAATGTAACCCTATAGGTAAAGCAAATAAGACCATTTACCAGCCCGAGTCGTTTCTAGTATAATCGGAAGCATATGCAATTTTAAAGGGTGTTTCTCCTGCTAATGGGCCCCAGGAGGGCCTGAGGGGTTAATTGATGCAGCTGTTGACGGCTTTTACACATGACGCTAGGATCGTGTCCCTTGTGACTCTTATTCCAAGGCACTTTTTAATGAAGTGCTAAACAGAAGGCTTTTTACAACAAGATTGTATCCAAGAGAATGCTTCAAAACGGGAAAAAAGAGCTTTTAGGGAAAGTGCAGGAGATGACCATTGATTTATCTGTTAAATAAGCAGTGCTTTACCACACCTCCCTCCCTGTTGATTTGCAGTTCCTGATAGAGGACCAGAAGGGAAAGAAAGTCGATCGTGAACACGGTATCACTCACTTACCACATTATTTCACCCAGACAGCTATGGAACTATGCGAAACATAAATATGTACTCCTTTTTGCATGATGTAACATGAAAATATGGGCTGCTTATAGGCATTTTAGCGTTTAAGTCCAGTGTATGGCACATAATCAGAGTAAGAGCTGAAAATATGAATTTGGCATAAATGCTAACTTGTTTAAAAGTTGTGGATGTTGTTACATATCAGAACAAAATTTACTGTAAATGATGCACTTAACAGTAGCAAAAATACTGAACAGACACACACATCTATACATCTATATATCCATATATGGTTAGCACGTTTGCCTCACACCTCCAGGGTTGGGGGTTCGAATCCCACCTCCACCCTGTGCATTTGAAGTTTGCATGTTCTCCCTGTGCTTCAGTGGTTTCCTCCAGGTACTCCGGTTTCCTCCCCTAGTCCATAGATATGCGCTGTAGGCTGATTGGCATTTCCAAATTGTGCATAGTGTGTGCGACTGTGCCCTGAAATGGATTGGCACCCCATCCAGGGTGTCCCCCACCTTGTGCCCTGAGCTCCCTGGGATAGGCTCCAGGCTCCCCATGACCCCATGTAGGATAAGTGGTACGGAAAATGGATAGATATCAGGCCTACATAAAAATGCCACTATACAACATGTTGATTTACAGAGGTTTTTTTTCCCTACGCCTTATTATGAACAACTTCTTTTCCACAACTGCTTTGTTTAATATCTGAGATGACGAGTTCATACTTTTATATGTCACCCTTGGCTGGTTTTAATTATGCAGTTATTATCATAGCATAGATAATGCTCCTGAAAGCCAGCCCTCTTCAGAAGCAATGAAACAGACGGGCTGCCCCTGGTTACAGAAGGCCTCTTGGCTTGGCTAACGTTCATGGATATCTAACAACCGAAAATTATATACAAATACATGGCTAAATTTATTTGACTGTGGGCCATGATGGGGCGGGTGAGCGTAGCATGGTATCGGGAAAACCGAGAGTGATGACAGTGTGATGAACTGGATTGCAGCCTCAACCTAAGGATTATAGTCCATAGTCACTAAATTCTGCTCATTAAAATGACAAAACCAAACACAGAGCCAGTCAACCGTGGGATTCAGCTGTGTACCGCATCTGGCCTGTACCAGCAACCCTAGCACCAGCCGCCCCCCCTCCCCAGTGCACGCACATACACCTAGACACACACTGCAACCTCCATCAAATCTAAAACAATCAACTTGCCTTTCATTTCCAATTTACCAGCCTGCCACAAAGCCCTATTAGAGTTCATAATCATACGCTGCTGGTGATTTACAAATGAGGATGGAACAGTCCCTCTCCATCTCCCTTATTCTCCTACTGTGCACTTCTCCTTCACTCTCTCTCCCTCTCTCTCTCTCTCCTTCTCTCTCTCTCTCTCTCCCTCTCTCTCTCTCTCTCTCTCTCTCTCTCTCGCTCTCTCTCTCTCTGTGTCTCATCTCCCTCTCCAGTCACCATCTCGTTCCATCCGTCAGCCTTCTCCATCCTGATTATCTGGAGACGCCAATTTCAAAGAGACATCTTAATAGTGATGTCAACGTATTAATTAGAAGTGTTAATGAGCTAAAAGCAACCCAAATTAAATTAATGCAGCCATAGACACAGAGAGCGAAATTAGCTTCAATTTCTGTAAATGATTCTGAAGTGTGCACAACATATCAGGCTGCCTGAACATTCCCATCCCCCAAAGCTAATCAAGAGCTACATTGCAATTAGCTGCTTAATTAAAGCAACACTCTGCTCGGAAAATCCGGCACAATTAAGTAATGGCTGTTATAGCATGAAGGCAGACTGTATTTGTCTTCGGGATATACAGAGGGGAAAGGAAAACCCACACATATTATGTCACATATTAAACACACACACACACGCTATGTCCCCAATGGCCAGCAAGGGCCAGAGACAGCCAAGATGGGCCGAGGCGTTTCTGTATGGAGGGGTGTCTCCACTCCAGCTGGAAGCGACATGGCCCAGCCTCAGACTTTGTGCCAGCTCAGACTTCCTAGCCCCGAGGTTTCATAGCCATCTGAATTGGCTTTGTCTGGGATCAGCATGGCCTAATTGCCATTTTTCTGTGTTATCACATTGTTGCTTCCCATTTGGACATGGTCGAGTGTAGAGCGTCAGGGTTTCCCCCCAAGCTTGGCATGTCAATGGTCCATCATAGGCCCGGGTGCAGCTCTGTTTATAGCCCATTCTCTGGCCTTATGAATTCAGCCCAAGCCAACAGGAAAGTCGTTGGGTTCTTTTCCTGCCATAGACACTACTTTTTAGCCATTTCTGTGGCTAAGCGTACCCCTTCTGCCCACTCAGTGTATTCTGTTATTTACCAGTCCAGAGAGTGTGGGGTGTGGGGGGTGAGGGAGGAGGCTATGATTAACACCATGTGCTCAGCAGGGCCACTAAGGGAGGCTGGTGTGAGCAGCATCCTTTCAGCAAGCCTAGGCCATTGAGCGACATATGCCGTCGGACAGCGTGCAACGCTCTGCCGAGACCGTCCTCCCCTGTGCTTCCTGGGGCTCCGATCAACTGGGAACAAGCGTCACTCACAAACACCATCTGTCGGGTACAGACTCACCTGCTAGCAACGTTTAACCAACAGAATAAGCTCGGGCACAGAGATGACAAGCATAAATACGTAGATATATTTATATCAAATGTGCTTTAATCTCTGAAATGTAAACATCAATGAAAGCAGACAAAGAAAACCTAGGAGCAGGACCATTGGACTGGGACAGCTTTTCCCTCTTTTTTTTTTTCCTCCTGTAAAGAGGAGAGGAGACACCTGAAGTGTTTAATGTTAAATTAGGTTTTCAAAGACAATAATTAGACTTCTCTCCCTAAAGGTAAATTACCTGCTACCCAATTGATCTGCATTCTAATTATAGATTTTTGCCTCGAAGCCATTTCTAGAGCTTCCCTTTCCTCAGCCGGTAAATGTAAAACAAGTTAAAATACATGCAGATGTACGAGAACCGCTATAATCAGGCTCACATGCGTTCTGAGCCGTAATTGAAGATAGTTGGAATTAATCAATTGTGTTTTACAGATTGAAAAGCAAGAAATAATATGTAGATACGGGCATTGGAGATTCCATGATTGGGGTGGCATTGTTTGCTGACGATTCTTAGCATAGGATTAGCGAATACACAAAATGTAGTTAACCAGAATGCTTTTAGGACATTAAGGAAATTCTAATAATGTACTTAACATTTATGTTTTTATTTCGATTTTTTATTATTATTATTATTAATTTGCTCTAGATATTGGATTGGTTTTAGTAATAAGTTATGTATCTGAAACATGCACATAAGTCTGTTACCTACAAAATGTTTAAAATGACTTTCACCTTTACTTTACACACATTTATATATATATATATATATATATATATATATATATATATATATATATTTATATTTTTTTTTTTTTTTTTTTTTTTTTTAATTAAAAATAATAAAACATATCAATGGGACCCCCAACCATGAAATCATCCTTATATATCCGTGGATCTGGACCCTCATGAGTGTCCTTTGTCATTTGATTTTAAGTCCAGTATTATGGTTTACTGCAAAACCTTCCAATTGCCAAAACAGAAAATTCCAGTTAGACCACATTATAACACTGATTAATATTAACATGCCATTACATACTATGGCTGGTAGGAATCATTCATTTGAAAGAGAAACACTAACATGCAGTCAGTTAATGACAGAATGACACAGAGTGCTGTGTAAGCCAAGTGGCTAAAGTGGTGGGGCATTTTGAAGGTGTTTGAGAGGAAGAATTGAAGTTACTATCATGGTGCTTTAAGCTGGTATTCATGTTCTCCGTTAGCACTGCGCACAGCTCCACATGGCGGCACTGTAGTTCCTCACAGCTAAGAACAGCCAGTCATTGAAATGCAGGCCGCAGTGCCCAGCGCTAATTAATATGGAAATTTCACATTGTTTGTTAGCTCCGATGTCAAATTTTGATGTAAGCTGCGGCTTCTAAGTTAACAGAGATTTATCATAGATTGAGCCCGGCCTCCTGGCAAAGCCCAGTCTTTCCATAATCTAATATTTCTTAAGTAGACAGACTAATATATGTCCCTATTGCATATAACTTGGGAGACAGGATAATGATATTTTATTAAGCCAGAGTAATTGAAGAGTCCATTTAAATATGTAATTAAACTCTTAAGCATAATTCTGTAGTGCAGCATAAATCCAAAATAATAAAAAGTCAGTGTGTTTATTTATTTCTATCATTTGCTCCCTACTTTTGATGATTGAAACTCTGTTTAGCAGTTATGGTCAAAAATAATTGGTCAGAGAGTATTATCTTATATGTACCTTGTTCTCTTTAGAGACATATATAAGTTATGGAGGAATTCATAATTGTACATTATGTGTGGCATGAAAATATGTGAAATTCTAACCAATCAGAGCAAGACAGACATGGACATGGAAAGCAATAGAGAGACAGAGAAAGAGAGGCATCTGAGCTTAATGCACACCCTGAGAGCTGCTTAAATTCTCCGAGCTGCCACTCCATGGCATGCTTTGAGAGGGGTTCACAGATAAACACAGAGACACAGGCGCATCTTTGGCCCCAGTGGAGCCATTTACCTTTTTCCAAGTAGATTCAAGATATTAATTAAGATAAATTTACCTCAATTCTGCCATCCGGTTATTTATCAGAATTATGTTAATCATTTCTACAGGGCAGGAGAATTATTACCCACTTTCTGTCTCATTTATATTAATATTCACACTTAAATAATTTAGCAGTATGGTCCATCTGGTTTGCCCTGGTGCACCGTAATTCCACACAGCTAAATACTGTAATAGTGT
This sequence comes from Cranoglanis bouderius, assembly GCA_023630585.1. Taxonomy (NCBI): domain Eukaryota; kingdom Metazoa; phylum Chordata; class Actinopteri; order Siluriformes; family Cranoglanididae; genus Cranoglanis; species Cranoglanis bouderius. Next base: position 18,604,661 of record CM042551.1, read on the forward strand.
GTCTTGCTTTTACAAACAATATTGTGGCATTGACCATTGCCCTGTCTTTTAAATTATTAAAAGGTTTAATAGAGGTAAAACAGGTCTCAGAATAGAAAGAACCTGACATATTAGAAAAATCAAATCCACATAAACATTTATGACCATCAACTGATGGGCTTCTTCACTCATTAACACTCTCAGTGGCCTTGGGATTGACTTTGAGCACCTGTTTGTTAGCCAGGCACATGGCAAGGCAGGAGGAGATGGGTGTTTTTGTGTGTATGTGTGTGTGAGCTGGGGAGAGGTGTCTGAGGCCCGCGCATAGCACATCACACTCCTGCTCAGGCCAGCACTAATTAGGGTGAAGTGGAGGCCAGTGGACGCGCAGTATGATTAAATTTAGATCTGGAGGGAGATCTTGACCCGAGTGTGCCCCTCATCTAAGTGACATTTACCCAGGATAACCATGCCACAGCTGAGCCTTATTAACCTTCTGTAGACCTGAACACCGCTGACTAGATTAATTGGCAGATGGATTATTAAATAGATGATTGAACATCTCATATCTACAACATACAGGTTAGTTGGAAAAGTCTCATTATCACACATGCTCCTGGATACGCTGGCCTAAATATGTCAAAAAGATCATCTTGTTGTATTGTTGGGTGTGAGGAAACTGACATATTGTACATGACACTAATGCATTTAGTCTAAAACTCACAAGGACAAGGATCATAAATTTCCATTTGTTCTTTTTCCATTTTTAAGGAAATCCATATCACTGTGGCAAAAAAGATGGAACTTTATGTTTGTAGAAATCTTATTAATTTAATGTATTGATTATCTTTTTTGTCAATAACACTTTACCTGAAGATACCTATATAGGGCTTTTATTACACATTCATTTTGAAACTCATTTTGTGACATTAGAGATTTAATATATTTACACGACAAAGAAGAGACAGCAGACAATTATCATGGTGGACTGATAGAGGGTCAGGGTGTAATGCAATGTCACTATCTATATGTGTAACTGTATTTGATTAGTGCTCCAAATATTTGTATCTGTGTTTGGATAAACACCAGAAGTGGGCGTACATACCAGGAGTGAGTGTGGTCTATACATATACATACCAGAAGTGGGCGTGGTCTAAACCAGGAAACATTGGGGGGGGGGGGGGCGTCGGCCGGCACTAGACAATGAAGGCATTTGTCATTCACAAATTAAATAAATAGCCTTTTTTTAATCAATTCCTGAACCAGATGTCCTGTAGAACTTTCTGGAAAGCTTTCTGTCTCCTATCTAATGTGACTGAGTAAGCAAGCTAAATATATTTCAAAACATATCATTTACAAATCAAGAAACTGGGATGCAGTGTTTCTGTGAGTCAAAATGGGGTCCTTTAATGCCCACATGATTTTCTGGTAAGATTTCCTTTTAATAATAATAAAGAATGTTCATTTAAGAAAAATGTTTTTTAAAAAAGCACACACAATGAACATACCAGTTACCATTTTTTAAATGAATTAAATTATTTTCAGAGACCCCAGCAGAGACATGCTGCACACAGTGTATGTAGACTAATCAAAAATGCATGCACACGAATGTTAACTTGTTTCCCATGCAGAGACTAAGAAAAAGAAAATCCATCCATCCATCCATCCATTTTCTGTACCGCGTATCCTACACAGGGTCACGGGAAGCCTGGATCCTATCCCAGGGAACTCTGGGCACAAGGCGGGGGACACCCTAGACGGGGTGCCAATCCATCGCAGGGTGTCTCTCCCGTATCCGAAATCCTAAAGTTTTTTTTTAGATGTAGTTGTGGTGGGAATTTTGCTAAAAACCTGGCAACCCTGCCCATGAGATTCATACTGCGACATTTTTTTTTTTGGTCTCGTCCTGCGGTATCCCATTCCCAATGCACCTTGTCTCAATGTGATGGATCCTGGCAAGCTTTTTAAACAAACAAAAATATTGCGTATTTGCATTTATATTCTTTTAAATACACTATACTGTATGTTCAATTGGAATAATGTATTCATATTCGGTTACATATCTAATAGAGAGTGATAGATTGTCACTATGCTATTTTATCTTGCAAATTATTAGTTTGGTTTTACTAGCAGCACATTCATGACACTTTGAGAAAGTCGCTGAAGGCATACATAGTGCTGCATAACTATGTTATAAATGCAAATTTGGGTAGCACTTTGATGTAGTTTGAGGGCATTCGTAAATAAATAATGCTGTACTGGAATGGTACTCTATAATAGTTCTGAATGCAAATGGTCCACCAGCACTTCAGATGAAGATCACTCAATTCCATGATCCTATAAGAACTTACTATGACAGATGGACACTGAAATTGAAGATTTATCCATCTATCCATTAATCCATTTTTTCTACAGCTTATCCTACACAGGTTCGTGGGGGACCCTGGAGCCTATCCCAGGGAACTCGGGACACCCTTTCACACACTACAGACAATTTGGTAATGCCAGTCAGACAAGAACATATACTTCATAAAAGGTCATGCTTTATAAAAATGTTCATGCACTGCTTATGAAAGTGTTATGAAGCTCCAGTGTAGTTACCCTTCAAATAAAGTGCTACCATTTTTAATTTTTTTTCTGTATAGAGGCTAAATTTGGTAAATGCACATTTCCAAAAAATGGCTGTGATGGGTAGCGTGGATTACAACCCCAATTCCAAAAAAGTTGGGATGCTGTGTAAAATGTAAATAAAAACAATGCAGTGATTTGCAAATCTCATAAACCCATATGTTATTCACAATAGAACATAGAAAACATATCAAATGTTTAAACTGAGGAAATGTACCATTTTAAGAAAAAAATAAGGTAATTTTGAATTTCATGGACACAACAAAGTTGGGACAGGGGCAACAAAAGGCTGGAAAAGTAAGTGTTACTAAAAAGAAACAGCTGGAGGAACATTTTGCAGCTAATTAGGTTAATTGGCAACAGGTCAGTAACATGACTGGGTACGAAAAGAGTATCTTAGAGAGGCAGAGTCTCTCAGAAGTAAAGATGGGATGGAATCTGGATAGAAGCATATGCTGCTCTAAAACCTGTATATACCTTTCAGCATAAATAATGCCTTTCCAGATGTGCAACCTGCCCATTCCTTAGGCACTAATGCACCTCCATACGATCAGAGATGCAGGCTTTTTTGAACTGATAAAAAGCCGGATGGTCCCTCTCCTCTTTAGTCCTCTTTAGTTTAGAGGACGATGCGTCCATGGATTCCAAAAAGAATTTCAAATTTCGATTCATCTGACCACAGAACAGTTTTCCACTTTGCCTCAGTCCATATTAAATGAGCTTTGGCCCAGAGAAGACGGCAGTGTTTCTGGATCATGTTCACATATGGCTTCTTCTTTGCATGATAGAGCTTTAACCTGAATTTGTGGATGGCACGGCGAACTGTGTTCACAGACAATGAGTTCTGGAGGTGTTTCTGAGCCCATGCAGTGATTTCCATTACAGAATCATGTCTGTTTGTAATGCAGTGCCTCCTGAAGCCCCGTAGATCACGGGTATGCGATATTGATTTTCACCCTTGTCCCTTACGCACAGAGATTTCTACAGATTCTCGGAACCTTTTGATGATATTATGTACTGTAGATGATGAGATATTCAAAGTCTTTGCAATTTTACGTTGAGGAACATTATTCTGAAATTGTTCCACAAATTGTAGACGCAGTTTTTCGCAGATTGGTGAACCTTTGCCCATCTTTACTTCTGAAAGACTCTGCCTCTCTAAGTTACTCTTTTTAAACCTAATCGTGTTACTGACCTGTTGCCAGTTAACCTCCAGCTGTTTCATTTTAGTAACACTTACTTTTCCAGCCTTTTATTGCCCCCATCCCAACTTTTTTGAGACGTGCTGCGGCCATCAAATTCAAAATTACCTTATTTTTTTCTTAAAATGGTACATTTACTCAGTTTAAACATTTGATATGTTTTCTATGTTCTATTGTGAATAACATATGGGTTTATGATATTTGCAAATCATTGCATTGCTTTTATTTACATTTTACACAGCGTCCCAACTTTTTTGGAATTGGGGTTGTAATCTACGCTACCCATCACAGCCATTTTTTGGAAATGTGCATTTACCAAATTTAGCCTCTAGACAGGTGGCTAGGTGGCATGTGGCATGTCTAGTAACAACCATTCCTCCAACTGCAAAACGCTGCATGCTCATTTTCCCGTGTAGCCAAAAGCGCTTCCTGACATGTGTTTAAGTGCAATCTACTCAGCTGCGGGATGCCCATGTCAAATCAGTGCTTTCGAGGCAAGTGCGCAGCAGCCATGTTGGATTTGGTTCTGCATTGGGGAATAAGTGGATCATATTGAACGCATTACCATACTTGTGTGGCTGAGTCTCCCTTTGCCCCTCTCCCTCTCTCTCTCATATTCAAAAAGAAGATTATTACACAGCATGTGAGAAATGCCACCTCAGAGCAATGGTCCACATTATGCATTCGCTTTTCCACAGGAGCCTGTGGCGTCCTGCTTCACCTCAGGGGCTGTGGTCAGTCCTAGCAAACTGCCTTAGACTCAAACCAAGAATTATTCTAGCTAAGTCGCTGAAAGGAGGTAGGGGGATTAGAGAGGAGGAGGGTGTAATATACAGGAGGCGGGCTGAGTTTACTTTAGCAACTGGATGTCTAGGGTTGTTCTTTTCATGAGGACAAGCCTCATGTTGCAATTCAACGAGTCAATGCTTAAAACTGCCAGGAGCATTCAGGATTCATGATGCGACCGGAACGCTGGACTCTGACAGACATGTGATGTACATTCTCTAACCTGGCAAATATAATCCTCCTAAATCAACAGTTTAAAGCGTTTTGTAATTAGCGCTGTCTCTAATGTATGAAGGATTATAATGACCTTTGCACATGAGTAGGGCCACATTTGGCTTTACAACTAGCTACCTTCCATACTGGTGCAAGCACAATGTACACTTTTAAAAATAAAGGTTCTCTAGAGGTTCCCTAAAGCAGTGGTTCTCAAAGTGGGGCCTGGAAACACTCAGGGCTCTATGAAGCACAGCCAAGGGGGCAATGATTCCATCCATTTTCCATACCGTTTATCCTACACAGGGTCAAGGGGGAGCCTGGAGCTTGGGACACACAATCGCACACACATTCACAAACCACAGACAATTAGGAAATGCCAAGCAGCCTACAACGCATGTCTTTGAACTGGGGGAGGAATCCAGAGCACCCGGAGGAAACCCCTGAAGCACGGGGAAAACATGCAAACGGGGGCTGGATTCAAAGCCCCAACCCCAGAGGTGCGAGGCAAATGTGCTAACCACTGAGCCACACAAATCACCACAAACCATTATTAAAAGTCAGGTACCAATGAAAGTAAAACTACATATACTTAATTTTGCATTAATTATTTACAACATACAGTGCCCTTCACTAATATTGGCACCCTTGGTAAATATGAGCAAAGAAGGCGGTGAAAAATTGTCTTTATTGTTTAACCTTTTGATATTTTGTTAAAAAAAATTCACAAAAATTCTCTGCTCTCATGGATATCAAACAATTGCAAACAAAACAGGTTTATCAAAAAAAAAATCATCTTTGTTAAATATAGGTGTGCAACAATTATTGGCACCCTTTTAGCCTTTTAGTCAATACATTGCGTTACCTCCCTTTGCCAAGAAAACAGCTCTGAGTCTTCTCCTATAATACCTGATGAGGTTGGAGAATACATGGCAAGGGATCTGAGACCATTCCTCCATACAGAATCTCACCAGATCCTTCAAATTTCAAGGTCCACGCTGGTGGACTCTACTCTTCAGTTCACCCCACAGGTTTTCTATGGGTTTCAAGTCAGGGGGCTGGGAAGGCCATGGCAGGACTTTGATTTTGTGGTCAGTAAACCATTTTTTGTGTTGATTTTGATGTATGTTTTGGATCATTGTCCTGCTGGAATATCCAACCACGACCCATTTTAAGCTTTCTGGCAGAGGCAGGTTTTCATTTAGTATCTGTTGATATTTGATAGAGTCCATGATGCCATGTATCCTAACAAAATGTCCAGGTCCTCTGGCAGAAAAACAGCCCCAAGAAAAACATTAAAGATCCACCACCATATTTAACCGTGGGCATGAGGTACTTTTCCTTATGGCTACCTCTCTGTGTGCACCAAAACCACCTCTGGTGTTTATTGCCAAAAAGCTCTATTTTGGTTTCATCTGACCATAGAACCCGATCCCATTTGAAGTTCCAGTAGTGTCTGGCAAACTGAAGATGCTTGAGTTTGTTTTGGATGAGAGTAGAGGCTTTTTTCTTGAAACCCTTCCAAACAACTTGTGGTGATGTAGGTGACTTTAGAGTCAGTAGTTTTGGAGACTTTCTGACCCAAAGACGCAACTAACTTCTGCAATTCTCCAGCTGTGATCCTTGGAGATTTTTTTGCAACTCAAACCATACTCTTCATAGTGCGTCAAGACGATATAGACACACGTCCAATTTCAGGTTGATTCATAACATTTCCAGTTGACTGGAACTTCTTAATTATTGCCTGATGGTGGAAATGGGCATTTTCAATGCTTGTGCTATTTTCTTATAGCCACTTCCCATTTTGTGAAGCTCAACAACCTTTTGCCGCACATCACAGCTATATTCCTTGGTCTTACCCATTGTTATGAATGACTAAGGGAATTTGGCCTATGTGTTACCTCATATTTATACCCCTGTGAAACAGGAAGTCATGGGTGAACAGTTGCCTGTTCCTAGTCACCCAGGTGTACTAAAATGAATTTTCAATATCAATGGGAATATACTTCAAATATCTTTTTCTTATATGAATTCATCGGGTGCCAATAATTGTTGCACATCTATATTTAACAAAGATATAATTTTTGGATAAACCTGTGTTTTGTTTGCAATTGTTTGATATCCATGAGAGCAGAGTATTTTTATGAATTTTCTGAACAAAAGGTCAAAAGGTGAAACAATAAAGAATTTTTCACAGTTGTCTTTGCTCATATTTACCAAGGGTGCCAATATTAGTGGAGGGCACTGTATGCTCCACATGTTCTACATTGTATGCTCTACATGTTCTACATTCTCAGCCGATGTATCTTGTTTTTTGCAGATTTTGCTCAGCATATTCCCACTGGTTCCGGACTTTTTTCGGACACCCTGTATTTATTGAGTATTTATTGTTATTAACTTATTTGACAAGTTATTTGAATTGTATGGCTCTAATCTAAACCTCAATAACTCAAAAACAAGCCAATAAATAATCAACAAATGTTCTGTCTGTGTAATGTTCAGGAATAAAATGGCTCCATTCAAGAGCTAAAATATTATTGCATATAATTGATTGTATAGTTGTAAACAGTTCACTTAATATTTGAATAGTGGGATTATATTCATTAAAAAAAAATCGGTTACTGTCCATGGAGTTTATTTTACATTTAAAGAGGTCCATATCTGCAGAAAGTGTGAGATGCCCTAAAAAAACCCATTTCAGTCCATATTTTTTTAACTACTGTAGGTTTTTCCACAAGAAACTGAATAATAATTTTTCACCAAAGATCCTTCCACATAGAGTTAACATGTTTAGTGTTCTGTTGTTGCACCCAAAAAAAGGTTAAAATCTGGTTCAGGATCAGTATAAAGAACTTTGTGTGTATTATGAGCCAAAGTGACTGTGTGCTGTGAAATTAGTATGACAAAAAAAAAACACCAACACAAAAAGGAAGGTCCAGAGTACAATCATGCAATCAATTCTCACATTTAAAAAAAGTAAAAAAAAAAAAAAGAAGAAAAAAAAAAGAAAAAAATCCTTTTAGACTTTTGCGGCAGCCTACAGATTTTATGTGGGTTTATGGAACGGTTTTGCAGGTTAGCATACTTTTAAACAGAACCTCTGGGGATCACAAGTGGGATGTTGCCATTTGCCTCTAGAAACTAATTTTTGCTGAATGAGATTGTATTGGAGAATTTACAGCAACAGTGAGTTTTCTCCCTCAGGCCACAGTGGGGACAAGCTGGCACACAATTATGAATCCTTAAAAATTCCCAAATATGTGTTTTGAAAGTGCAGCCTAATTCTCCTAGCAGCCTATAGCAATAAAAATCTTCAGATAGTGCAAGATGTGAAATAATTGGCAAACATGGCAGACAGCGACAGTCATTAGGATATATGCTCGCTTCATTGCCTTTTACAGGAGCTTTATAACTTGGCATACTTCCTGTACTGGATCCATCAGTCGAATTTCACTGTAAACAACTACACGCATATTTCTTTGCATTGCAGTCTGCGCGATCCTGTAATGCCATCAGGAACAGTGAGTGTTCGAGTTTTAAACACTTCATTCAACGCATCTGAACCACTAAGGCCTCGTTGTTGTTATGTTAGTCATTAAACACAGTGTGTTCTTTTAATATTTTCTGAAATCAGCACATTTATTAGCCAATTATGTCTAATTAAATGTCATTTCCACAAACAAAAACAGCACAAAAGGAGATTTAAGCAAAAACCCAACTTCGCTTATATTGCAACAGGTTGAGAACACAAGCATTTTGAGGTTGATGATGCTGTAATTAAAACATCATTAGTTTGTACTTTTTTGTGTTTAACCTTAGGAAGCCAAGTGTTATGGCCCCTTCTGTTTTAGTTCCCAGGCTTTAACGCTGCCAAAATGCAGACACCCCAATAACACCAAGCAAATGTCTTAATATGTTAACCACCCAATAAATGCTTCAGTGAAAGCATTAGCAGAGGAAAAGGTGTGTGCATGCTTCCTTGCAAAGGTGGAATTGAGAAAAAAAAGCTTTTAAAAGCCATGCGTCTTTTTTTTCCCCAAAGAGGCCAATAAGAGACATGCTGTGTTATAAGAGCCCCGCCTCTGTGTTAGCATATCAGTGAACACACAATGCCCCAGATTAGCTCAGTGGCAGCACTGAGCCGAAATAAGCTAATTGCTTAATTAGCTAACCAAATTCGATAAGCCTCTTCTACCATATTACCACCAGCTATGTAACAAATAGCTCGGATTTCCGAAAGAGGGAAAATAATATGGGTTTAATTACAATCGTGATTGACTATTACGATCCATTTATGTGTGAGCTAATAATAATAATAATAATAATAATAATAATAATAATAATAATAATAATAATAGACCTGGATCCAAAAATACAGGACTTTTATGTTTTATTTATATAAAATGAAATGATCTGGATATCAAGTTTGTTTCATGCCTCTATCGGTTACATACAATACTGTGCAAAAGTCAGAGACTCTCTTTTTTGTTTTTAATCAAATGGCCATTCAGTACCTTATTGCTAATTATTTGAAAATAGAATGAAATCTGTAAATATTTTATTTTGTAATATTGAACTTTAATATTGACCTGCATAAATAAGTGCTGCATGTCTGTTTGACTGTGAATTGTACATTTTCTCATCATTATTGTTTGCCACCAAATAATTAACAATAAGTACCTAATGGCCTTTTGATTAAAAACAGAAGGGTGGCCTCTGACTTTTGTGCAGTACTGTAAATATATGAGAAATGGACTGCTTTGGATTTGTAAAATATTGTGTTTGAACTATTACAAAACTTCTTTATCATACGGCTAACCATTTCAAGGCAAGGCTGCTGGGATTTTTTTTTTTTCCCCCCCATAAACAGCCTCTACAGAGTTATTCTTATTTTGTCACCTTGTCCAGGATGCATGTGATTGACAAGAACTATCTGAACTATTTGACCAATTAAATATACAGGAGTTCCTTTTTATCATAAAGCACAGTACTATACGACACATGCAAAAGAAAAATATTCCTCTAGTTTGGTTACTGCATATATGAAATATTAGGGGTAAAGTATTACTGTTTGGCTGTGGTAATATTTTGTCTACTTAATAATGTAAGGCAGTGTTTTCCAAAGAGGTGGCTGATCCAAACTGCTGCATTGCCTTGGAAATATAAAGAGGCAGAAGTACTGGAAAAAGTGTTTGCATGTGGATTTGTTCTTCAGACAGTCTAATGTCCAGAACTCAGACACCTTATTTCTACTTTTCACTGACCAAATTTTAAATCCCGAGTCAGATGATTAGGCAAAAATAAAAAATTCCCCAAAAAAATAATGCACAAGATCTGTGCTGTTTCTGTAAAGCAGATAAGATCTAGACCTTACACTAAACTACTGTTGTTTATTGGTGTGTTTAATTAACTGTTTAATGTTTGCTGATGTTTTCCAGATAAAGATTCAAAGACACTATAGATAAGGATTCCACCAGGAGTGATTTATTGATTTATTTCAGTAGTCTGCTCGGCAACTTGTTTGTTTCGGCTTTGATTTCATGAATGTACCAGCGAGACTCCAAATGCTTTTTGCTCCTAGTAAAAGGTGCCCTGTACTTGGCTGAAACAATTATGCTGCGTATCTGCGAAAAGTGATTTCGGGGAGCTGCTGGAAATAGAAAAGTAGGGTTAAAGGTAAAACCATTTTCTCATTAGACTGAGCGATGAGTTGGACAGATTAATTTACATTTTCCTCCTGACATATTTTACACACACAATCCTTTGCTTAGCGCTGGGAGTTGTGGGCAGTAGGGCGCTATTTGTATAAGATGAAGTCATTTATATGCTAATTCATTGGGAAGTAGACCTTCCAGATTCATTTCTTGCACACAGTCATGTTTACCTATTAGCACATATGGATGCAAAGGGACATTAGAATATTGTAACTAAAAAAAATATTTAAAAAGAGAGAGAGAGAGAGAGAGAGAGAGAGAGAGAGAGAGAGAGAGAGAGAGAGAGAGAGAGAAGCATAGCTTGAGTAACAAAGCATTAGGGTTTTATTTTCTCCTAATAATCTGACATTATGAGCCATTTCCTTTTGTTATTTAAGCAGCAGTCAAGAGTCAAGCTTCAAGTCGTACAGTACTTCACCAGCTCTTTATATTGATTTTTGAGCAATTCATTTCCATAAAATAAACAGACGTGTTGTGGTACAAGGGACAGCACTTGATTCTGATCTCTGTGCTCCCTGCTATTAGTTGGACTTTTTTTTTTTTTTTTTAAATGTGTATTAGGATAAGGAAATTTGAGTTTCTGATGTAAACACCATTACTGTTATGCTGTACTGGGATATAAAAATAAATGACATACAAAAACAACACTATATCAAGGTCGCTAAAATATAGCACAAGATTTTGAAAAGAGAGTAACGTGTTTAATTGTATGCATTAACAATAATTTCTAGCTTTGTTAAAATACACACAGAAGAAGCGAGTTTTTGAAAATGTTTTTCAGTATAAACAATTTCCAAACCCACACAGTTTAATCATTTGCGTTGCCACTCTAATGCCATCTTTCTTAAAAATGTCATTGTGTAAGCAGATACTACAGTATGTAATACTATAAACATGAATAATATTTAGTTCTATTGTTATCTTCCTGTGAATATAATTTCACCGCTACAGCCCTAATTTAAACAGATCGTGTCTATACACCTGGAATTACTCGAACAAAAACACAAACTACAAGGAATAGCTTTATAAAAAGGACCACTCTGGTACAGCAGTTCTGGCTGACTCCGAGGTGTGACAGATCATATTACAAGCAGGGCTGAAATGTTAATGTAATTCCACATGAGCCAAGTTAAAAGAGATCCAATCGACCATTCCTGATACCTACTGCCGTTGTGTCTAAGAGGATGCCACCCCTCCTCTCATTGTCTCAGTAATTCACTAAAATTGCCACTTAGAGCTGCTCCGAGTTGCGCGTTTCATCTTCGAGCTTCCTCTGGTCTCGGCTAGTCAGCCCATTTTTACTTCCTGCAAGAGTGCTAGCACTTCATTAACCTTGCCAGGATTGAGATAAGAGAGGAAGAGTATCAAAGCTGCCAGCTTACAAAAAGAAGAGTGCGCAGTCTGTGCTGCACAGTGGCCATCAAACACACACACACACACACACACACTTCCATGCAAAACACTTAAAGGACCTGCCAAGGCCTCCTGTGTGTCTTTTATTACCGTATCGGCCAATCAACCAATTTCCTACTGAACTGTCATGTGGTGAATACTGACTACAAGTACATTTTGCACTGGTAAAGTCAGAGTGTCATTCCTAACAGCTTGATGTTCACAGTGAAATTTTTTGGAGTAACAAATTGATTTTTAGATTAAAATTTAGGGGGGAAAAGATCCTTTCAGTTTTGTAAAAGACATTTCACCAATACAGACACTAATGCTCATTTCTGCATCTGAATTTCATGCAACGAGACTGCCCGAAACCATCTATCAAATTTACACACACACACACACACACACACACACACACACACACACACACACACACACACACACACACACGGCAGAGTGTCTCGTAGAATCCATCTGGAGGTTATTTTACTGAACACAGTGTACTTAATCATTCCCAGCATTTTTTCTATACAGGGCAAAATTATTTTTCCTTCAGAGTAAACGTGAAATCCCAGTGTGGGTTCTGTCTAAAAGGCTTAGAATGTCACTAAATGCCAAATCAAAAACTCCTGCCGGCTTGTAGGTCTTAAAGACAGGATGTTCGAGCGTCCAAGAGCTACCTGAAAACGATGAGGTTAATATACTTATCACAAATATATTGCGCAGGAAGAGGTGAATGTTGAATAGTCGCATAGAAGCGCATGACTTGACATTACACAGAATCACACAGCTCATGATGAGGTGCCAGTAAGCAATTACTCCTTTTATTGTTTATCAGCAAAGCATTAAAAATGCTACATTAAATGAAAAACTTTAGTCAAGTAACCAGATCTGGATAAACTCATGCCAGATATATGAACATATTTCAACTACTGTACATTTTCAGTTATACACAGTATCTGTAAATGTTGTTTTATGTATAATGTTTAACCCTTTACTGCATGGTGTTGCCATATGGTTGTCATATGTTGACAATTAATTATCTCCAATTTTTTGGATAGGCAATAATACAAATCTACAAATCTACAAAAATACAAATCTACTATTTTCCTATGTAACTGGAAGAAATGGGCTTTAACTTTGATATAACAAAAAAATGCCTTGTCACATGACCAGGAAGTGCTATGTCCTTTTCTGCAATCACATGGCATGGTGAAGGTCATCAGAGGGCTCTCAAAATATGACAAATTTTTCCATATGTAGGCAAAACTACTTAAAGGGAAAAAATGCAACAGTATCTGAGATAAATTAACATTCATTTTTTGTCATTTAAACAAGTTTATATATTTTGAGTGTTCTGTTAAATGTAATTGTTGCCATATGGCAACAAGATGCGATAATGGAACTGTGGAATGTGCAGTCATGAACTGAAACAGGCCTACATAGCAAAAAAAGACACTAGGCTTCTCTAATAGTACATTTACATTTTTTCACATTCAAAGTAAGAAAAACTGTTGCAATTTCAGACATTTTGCAATTGCACCTTATTTTCAAAATTTTATGTTTCAAGAAAAAAAATTAAAAAGATACGTCACCCAAAGCATGTTTGGATCTCATTTTTACAGGTATTTTGAGTGTGTAAATCCATCCACATACTTTTTACAACTGTAATTCCTAAACTGTAACTCCTTTCTAGAAGATATAACTTTTATAAGCTTACTAGATGGCAAAAAACTCCGCAACTTATAGTCTGGAAAATGCAGTAATTGGAGTATTCTCAAACATTTTGTGTTATTTTTGACTATATGATACTTTCTACCATTGCACAGTTTACCAACCCCTTAAAAATGTTTTAAAAAAATTTTAGATATCTTTTTATTACTTGCACTAATTCAAGTAATAAAAATCCATAAAAACATTTTTTTGATGTAAATGTAATAATTCATGCAGTACAGGGTTAAAATATTTCTATATAATATTTACGTAATATTATTTTATTCCTTCTTTTCAAAAATATTAAACCCAATTTAAAAAAAAAAACAAAAAAAACTGGACAGCAGGAACTCCATTTGTTAAACATCCACTAGTACAAGGGAGGTAAAATTACACTTCTATTCAGTGGAGAGATCATTTTGTCTCCAGAGTGATGTTAGTGCCAGTGTGAAGGAACCCCAGACGGTTGGTGAAAAAGACACGCTGGCATTTGGAAAGCTCGTCCTCCTGTATCCCTGCTGTTGTGGGTCCGTCACACAGATCCACAAAAACCAGGGGGCTGAATTACAGTGAGCTCTGGCGAAGCAGTGTGTGGAGCTGCCCGCTCTGGCAGACGAGTAAAGTGAAGGAGGGAAAAAGTTGGTGCACGGCTGAGCCGAGCGGAGCCGATTCCTGCGTTGGCTCTGATAACATGGCTGGATTATGGATGTTTAAAGGAAGGGGAAATTATTCATTTGAGATGGATGAAAAGCTGCACTTGTCAAGACTCCCAAGCCATGCCACTTTATCCATTACATCCCCACTAGCTATGTGCATTTTTTTTTTTTTTTTTACACAATAAAATGAGCACATTATCCTCTCTCTCGGACACGGAGCCAAAATAAAATCTTTATGAAAGTGAGAAAAAGACTGGCTAAGAAGAAAAAAAACAATGGATGTTACAACATAAGAATCACACACATACTCCAAAACATCCTTAGTGTCCAAAATGTAAGCGTCTGAAGTGCAAGGGAAAGTGGATTTGCATTTTCAGCTGCCATCCAGCATTTAGACACAGATCAAACAGCATGTCTAGTAACTGTAGTCATGCCTAATTATCAGAACCAGCCTTCTGCCAGTCTATCATTTGGAATGCAATTAATGATTAAAGCAACAAAGTCTTTCCCTCCTGCCCATGCTGGCTCCGAAACGCTTATGATGCAGAGAATATGTCAGCCTTTCTGTACAAATATTATGATCAGGCTGATGAGGGCCCAGTCTCCAGTCTGGATGGCCGATAAATTAGAGGCACGCTTCTCGTTTACTCATCAGAGCTAATGAGCCTGATAAAATTACCTCAAGGATCATAATTACAGGCTAGTGGCAGAGACACTGGCACTCTCCGTGTGCCACACACACACATACACACACACACACACACAGACACACACTCTCGCTCTCTCTCTCACACACAAAGACAAACAGAACGCCACATGGCATGTGGGCCCGTTTTAAACTGTGTGGGCAGGGATAGACCGTCCCAGTACACTTCAAATAACTACAATGTCACGAATCAGAAGCAGCACGGCAATTAAAAAAGCACTGTAGCACCTAGGAAAGATCCAAAATGAATCACAACCAGCATGATTAAGGACCATCTTTTTCACATCCTTAATCATAGCCATATTATAAGTACAGGTCAATTTGCAATTCAAAATTAATTATATGGGGTTGCTTGTCCTGTTGATGAACAAAAGTGATTTTCAATTGCACTTTACAGCTCACTATGTGCATTTGTACAACAGAAAATGCAGCAACTACATTTAAGCGAGCACGTGAATTTCCAAACGGCGCGGGCCTCTCTCCAAGTGACTCGAACCACTACAGTGCTTAATTCCTTCATTAGTGGTCATCCCCGTTATCAGCTTCCCCATATACATTAAGCACTCCAGCCCTAATGACATCGTTTGATGGGCACAGACGGAGCGAGTTGAGAGAAGCTCACCTCGGAGGATTTTCATTTCGCCAGTCATTTGAATTGTTTTACTTATGAATATTAATGCCCCTCTAATTTGAGCCTGTTGTTAATGCTTGTCGCTAGGAGCCAGGCAAATCAGGTCCCCTTCCTGTTAAAGCCATGTATTAGACACCCTGTGACACTAAGCCCCCGCCTTTGATTCTTAATTGCAGAAGCATGAGCATTTGCGGGAGATGGGGCGCAAAGCTTTAATTAACTCTAATATTGCACGTATTCAGTCTCGACTGTCACCTGCATCAGCGCCTGGTGTTCTGCACCCCAACATCATATCCCAGCTCCTCTGAACTAGAAAGACCATGTTCCAAGTTCATGAGCACAATTTCATGCGTCTTAAAAATTGGGGCTGGGTAGCTGATAAGTAGCAGGAGCAATATTAAATGTGAGTAAATTATCGTAATGCATTTCACCATAACTCATATTAAACTATGGCTATGTGAATGTTTTTTTTTTTTTTTTTTAATATGACCAGTGGTACAGCAACATGGGCCAATGCACTTTTAATTTTAATTTGAAATTAGGAGGAAGGAAGGAAAGTAATCCTCAGGGATGTATAGAATAGATCACGAATTCAGCCAGTGGTATCTATGTGACTTTCCCAACATATTTATATTTAGGTAAAGGGAATTTATTATAAATGACCACCAATCCATATTTTTTTTTAAAAAGAAAGAAATCACATGAACGATAAAGATGCTAAATAATCATAATAAAGCACAAAGCACAAATTAATACAAATTAACACAAATTAATCTGAGCCCAGTTTAGTAAAACTTTTTTTTTTTTTTTAAATATTGCAGAAAGTTGCATGCCTTTGAAAATGTAAAGGTTTTTTTTTTTTTTTTTTTTTTTAACATCTAGAGAAGAAAAAACTTTTGGATCAGATTGGAGCAACTTTCTTGTCCAAAATTGTGAGATATTTCAGTTGGAAAATAGAGCAGTGCCAGTTCCACGAATCCCCCAAGAAGACTCTATGGGAATACAGGCAACTTTCATACTGGAACCATGTGCATGCACACACACACACACACACACACACACACACACACACACACACACACACACACACTTACTTCTACAGAGAACACAATGTCTATATGCAAATCTCTATAGACTACTATAGTAGTTCAGAGACCCTTCTTGAGGACTGTCAACACCTCACCATCTCACAACAGAAATCTAGAAGTGAAGGTTTGGTTATAGCATAATGAAGTAGTTCAAACAGATAGTAAACAACTGTTAAAATGTGTCTTAAGTTTTATTATACCAAGTAATTAAAAAAAAATACTAAAAATTAAACAACAACAACAACAACAACAACATATTTACAGTTTGCAAGCAAAACACAAAGTTTATAACAATTTTAAAAAGTAAGCTTAATCATGAAAAAATATTATTTCATAATATATTCTAATATTCCTCATATTCATTTTTAAGTCTGGAGCCAAAGAAAATTCTGAACACATTACCACAGTCCACACGTAATTAAACTTGTTTAATGCATTTAAAAAGCAAAAACACAACTAATTGTTTGTGTCTCTGGAATTAAAAAAAATAAAAAATAAAAAAATAACTAAAAAAAAATTTCAGTGATGCCAGATCTTCAGCTCCATTTAGTGTTTCTTACAAAATCCGAGTTTATAGTTTGGGGCGAAGGAGAAAGTGTTTGCGTGTAGGGTGCTTTCTATCTTTCTTTCTTTCTTTTTTTTAAATACTCTTCTGAGGGGCACGTGAGCCTATAGTGCCACCTTTAGGGTAACAGGGAAAGTGAAGCTTCATAGAAATGTGCAAGATGTTTGGGCAGCTTTTTAATGGAACAACAATGATAAAAGTGACAGTGATTTTTGCAATATATATATATATATATTATAATGTTATAGAATAATAAAAGAATAATAAATCTAATCAGATTATTAGATATATCAATTCAATGTTTTAGTGTAAGTGTACATAACACTACAAATAAAACCCAAACTTTTAAAACACAGCATCTCTCAAACCTGCTCACTTTGTTATAAAGTAAAACACATTAAGCAAGGAAAACAAAAAAAAAAAAAACAATAAAATATATGTTCTAGATTTGGGTGAATGCAGGCTGATGTGATGTAAACCTTAGAGTACAAACAAGGCACTGTGTATTCTGTGTTATATATATATTAAGAAATACCAAAAAATCCGACCTGCCACACTCCTGAGAGTTCTGCGAAGAACTCGAGCGGTCGTGCGTTCGGTTGCCGAGACTGCCGCGGCAAGTCGCCCGCTTGGACATGGATCATTCTTCCTTCCTTCCTTCATTTTTACTTCTGCGTCTGAACAACTTCGAGAAGGACGACTTTCTCCTGCTTTTTAGTTTCCGCAGATCTAGACCAAGGACGAGAGAAACTGAAAAATGTTTTTGATTCCTGTACATTTCTCTGTTTAGTTCAATAAGCTGACCCTTACCGAGCCTGTGCATCATTTCATTCAGTTGCTGATCCTCTTCTTCTTCCCTTGAAACGCAAATACACAAAATGAGGTTGTTTAATCCTAATTCAATAGCTCTTCAAATAATCTGGTAAATATGTAAATGTAGGCTTTAGAATTAGACTTGAATTCCTGGTACAGTGAGAACATAAAAGCAGTTTGCAAAATGTCTCGCACAGGAAACTCGTACAGCTCCTAAATGAGCTGTCTTAAGCATGTGAATAATGTCTTTATTCAACCACACACCTAATTATTAAATATTAGTCGGTCCACTGATAGTGTCTTAAACAATAAGAAATCTGACACACAAAGGGGTGTGGTTAAGAACAGCTGACCTCCGTCTGTCTTCCTCCAGACCGTCCACGATGGCATTCCTGTCATTAACAATCTCTAACAGCCTCTTCATAAGATCAGACTCTCTCTTCCTTTCTGAAGTGCTTTTCAGGTGCTCTGAGACAGAAATACACACACGGACACTTTCAGTTTGTGCTACCCTGTCAAAAATATTGTAGCTCGTAACTGTATTATGCACCAAATATCTTCAGTAACATAAACCGATTGGAGCAATACTACTGGGGGGGAAAATGTTTTTTTTTTTTTTTTTGAGTCTTGCCTGGTTTATTAATCAGTCTCCTGAGCTCTCCTTCCACTCCTGGCTGCTGCTCCTCTAAATCTTGAGTTTTTGCTCTGGTAAAGAGTTGGAAGAGAAATTTAAAGCGCATTAATCATAAATCATGGAAATGTGACTGAATTTTATTCCTGTTCAAATTTAAAGATATGTAGTCTTTACACAGCTCTATAATGCAAACAGAACACCACCACGTTCTGAGATTAAAATATATTTAAATTTACTCAGACATTATCACGTGGAAGTGAGATCCAGGGAACTAATGTAAAATAATCACCTACATGTACACGAGCTCAGATTCCCTCCGTATGTAACCTTGCTTCTTCCGAATCAGGTTGAACCAGTCCACTATCAACAGATCCACCAAGATGTCCCCGCTACCCTCTGCAAAACAAGCCAAGGTCACATGGGGGGAAGACAGTGAAAGTCTCTTATGGCTGAAGATAGAACATACATGCCACCCCAAGCAAAAATCGTGATTACATATGCTCTGGAGGAAACAACAATTTTGCAGTGAAATGCTTGGTGTGTATCTGTAGGAAATACGAGTCGGGCTGTACGCCACAAGTAATATAGCACCATAATGCGGTCCAAAATGTCTGTTGCGCCACTGACATTGCCTTGAGGTCTGATACAACTCACACACACGTAGACATTTGTGTAATTCGATCACTCGATTTGGTCCAGAATAGGTGAGTGCGGCGGCACGCAGATGATATCACTGAGCTCAGGCCGTGGTGACCTTGAAATCAGCCAATCAGGTGTCCCTGTCCCCTCTTAGCCATCAGTCTGACTACAAAATGCTGTCTCTTTCCATTTCCTTCCCAGAATCCCGCAGGAGGTAGGGAGCTTCCCCCGTGCCTCGCCTCATTTGGCTCTGGCTGCTGGATATGCGCGCCTCTTTATTGTTCACCGCCCACCGCTCAAGGCTGCGACGGAATTCCACCTCCCAGGTGAACCGGCTCTGCTAACAGGTTTGGAATGAGGCTGGAACCCTCCAAACACACACATGGCTTCTCCGTCCTGTCTACAGCGCATTTGAGTCGCACTGATCACATTTATGTCAACCCGGTGTCAACAAGCTTATGTAGTGCTATACGCAAAGAATTTGCATGAGCTAAATGTTCTCAAATCAAGATTCGTTTCTCATTATAAAATCAATTAAAGCACACAGCTCTCATAACCACCAGCATGAAACTCCAATTCCCTGCTCCCTAAAAGGCTATTTTTTTTTTTTTTTTCATTTTCTATTACTTTGAGCAAATCAATGAGGCTGGGTCAGAGTGGCCCGCAGAAAGAGAAGCTCATAGTCTGGGTCAAATGTTTGACAAAAATCTGGTGAATTGAGAAAGCAATAATATGAACAGCAGGAGGAACTGCTCTCTCTTTTCCTACCTTCCTCACAGCTGCGGAGTTTTCTCTCCAGGTCAATTCCCGCTTTCTCCAAATCACTCAGGCTGTTCTCAATTTCCTGCAGCTCCTTAGTGATCTGCTCAATTGGGATGTGGCGAGACTTGATCTGCACGAGAAGAAATTTGGCGTGTGTTGTGATGTAGTTTTAAAACAGTGACCTGAAGTTAAGCTGATCAGGTGAACTCTCATGTGTGCACTTACTGTGAGTGGCTTAGTTTCAGGCTGTGAACTGTTCTCGAATGGCACACTTCCATTTTCAGCTAAGGAACAAGCGAAACAAAAATGATAGACCGTAAAACCATTGAGTACTTAGTCATCTTTAAAAAAATAAATAAATAAATAAATAAGTCAGTCAAACACTGTTAATCTCAAATTAGTATCTCAAAATACTAATAACGAATCAAAGCTTACAAGACCAAGTGAGGATTATGCAAAATGATTATGCACAATTATCCATCACAACAGTTTTATTTTATTGTTAGCCAAGAATTTATGGTCATTTTGGTATTTATTATTTTCTATAAGAACAAGTTACCGTGTTCTGCAGAATCAGAGCATATTGGCTGTATAGCAGCAGGTCTCAAGGAGATCTTGTGATCTACTAGAGGCTGGAGGGATGGGCAGGATTTGTAATTTCCTGATATACAACCTAAAAACCAGAACACACATCAGACATTTGTTACCTGGAGGCTTCATGGGATTTTAATCACAGGGCAAAAGGTGACACCTTACTAGATTCTGCCAGGCCTCCATGGTGTTGATCTGTACATGGCAGTGTATATCTGGGTGATGAGCTCACTGAGGAACTCTCAGATTTAGAGCCTGTAAGTAAAAGTAAATGACACATTCAATAAAACCTAATCCAAGTATGCAGCTAGGGAAATAGTAAAAACCCTCTGTGAGCAGGGGTTACACTGGAGGGAAGGGCATTTATGGGAAGTTTGAGAATGTGTTGGAAATATAAATAATGGCATAATCATGAAAATAATCATGATTATTGGTTTATAGAGGCATTTAAAATCATATTCAGTCAAGATTTTTGTTAAGCACTGTGTATATATACTGTAGTCCCCTCAGAAAGTACTGGAACGGCAAGCCCAATTGTATCGTTTTTGCTATACAATGTATTTGGATTTGAGATCAAAAGATGAATATGAGACAATACAAATAGGGTTTCACCTGTGAAGACTGCATTTACTGTTAAAGAGGATAAACCAACATGAAGACCAGAGAGTTGTCTATGGGAGAAAGCAAGCTAATTTGAAGCTGAAAAAAGAGGGAAAATTGATCAGAGGCATTGCACAAGCACTGGGCATAGCCAGTACAACAATTTGGAATGTCCTGAAAAAGAAAGAAACCACTGGTGTACTAACAACCAGAGAACTAACAGGTCGGCCTAGGAAAACAACAGCAGTTGATGACAGAAAACAACAGTCACTGGCATTACCAACAACCTCCACAGGGCAAGGGTGAAGGTATCACAA
This sequence comes from Cranoglanis bouderius, assembly GCA_023630585.1. Lineage (NCBI taxonomy): Eukaryota > Metazoa > Chordata > Actinopteri > Siluriformes > Cranoglanididae > Cranoglanis > Cranoglanis bouderius. The sequence continues at coordinate 18,626,290 of CM042551.1, forward strand.
TCCATTGTTCGAAGAAGACTTTGGGAGCAGAAATATTGAGGCCATACCACAAGATGCAAACCACTCATCAGCAGTAAGAATCAAAAGGCCAGACTGGAATTCGCAAAAAGAAACAGAGATGAGCCACAAAAGTTGTGGAACCAAGATTAACCAAGATTAAGGACAATATGTGGAGAAAGAAAGGATCTGCTCATGATCCAAAACATACGAGCTCATTTGTCAAGTATGGTGGAGGTAGTGTCAAGGCTTGGGCTTGCATGGCTGCTTCTGGAAAGGCTCACTAGTCTTTATTGATGATGTAACTCATGATGGTAGCAACAGACTGAATTCAGAAGTCTACAGAAACATTCTGTCTGCCAATTTACAGAGAACTGCATCCAGTCTAATTGGGAGGAACTTCATCAAAATAACAAGATGACAAGATGACAAGGAAGACAATGACCCAAAACACACTGCCAACACAACAAAGCACAATAAGAATCTGAGCCTATCATGAGCACAGACTCACCCAAACTGGACAGCTGAAGACTGGAAGAAGACCAGGTGACTGTTTTTCTAAAAAGTCTGTGCCCACTTTAGCCTCAGATATAGTAACTCAATCACTTTTTAGAACCGTGGTGAGCAGAAAAGCATCTCAGCATGCACAAAACATCTAACCTTGAGATTATTTTGCTGTTGTAGCCCATCCCCCTCAAGGTTAGATGTTTTGTGCATGCTGAGATGCTTTTCTGCTCACCACGGTTGTAAAAAGTGGTTGAGTTATTATATCCTTCCTGGCAGCTCAAACCAATATTCCTCTGACCTCTCAGAAACAAGGTGTTTCCACCCACAGAACCATCACTTACTCAGTGTTTTTTGCACCATTCTTTGTAAATTCTAGAGACTGCTGTGTGTGAAAATCCCAGGTGATCAGCAGCTTCTAAATACTCAAACCAGCCCATCTGACACCAATAACCATGCCATGGTTAAAGTCACAGAGATCACATGTTTGATGTGAACATTAACTGAAGCACTTGACCTGTGTGTGCATGATTTTATGCATTGTGCTGCTGCCACATGATTGGATAACTGCGTTAATGAGCTTATTGGATAATTGCATAAATGAGCAGATGTACAGGTGTTCCTATTAACGTGGACAGTGAGTGTAAATTTCAAAAACGTTTCAGGAAAATCACCCACCCCTGCTGAATACTGTGATTTTCCTGAAACGTTTTTGAAATTTATCGATTATCTTATTAAAATATCATTTTGAAATGTATCGATTTTCTTATTAAAATATCGTGATAATCGATAATATCATCCCACAGTCCTACTCAGCTGTCCTATTCAGCTAATTCAATATGAATTGGTTACATGGCGGTCAGAATTCAGCAGCTTTTAAAAGCACTGCAATCAATGTTGTTTTTTTTTATTATGATAATAGTGAGCATGTCATGTTGTTATGATTACAGTGTCCTATGGCGTGAGCAGTTTTGATCATCACCTGTCAGCCACCACTATCAGGTCATATGTCAAACATCGTGTATATTTGATTACATTACCCTATCGCTCAGATCTACTATTCAATTATATTTTTTTAGATAGCCTATTAATGACTTTTGTCATTTTGTTGATCCCCTACTGACATGAAGGAGGCATACCTGAGACAGTAGAGTCTGTGGCTGGAGATTTATGCGTGTACAAATAAGCAATATGAGCCATGTTTGTGGTGTGGAAGCCTGGCACAGAAGAAGTGTACTGGTGACTCAGCTGGTTATCATTGCAGACGATTTTGTTTTCTTCAGGAGTCACGCCATTATCCTCAGACAGTGTTCTGTAGAAAGAACAGCCATTTAGTAAGCCGCTATAAGAGATTTCACCTTTTTTTCTCTTAATAAAAGGAAGAAGTGTACGAAACATGGATACACACATCAAGGCAAACTTGCTCAAAATGGAAAAAGTAGGGTTGCACTAGGAACATATTCAGGACCAGCACACACTGAGACTGGAGTGTGGAGTAGATCAGCAGGACTAGAAACAAAATAAAGGTCAGAACCTTTGGTCTTAGACATCAGTGCCACTCACACCAAGACACATAAGGACTGATAGGCAGCTGCATTCAAGTTTCAAGTCCGTAATCCCCAAATGGATTCATGCCGGGTTTCCTAAGAATACCTCCAACAGATGTAGCTTTTTCCCGTGTATTCTTTTGTGTAATTTGTACTTTGATTGTGTTCTTGACCAATATATTTTTCATTTCTTGTCCAAAGGTATTGTGATGAAAGAGTAAATAACGTACCTCATTTACGTTCGGTACGCTCAAAACTGTATTTCTCAGTCACTGCTGGTGATACATCAGCAACATGGGATGAAAAATATCAGCTAAATCTAAAAGCCTTTCACTCTGACACAACTGTCTCTGATAGGCTGCATGAATCTATGGTCTGGGCTAGAAAGAAATCAGACCTCGCTTCCTCATAGCATTCTGTGTACTTTTCTTCTTATTGGTGGAGTTATTGTGTTTAGTTCCACAAAAGTCCTAAATAATCCACCTTAATACATTTGGTAACAACTAATAATTCTCTGATGTGGATGCCAAAAATGTCTATTAATGTCTTCTGTTATAATTTGAAAGACCTGCTAGGCCACTTACACCAGCTGTCTCTGCTCACACCGCAAATGCAGTGTCCCTTTTTCTATTCCACGCTTTAGAGGTAAAAGAGATAAACAAGGAAAATCAAACTTACTTTAGTCCTTCTAAAGCCATCTTCAGCTTTGGGCCTTCACAGCTCCCCATATCCTTGACTATGGCCATCAAAGGAAAAAATTTACTCAACAAACAAGCATGAGTCATACATAATCAAATTATATTATTTAAAGCAGTGCTGGGATGTAGGAAGAATAAAAATACAGAATGCTACAGGTCATTTTGAAAAAAACAAAAAAAAAAACAAGTTATTCTGACTCATTGTGGTGGACTAAATGAAATACACGCTTTTTTATATTGCTCGTTCCGTGCGTCTGCACTCATCCTCTCTGCTTATATCCAATGTTTATAATAATATTTCCTCTGCAACCTTTAAAAAGCATTTTAAAACAGACCATAGTCTATATAAGCAAAGGTCATGGGCATGCGAACAGCACCTCTGGCAATGAAGAGGGAAGAGGAGGGAGGTCTAGTGTGCTCTTTGTTTATGCCACTCAGCCACAGGGACTCCACACTGCTGGTGTTGGTGAGAGAAACACAGAAATGGCCAGCTTTAACTTCTGTGCCTGAGCCACATCTCTCCTGCTCTGAGCTGAGGACTTCAACAGATCTGAGGGGGGAAAAAAACATCTCCTGAATTATTTACTATTTACACTTGCATCACACTGTCTGCTCAGCTGAATGCTTGATAATGGAATTAGTCACAAAATCCTACTTGGCATAATCTGAAAGAGAACCTGAACCTGGAATCATTACTCAAAGAGACACAGTTTCTCTCTACAAATTTACAAATACCTTTAGAATAAAATGAATTTGATGCATGACCTATTAGAATGCATATAGCTAGATATATAAATATATACCTCAGTGAACCACAACAAAGCATGAGTCATATGAGATGAAATAATGCCTGAGCATCCACTTTTCCTTACTTGTTGTCTGGACCGAGCCCACAGCTATAAGCTTTGTTATTATTGTTGCAGTTTCCTTCAGCCAATTTCTGTGAGATCAATGCCTTCTCTTCTTCAGACTTTGGTACAATGATGTTCTGCGTAGTAGAGGCCTCTGAGGTGGAAAGGAAAAACCTCTGCCTGGCAGCTTGAGTCCTTAGTGCTGAAGCAGTCCATGGCTCTGGGGTTGGAGTTGGCTGAGCTGATCTGGGAACAGGTTTAACAAGGCTGGTCAGAACTGAGGAATGTTGCTGAGGTGATGGCCCACTTCCACTCCCAGGTTTGAGTTCGATCACATCTGACACACTATGCTTAGCTGAAGACTTGAGGCCATTCTGAGTACAGCAGGATGAAGAGCAGCACAATGTGCCAGGTTGTTGGCCAGATGTATACGCCCCGGATTTTAAAGTAGCTGAACATTCACAGCACCTAATGGACAGGATTGAAAACAAGATTACATATACAGTTCACTCACAAGAACCATAATATATATTGGTAAGAAAAAAAAAATGTGAGTCTTACTTGAAGCAGCTCCTGTGGTACAGTTTCCCATCCACTAGGTGTCTCTGAACCAAGTGAACGTGACTCCTGCACACTGTGCACTTACTGCTCAGCGTGCCAGTTTTATTGGAGCTCTCGACTAAAACAGTCTGCGGGGAGAATAAACAAGCTTTATTAAAAAAATTTCAATTAATCTTTTGTCCTGGAGCACCAGAACAATTTGGTTATTTTCCTGCTATAAACACATCTACTAACCCTAGACATGGGCTTTTTGGTATTTGAAAACCTGCGTTTTTAAACAAATAGTGATCCCAACAAAAAAACATTTAATAAAAAACATGCAAGTTTTAACATTTGTTCACTGCATGCAGTAGTAACTATGACTGTTTCAAACTGTTCTGGATGTCCAAAACAAAACTGCTTATAGCCTACATTTAGAAAATGGGAAATAGCATACAAACACATGAAATGTGCATTGTAGAGGTCAACCGATTGATCGGTTTTGCCGATTAAATTCGGCAAGGATAAACAATTGCTGGAACTATTGGTAATCGGCACAAAATCTACACCGATAGATTTTCCCAGTTGCATCAGTTGCTGGAGTGGCTCAGAAGGGTCTGCTGTCACTATACAGTACGAGAGCGGCCTCTAGAGGCAAAATAAAAACTATCACTGACAAATTTTGTTGTGTTATTTGAAGTGTTTTTTTATTCATTTTGGATGTCTCTATTTTTATTTGTTATTTGGAGTGTTACTTTTTGGTTCAGTTTGGATGTATATCTTTTATTTACTTTAATATTTATTAATGGTTAATATATTGTGATATTTATTTCATTTTAAAAAGTACAGTACATTTTCATGGTACAGTCAGTACTGTTTATTGTTGTAATAAAGTCCAGCAATATTTTACTTCGAGTGTTATGTTTTTATTCAGTATCAATTTTAAAAACATCGGTTGATTCATCGGTTATCAGCAGGTACTGCCCAACTTAGTTATTGGTATCGGTAAAATCCATTATCGGTCGACCATCATATATTAAGGAGCTAATGTCACATCTATAATGTATGGTCCTGATTATCTCACGCTACATTGTTTAATGCGCTGGTCCACATGGCATGAAGTGCAGTTGGAGAATATGAACAACTAGTCGTGCTGTAGAAAAAAAAACCTCTCTCCACTGGGACAGAAGTATAGCTGGTATTTCCGCATATAGCTCTGTGTAGAAGCCGCTATTTCACTTGGCATGAGGTGCTTGTGTCTAAACACAAGTGTGTCTCTGCTGTTCGGTATCACACACTCAGTTAAAAATGTATAATGCATGATATTCATGATGCACGATAATAATATATTTCAAAACGCCATTTCTTTTTCAAATATCGGCTCAAATAAATGAATGTTAAGATGAGATTGGATCTTGGTTATTTGAATAAGCATGCACATCCCTAGAAAGTAACTGGCTCATTAAACCAGCAGAGAAATTATCAAACAATATGTTCATCCTCCCAACTGTGTGTACCAATGGGCTTAGTCTTGAGAATGTAAACATCTTGTATTTGTCTTCAAATATATGACTTTTCGTTTTAAAACTGTGAAACACACATGCATTATGTTAAGAGCCTGAAATGCATTTCACACACACAGCAGCTCCAGGACTGCTTATCTCTGCCAAGCACCAATTAGTCACAGCGCAAACCGGTGACTCTCCCCTGCTTAACATACTGCCTTTGCTTGTTCTTACTTGCATTAAAAAAAAAAAACAATTATTAGGGTTTCATTATGAAAACAAGTAAAGTACAGACGAGATGCGCTTGTACCTTCTCAGCATTCCTGCCTGGGGTTTTCACTGTGGATGCTAAATCAGTCCTTGGAGAGGCCATTTTGATGTTTTTGGATACGGGGTGTTTTTCCATAGCGCACTGCTGTGTCGGAGTGGTTGAGACATGTTTGTTTGAGCTACTGTTCTGTGTGAAATGTGATGGTGGACGGTTTTGAGCAGCTTTGCAGGAGACAGAAGAAGACACTGGATGTGTCTTTGGGCTATAGGTTTTGGCAGTGACAGGAAGATTTTTCTTTTCTGATGGCTCCTCTTTTGAGTCCTCTGCCGGCCTTTTGATACCTCCGACTCCTCCCACTATGAAGAAACTATCTTATTTAACACATGGTCATTGTGCATAACATGTCAATGTCACACAAATACAATAGAAGTAATAATAATAATAATAATAATAATAATAATAATAATATAATTTGATTATCAATGATAGTCTTACTGGGTGAGCGACCGTTGAAGTAGTTGTAGTACTGCGAGACGTAAGTGAGAATACTGAGTCGGTCCGGGACGTGAAGAGCCACCATGTCCTCTGCATCCAGGAGAGCTGGAATCCCCAGATGATCCTCAGCCACACGAAACGCCTGAAACACACACAAGTATTCGGCAAATCTGCATTTAATCTCAAAGATCACCAGGTTTATAACAATCTGTAAGCACTGCGTGTGAAGTGTATTTATACAGAGCCTTTATAACACAATTATAAAGCAAGAGACATTTGGAAAAGACTAACGTCAATGTGACAATCATCATTATGGGTCAACTATTTTTTTTTTTTTATCCTTATCTTATTTATAAGTTATTTGTTAATTTGTTAATAAACAAGTCATTCATGACACTGTACAAAATGCAAAAAGTGTACAATGTGCTTCATATCAGTATTATAAATCCAAATTTGTTTAACAGTTTCATTTGACAGCATTAAAAGCACAAATTTTTTGACTTATGGATTTCTTAAATAAGTGAAGTTTACAAACTACAACTACAACAGTCTCAAACAGTGAAGCCATAAGGATATCAGGATTTTTTTTCTCTCTCTTCTCTCTTTCATGTAGAGTCAAAGCCATCCATCCATCCATCCATCCATTTTTCTATAGTGATTATCCTACGTCACGGGGGAGCCTAGAGCCTATCCCAGGGAACTCGGGGCACAAGGCACGGGACACCCTGGATGGGGTGCCAACCCATTGCAGGGCACAATCGCACACATTCACACACCCATTCAGGTTTTATACATGCCAATCAGCCTACAACGCATGTCTTTGGACTTGGGGAGGAAACCAGAGTACCTGGAGGAAACCCCCGAAGCACGGGGAGAACATGCAAACTCCGTGCACACAGGGAGGAGGCGGGGTTCAAGATACAAGATTTTTATTTGTCACATACACAATTATCTACATTATATAACTTGCAGTAAAATTAAAGCCTGGCCTACTCCTCTTTCGACTGCGCATTAGATTATTATTTTTTAATCAGAAATGAATAAGAAATAAGATAAGAAATAAGAAATATTAAATATATGTACAGGAATGTGTGAAAAGGGATGTACAAAAGCCATATACTTCATAAAAATGTTTAAATCATATCAGTTTTGACATAAGCCTTACATAAATGGTCTAGTATTGCTTTATGAAGATTTATGCATTGCTTATCAATGTGTTATGAAGGAATATGTGTTATGTTTGTTATTTTAGAGACCATAGATGCTCATGAGGCAAATTACAATTGCAGTGAACATATTGACAGGCCTTCCCCTTCCGCTTCCCCTTAAAAGAGGCTGTCTGTTTAAACTATGTATACCCTGAGTTACTTTTTAAAGAAAACAGGCAGTGCTGAGCAGCTTTGTTCTGACTGATACCCGATTTATTGCATTTATGTATGTATTATATAATTATTTTTGGTCTTGAGAAATGCATATATTGCAAGCTGCACCTTTAAAATCCACTATGTAATATGTATGTATGTGAATATAATAAGAGGTGAGGTGTGCTGTTATAGGAAAATAAATAATGACTGGTTGATGTGATTCCAGCACATCCCCAAATTTTTTATTCCTCTTATATTACACCAATTTGCCGATGATTACAATTAATAACATATCATACCTTTTATCATTATATTTTATAATTATCTATAATGTTGAGGAACATCTTTGAGAAACATTTATCCAGTTCCGGTTATCATCTACGTTATAGCAGCATCTTACCTCTCTCTCTCTCTCTCTCTCTCTCTCTCTCTCTCTCTCTCTCTCTCTCTCTCTCTCATTAAGTTAATGAGTTAAATGTCATGTTACTGAAAAACCAGAAAGCAGGATACACGCTTCTGAAGTAATAAGAAATGATAACATCAGAACAAGCAAATTAATTTAATCATTTGAATTACATACAGCCGGCACTACTGTCAGAGCCGTGCTGTTATAGAAAATTAATCAACACCTTCTAGGCAATCAGATTTGCAAATTCAACTACTGTATGTTTGTTATTACTGTTAACTATAAGCACACCCCGAAATGAGAAAGATTAGGAGAGTCTATCTAAATAGTAAAATTAGGTCACTGAGACGTTAACTTTAGTCTCGACACTGTTCAGGCTCTGGACAGTTAGTGCATACTGAATAACACATTTCCTGCACACACTCCAGGACCTGGAAAAGAGGACCGGGGAGGTGTATTGTTTGGGATTGACCTGGACAAGGCTCATTAAATTATACAGGGCTTCACATCCTCCCGCATAGCAGCTGTCCTGTAAAAGAGTGCAGGACACAAAGCGAAGGCCCAAAGCAGTTTTCCTGTTTCCATCACACACAGACTTCAGTGTTTAACACAGCTTACGTGGAAAATAATGTGGTTAATAGATCAAAGCAAATCACCTGCCACCATTTCCAGTGCCTTGGAGAACATGGAGAGACTTTATTTAGGACTGAACCCATATGTTGTGAGCAAAACAGAGCTATGGCACAATAAACAGCTGGGCAATGTTTAGTATTTAAAATGTAAAATGGACCTAACATTTGTCATGACAGTAGTAGAACAGAAGTAAGCTCATCCTGACGGGTAGGATCAGATGTTTGATAGCTACGCTGCTTTATAATGGATGAGCTGGAGTTATTCCTCACAGCTCAGGTTCCTCCGGCAGCAACTACTGTTTCAGAACAGATCATTGAGTGTGTCTCACTGAAGGGGCCTGTAATCTGGGCCCTTTGAGAAAGCACGGACGCAGGAAGGAAACAAAGCTTTTCATAATGGAACTGTCCCAGCTGTGCTGAATGTGTTTGCACTGTCTCAAACGTTCAATACACACTTGCTCAGAAGGAATGATAAAAAAACAATTAGATCACTGAGCCAAAGCCACAGTTCACTGCCGTATAAATGCTACTTGCTATCGTATTTTTAGATTTTTGGTTAAGGTCCAGTCATATCCTCACATTTTGAGGATGCATCTGTTTCACTTTGAAACCCATTATAAGCAGGTCCACACCATTTCTAGCTGGTAATGGCAACCTTCAAAATGATTACTCTGTCTAAATGAACTTTATAATGTGGTCTAGATTGCACGAATTGTAAAACTACCCGTGGCTCGTATACACTGTAATTTACACATCGTGAATCATGACCTTCTCATAAAACTGCATCATTTAAAAAAATTAAATATCTAAAGATCGTCCAGAGAGAATTCTGTTCGGAAAGTGTGCCAATCTGAACACGAATGCATGTTGCTATAAAGAAGAAAATGCCAGACCGAAACTACCAAACGTTTTCAGTAACCGCTTTATCCTGGTCAGGATTGCAGTAAATCCAGAGGCTTTCCCAGGAACATTAGGTGCGAGGCCATAAGGGACATGTGCACACTCACACACTTACTCACACCTTGGGGCAGCTTAGACTAGCCAATCTACCTCCTGGCATGATTTTTTCGGGAAGGTAGGAGGAAACCGGAGAACCTAGAGGAAATACATACGGACATCGGGAGAACATGTGACAGACAGTAACCTGAGCACAGGATCAAACCAGGGACCTCGGAGCTGTGAGACAACAGCGTTATACGCTGCTCTAAAGCATTATGTTAATTAAAAAAAAAAAAAAAAAAAATGTAATAAGAAAAAAAAATTGTTTATTCTTGGCCATTTCCTTTAGTCAGGAAACAGGAAATCTTACCAAGCAGTTGTTGTCATACACATTGTCCTTACTCAGGGACTCAAAGTTTCTGAAAGGAAACAAACAGACATGAGTCACTTGAGGTAAAACAGGACTGCATTATCTGATGTTTATGAACCCATTCCGGTATTATTTCAGACGATAGAAAAAAGAAAAAAAAACACACAATGCTTTCTAAGCTTTACATTAAAGTGGCAACTAAAGTGTTTCAAGATATTCAAGATAACATATGTGAGACAATATCCTAACCATGGCGTCTAGAGTGACCAGACTGTATTTTTCTAACATTTTAGTTTGTTCCCTTTGATAAATGTTGATGTCCTTTTGCTTTTACTACAGTTCTAATGCATTGCTGAGCATTGTATTGTTCATAAACGATGGTCAAATGGCATTCAAATTAATTAAATATGCCTGCAGTTACATTCTCTATAAAATATGTTATTTATCATCTTTTTCACGCATTAAAAACAACAAATATCCTTATTAGAAATTCCTTGTTAACATCAAACCAAGCAAATGCAGCTACTCTAGCTTATTTCCATTCGAAACTCATTCACAAGTTGATGAACTGCATTGTTTACGTTATAAATAAACATGTTAGTATGAGTGGTTTGGGGACAAATCACTTTGAGACAGGTTCGAAACTGTAAATAAATATGAGCTACAGTTATAACTCAGTTACCAGGACAAACACTTAGCGTTCAGCTAATTAACATTATTGAGCAACAAAGCTGGGAACGCAAACAAAATGTTTGTTTTTTTTTTAGCGTTTCACATGTAGCCAAGTGAATATTTGAGAATGAGGACGCAAGCAGATTCTGACTGAAACAACAACATGTGAAAGTGCATTTAAAAGACATTCTTACATGAGGTCCGGTCTGAATTTGTGGATGAGAGCACAGAAAGCCAGTCCGTCTCTGAATGAGGTGGTCATGTTGATTATATCCACGTCTCTGTAGCCATCGCATTGGACTTTACACCACTGCTGCAGCGCCTTGATGGCCGCCATCCTCCTCTGAACTACTGCCTCTCTCTCTCTCTCTCTCTCTCTCTTCTGAGGCGATGCTTAGAATCAGAAAACAACTACAGGTTAGAACTGAAATCTGTTCCCAGCGGCACTTGGTACCCGTAGAGGTCACTGTCACACCAAGAAGTACACTCTAACACGTGGAAAGTTGTGAGGATGGATGGAAAAAAGTTGTGTAGAAGCGCCAGGTGAGTCATTCCTACAATCCAGTGCCTTTTGACTTTGTAACTTTGTCCTAAAAACTTAAGAATTCCCTTTTCTTTTCTTTTTTTTTTTTTTTTTTAATCTTTCTGTCACAAATAGGATATGTTTAACTATTAGAATTACATAGTGGTCCAGCTCAGGCCATTAAATCGTAATAGTTATGGGCAAATAATTCACACATGAAGCATCGCAAATGTCCACCCTGTTACGTGACATATGTATAACTATTAGAAATGTTTTTAATGCATGTTTGTGACCATGTTCACATTTTCTATGAAATCAAGTGTCCCCCTACTAAACCATACTAATTTATGCTCATCAAAGTTATTTTAAACAATAATTATGTAGGAAAACACATGTTCTCTATACGCCAAGCCATATGCATCCTGTTTTTCTGTAATAACCATAAATATAAGTAGAATTTGGTTACAATTTTTAGAATGTGTTGTTGACTGATACTTCATAGGTTTATGTAAACGTGCAGAGAAAGTATATTTAGGTGATATTGTTAAATTATAATTAAATATTTAATATGTAACAGGGTGGATTGAAGGGTAACAGGGTGGACAGCAGCAAATATTTTATCAAAGAACGGCATTTTATTAACATGAAAAATGCAAACAGGAACATAGATCAAACATGAAAATATAGATTTGATTTAATACATTTAATTTCATTAATATTAATATTAATAGTACCATTCCATTAGACTAATTCAATCAATACAATCAGTTATCTATCAACCTTAAAACATAGTGATCATAAGGACTCCTTTATATCATCTGTTTAATTCCATTTAATTTCATTCATCTTAACAGTTCCAACAGTTGCATAGCGCTCAGTATAGTCTTCCAAGTCCTCGTTCTGCCTCACTCTTTAGTTATGTGCTCCTCTATTAACCTCCAGACTGATCTTTCGACCTGGACAGACCTTTTGTTTAATGTTTGTAGCTCTGGGATAAGGTATAGAATCTGGTCATCATATAGTTTCTATGTACGTAATAACGTGTAATCAGTGCTGGGAAATGTAACAGTATCTGTTTCTCTCTGTTTCTATGTAACAAACCATGGGCTTACTTGGAATGTTAGGAAAGGTTTTCTTGGTAGAACTAAACTTAACAGAACTAAACTTCTAACCTTGAGGACCCTGGCTGCAGGATATCTTCTGGACTAGAAGGAGGAGTGGTCATGCACTGAAAAGATGCCCTGACACTGGTGTTGGCCCTAGATTTGTTCCTTGACTCTCTCCACTTTTTTCCTTTTGGCTCGCCTCCCTCTCTCTCACTGCACACTGATATAGTTTTCTTTTTCCCTTCCTCTCTGTCTTTTCTCGATTTTTCTCGATCACTTTCAAGATAACGGTGACTTCTTTCAGGGTCAGCATCCAGACGTGCCCTGTACCGTGTTGCAACTCTCTGTAAAATGCATGCATTCTGTTTTAACAACTTTTTAAAATGTATAATGACAAATTAAATATTGATAGCAGTAATTAACTTGACTAGGTTCTCTACATGTCTTCATTTTTAGCTAAAGACGGCCTTTACTCCTCCTGTGGCAAAGAACATGCTAGCACATGGAGAAAGAAATTCTTTCTCACTTGAGAAAGAAATTAACTTATTTATCAAACATATTCTAAACATGTTAAAATTGTACTCCTTTCCTTTTCAAATGAGCATAACAAAGTGGACATGCCATGCTTGACACCATACGTTAAACGTTCTAAAACATTTAAAAAGAGGTCACAATTAAGGAGTGATACTTACTTTGCTTTTCATGGTTGGTTTCTCTCCAAAAAATGATGTCACTTCCTGAAAGTCAGGTGATTTGAGAATAAGTCCATTATTATAACAAGAGTTTTCATCAGCGTAACAGAGTGGACAGTAAATTAAGTGACACAAGAAAGTGTCCTTATTTTAAAAATAAAAAATGCAGGAATCCCACCCAGATAGCAGACTGGTTTTGGGCTGAATCTGGTTGAATTTTGGCTGTGAGTTTGGCCCACATACCACATGGAAAAGATGCTTGCTGAAAGTAAACCAGATCCATGCCCGAAGCAGACCAGAACTCACCCACAACTCCTTCCATGTCCCCAGAAATCAGCCATAAATGGCCCATAACAATGCGGGAATCCCCAGATGTCAGCCAGAAAAGAGACAAACTGCCACCACCTTTACCCCAGAACACACCCACAGCTTATCCAAAAGCCCCAGAAAACAGCTTTAACAATTGCATCTGTTATATAATATTTATATATTGTGAAATGTATAATTGATTAAAAAAAAAATAATAATAATAATAATAATAATAATAATAATAATAATAATTTAAAAAAAAAAAAAACGACAGAAACCAAGCAAATGCAAAAGTATAAAGTATTTTATTGATGCTGACGAGGAAAAAAAGAAACCTCAAATCTCAGATAACAGCAAAAATAAATACAAAATGTGAAAATATATGTCAGATAAATGAATAAGATAAAACTAGAATAAGACAAAAACAAAAGCAATAAATAAACAGTCACATAATTACAAGAATACCCTACAGACAATAGAAACTGAGCAATTACTTAAAATGTTTCAAACAATAACGATGCAATAAAAAATGGAAATTTGTAGTGTATAAATAAGATGAAGTAACAGAAACCAATAAACAAGAACTGGTTAATTATAAAAGGCAAACGAAATATACATTTACAGATGTGCAAATATGTATAGACAAATAAGTTGCAAAAAAACAATTCAATTAAAGCAAAGCAACACAATGTAAAAAAGATGTTAAGATACTGAGCAAAACAGATTGGTTACAAATGTTGAGTATTACAAATTTCTCTCCTTGCAGAGATTCACAATAACATAACTAGTTCTCTACATTAATATAATTGCAACTGTGTTCTTTTTTTCATCCAGCTAGATGAAACCAACATTTAATAACTTTTTCGACCTCCAGCTCAGTTATCTGTGCACATGAAGGATTTTTTCTTAACGCCTCTAGAAAAGGAGCATACAGAGTTATTAAAAAATATATATATATATATATACTAGCACTAGAATAAGCAGGGTTGCCAACTTTGGCTTCCTGACTGGAGTGAGATTTCTGAATCAAATGACCTTTTTTGCTGTGTGGAAATGAGAATTATGGTGTAAAATGTGTTTACATTTAGCAGATCCCCTTATCCAGAGCAACTTACCAAAGCGCTTTGTAGTCTACGTCAAATGTCCTCATGCTAATACAAAACTAGTTAGTATGAGTTGGTACAGCAACAGAAAACAAAAACAGTAGTTGAGGTTTTACCGTTTCACAGTATTCAGTGAACCTGTGCCTGCTGTAGCCTCAGAGTCTTGTTCTTGGCTGACAGGAGCCTGATGTGGTCTTTCTGAGATGCTTCTCTGCTAACCACAGTTGTAAAGAGTGCTTATTTGAGTTACCGTAGCCATCCTGTCGGCTCAAATCAATTTGGCCATTCTCATCTGACGCCTCTCATCAACAATTACAATTTACATCCACAGAGCTGATACTCTCCGGATGTTTTTTTGTTTTTACACCATTCTGTGTAAATTCTAGAGACTGTTGCATTTGACATGTGCTGGGTTACTGATTTATTAATGACCCAAGGTATATGCGAATAGCTGAAAACCACCAATGAACATTAGGGATAATTGGAATTAATAAATAGTAAATGCTTTAAACAAAGCCTACTGCTTGATCCTATGAGACAGGAGAAGAAAAGTAAGTGCATATCCTCACTCACCTGGCCTGGCCTTTCTGCTAAAGCTCCCTGCTATTTGCTGAAATGTAAACTGTCACCGAATAAAAGGGGACATGGATGAAAGAAAATATGGTACTGGATGACTACACAGACTTGTGAGGAGAGACAGATAAGAGAGATTGGTGTATAATAGGTGAATGTGAGAAGACAATAAGGTGGGAAGCAACGAGTGTAATAGACAATTATTAAGGAAAGAGAAATATAGAGAGGCATGGATGGATGGGACAGATACAAGCAGGGAGGGAAATGAGAATTATGGTGTAAAATGTGTGTAATGTCATACATCACTTTTTTTTTCATTTGACTGTTTCTATTTTTTCCTCACAATGCCTTTGTCTTTGCCCTCCACTGCTGTCACTACTTTTCATAAAAGTCCCCAGGAAATCAAAATTGAAGTTTTGTGGCTTTTAGTATGAATATGTTCGCCTTAAGGTTATCTTTACACTAGTGTGCTCCAAAACAATGACAAAATTCACATTTAGAAGATATACACGTTCAAAATTTACAGTCTCTCTCTACCAACAATTTTGATGACATCATTCTACACTTCAGCTTCTTATCAGATTTTCTGTCCAAATTAAATTCTCTCTAGAATCTGAAGTGTCCCGCCCCCAACATTATAAAAATCCATGCTATTAACTGTAAGTATGGCTTAGCCCGGCTAGTTATCACAAACAAGCATTACTGTACTGGTCACTTTTGTACAAGCACAATTTCTCTCCCAGTAGATGTTTTATCTGGAACAATGGTAATATCACTTATAACGAAATAGTCACTGTACATGGAGAATTGGTTCCAGTGTAACATATTAATTGGAAACCAGCTGATTGGGGAGAACTGGCAATTATAGAATTATACAAAAATAATGAAGGCTATACCCAGTGGCATACTAACTTTAACCAAATCTTCAGTTGTAGATATTAATGATTCAACCTTACAACGTCCCCAACTTTTAAATGGTCTTTCCATTGTAGATAAACATATTAATAATTATTATATAAGAAACTCCATTATTGTCAGATCCAATCCTCCATTTAAATTAAGTTGTCTTAAACCTCACAATTTATCATCTGGGCATTACCTTATAAATATAAATCTGTTATCTCTACCTCATTTTGGGTTGACTTTAAAATGGACATAACAAAATTTAACAAAACCTAAAATTTAAAACCATATGATATTTTACTTTGTTTACAAAACCCAAATTGTTCTGAAAAACAAAATTACATCATTAATCTTTTAATTATTAAAAATGTTTTACATTCACAAGACAAGAGGAACTCAAAAACCCCTCATATATTACCTTCTGTAACACTGATATTAAACTTTAAAACTCTTTCAAACATGAGAATACAAAACAAGAAACTTATGAAAACTGTAAAAATTCTAAAGCTTTTCAAATTCATTTAACTGCCCAAACATTAATATCTTCTTTTCAATTGCTGTTGTTGTTACTTTTGGAGCCACACAATATGTCCCGCCCTGACTTCCTGTTTCAGTGGAAATTACGTCAACACATCAAATAACACCGCGTGTTTCAAGTCACTTCACAGGGACTTTAAAATATTGTCCCTGTCTCCAGTGTCTTTACCCTCTCTCTTCTTCAAATACTTTAGAATACTCATCTTCAGTCATGATGATCACAACTGTCAAATCTCAATATTACTGGCTGACGCAGGGTACATTTCCAGTAAAGAATGAATGAATAAATGCTATTTTAGACATGTAAATGGAATGATTTGTGCACAAACACTTACTTTTCACAACAACGTCTCAACATCGCCGTCTCTGGAGGCTTATACTATATACAGTGACTTTCCACAGCGCGGGAGGAAATGTGATTGGTACAGGACCCAGCCGCTTCAGACTGGTCCAATCAACAAGTTGTGGGGCTTCATTGGTCTAATTAAACCCTCTCAATACTGACAGAAAAAAAATCATATGAGCAGATTTGTGATTCTGCTGTATTTTTACGTTGGATTGATATTTGGCGTGAGATTTACTTGGGCAGCGTGAGAGTGTGAGACAGAGCCTGAAGAGTTGGCAACCCTGGAATAAGTCACCTATATTCGTCAATTTCCTGGCTAAATGTTCCATTTGAAAGTTACTGACTGTACACAGATCGACTGAGAATAATTGTAGCACTTCTAGCATAAAAACTAATAAAAAATTAATCACAGAAAATAATTGCATATAAACAAAAAAGCCAATCCAGTAACGTGCTGCCTTAAACTAATCTGTTAGCTATCGAAAGGCTAGTTCACACACACTGCCCCTAGTAAATGCCAATAAACATAATACCTTCCAAAGCTTGTTAGACTGTGGCTCAGACTTGGTTTTTGTTGGGGCAAGAATATTTCCCAACATTTTTATATATCTACAAAATCTTTCAAATTCTGGCGTTTGTTGTGCAGTGTGAACCAGCTTTAACGTTGGATATAACGGTTTGTTTGGATGCATTCTATATTAACACCAATAGAAATCAGTAGTAGAAGAATATAGAAGAATATATATATATATTTGTGATGTTACATATGACACTGTAGCTTCAAGGCATCAAGCACGCAACACAATCTCCAGTGAAGCCCCATATGCATGTATTGGTTTCACAGAGTCATGTGATCGACGACAAACAAAGCCTCACTTTCTGTCCAATCACATGCGCGATTCGCTTTGCGTGTTGGAATGTCCGAACCCCAGATCTTACTTTACGAGTCCTCATTGGCTCAGTCTGGTTGGTTGGTTGGTTGGTTTGTGAGGAGTACTGTACTTTGAAAGTTGGATAATCAATACTTTACATTTAAATCATCACTAATTATTTATCACAAATTATTTGTTGTTTTGTTTCTTTCTTGGTGAAGTTTTGCACTTTTGGTTTTGTTTTAGTAATTTATACAATTTAGCATTGCAGTTTCTTTGTACACCGGCCTCCCCTGTACCATGTGAATGAGTGTTCGCTAAAGCAGGGGAAGTACTGTCAAAGAGGAGAAATAGGCTGCGTCCAAAATCGAAATCATTCACTAAATTCCAGGGGTTTCATTACCGCAACGTAAAATGGCTGTTTCTGGAGGTGTGGCAAAGACGCCCCCTTACAAAAAAATTACGGGTCACCAAACATGCATAGAATACTGTTTTTGCATGGGCATTCCCAGGATCAGTGATGTAAGATTGTAACGTCTGAACGTATCAAACTGATTTCTGAATCAGCATGGATTTAGCAAAGGAGTTTCTCTGTCTCCTTGAGCTGTGGATCCTTATCTAACCTCTTCACCAGATGCCATCGGAATGCGACACGACTCCCCCTCTTCAGACACACACACACACACACAAAGCACACACCCGTGCACACACACAATGTAAGAATTTCTTTTGAATGTAATATGTAATTATATGTAATTATTTGATGCCTAAATAGTGTAATGTTATCTTGTTTACATATACTGTGTGTTTATGTAACGTAACTATAATGATTTTAGATAGCTTAACTTAGGATATTATTTTAAATGTCTGTAACCATGTTTTACTTGTAATATTCTTTATAAGCCCATCAGATTTGGTATGTGGTTAATCGTCTTGCGATACCCTGATTGATTATGCATATCATATTGCAATGGGATACATTATTTCATGCTTTTTCTTAATTTCACACGTAATACGGTTTAAACCGGCTCCTCCCTGGACATGCAAATTCGGGTCTGAGACCAGACAAAGAGAGTTCATCCCGCCAACAAATCCAACTTCCCATAGCCCAAAGAGGCGTGTGCGTTGGTGTTGTCTTTAAAACAACACCACGCTTTGAAAGTTTCTCTCTTCAGACTCTTCACTCACACTCTTCAACTTCACTTCTACACTCTTTCCGGCTTCTCTCCCCCGGGGCCACATGCCCAGGGAAGAGGAAGCCAGGATCTCTCTCTCTCCCGGACAAAAGATGCAACCGCCTCACAGCCCACGCCTTTTCAAACGGCACGACAAACCAGCGAACTCTACACGACCTCGTGCGAACTTTGAAACCGAAGCCATGCAAGTATAGTTAATGTATATATCTGCTTTAAGATTGTACCCCTGTTTACAGGAGATTTAAGTTCGTTGCTGGTTTTTGAAAAAGGCTAATTAGTTGTGTTTTTGTCTGCCATTCCCTTTTATTTCATTACTTTCTCTCTATCCCTTTTCTTTCCTTGTATATAGATGTACATATGTATGTTTTGCTTAGAGTTAGTCGTGTGTATCCATAGTTACATCTAGTTATTAAAATCTATTATCACCACGCTTGATTTGTCTCTGTTTTGGTCACGTGATAGTCAATTCTATGCTGCATAAGATCTCGGTTACCCGCTCTAATTTTAATAACAAAATTCTTTGGCTACACGCTCTGGAAACGGAAATTTCCTTCCTGGCCAGAAGGATAAACTCCCTCTTTAGAGTCATAATTCCAAACTAGAATACAGCTAACCCTAAAAGCTGATCTAGACCACATACCCTCATAATTAATTATAATCTGTTGTAGTTAATTATCTATATGTATATGTGCACCTACATGAATTCCCTTTCATGGCTGATGTATATTTATAACTGGTCACAACAAGCGTTGATTAGATATATAGATATATTTCACGCCATTCGAGCTAATTCCGTATATAAATTGGAGAATACATTTAAACGTGTTAAACATCTTTTAATTCGTTACATGAATTGTAACTGGTGGAGAATAATTTTAAACGTTGCAGATTCATCCGAGTTACTACACATTCTGGTAGATAACGCGGGCACGCTTTAAAACTCGTCTCCTTTAAAAAGGTGCTTCGAATCCAAGCGTGCGCTTCTGTTTCGTTTTTCATGTTTAAAGTTGATCCATTACATTATTCTGGTGGAAAAGAATAATGCTAGTAATGATTGATTTGTTACAAGATGAAGGACAAAACCCTCATATCGGTAAGTAATCCTGTAAATGCTAAATTAACTGGTTCTTCAAACTGTCAACTTTGCTCTTTCTGTGTAAATAAAGTATGAAAATGTGGATAATTATGAGTTTGTTTTTTATAATGGGGCAACAGCAGTGGAAACAATACTGAGGTTAAAAAGAACTAAGATTTTACTGCAGATTTTTAGTCTTGCAAGATAGGACACATGATAGAATTGATGTAAAGTCAGTAAGACTTTGAGCTTATTTAAGTGAAACAAACATTTCATAACAATAGTATTTTTCAAACATGAAACCCGTGCGATCACGGACAGGTATCTGATGTATGAATGTAAAAGGGTATCTGGCACGAAACCCCAGCAATTACAGACAGGTATCTGATGTATGAATAAGGGTATTTGGCACGAAACCCCTGTGATTACGGACAGGTATCTGATGTATGAATTAAAAGGTATTTGGCACGAAACCCCTGTGATTACGGACAGGTATCTGATGTATGAATTAAAAGGTATTTGGCACGAAACCCCTGTGATTACGGACAGATATCTGAAGATATAGCAGAATTAATGTAAAACCCCTGTGATCACGGACAGACAACTATCTGCAGAAAATGGCATTTCTTCCCAAACTGCGCCTATGACCTTTGCAGAGTCTCAAAATAGGCCACGCCTATTTGATGACGCAATATCTGTTACACTGTCCTGAAACCCCTGGGGTTCTTCTCAATACTCAAATTGATGCTTCCTCGTTTCCTCGCTCCTCTGTCCTCCAGCCAGTGACCCAGAAATCGATCAATGTCAACCATCTTGAAGGACATATCAATTCTCTAATTGCACTGCGAGGAGGCGAAGAACGAGGAGTGAGGAAACTTCCAGAGGAGCTAAGGGCGAGGATACACAGGTGTATCCTATGCGGAAGTGTTTCTTGTCAAAAAACCTGATGCATGTATAAATTCCCCTCCTCCTTTACATCTGCCACAATCTCAAACAAAAAGTCCTTTGATGGTGTGATGGAATTTTGTGTTAAATATAATTAAATAATAATATGCTTACAATGAGTATTGTAATTAATTGATCCTTACATGTTTGGATATGCAAAGCTGCACAAAAGATGCAATAAATTATGTATTGTTCATTAATTCATTGTTGAATAACCCAGACATTTCACATACTATCAGTGCATTTTGCTTTATTAAGAATGCTGTTATTAACCAAACTCTTTTCAACACTGTATTGTTTTGCCAAGAATGCCAACGTATCTTCTAAAATTATAACAGAAAACAGTTTTGACAGGTGTATTTTTCTGTTTTAGCAACCTATCAGTTTTAAAAGCTCTTTTCATGCTGAGCTGATCAAAATGACCACAGCTGATAACAGCTGAAAGTCAAATGGCTTTGTGTGCCATTGAGAAGGTGATTAGCTACACCTTATTGAGTTTACAAGTCAGTTTTTGGAGGGGGGTGATCCTTTTTCCAACTCAGTGATTCTGTTTTGTTTTGTTTTTTCTGACATGTTGGAGTTATATCTTTCAGTTGGATGTTATAAATTGCACTGAGTAAATACAGCTGGATAAAACAAAAACTGTGTCCATCTTCAATTCAGGCTACAAAGCAACAAAATGTGATTATTTTAAAGGGGGTTGATTATTTTCTATACCTGTATATTGCACAGAAAAAGTAGTATGTTTTACATTTAATATACACTAATCATGAATGAGAATAGTGTTATTTTTGGCTTGGAGCTACAGCAATAAAACTGATAGGTTGCTAAAACAGAAAAATACACCTGTCAAAACTGTTTTCTATTATAATTTTAGAAGATACTAAACGATACGTTGGCATTCTTGGCAAACAAAATAAATTGTTGAGTTTTCGTTACACGTGAATTGTAAACGTGCTCCTCCCCATTAGGTAAATGTTATATTAAGCAACGATCAATTTAACAAAACTCCTCACCAGCCCACTCACAATAACTGTTGTATACTTTCTGGTTTGCTTTTCAAGGAAATTAACTATGGAACCCAAGAACCTTTCTGCAACGTGTGCTGCAGTTTCTGCATGTGAAACGCTGCTGGTGTGAAAGCACACTCGTCACTCGTGCCTCAAATTGCGAACTGCTTCTGCTCCTGCACTGCATGTGGTGTGAACCCGGCATTAGACTCCCCAACACTGTCAAACAGCTCTTATCCAAGATGGCGGCGCCGCAGTAGCACGCAGCGGCCTCTCTGGATCCAAAATGGTGCTATTTTTGTTTCTTAGCTCAACTCTTTACAGCACATAGACATCGGAGCAATTGGTGTTCATGTATACCGTCACCAGACACTGCTAAAACACAGAAATCATGCAACACCCAACCTGCATGATGATCTGCTGGAGAAGCTACGCGATCTCGGCGTGTTGCGGGGACCAGGCCTCCAGTCCACAGAGTCGCCTGATGCCGGTGGCCAGGGGAGGGGATATCGGGTGGGGGTTCATGCTAGGCTAAAAACAAACCCTAGCCGGCCGGCTCTCCCGTCCATCCTGCTCTCCAATGTCTGCTCCCTGGACAATAAATTGGACTATATCCGACTCCAGTTAGGCAACATGGCGTGAGTTTAGAGACTGCTGCGTCTTTGTTTTCATGGAGACATGGCTCAGCAACAGAGTTCTGGATACCGCCATTCAGCTAGAAATGCATCCATCAGAAATGCAGCTCTGTGCGGTAAGGCTCGCGGTGGTGGCTTATGTGTTTACATCAACACTGAATGGTGCAAGAACTCGGTGCTAGTTTCTAGTTACTGCTCACTACTGGTGGAGTTAGTGACTGTTAAATGCAGACCATTTTATTTACCATGGGAATTCGCCACTGTTCTTGTAATCGGAGTACATTACGTATATATGTTATTCTGTCTCTCACTGTTAAAATACACCTACCTGTTACGACACTGGGGTTAAGAGTTAGACAGGATGCACTCGCAGGGGAAAGTGGTCAGTTTATTAGGAACAAACACAGGGCACATTCAAAAGTGACGGGACATCAACATAATTGATACAGAGGAAAGCATATCACTTTTCCAACAAGGGGTTAGCCACTGAAGAAAACACTTATAGGACAAAAACCTAGAAAATCATGCAACAATAATCCAAAAGGTTTTCAGGGCAAAAATCCAGGAGATCATGAAACATTAATTCAAGGGCTTACAGGGCAAAAATCCCGAACATCATGAAACAGGAATCCCAAGGCTTACAGGGCAAAATTCCAGAACATCATGAAACATTAATCCAAAGGCTTACAGGGTGAAAATTCAGAACATCATGAAACAGGAATCCCAAGGCTTACAGGGCAAAATTCCAGAACATCATGAAACATTAATCCAAAAGCTTACAGGGCAAAAATCCAGGAAGTAGCGAGACATACATTCAGGAACCCGGGAGCGCCGGGTAAACAAAAACTTCAGAACTAGCGCAAGGACCAGGGAAAACCTGGTAAACAAAAACCTAGGAAAAAACTACGAAGCTTAAGCTTCCTCGCTACCGATCATTATCATTAGGAACATATCGTTACGTTTAACTATCACGAGTCCCTTTCAGTTATTCGACATCATCAATACTCCGCCCCGACGTGGACAAAAATAGGGGTTTTAGTTACAAAGGAAATTAAACGCAAACGAGAAGAAACACACGACACCTGGAAACAATGATCAGACACTAACAGTTGAACCAATGACAAAACATGGGAGGAAACATAACGTGACATAAACCCACCGGACCAATAAGGAAGCGGGGGAAGAGACATGACGTAAACAAAAACAAAGGAGCACATGGCAACGTAAACAAAACCAGAGTCTTTGTGACAGGAATGTCCAGCGGAGAGTTCTT
Organism: Cranoglanis bouderius; assembly: GCA_023630585.1. Classification (NCBI taxonomy): domain Eukaryota; kingdom Metazoa; phylum Chordata; class Actinopteri; order Siluriformes; family Cranoglanididae; genus Cranoglanis; species Cranoglanis bouderius. The sequence continues at coordinate 18,650,179 of CM042551.1, forward strand.
TTTAATAATAGCGCTAGAAAGCGCGCAGACATGCTGCTCCGTAGCGGGGCAGCGATTTATGCTGTTCCTTCCCGGAGCAGCGATTCATGCTGCTCCTTCCCAGAGCAGCGATTGGCTAGAGCTCTAACAGAGCCCCCCCCCTTAGGCGCGGCTCCCGACGCGCCGCAAGTTTTTTCTGTTCTGGCGGACACGGGCCCTTGGGCAGGATTGGCACATCTGCCCCCCTGGACCCGAGGCTGGTGCAATTTAATGTCCCGCAGCCAGAGCCGAACGTGTCGTGTTGAGGACTTAGACGAGGACTTGGATGAGGACTTGGACGAGGACTTGGACGAGGACTTGGACGAGGACTTGGACGGGTGCCTGAACCGATGCTTGGCCTGGATCTCGGAGCTGCGTGTGACCTGGAGCTTGGCCTGGGTCGTGGAGCTGCGCGTGACCTGGAGCTTGGCCTGGATCTCAGAGCTGCACGTGACCTGGTGTTTGGCCTGGGTCGTGGAGCTGCGCGTGACTTGGAGCTTGGCCTGGATCTCCGAGCTGCGCGTGACCTGGTGTTTGGCCTGGATCTCCAAGCTGGGCGTGACCTGGCGCTCTGTCTGGAACCCGGAATGGAACCAGGACTGGACTCCGATTCAGCTCCTGGATTAGAGACAGGCACAGAGACAGACTGGGAAATGGGATAGAATATAGGGCAGAGAACTGGGTATGGAACTGGGAGGAGACTTGGATTAGGGCCAGAACCACAAACAAATTCAAAAAAGTTATTGGAAACTGGGCTGGAAATCAAATAGGAGACAGTGGAGGAGACAGTGGAGTGAGTTGGGTTGGAAACAGAGGAGGAGACAGGGCTGGAGACTGAGGAGGAGACAGGGCTGGAGACTGAGGAGGAGACAGGGCTGGAGACTGAGGAGGAGACAGGGCTGGAGACTGAGAAGGAGACAGGGCTGGAGACTGAGGAGTGAGCTGGGTTATAAGCGGAGCTGGGAGTGAAATCACCCTCTGAACTGAGAAGGAGGGCTAACACCCATCCCGAAATTAAACCTATGTAGCCATCATAAAGATCAGGAACTGAACTTGGAAAATGATTTGAAACTGGGCTTGGACTTGCAACTGGACTAGGAACTAAATGAGTAGCTCAACTGGGACTGGGAGCAGGACTGGGAGCAGGACTGAGAACCGGATTGGGAGCAGGACTGGGAACAGGATTGAGAACCGGAGTGGGAGCAGGACTGGGAGCGGGACTGGGAACTGGACTGGGAACCGGATTGAGCGTAGGACTGGGAGCTGGACTGGGAACTGGAGTGGGAGCAGGACTGGGAACAGGACTGGGAGCTGGACTGGGAACTGGAGTGGGAGCAGGACTGGAACTGCTTGGGGCTGGAGGTCACCTTGTTAACCTCCCTGAGCAGCTCCGCTGTGGAGACCTTCTGCTGGGTCTCCAGCTGGAGCTCGGGGCTGGAGGTCGCCATGTTAACCTCCAGTTGTAGCTCCCTTGAGGAGACTTCCTGCTGGGTCTCCGGCTGGAGCTCGGGGCTGGAGGTTGCCATGTTAACCTCCAGGTGTAGCTCCCTTGAGGAGACTTCCTGCTGGGTCTCCGGCTGGAGCTCGGGGCTGGAGGTCGCCATGTTAACCTCCAGTTGTAGCTCCCTTGAGGAGACTTCCTGCTGGGTCTCCGGCTGGAGCTCGGGGCTGGAGGTCGCCATGTTAACCTCCAGATGTAGCTCCCTTGAGGAGACCTCCTGCTGGGTCTCCTGCTGGAGCTCTGAGGGTGCCCGCCGGTGGAGGCGCTTATGCACCCACCAGCTGCCCTTGAAACAGCTTTGGGAGCAGAAGTAGCTGCTCCTTACTCCCTGGTTTCTGCAGGTGGGGCACTGCAGGATGGCTGGTCGGGTGCATCCCTCGGTGGAACACTCCTGGTTTTGGGGATGAGAGGTGCGGGCCGCCACGTTAGCCCGCTTACTCCCATAATGTTCCAGGAAAGAGTGGCTAGGTCGGTCGCCCAGACGGTCTTCCCCAAAAAGGTCCTGAGGTCGGGTTGGAAGTCTGGGCTTCCGAATACCTGGACCAGTAGATCCACAAAGCCCGAAACTGTCTTGAACTTCGTGGGTCCACTGGCAAGGTGAAGCTCCGCCCATTGGCGAGCAGAGCCAACCAAACGAGAGAGGAGGAACCCCACCCACTGTTCCTCGTCGGGCTTGGGGTCCTCCAAACTCAGGAAATAAATTTGTGCCTGCAAACAGAAGCATTGTGGCCAGGTGGAAAAGCCGTCATACTCTTCAGGGGGATAAATAAAGGTCCATTGGGGAAAAAAATTGAATCATATGCAGGCATTTGAAATGTGGCGTGGCGTGGCATAGCGTGGCGTGCCCTCACTTTCCCCGCTGCATCCATTTTTTGGCGGAGTATTCTGTTACGACACTGGGGTTAAGAGTTAGACAGGATGCACTCGCAGGGGAAAGTGGTCAGTTTATTAGGAACAAACACAGGGCACATTCAAAAGTGACGGGACATCAACATAATTGATACAGAGGAAAGCATATCACTTTTCCAACAAGGGGTTAGCCACTGAAGGAAACACTTATAGGAGAAAAACCTAGAAAATCATGCAACAATAATCCAAAAGGTTTTCAGGGCAAAAATCCAGGAGATCATGAAACATTAATTCAAGGGCTTACAGGGCAAAAATCCCGAACATCATGAAACAGGAATCCCAAGGCTTACAGGGCAAAATTCCAGAACATCATGAAACATTAATCCAAAGGATTACAGGGTGAAAATCCAGAACATCATGAAACAGGAATCCCAAGGCTTACAGGGCAAAATTCCACAGCTGATGTGAGGAAAACTCTACACAGAGTCAACCCACAGAAAGCTGCTGGACCAGACAACATTTTTGGAAGAGTGCTCAGAGGATGTGCAGACCAGCTGGCGGATGTTCTCACTGACATCTTCAACATCTCCCTGAGCAGCGCTGTCGTTCCAACGTGCTTCAAGGGCACCATCATTGTCCCCATGCCGAAGAAGTCTTCAGTGTCCTGCCTCAACAACTACCATCCCATTGCACTCACACCCATCATCATGAAGTGCTTTGAGAGGCTCATCATGAGGGACATCAAGAGCCTGCTGGATTTGAACACCTCCCGGATTGGGAACAGCATCTCCAGCACCACCACACTGACCACTGGTGCTCCCCAGGGCTGTGTGCTCAGTCCACTGCTGTTCACTCTGCTGACTCACAACTGTGCAACAATGCACAGCTCCAATCACATCATCAACTTCTCTGATGACACGACCGTGGTGGCTCTCATCAGCAAGTACAATGAGTCAGCATATAGAGAGGAGGTGCAGCAGCTAACGGACTGGTGCAGTGCCAACAATCTGTCTCTGAATGTGGACAAAAGAGATGGTTGTTGATTTCAGGAGAGCACAGAGCAACCACTCTCTGCTGAACATCGACAGCTCCTCCATGGAGATCGTCAAGAGCACCAGATTCCTTGGTGTTCACCTGGCAGAGAACCTCACCTGGTCCTTCAACACCGGCTCCATCAATAAGAAAGCCCAGCAGCATCTATACTTTCTGAGAAGGCTGAAAAAAAGCCCATCTCCCTCCCCCCATCCTTACCACATTCTACAGAGGAACTATTGAGAGTGTCCTGATCAGCTGCATCACTGTCTGGTTAGAAAATTGCACCATATAGGATCGCAAGAGCCTGCAGCGAGGACAGCTGAGAAGATCATCAAGGTCTCTCTTCCCACCATCATAGACATTTAAACCACACGCTGCATTCACAAAGCCACCAGCATTTTGGATGACCCCACACAACCCTCACACAAACTCTTCACCTCCTGCCATCTGGAAAAGGTACCGAAGCATTCGGGCCCTCAAACTCTCTCCTCCTGCCATCTGGAAAAAGGTAGCAAAGCATTCGGGCCTTCACGGCCAGACTGTGTAACAGTTTCTTCCCCCAAGCCATCAGACTCCTCAATACTCAGAGACTGGACTGAAACATGCACATATATGCGCACACATACCCGCGCACACACACACACACACACACACACACACACACACACACACACACACACACACACACACACACACACACACACACACACTCTCATACTGAATTGAACACCATCCCACTTCCCTTGCAATTTTTGCACATTTTCATAACGACTACCTGTACTTTTGCTGCTACATAACTTATAACTTATAAACTTAAACTTATAAATATTATGTTTAATTTCTTGTCACTATCATACTGCTACTGCAATAACTGCCATGTCCACATATGGTATAAGCTAATCTGCTGAATACTATGTCATAATATGTTATTTATATTCACAGCATTTTTTAAATTATATTGTTATTCCTTTGCACTTTTTGCACTACCTATTATATCGGACACTTTCACGCTAAAACTGTGTACTGGTCGGTGCTACACTGTTACTACTGTGCCCATTGTCCTGTTTTAGGAGTTACTGTATGGTCCTGTTTGCACGTGCACTTTATGTAGAATGTGTAGATCTTATTTCGTTCGGTCATCTCATGTGGTTAGTGTGTTGTTTTATGTAGCACCATGGTCCTGGAGGAACGTTGTTTCGTTTCACTGTGTACTGTACCACACACCAGCTGTATATGGTTGAAATGACAATAAAGCCACTTTAACTTGAACTTCAATAAAAATAATTAAAAACTTCCTTGTCACCTTTCTGTCATTCTCACAGTTACACGAGCACTGTCACTGCCAAGTCTCACAAGCACATTTAATAACCAGATGATCCCATCACACAATGTCCTTATTCACATTTTAGTCCCACACTTTATATGAATGGATCACTTTGTCCATGTCAAAATGAATGATTTTCATGCAAACTTATTCAATTACATTACATCTTTAAATACCCAGTCATACAAGTAATATGAAGAATACAAATAATTTCAGGCAAAATACTTGCCATATGCAACTCTGTTAGTCATATGTGTGTATATTATTCTTCTGTTTCATCACATTGAATTATATTAGTCCATACTGGCATTTATTGCCACACTTTAATGGGTAAATGAATTTATCAGAGGGAGAAATTCAACACACACACACACACACACACACACACACACACACACACACACACACACACACACACACGTGTTAAGCTTTTATTTGTGCACATAACTATCTATGAAGTGTGTGGTGGCTGCTTCATCCGACGGAGCCTCTTCCACAGGCTTTTGGCTGCTTTATTTGTAACACACCACCAGATGGCGCTGTTTCCGACACTCTCGAAGCTTTGACTCTTTTCCCCAAAAAAAAAAAAAAAAAATATATATATATATATATATATATATATATATATATATATATATATATATATATATATATATATATATATATATATATTTATAAAACTATATATATATATATATATATATATATATATATATATATATATATATATATATATATATATATATATTTATATATATATATATATATATATATATATATATATATATATATATATATATATATATATATATATATATATATATTATGGCATGCCGTTCAGGAAATTAATGTATTTATAATGTGATTAGTTGAATATATGGCATGAGAGTCTGAATATATGGAATGAAACTTATATTAAATGAAAACTGACATCATCAAAGCGCCATCTTGTGCTTTTCATTTGTAATTGTTCCATACACGTGTTGAAATGAGTGAGTCTGCGCGAAATCTAGTTTCAGCAATCCTAAGTAACGACGAACTAATTAAGTGTGTGTGTGTGTGTGTGTGTGTGTGTGTGTGTATATATATATACAGAGTATCTCACAAAAGTGAGTACACCCCTCACATTTTTGTAAATATTCTATTATATCTTTTCATGGGACAACACTGAAGAAATGACACTTTGCTACAATGTAAAGTAGTGAGTGTACATCTTGTATAACTGTAAATTTCCTGTCCCCTCAAAATAACTCAACACACAGCCATTAATGTCTAAACCGCTGGCAACAAAAGTGAGTACACCCCTAAGTGAAAATGTCCAAATTGGGCCCAATTAGCCATTTTCCCTCCCCGATGTCATGTGACTCGTTAGTGTTACAAGGTCTCAGGTGTGAATGGGGAGCAGGTGTGTTAAGTTTGGTGTTATCGCTCTCACACTCTCTCATACTGGTCACTGGAAGTTCAACATGGCACCTCATGGCAAAGAACTCTCTGAGGATCTGAAAAAAAGAATTGTTGCTCTACATAAAGATGGCCTAGGCTATAAGAAGATTGCCAACACCCTGAAACTGAGCTGCAGCACGGTGGCCAAGACCATACAGCGGTTTAACAGGACAGGTTCCACTCAGAACAGGCCTCGCCATGGTCGAACAAAGAAGCTGAGTGCACGTGCTCAGCATCATATCCAGAGGTTGGCTTTGCAGAATAGACGTATGAGTGCTGCCAGCATTGCTGCAGAGGTTGAAGGGGTGGGGGGTCAGCCTGTCAGTGCTCAGACCATACGCCACACACTGCATCAAATTGGTCTGCATGGCTGTCGTCCCAGAAGGAAGCCTGAAATTGGGGTAAGTGGCTAGAGTCCCTGTTATTTGCAGTATGAGAGGTCCCGCAAGCCTCCACGGGGTTCTCCCCATTCGAACTATTGCATGGACGCAAGCCGTTCAGCGTGCTTGACGTTATTTGGGAAAATTTGGAGGAGGGACCTTCAACAGTAAAAATGAAATTCAGTATATTCTTGACCTGAGAGCAAAACTCCACACATTAAGCCACATAACTCAGGAGAATTCGACACTGGATTTAAAAAAGGGATATTGGCAGATCCCCTTGACTCCAATGTCTTGGGGAAAAAACCCGCCCCATTTGGCTTACGCCAGTTCGGGGCCCCCACAACATTCCAAAACAGCTGCACCCGGCCACTGCTGGGCACCTGAGCCAGGTCCCCAACCCACAACTGCACAAACAAGATGAACATGAGTCACTCTAAATAAAAGCGTCTGCCAAATGCTGTGAATTCAAATGTAAATGCAATATGAAATAAATTCACAAGATATGAAATATCACAATATTCAGATTTCAAAACCCATTTCACTCAAATTTCAAGCTTAATGTAAAACACTGAACCAGTTGGTGAACATTCAATAAATCTCCAAAAGTTCAGTGCTTCTCTTCAATAAGTAAATAAAACCACTTATGTTCAATGAGACAACTCACACAGGATGAAGTTCCAAAATCACCCCAGATTCCCAGTGTTTACAGATGAAATCCTCAATTTGCATTCACTCAGCATGCACATGGTCTCTCGTGAGCTCTCTCTCTCTCTCGTTCAGTCACCTTTTCCACGAATCAAAGTCACTTTCAAATTTGAAGATCACAAACTCACACTTTCTTTTCACGTCCTGCGTCGAAATAAAGTCACTTTCTCAGGTCTCTGCTTCCTTCATGAGTTTTAATGCCTCACACCACACAACGAATCCCTCGATGAACTTGGTTTCACATATCACTTAACAAAATAACATAACTCGCGAACTCCTAACAAAATGACCAAATCACTTGAATGTCTGTACTCACATTCATTTTGAAACCTAATATAAATAAGCCACAGAAGTTTTGGGATTCTGTTCTGTGGAGCAATGAAACAAAACTAGAATTTTTGGCAGGATGGATCAGCGGTGTGTCTGGAGGAAGACATACACTGAAAAGAACACTCCCACAGTCAACCATGGTGGTGGCTCGGTGATGATGTGGGGCTGCTTTGCATCCTCTGGCACTGGAAACCTGCAGAGTTTGGAAGGCAAGATGGATTCATTGAAGTATAAGGAAAACCGAGGATAAAATTTCATGCTGTCTGTGAGGAAGCTGAACAGACGTCATTGGACCTTCCAGCAGGACAATGATCCCAAGCATACCTCAAATTCCACCAAGGCTTGGTTGCAGAAGTAGTCCTGGAAGATTCTGTAGTGGCCATCACAGTCACCTGACTTGAACCCCATAGAAAATCTGTGGTGGGATTTGAAGAAGGCGGATGCAGCATGCAAACCAAAGAATATTATTGAACTGGAGGCCATTGCTCATGAGGAATGGGCTAAGATTCCTCAGGAACGCTGCCAGAAACTGGTGTCTGGCTATGCAGCTCGTTTGCAGCAGGTCATAACAGCAAAAGGGTGCTCTACTAAGTATTAAAGATGCTGGCCATGAAGGGGTCGAATAATTTTGAGACTGGAGAAGTCATTATAAGTTGCATGTTCAGTTGAATTTGGGGAAACCACTTTAAGCATTCATTGTGTTGAGCTATTTCAATTGCTTTTGTGTGATTTGGTCATTGCAAACAGCTGAAAGTCTGTAAAGTTGCTTGACAGTAAACCTGATTTGCAATGTGGGTTGAATAATTTTGATTGCAACTGTATATTTACCCGAATTGCTTCGAACTTGGTCAGAATATTGTTGATACTGATGTAAAATTGCAAAAGGAGACTTGATATCTTAAATAGTGGTGCTGTGGTAATGCATCAAACTTTAATACTCTTTTCTTTGTATATTTGGGTGTTTTACTCTACAGCACTCGCTTCACTATGCATTGTTTTCATACACCCACCAGGTGACAATGGCACTGTAGTGCTTGGGCCTGTCATCACTGTTTGCAGCTATTTTTACTTTGTTGTATTCCTCATTCTGCTTTTGATAAAGGTGTCTGCTATTTGAATGAATAACTTAAAGGGTTTTTTCCTATAACAAATTTTAGTTTTTACATTTCTTTTGACAAATTTAAGTTTATAATGATGTATAAACAAAAAATGAAACACTTAACACCTCTAGACACACATCTTACACAAGGCTGTTTTACTGTAAGGCTCAGGAGCCTTAACAGAAGCACCAGCAGGGCTAGGGCACCCACACCTAAGGCCAGAGAGCCTTAACAGAAGCACCAGCAGGGTCAAGGCACCAACAATTAAGCTGGAGCACATACACCTAAGGCTGGGAAGGTTTAACAGAAGCACCAGCAAGGTCAGAGCACCCACACTTAGGCCGGGGCAGCCACAGCTAAATCCCAAAAGCCTTTATACAAATGCCAGGAGGGCTGGAGCACCCACACTTATATTTATGGCATTTGGCAGATGCCCTTTCCAGAGCGACTTACATATGTCATTTATACAACTGAGCAGTTGAGGGTTAAGGGCCTTGCTCAAGGGCCCACAGTGGCAGCTTGGCAGTGCTGGGATTTTAACTCTCAACCGTCTGATCAATAGGCCAACGTCTTAACCACTGAGCTACCACTGCCACACTTAGGTGGTGGCACCCACACAGAAGGCCCAGGAGCTTTAACAGAAGCACCAGCGGGGCCGGGGCACCCATACCTAGGCCAGTAGCCTTAACTGAAGTACCAGCAGTGCTGGGGCACAGACACTTAGGCCGGGGCACCCACACCTAAGGCCCAGGAGCTTTAACAGAAGCACCAGCAGGCACAGGGCATCCACAATTAGGCCGGAACACCCACACTTAGGCTAGCGCACCCACACCTAAGGCCCTTGAGCCTTAACAGAAGCACCAGTAGGGCCGGGGCACCCACACCTAAGGCCCAGAAGCCTTAACAGAAGCATCAGTAGGGCCGGGGCACCCACACCTAAGGCCCAGAAGCCTTAACACAAGCACCAGCAGGGCCGGGGCACCCACACCTAAAGCCCAGAAGCCTTAACAGAAGGACAAGCAGGCATGGGGCACCCACACTTGGGCCGGGGCACCCACACTTAATCCAGAGCACACACTGTTAAGGCCCAGGAGCCTTAACACAAGCACCAGTAGGGCCGGGGCACCCACACTTAAAGCCCAGAAGCCTTAACAGAAGGACAAGCAGGCATGGGGCACCCACACTTGGGCCGGGGCACCCACACTTAATCCGGAGCACACACTGTTAAGGCCCAGGAGCCTTAACAGAAGCACCAGCAGGGCCGAGGCACTCACAATCATGCCGGGGCACCCACACCTAAAGCCCGGAATCCTTAACACAAGCAAGGCGGTGGCACCCACAAAAAAGTCTCAGGAGCTTTAACAGAAGCACCAGCAGGGCCGGGGCACCAAAGCTTAGGCTCGGGCACCCACACCTAAGGCCCGGAAGCCTAAACAGAAGCACCATCAGGGCCAGGGCACCCACACTTAGGCCAGCGCACCCACACCTAAGGCCTGGAAGCCTTAACAGAAGCTCCAGCAGGGCTGGGGCACCCACATTTAGTTGGGCCAGCCATTCTTAAGGCCCAGGAGCCTTAACAGATGCACCAGCAGGGCTGGAGCACCAAAACTTAGGCTGGGAAACCCACACTTAGGCCCAGGAGCCTTAAGAGAAGCACCAGCAGGGCCAGGGCACCCACACCTAAGGCCCTTGAACCTTTACAGAAACACCAGAAGGGCCAGGACACCCACACCTAGGCCGGCACACCCACACCTAAAGCCTGTGAGCCTTAACAGAAGCATCAGCAAGGCCGGGGCACTCACACCTAAGGCCCATGAGCTTTAACAGATGCACCAGCAGGGCCAGGGAACCCACAACTAAGGCTCAGGGGCCTTAAGAGAAGCACTTAGACAGGGGTACCCAAACCTAAGGCCCGGAAGCCTTAACAGAAGTACCAGCAGAAGCCTCAACACAAGCACCAGCAAAGCCGGGGCGCCCACACTTAGGCTGGGGCACCCACAAAAAAAGCCCAGGAGCTTTAACAGAAGCACCAGCAGGGCGGGGCACCCACATTTAGGCCGGGGCACCCACAACTAAGGCCTGGAAGCCTTAACAGAAGCTCCAGCAGGGCTGGGGCACCCATACTTAGGCTGGGGCACCCACACTTAAGGCCCAGAAGCCTTAACAAAAGCACCAGAAGGGCCAGAGCACCCACATTTAGGCTGGGGCACCCACACTTAAGGCCCAGAAGCCTTAACAGAAGCACCAGAAGGGCCAGAGCACCCACATTTAGGCTGGGGCACCCACACCTAAGGCCCGGAAGCCTTAACAGAAGCACCAGTAGAGATGGGGCACCGATACTTGGACCGGGGCACCCACACTTAGTCGGGCCACCCATTCTTAAGGCCCAGGAGCCTTAACAGATGCACCAGCAGGGCCAGGGCACCCACAACTAAGGCCCTTGAACCTTTACAAAAGCATCAGCAGGGCCAGGGCACCCACACCTAAGGCCTGGGAGCCTTAACAGAAGCACCAGCAGGGCCGGGGCACCCACACAAAAGGCCCGGGAGCCTTAAGAGAAGCACCAGCTGGGCGGGGCAACCCCACCTATTCCTGTAGCCTTAACTAAAGCAACAGCAGTGCAATGCATTAAAACCAATACAATTCCTATTATAACCGTTACAAATTCTATGAGGGTTTCTATTGTTTTTTGTTTGTTTTTTCCACAGAGTTTACTTATAAAATTAAAGCACAATCCATCTCTTTAAAGAAAATTCTATATCTTTACATTCACCTACAGATCAGGTGGTATCACACCCCCTGGTAGTTGAAAATGGCAACTAGTTGGTGTATTACTTTGAAACTACTTGAACACTTGCATAGCAATGATCAAGAATCCAATGTGCTTGGGCCCCCACAGTAATGCCAGGCTGGGCTTGGTGTGGGCTGTCCCACTGGGGCCCCACAGCCTGTGTGGGCAGCCCCCATGCACACAGTGGGCATACTGAGAGACCACTGTGCTGTGTGGGTCCTTAAATAACAATTATTTTGGTTCTACTTTGTACCTGCAGTATACCACAAAATTACTATTAATGCATATGCAGAATAATTGCTCTTGTTGAATGTAGCAGTAATAAAGTAAGACCATGTTTTTTATACTTACATTTATTCACAGCCAGGTTAAAAGGATAAATGAAGATATAGAAAATTGAATACAAACTGAGCATGTGGATTGAATACTGAATGCTTTTTATTAAATAGAACCACATAATGACATTTTATAAAACAGAACAAACATACAATCACATTAGAACACAATAAGTATGAATCAATCCCCTCAGGAACTCCAGTGGATATCTGCTATCTAAAAGAGAGTGAGAGACAGGGGAAAAAAAACAAAAAAACATTGTAACATCAGAAAAAGCCTGGTAACATCAGATAGGGGGCTTGTAACATCAGAAGGGCCTTTTGCAATAGATGCTTTTCCTTCACGCATCCTATATCCGTGCCGATTACCATAATCCTGTAAGTTACCTTTGTCTCTATTTTATGTACATGTATATCTTCAATTGTGATTTTGTGTATTAAATTCATTTGTTATTCTATCTCTGAATACTCAGTATTTCTTCAGAAAAGGTACGATGCAGTTCTTTTCTTCTTTTCCTTTCGGCCGTTCCCTTCAGGGGTCGCCACAGCGAATCATCTGCCTCCATCTAGCCCTATCCCCTGCATCCTCTTCTCTCAGACTGACTACCTTCATGTCCTCCTTCACTACATCCATAAACCTCCTCTTTGGCCTTCCTCTCGGCCTCCTGCCTGGCAGCTCTAACCTCAGCATCCTTTAACCTCATCTACATAGACGATGTTCTCATGAAAAGCACAACGGTGGCTGACCACCTGAGAGAAATAGACTATGTACTGGACCAATTAACCACTGCCGGTGCCAAGATCACCCTCCACAAAGGACAGTGGTGCCGAACCAAAGTCAACTATGTGGGCCTACTCATACCAGCCGCATCCAGGCCATCCAGACCAGCCTACTCAGACCAGCCGCATCCAGGCCATCCAGAACATCAAGCCTCCCACTAATGTCTCAGAGCTGCAGAGTTTTCTAGGCGTGTGCAACTACTCACGACAGTTCATTGAGAACTACTCTGACATTGCATGACCATTAACTACGCTTCTCAAAAAGGACTGCCCATTCGCCTGGACAGAGGCTCAAGCGAACACCATGAAAGAACTTAAAGGACATTTGTGCACAGCTCCATGCCTGGCTTACCCTGATCCACAAAAAGAGTTTTATTTGGAAGCTGGATTCTCCAACCACTGTCTCAGTGCGGGTCTTTGCCAAAAGCATGACCAGGACAAAAGAGTGGTTGCATATGCCAGCAAGACACTCATTCCACCGGAGACTAAATACTTGGACTGTGAAAAGGTGCTGCTCTGCACTGTATGGGCCATACAGCGATTCTCCAACTACATCGGAGCACAAAAGGTCATCATAAAAACTTGCCATCAGCCTGTAATGTTTCTCAACAGCCAACGCATCCAAGATGGCGTGGTCACCAATTCACGCATAGCCACGTGGTTGATGGCCCTCCAGGGGCGCAACTTTGAGGCACGATACGCCCAGAATCACAAGTCTGCACTGGGCAACGGCTTGGCTGCATGCCAAAACTGCTCTGATGACACACCTGCTGCAATACTGGATGCAGAGGGACCCCAGCAACAACAACCAACCTGTCACAGGTACTTTGAGGAGAAGGTGTGCCAAGGGATGCCTACTGCCTATGTCGATGGGTGTTCCTACAACCACAAAGGCACCTTAAAAGCCGGCGCAGGAGTGCTATGGCTAAACAACCACCCCTGTCCACCGCAACATTTCCGGTTGGGCCCTCAGTCATCACAACATGCTGAGGGAGCAGCCATCCTGATAACCTTTCAGATCGCTGCGGCCCATAACACCAGAAAACTCCTCATTTGCACAGACTCTAACTATGCAAGACTCAGTTTCACATGCCATATTTCGGGCTGGAAACAAAATGGGTTCAAGATGGCAAACAACAAGCCGGTCAAACACCAACACCTGTTCCAAGCATGTGAGGACATCACAAAAACACACGACATGATCATCTATTGGAAAAAGATGAAAGGACACTCAAAACAACCAGGCCTGGATAAAGACCTGAATGACCAAACTGATGCCCTTGCCAAAATGGGGGCACTACATGGAGACCTATGGTCACCTCCAGCTCAGCCACCCATCTTGAATGTGGCAGCAATAACCCGCAGCAAGCGAACCCTTCCTGCAACACCACAAGCCTCGCAGCCACTTTCGCTGGCGCCACAAATCTCTAACAATGACATAGCTGATCTTCAAGCCTCAGACACCTCCATCCAAGCTATGCTACACCACCTCTCTGACCCCTCCAACCCCCTGATCACACCGTCTGACCTCACTGCTGCCCCTTCCCTCAGATGGCTGCATGAGATAGACATGCTGCGTGTGAAGGACAACATTCTGTGGTATGTCCCTGACGACCTCACAGCACCAAGGCTCGTGGTGCCACAGGGCCAATGGGGGGTTATGTTAATTTATGCCCACGACGCACCATGTGCTGGACATCACGGCACCAGAGCCACTTACGACACACTGAAGCAAGTGGCATACTGGCCCGGTATGCAGCAAGACGTGGCAGAGAATATCAGAGGGTGCCTGGTTTGCTGCCAATTCGAACCAGCAAACCCAAACCACAGAGCCCCACTGCAACGCAGAGGAGTCACGTTTCCATGGTCAGAAGTACTTCCTCACAGTTGTATGCCAATTCAACAAGTGGGTAGAGTGTCTTCCAGCACCCAACGACACTGCCCAGACCACGGTATACCTACTGATGAACCATATCTTCTCCAGGTTCGGACTGCCGCTAAGGGTCAACTCTGACAGGGGCACACACTTTACAGCTGAGATCATGCAGCAGACTTGGAAGCTCCTGGGTGTACAGGCTCCACTACACATCAGCCACCACCCCATGTCCTCAGGCCAAGTGCAGCGAACCAATAGAACTGTGGTCAGCATGCTAAGAAAATACATGTCTGCCAACCAAAAGGACTGGGATGCGAAACTTCCCCTGGTACTCATGGCCATCAGAGCCACCCCACAGGAATCAACTTGTATGTCTCCCTTCGAACTGATGACTGGGCGGCAAATGACCCTACCGCTGCACCTGCTGTACCAACCGGGAGACTCCAACCTTGTCACAGCCTACACCACACACCAATACCTGGATGAGCTACACCGGCACCTAAGGACGACATTTGCTTTTGCCCAACAACAGCTGCAAAGGAGCGCTGAAGGCCAGAAAGCATATTATGACCGGAAAGCATCACACCAGGAACTGAATGTGGGTGATACGATCTGGTACTACAGCTTCACACAGCCACTCCAGACAGCCTCCAAACGACTGTCGAAGAAGCTGCTCCCACACTGGACAGGACCGCACGAGATTGTGGACAAACTCTCCCCAGTCGCGTACAGAATCCAACTAAGGTGGGGACAGAAAGACCCAATTTTCAAATGGGTCCATCGAAGTCAAATAAAGAGACATGTGGCCGAGATATCATAATCTCCTTGAGTTTGGTACCAAAGTCATTGTCTCATAATATGCCAATTAATGATGCATACTATAGGACGATGGGATGTATCATTCTATACTTTTCCATATTTCATCCTAATCCAAACCTAATACAAACCCAGCCTTGACATGCGACCCGCTCTGGGACAGACCAAGAAAGTTCTCCCCCCAGAACTTTCTCATCTCTCTGGATTCGCCAGCAGCTCAGAGAGGCGTGTACATTGGTATTGTCCATAAAAGACCGCGACACGCGTTCCTCT
This sequence comes from Cranoglanis bouderius, assembly GCA_023630585.1. NCBI lineage: Eukaryota > Metazoa > Chordata > Actinopteri > Siluriformes > Cranoglanididae > Cranoglanis > Cranoglanis bouderius. The sequence goes on from CM042551.1 coordinate 18,665,738, forward strand.
ACACTCTTTACCTACACTTTACCTTCACTTTACTTCCTTACTTTACTTTCTACCTTTACTCTCCTTTTTCTTTCTACTTTACACTTCTTACTTTTTACTTTGACTTCACTTTTCTCTCTCTCTCTCTCGGACTTGCTCTCTTCCGCCTTCTTTTTCCGGTACTCCTCCAGACTCTCCTTTGTCTTGTTAAACCACGTGGCAATTATCGTTTTCTTTCTTCTTTCTACTTTGGCGAGACCCAACTCCTCGCTAAATCTACGAACCAAGGACCCTCGTGAACGGCATAAAATTAATGCAAGTATAAATTTTAATTGATCTATAGAGGTGTCCTTTTAAACCAGTGCCCCTGTTGAAGGTGAATTCAATTCATTGCTGATTCTCGAGGTTAAACTGTTGTGTGTTCTGCCATTCTGTTATTTTCATCATTTTTCCTTTTGTTTCTTTCACTTTCCCTGTATATATGTATTATTTGTTTATACCTAGTTGTGTATATCAGTAGTTTTACGTAGTTATTAAAATCCATGGTTATCACGCTGGATCGGCTCTGTTTTTACTCATGGCAAGGTTCACTTTTAACGTTGTTTTTCGCTACCCGCTGTATTTATTTTAACTTACAATAAACTATGCTTCATGGCCAGAAGAATAATTTATTCTTTTAGAGTAATATGAAGACTGCCCTGGTAAGTTTGGTGGACAAACAGATCAAGCTGCTTCGCATTTAATTCTAAAGCTAGACTACAGTAATTAATATAACATTCCCTTTCATGGTCGATTTATATCCATAACTAATCAGAACACGCTTTGATTAGAGCTATAGATATATTTCACCCATTTGAGCTAGATTTGCTACAATTCATTAAGAATAATGTACACACACACACACACACACAGAGTACTGTGCAAAAGTTTTGCGCAGGTGTGAAAAAATGCTGTAAAGTAAGAATGCTTTCAAAAGTAGACATGTTAATAGTTTATATTTATCAATTAACAAAATGAAAAGTGAGAGAACAGAAGAAAAATCTACATCAAATCAATATTTGGTGTGACCACCCTTTCCTTCAAAACAGCATCAATTCTTCTAGGTACACTTGCACAAAGTCAGGGATTTTGTAGGCATATAGTCAGGTGTATGATTAAACTATTATACTAAACAGGTGCTAATGATCATTGTGGCAAGGAGGAGGGAGTGGCCAGGCTGTGAGGGCGCACACCTGGCACTGATTTGACTAATCAGTGGGAGAGAGAGAGATAAAGGAGCGGCTGGAGGCGCCGGAGAGAGAGAGAGAGACGCACGTGCATTTTCCAATGCCTTCCCTTGAACCAAGCCTTGGTGAATTGAGGTTTGATTTCATCCTGAATCCACCAAGGCTTGGTATGTACCCCCTTGAACACTCACCGGAATGCGGTACGTCCCTGCTGGATCAGGGGCGGCCTGCGGCGCGTCGGGGGATCACTCTCACATCCATGACGGGGCACTGGTCCTGGAAATGCCCCAGCTCCCCGCAATGCCAGCACGCCGACCCAGGCATCCCTCCTGCACCGGCAGCTCTAGATTCAAGTTTGCAAGTTTGGGGCTGCATTTCTGCAAATGGAGTTTGGTATTTGGTCAGAATTAATGGTCTCCTCAATGTTGAGAAGTACAGGCAGATACTTATCCATCATGCAATACCATAAGGGAGGCATCTGATTGGCCCCAAATTTATTCTGCAGCATGACAACGACTCCAAACATACAGCGAAAGTCATTAAGAACTATCTTCAGCATAAAGAAGAAGAAGGAGTCCCAGAAGTGATGGTATGGCCCCCACAGAGCCCTGATCCCAACATCATTGATTCTGTCTGGGATTACATGAAGACAAAGAAGCAACTGAGGCTGCCTAAATCCATAAGATTTTTCTTCTGTTCCCTCACTTTGCATTTTGTTAATTAATAAACTATTACAGTACTGTATATACATATAATTATACACACACCCACACACAAAATATAATACAACATTTGAGAGGGGAAAAAAAGAAAACAACGGCATACCATCAGTTCGTATGGGAGCAGAATAATTCTTTGGCAGATAATTCTGGAGAGAAAAGTTTTATTAACAACAATTAATGACTGTGGCTGTGTGACATGACCAAACATTATAGGTTTTATGTGTCAGTTGCTATATTTTACTTCCCTGAACTGTGCAACTGTGAACTAATGTGTGAAACCTAACTAATTAGCCAGCTAGCTTGCTAGCATCCAACATTTCTTAGCCTAGGTGACAGCTAATAAACTAACCAGTGTCTTTTTGTAGCTAACTAGCTTCCTAACGTTAGACAAAGAGAAGTTAAGTGACCAGCAGCTATTAATGAGATGCGGTAGAAAAAACGCGGGTTAAATTTTAAATGAACCAACTTATCCAATGGCGTGCTCTGATGTAGATCAGCGATGAGTGACGAGACACGGGCACTTCAGGGACCAATCAGATTTCAGCTTGGACCAGTGCCCGTCTAGCCCCACCCCTGGATCCACCAGTGAAACAAAAAGAGGAAATTTCATACTAAACAATCTGTAGAAAAGTTTACCAAAAAAAACAAAAAAAACAATTTAATTATTTAGAACCACAGCTAAATGACAGCTTAACCAGGTGTAATTTACCTTAAGGTCTACCCAAAGCAGATTATTCTGAAGAATTGTACATACAATGTACATCAGAAATACTGTAGGAAATATATACACTGTATGTTTTATCATATTTGGGGTATTGTCACTTTTTATTATCACAAACATGAATGGTCAATCTTTACTTTTCACACAGCTCATTATAGAATCATTTATCCAGGATGTGATTTGTGGAAAAAATCAGAGGGGGGATGTTTTTGAAACGTTTTTATTCATGAAAATAAATCACAAACCACAGTGGGCCTATATGGTCTATGAAGCCTGTTAGGCTATTTCTTGCAGCTGTTAAAAATCTGAACTCAACCCCGGATGATTAACAGTCCAGCTAACGCCCCTGGCTAAATTAATAAATTTAATTTAATAAATTTATATAAATTAATAAAATTAATAAAAGGCACAACCTGTAACTGAATGTCACCCACAAATATCATAATTATTATCCCTACTACTGTAATTGAGACATTTATTCAAGTAATATATTACAAACAAAAACAAGTTTACTACAGAGAAATTTCAGGTCGGAGCGGGATTTGAGCGAACTTTGTTTTACCAGTTCTCTTGGGCCGTGAGCGGGCCCAAGCGCATAGAGCAGAATATTGAGCAGATTGTCACACTGCTCCACTTCTCTCACATGCTCTGTTGCAGTGTTTTACTTAGCTATATATATATATATTTTTTAATATTTTAGGTATTTTATATGGTCTATTGGTGAAGTAGCATTAATCACTGTTGGTGGGGGGGATAAATTCCCCCACAGCAAATCGTACCCTGCATTTACCCATACAACAAATAAATTCTGTCTCCTTAAAATATACTTCTACTGTCAATAATCACTTAAATATATTAACCTACATAAAATTACAGTGTGACCTGGTTATTTATACATCAATATCCTGTGTGTATGTGTGTGTCTGTGTGTGTGTGTGTGTGTGACCTATTTATAGCCTTATTGACTGAACAATTCACAAGTGGCTCACCTGCCTAGATTACTGGCAGACCCATAATAGGCCACACTCTTTAGGTGTAGCAAACTTTTTCCTTGACCCTCCCCTAACCCCTTAAGGACGATTTATGTTTCCACGTTGATGTCCGTTTGCGTAGCTCTTTGCGAACTTTGCAGAGTGAAGGATTATGGGAATCCAACCAATGCAGCGGCTACAGAGACGTGCTTGCGTGCAGTCACTGAACAAGACAATGGTGCATAGCTCCTTGGTGGTGACGCTATGTGTAGGTCGAATGCTGATTGGTTGAAAGTTTGGCTTGAACTATAAAGGGAACGACCACAGCAGAGTTTACCATGAAGATGTATGTGTTTATCACACACAGTCTATGGTTTATAATAATGGTTTATAATAATATGGTTTATACGATGCATTATTTTTAACCACTACATAGAAGTTATTTGTCCAGACTTTCCCACAACAAAGGCAGAGCAGAAGGACTAACAACGGCACAAACAAGAACAAGAGTAGCCACCATTTCTGGTTGTTTCACATATTTTTGACAATGCCCTCAAGTGGCAGGAGACAGCTACAAGATGTGCGTCCCCGGGGCTCTTCGTAGCACCTATGCAGTACCAACGCAGTACCATGTTGGAGCCTTGACACATTTGCCCCTGTATTCCTGCCCTCTCCCTTGCTTCCCCTTGACCTTCTGGCCCCACTCCTTAAAAATATCCCGTGCAGAGGGCAGATCTCTACACATTATGTATGGTGAATTTGCAAAGGACACATAACCTGAATAAGCATACACACACACATACACATACAACTCTCTTTTTATAGTGCAGTAATAATAATATTGATAAAGGGCATTATTTGTAATCATTTGTCACAGACACATTATTTCTGCCCCCTCCGCTCCTCACCTGCAATTGAACCTACATATACTCAGTGTGTAGTGCCTGGAGAAGTGAGTATACTCTTAATGTATGCCCCCAAATGTTTTTTTTTTTTTTAAGCGGCCAGTCCAGCAGAGGATAAATGAGTTATAAACAGTGACAAGTAAGAGTATGCTACTCTTGCATGGACCAGTACACACTTAACTTCTGCTGCTTGACTTCAGGAAGTAAGGATCATTATGAAGTTAACATTAGCCACAGAAGAGGTGCAGATTTTGCAATCAATACTGGCCCCCAGACTATAGGGTGAGACAACTACATAATTATGCATTTTGAGTGAACTATTCCTTATTCCTTAGTGCATCCTCGAATGAAATTTGGACAACTGTTCTCTCACCTTGCAGAGATACACAGATAGTGTAGGCCAGAGTGTGCCACCATTATAAAATTAACATTTATAACATCAACGACATCCTCAAAACATTTTACGAATGCTGCTTTGATAATGTTCTTCCTTTGTTATTATGAAACTTTGTGCCAATGTTTTATAAAATATCATTGTATAATCTGTTACCTCAACAACATCCCCAAAACATCCTCAAAATGTTGTGGGCAAAATGTTCTACCTTTGTTAAAACATCATATTACAGGAACGTTTTATGAAAAAAAACTTTCTGTCAGCTCAGCCTCAATAACATCCTCAAAACATTTTTCCATTGTTGCGGTGAGAATGCTCTTTCTTTGTTGTCATGTAACATAATCTGTGGCCTTGACAACATCCTCAAAACATCCTCTGAATGTTGGAGTTAAAACGTTATATCTTAGTCATCATTTAACCTTATAGGAACATTATTTGAAATGAGAAAACATCCTTAAAACATTCTTTGAAAATTTAATTAAAATATTTTGTTTAAAACATTAATAGAACTTGTAGGTAATGTTGCGAGAACGTTTCCTGCTAGCTGGGGTGCAGTCGGTGTTCCAGTTCGTCCCAGCAAAGTTCAGTGAGATTGAGATCAGGGCTCTGTGCCGGACACTCAATTATTGTATGCTAACCTTGGCAAACCATGTCATCATGGAGCTCGCTTTGTGCACAGGGGCTTTGTCATCAGGGCCAGTGGAGCAACGGGGGTGAGCTGGCATTTGACCTGGCATTTTCAAACCAGTCAAAACTTCTAGTTCAGCTGGAGGGTGGGAAATTTCTCCTAAAGGGGATCTCCTATGAGCGATAAAGGGTTAACCACACTTTGGTGCTCACTGGCACTTAATAATCATGTGTTGAATCAGTATCGCTAAGGTTCGAACATTTTAAGTGACATATGCACATATTCTGTATTCTGAATTGATTACAGGAACATTTCTCAAATTCATTCTAAATACTAGAAAAATGTTTAGGGAAACAGACAGTTACTACAGTCACAAACATGATAGTATTGTATATTGAAGCATTTATTATTGTTGGTCATGGGTTTTAATGCATTTAAAATATGCTGTCTCTTTAAATATTTCGAGTAATGTAAATTAATATGTCCATAGAAGCGGAATGTAACTGAGTTAAACCTAATATCGTATAAGGAAGCAAACACTGAGATGTTGTGGGTTCTTTGCTATTTAATAAAATTAGTTTAAAGAATATTTGCTTGATGTATGTTCTATGGGGCATGGTGGCTTAGTGGTTAGCATGTTTGGCTCACATGTTTTCCCCATGTTTCAGGGGTTTCCTCCAGGTACTCTGGTTTCCTCACCCAGTCCAAAGACATGCGTTGTAGGCCTAAATCGTCCGTAGTGTGTGAGTGTGTGTGCAGTGGGTTGGCACCCTGTCCAGGGTGTTCTCTGCCTTGTGCCCCGAGTTCCCAGGGATAGGCTCCAGGCTCGTTACGATCCTGTGTAGGATAAGTACAGAAAATGGATGGATGTATGTTCTACTTGCAGTATTTGTTGTGACACATGATATCTAGTTTAAATATCATTAATAGCTCATATTTTGTGAAATTTCAGAGTAGTGGTTCCACCCCTGATTGTCATGCTCAAACAGGTTTGTGCCTCTTAGTTCCAGTGAAGGGAAATAGAAAAGCTACAGCATATAAAGAATTGTGTGCTTCCAACCTTTTTGTGCCAAAAGTTTGAAAGAACCACATATGGGTGTGATGGTCAGGTGTCCAGATAAATTTGGCCATATACAGGTGCATCTCAATAAATTAGAATGTTGTGGAAAAGTTCATTTATTTCAGTAATTCAACTCAAATTTTGAAACTCGTGTATTAAATAAATTCAGTGCATACAGACTGAAGTAGTTTAAGTCTTTGGTTCTTTTAATTGTGATGATTTTGGCTCACATTTAACAAAAACCCACCAATTCACTACCTCAACAAATTAGAATATTTCATAAGACCAATGAAAATAACATTTTTAGTGAATTGTTGGCCTTCTGGAAAGTATGTTCATTTACTGTACATGTACTCAATACTTGGTAGGGGCTCCTTTTGCTTTAATTACTGCCTCAATTTGGCGTGGCATGGAGGTGATCAGTTTGTGGCACTGCTGAGGTGGTATGGAAGCCCAGGTTTCTTTGACAGTGGCCTTCAGCTCATCTGCATTTTTTGGTCTCTTGTTTCTCATTTTCCTCTTGACAATACCCCATAGATTCTCTATGGGGTTCAGATGTGGTGAGTTTGCTGGCCAGTCAAGCACACCAACACCATGGTCATTTAACCAACTTTTGGTGCTTTTGGCAGTGTGGGCAGGTGCCAAATCCTGCTGGAAAATGAAATCAGCATCTTCAAAAAGCTGGTCAGCAGAAGGAAGCATGAAGTGCTCCAAAATTTCTTGTTAAACAGGTGCAGTGACTTTGGTTTTCAAAAAACACAATGGACCAACACCAGCAGAGGACATTGCACCCCAAATCATCACAGACTGTGGAAACTTAACACTGGACTTCAAGCAACTTGGGCTATGAGCTTCTCCACCCTTCCTCCAGATTCTAGGACCTTGGTTTCCAAACGAAATACAAAACTTGCTCTCATATGAAAAGAGGATATTGGACCACTGGTCAACAGTCCAGTTCTTCTTCTCGTTAGCCCAGGTAAGACGCCTCTGACATTGTCTGTGGTTCAGGAGAGGCTTAACAAGAGGAATACGACAACTGTAGCCAAATTCCTTGACACGTCTGTGTGTGGTGGCTCTTGATGCCTTGACCCCAGCCTCAGTCCATTCCTTGTGAAGTTCACTCAAATTCTTGAATCGATTTTGCTTGACAATCCTCATAAGGGTGCGGTTCTCTCGGTTGGTTGTGCATCTTTTTCTTCCACACTTTTTCCTTCCACTCAACTTTCTGTTAACATGCTTGGATACAGCACTCTGTGAACAGCCAGCTTCTTTGGCAATGAATGTTTGTGGCTTACCTAGTGAACCAAACTGAGAGACCATTTTGAAGGCTCAGGAAACCTTTGCAGGTGTTTTGAGTTGATTAGCTGATTGGCATGTCACCATATTCTAATTTGTTGAGATAGTGAATTGGTGGGTTTTTGTTAAATGTGAACCAAAATCATCACAATTAAAAGAACCAAAGACTTAAACTACTTAATTATGTGTGCATTGAATTTATTTAATACATGAGTTTCACAATTTGAGTTGAATTACTGAAATAAATGGACTTTTCCACGACATTCTAATTTATTGAGATGCACCTGTAGTGTATTTAAAAGTGAATCAGCACCTAGGTTCACTTAAAAGGCGGTTCAAATCTAAACGAGTGGACTCTTTTTCAAACTCCTGTGTTTGCTATGGGCTGTGTTCAGCAGATGGCGCAGTTCAAATGTTGAGAAAGTCACATTATACCTTAAGACCAACACGTTTGTCTGATTCTGGAGGTAAGTCTGGTGGAATATTACAAAGACATTTACGTCAATTTATAACGCGGTTCTTTTATTTTTGCTGAGGAACTTCACAAGGTGAGTCAAGCTGATAAAAATAACACCGTGTTCAAAACGTACTGTGTGCTGCTGAATGAAAAACTGTAGCTGGGTTAGCTTAACTTTTATTCTGAACGGGTTTAAAAAAAATAATAAAAATACTATAACCTAGTCATGCTTTTTCCGTTGTCTAGAAAGCAAATTTTATGTTTAATAAGGTTAAATCAGCTAAATAAACGCAGTAACACCTATGCCTTGGTAACAACCAGCATGGCCATGTATGTCTCTCATTTCTGGATCATTAACGCCGTATATTTTGCGATAAGTAAAGTAAACACCACAAATTAAACTAGGTTTAGGTGACTGAAAGATGGGTAAGAAAGCTAACTTGTGACTAATGTTCTGTATGTACTTTTGCTTTCTATTTGGAAACCACATCGGGGTAAATTTCCAAATGGCATTATATTAGCATGGCCTGTCCGGGTGAACTCCCTGGATTAGTGGCCAAAACAAACGCATTTGTTGGCTCATGGATTTTCGGAATAACTTCAGTGGCTTGTATAAGCATTCACATAAGTTATTTAACCAAAAATTAAATCTTAGCGTCTATGTAGAAACGTTACAGTGACGTTATTTAACCAGAATGCTAGCTAGCATGCCTGAACCGCCTGACGTAAGAGGCTGTACCCGGAAGTGTTTAAAGAATGCCTTCGTGCTTACGGTTTATTTCTCTTTATACACCTATGAGTGAAGAAAGTAAACGTGTCACGTTTTGTAATTGTGTTGCAGGTTTTCACATAAAGTGAAGTTCCTAACACGCATGGGAACATGTCAGGAGTGTGCCAGGAACGAAGCAGCCGGTGGCAGAGTATTGAAAAAGGGCTGCAGTTTATCCAGTGAGTCCATCTTACTCCGTATAACCTCTTCAGGTTCATAGTATAATTGTATTAAATTCATAGTTGGGTAAAAGTTTTCCTGTTAAAGTTAGGGATCAGTGTTGGGGCGTTGGCCTGGAAAGTTGAACAGATTGGATGTGTGGTTGACCAACAAATCATTTGTCATGTGTGTGAACATGGGGCACAACTTCATGCCTATGATGTATTGTGTAACTTGCAGAAGAAGCTTGCAGATGATTTTGATGATGAATCAGTATCTGACATGCTTGGAGATTGAAAACATCCCCAGTTAAAGGGGGAAAAAAGGTCAATCAGAGAGTAGTGATGCATCAGAAGTTTAAAGTTAGATAATTGAAGTAAGAAGGAAATGCCTTGTAATGCTTAAAAGGATTATCCTTCGCAGGGAGCCTGGAGCCTATCCCAGGGGACTCGGGGCACACCCTGGATGGGGTGCCAACCCACCACATCGCACACATGTTCACACACTACGGACAATTTGGAAGTGCCAGTCAGCCTACAGCGCATGTCTTTGGACTGGGGGAGAAAACCAGAGGAAACCCCCAAAGCACGGGGAGAACATGCAAAAACTGCAGGACGGAGCAGGGATTCGAACCCCCAAGCCCGGAGGTGTGAGACAGACGTGCTAACCACTAAGTCACCTCTGGAATCCCACCTCCGCCCTGTGTGCGCGGAGTTTGCATCTTCTCCCCATGCTTCGGGGGTTTCCTCTGGGTACTCCGGTTTCCTCTCCCAGTTCAAAGACATGCGCTGTAGGTTGAGTTGGCATTTCCAAATTGTCCGTAGCTTGTGAATGTGTGTGTGATTGTGCACTGCGATGGGTTGGCACACCGTACACTGTGTCCCCCACCTTGTACCCTGAGTCCCCTGGGATTGACTCCAGGCTCCCTGCGACCCTGTGTAGGATAAGCGGTATGGAAAATGGATGGATGGATGCTTCCCTACATACCTGCACTGCTATTAAGGAGCCTATTAAGGCTAAGTGGATCTGATAGGCCGTGATTCCCAGCTGGTAAGTGGTGGTGGAAAGGAAATAGTTTGCTTAATTGCATACAAATTTTATACAGAAAATAATACAACCATAGGCACAATCAAAACTTTTTTTTTTTGGCAAAATCCTCATCAGGTGGCACTGAGAAATAAATGAAATGTTCAGTATCATTCCTAGCTTCTCTGCTGTCCAACTATGAAGCTGAAACTTCAGTTAAAGAAGCAGTATCACACTCGCAATTGTTTTGTTGTACTGAATATCAATACAGCTGTGATTTATCCACAGTTAATCACAGCTGTGCTGATATTCAATACAATGGTACGATTGCGAGTGTGATATTGCTTTTATACAACTGATCTATAAACAAGAATATGAAGTAAATGACTTTTCGGACACAGTATAGACAGATATTTAATTTGTTTACGTCGTCAAGAAAAATAGTTCCCAGAGAATGGTTTCAGTGTAACGAACAGTTTTATGTAGCGAACACAGACAAGCGAAGTGGGTCAAACAGTGAAATGTACCAGTGCTGTTACGTTAAATATCAGCACTCTAGGAATACAGCGTACTGAGTCAAATTAGTAGACTGGAACTAACCGTTAACTAGCATTTCAATTTGATTTTCAATACGATTCAATTCAAGAACAGTGTCCAGTGTTTCCCGTTAATTACCTAGAGTGTGGAGGCCCACCACAGTTTCATAATGAACTGAAAATATTTTTACACTTCTCGTAATAACGTTAAAGTTCTGTTTTGCGCCATTGCTTCGTTAAAGCATCTCTCACTCCAAGCCAGTCACACCCTCCCCCCCGGAGGGTTTTTTATTGATACCCTTGCAACATACTACATTATGTAATATGATATATGTAAATACAGGGTATCTTTACCAGTTGTTAGTAGACAGGTAGTGTTTTACCAGTTTACTTGCTAGCCTTTGCATTCTTGGGGTGTTCATAGATAGCGATCCATCCATCCAACACTGTAAGCCAGCGATGACCTAAAAAGAGCCATCACTGAAGCTTGTGAAGAAGGCAAAATTTCCCCTTGTGCAGTACATTACAGCAATTAATTACAGTTTAAGCACAACTTGTGATTAAAAGGACAGTTGTGAGTGAGGTGTAGTACACCTTCTACATGGGACAGAAAGCATAATGATGAAACACAATCCACAAATCTTATTTACAAGATTGCAATATGACCTCTAATTAAATCTTTCACTGAAATTAGTACTTCATCATCCCCTTCAAGCAACGTTGGAGTCACAACAGTAAAGTCACAACCCTCTGTCACTAAGCCAATGATTTATTATCTGGGAGCTCACAATTATGAAGAGTCTTACTACATGAATGATTATCGATATGATAATATCGGGTGGATGGATCTCAAGAATGCAAAGGCTGCTATTAAACTGGTAAAGCACTTCTTGTCTAACAACTGGTAATGACACCCTGTATTTATGTGTGTTATATTACATAATGTAGTATGTTGCTAGGGTATCCATTGGAAAACTATAAACAAATTAAAAAAAAATTAATGACTCTCATGAAGAGTGTCCGTTGAGTCTCCTCATACGAGAGCATCAAAAACGTGCTCGGATTTTTGGCATGGATATACCCCAATAAGCATGCCCCCGGTCTCCTCAGAGGGTCAGAGGTCCACCCACCACAGTCTCACAGAATCCTGTGGGGAAATGCTGGGGTCTATTCTGAAGTATTTGCACTCGGGTAACTATTACGGAAGACAGAGTGCCACTATTCCTCCTTATTCACCGTGACCATTGACCACAGATGTTGTACAATAAGACTTCACATACTCTTCACCTGAAGCACTTTTTATTTAATCTATTTCATTTCATTTATTTGTTTGTAGGTCTACCCTGCCGTTCAGTGGCTCTCAAGAGGAGTATGAGGTTTGTTGCCTTCTGTCCCGCTACTTTACGCATGCTGATACATTAATTGAAGTAGACATATTGGATTAACATAAAATGTTTTTTTTGTTTTTTTTTTTTTTTTTAAAAACAGGTGTTTCTTCAGGACCTGGTGAGGAATCTGTTCGGGGAGGGCAACGATGTATTCAGCGAAGGAGATTGTGATCGATCTGTCGAGCTCTACACCGAGGCCCTAGGCGTATCCGAATATGCAGAATCGGAAGACATCAACATACCTTGTAAAACGAGGGAGAGGCTCCATGCTAACCGCGCTGCAGCCTACTTGCACATTGTGAGCGCATAATTCTGCCATAGTGGTGGTTGGGTGGGTGTTAAATGGGTGTCAGGGCAGCTGTTAAAGATCCTGACTGTTTAGGAGAAGAAACTGTTTCAGACTTGGACAGTAATGCCACATGTACTCAAATTCAACATGAAACAGAAATTGGTTTTGTTCAGCATGTGGACGTAACTTTGCATTTTTTGTCGGTTGTGTTGTAGGGTCTCCATGACCAAGCCTTGGAGGACTGTGAACAAGCTCTTCAGCTGAATGAGAACAACTACAGAGCCCAGTATAGGAAAGCCCGATGCTTGAAAGAAATGGGGAGACACCAGGAGGCCTACGACATCATCGCTAAGTGCTCCATGGCAGTGCCTCAGGTCAGCATTTTACAATACTTTTCTGGTAAACATTTATTGAAAGATTTTTTTTTTTTTTTTTTTGGTCTTGTATATTTATATATATATATTCTGTATTGCAATTTATAGGATTCCAGAGTGATTGAACTGACTCAGGAGCTTGCCAAAATATTGGGATTGAAAATTCGTAAAGCCTATGTCAGAGGCAAGGTATGTTACGTATTGAGTCGTATATTATGTAAGGAATAACACGTGATGTACCGTACTGTTGTATAACAGTGATACACCGTAGGAATGGAGGGGCCATCACCACACCGGGGTGTATTGTTTTCACGTAGCAGCACAGTCTAAAGTGTGTTATTTCACTTCTACCACAATGATCTGTTAAACTGAGGGCGATATGACAAAAATCATATGACAATTCTCAAAGGTATTTCTACTAGTCTCCAGGATTTTGCGATCACTGAAATTAATACAAAACCAAGCGAGCTCCACAATATTCACTTGGGCCAAGACGCATCATGTGACGTCATCACAACGCGCGTTCAGCCAAAGCCCTCTTCGATTCACGTGTGTCGAATACGAGTACAGCTAAAAGGTCTCATTTACCAACAAACATCACTGCAATTTCGGGCTGTTCAATAGTTTTCCGCAAAAAAGCACAAACAAACTCGAAATCCTATACGGACTGATCTACGATACACAATATGCAGCATGATTTATAGGCTTGCTTACAAACTTCGAGCAAAACAGTAGTGTTGCGTTTTTTTTTTTTTTTTTTTAAAGTGTAAATAATAATAAATTTGTTTATTGGTAAACAAATTGAATACATTTTTTTTTATATTTAAAAATAATATTTTATTTATAAGCAAACTTTTAACAAGAGACATTTTGTGCAATTTAAAAAAAAAAAAAAAAAGTCCAGTGAGTTTGTAATTTGTTTTACATTTAATAATGTCAAGATCTCAAAGTGTATTCTGACATCATTTATCACGATATCGAGATTATAACGTCATATCGCCCAGCCCATTTTTGGGTTTTAGAAACCGTGCTGGTGCCTGTGGAGGAGGTTCTGGGGGTGGGTTTAAAGACCTGAGGTACCACATGATTTCTTGTTTTCATATAGTGCATAACATTCCATTTGTGACAGTCAGGTGCTACACAGTATACAGGGTTTAGTACACCATCTATTGAGGTGCAACATTAACTGACCAGAAACCTGTCTAAGGTTATAGGAGAACAGAAGGGACTACAAGAAATTTTTTTTTTTTTTTTTTTTTTTTTTTTTTTTTTACACAGCCTGCCTCAAATGTTTTATCTGGATCCAGTGCATCAGGAGCAACAAATGAAAAGGTATAAATAATCTTTGTTTGTTTGTTTTATAAATACAGATTGCAATACCAAATAAGTTTTTGCTTGATTGTCTTTACAGTTTTCTCAGAGCTCTGTTTCTGTCGAAGACATTGAGATAGGTAAGACCAGTTACGCTGGTTTATTTTTGAGGCTGAAAACCCTTTCACCAACCCAAAGCCAAGGACTAAATGATCTCTCTCTTTTCTCTGCTTCTCAGATGAGTGTCAGTTTACTCAGGTTGTTGGCACTTTGTTGCCAGTGAACATACCAGTGTGTCCTCCCAGGAATCAGAAAACAGAAGTGGAGCCTCAGTATGTACCTGTCCATACAATACCCACTGTAACCCCTGTTGAGCGACCAAATCCTGAGCCTGTTCCTCTGCTTATGCCTGCGGTAAATGGATCCAAGCCCAGTGATTCTTATGCACATCTGGACTTGGATGGCGAGATTTTAGGAGATGATCTAGATGAACTGCTGGACAAAGCAGCTCCAGCTAACCTGCCCATGGTAAATGTTTAGTAAACCAAAAAAATGGATTGTTCTGGGAGATGGGAAATCTAGCTAATAGCAGCTAACTAGTAACCTGTAGTATACTTAACTGGGTTAACAGTACATTATATCTAATTTGAGTATAAGCTATCGCTTTGGCTTTAGGGATTTTTAGGTGCATTACAATTCTCTCTTGAAAAGTTCTATATTTATGCAACAGCAACTTTTACATAGGCTTATGGACGATATTATTTCTAAAACTTCCAGCCATAGCAAACATTTTAGATGGAAATCCAACACTGTAGGCTAGGGCTGTCGTATTCCATCAATCATTTGAGTTAATTATTTAAAAGTGCACGATTTATCCTCACCAGAGTCGCAGAGCTGATCCGAGAGCACAAGGTGGGAAGTAGGGCACCATGTGCACAAGCTTTCACACACTCACTCACACCAGGAGGAATTTATAGTCTCCATTTCACCTTCCAGCATGTTTTTGGGAGGTGGAAGGAAACTCATGCTGACACAAGGAGGTCATGCAAAATATAGATAGTAACCTGAGCTCAAGATTGAACCCAGGGACTCGGGAGCTGTGAAGTGGCTGCCCTACGCACTGTGCCATTGTGCCGTCCATTGAGCGATATTAAAACAGTAAAATATTTCAGAAAACTCTTGTACGTTAATGCTGCATTCGTGGAAAAAGAACATGGACGCCTCCATCAAAGCATGTCTGTTGTGTGCTCCATCAGAACACGTACAGCTCCCAAAAAAGCTACTTTGGTCATACTTTTTCAGTTACAGGCTTGAGTAACTAACTGTTGATGCTGTTCTACTATACTGAACCGCAAACATTTTGGACTGAAATCGCAGCACAGCAACAACAGCAAATTATTAACGCTTTTAACAAGCGTTATTAACAAGCTAGCCGGTTAACGTTAGTTGTATGAGGGATAACTCTAACATTTGATTACCTTCTGAAAACAGTGATTAGTATGGTCAGTGTTAGATTACATTACACCTTTCATTGTTGTTTTGGCGTCACACTGTAAACACGGAAGGAGCTGGAAATCGAGAAGACTACCCCAAGCTGAGGAGTTGAAATTCCGAGCTGCCTTGAACACAGCATAAGCTTTTTCATGATGGATGAACATTTTCGTATTCTTTAAAAAAAAAAATAAATAAATTTAAAATCAAGTCGAATCGTGACGTGACATGCCTAGGGATTCCTACACTTGTTCAAATGTGTCATGCGGCTGTGTGGAGGAAAAATATTCTGTGTATAGTCTACACAACTAAGATATCAGAGGAATATCGTTTTCTGCCGATTTGCAATCGTGGAGGCACCTCTTAAGTTTGCTACAAGCAAGAGTAAACATTGACACACTGACTGTTTCTCCAAGTTTCGACAGGAAGAAAACTTCCCTGATGTATCCATGTTGCCTCCAAGAGTAGGATGTAAAACATTTAGTCTGTAATTCCTTTGATCATATTTTGTTAAATTGTATCGTGCTTTATCTTATCTTGAAATTATACCACAGTGTGAATTCTCGAATCTGTTGCTATAGTAACAGCTCATCCAAAGAGACTTGTATGACGGACACATCATCTAAGACTGAAAATAAATAGATTTAACCAAGTATCTAAAGTTTGTATTGTGCTTTCTGTCACTCCTTAAGGTCATTCCTACAATGACAGGTCCTCTTCCCTTAACAAGCAGTATTGGTACCCCGTGTCCCATGGCTGCTCCTCTTCAGCCGCTCCCCTACATGAGCCACACAATGCTCATGACAACACCATGCACCGTGACTCTGCCTGCACCTTATCACAACCCCACCCCATCGATCTACTCCTTCAGCCTGGACTCGTTCTCCTCGGAGCTGGATTCTTTGGATAGCTTGTCTATTGCAGAATCTCAGCCAGGTGTGTTGCATTGTCTCTTAAGTATTAGTGTTACACTCTAATATTCAAGTAGCTATTTACAATTAGTCCTGTTTTGTTGATCTGTATTTTAAGCCACTTTTAATGTGCAGACCACAGCCTCAAATCAAATTATTTGCATTTGCAATGTTGTGCAATATTGTTTTGTTTTTTTTGTTCCTCCTTATTAAGATTTTCAATTTTAACATATCATGGTTAACGATTGAATCGTCCAGGACCTGTTGGATTAAAAAGCATTTACAAAATTTCCAGTTTGAAGATATTGAGACATCGAGAAATCAGGGTTTTTATGTTTTGTTTTGTTTTTTTGTTTTTTTTTTTGCAGTAATGCGCAGTAGAAAAAAACTCAACCTCCACCTCAAACTACACTATACCCATAATGCAGTACACCTAAACATTAACACTTCATTCTCTACGGTTTGGTTATATAATATAATTAGTGATAAACATCACTGGAAATCTTGGCAATTTAACACTGGGACAATATCATTATATCACACAAGCCTACTCGAATTGAAATAATATATAAAATATTTTCTAACAGTAAATCGTTTGTCACATTTGTTTTGGGGTAATTCCACAAGCAGTGTCTGCTGAATCCTGCATCACTTGTGGTTCATATAAAAGTCTGTATTATCCCACTAAAGGCCTAGATAGGGCAGAATTAGGCAGTCATACGGCCGTGTGGATTTATTTTATTTTATTTTATTTTATTTATTTATTTTTATGTACAGGGTGTCCAAAAATTCAGGAACCAATGAGAGTAAAATTATACATCCATCCATTTTCCATACCGCTTATCCTACACAGGGTCGCGGCGAGCCTGGAGCCTAACCCAGGGGACTTAGGGCACAAGGCGGGGGACACCCTGGACGGGGTGCCAACCCTTTTGCAGGGTACAATCGAACACACTACGGCCAATTTAGAGATTCTAATCAGTCTCCAACACATGCCTTTGGGACTGCGGGAGGAAACCGGAGTACCCAGAGGAAACCCCCGAAGCATGTGGAGAACATGCAAACTCCATGCACACAGGGCAGGGGCGGGTTCCGAACCTCCAACCCCAGAGGCGTGAGACAAACATGCTAACCGCTAAGCCACCGCTATGCATTTTCTCAGCCGCTGTATCGTTTTTGCAGATTTTTCGCTTTCTATTTGCTCAACATATTCCCTTTGGTTGGGATATTATTATTATATATATATTTATTATTATTATAATATATTAACTAGGTTCTTAAATGTCATGTTTTAATGATATTATTTACTATCTCTCCCTCTCCCCCCCCCCCCCAAACTGTAACAGAAAGTTTTCCATTGGAAACAGGTTTTGGCCAGCATCCTTTTATGGTGAGTACTTTTGTTTTGTTTTCGGTCATGGAATTCGGCATGAAATTTGTTTGACGACATCGGCATGTACTTTGAACATTCTTGCATTTAGATGAGCGCCAGTGAAAGAACCTTGCCAACAGTGCCACCCTTGGGAATGATGTTCGGCATGCCAGAAAGCAGTAGTTATGCACAGGAGCTTCCACAGCAGGTGGACCTTGCAAAGAATCCACTTGCTGAAAGCCATGAGTTTAAACAAGCCTGTACTATGTGCTTCATTAAGACCGGTAAGAGGCAACCATGCGATACAGCTGTAAGCTTGCTTTGTTGTGCAGTGGTTTTACAGGGCACACCACTCTCATAGCTGTTTTGTACATGCAGGGACTGGAGTACTAGACTACACCCATTATACTGAGGACCATAAATGTAAAAAGGATTTGTTGATCGGAAGAATCAAACATTCTGAGAATCTTACATGGAAATTGATTCGGCCAAGGCCCACCAAAAATCAGTACATGGGGCTTTATTATATTTGCAAAGGTGAGTTAACCGTTAATGCGTTTTGAATACTACTTGATAACCGTATATAATATTCTTTTGGTTGTACCTGAATATTTCAAATGCTAATGCATTAGTTACTCAAAAATAACTATAGGTGCATCTCGATCAGCTCCCTAGATGGTTAATCAGTATAAGGTGTACATGAGTTCGGGCACTGGTAAGGACCCTGGCTCACTACACATTGGGACACCGATGACTCAATTTCCGGCGACACGACTCTCCAGCTCCAATAAACCTGACTGATGTTCATTCTTTTTTTGAAAGCCTTCTTTTCTTCTACTTCTTCTACTCCATCACTTATTTTTTGTATGTGCAGCCTAATGTACTTACAAAATAATTGGGAGGACATCTGGTTGATGATTGGTTAATACATTCGAGCCCCAGACAGTGCAATACACTCTGTGATCAAATGTTTGTAGACACCTGACCCTATAATAAGTTCCACTCTTCTGGGAAGGCTTTCCAATAGATTTTGGAGCGTGGCTGTGGGGATGTGTGTTCATTCAGCTACAAGAGCATTAGTGAGGTCAGGCACTGATGTTTGGCGAGGAAGTTCCAGTTCATCCCAAATGTGTTCATTGGGGTTGAGGTCAGGTCTCTGTACAGGACACTCGAGTTCTTCCATTCCAACCTTAACACACCATGTCTTCATGGAGCTCAGTTTGTGCACAGGGGCATTGTCATGCCGGAACAGGTTTGGGCATGACTTTGTAATACTGCAGCATACAGAGACATCCTATACAATTGTGTGCTTACAAATTTCTGGTGACAGTTTGGGGAAGAACCATATATGGGTATGATGGTCAGGTGTCCATGAAGCTTTGGCCATATAGCAAATTGTAATGTGGATATGTATAAATTTGTATATGCATACATATTTTCAATGCTCCCTTCATGTTCTTTTCTAAGTCGGCAGTCCTAATTGGTTGTTTTATCGTTTCCTCTTTTGCATAATCATTTAAAGATGTCGCGAATGGAGAAGAATGCAAGTACCCTGGTCACTGCACATTTGCTTACTGCCAAGAAGAAATTGATGTCTGGACACTGGAGCGCAAGGGCTTCATCTCCAGAGACCTGCTGTGCGATCCAAACGGGAGCCGTGCAAAGATTAACTTGACCGTTTCCAAAATCCTACAGGAACACCAAGGGATATTTCTGTTCCTCTGTGAGGTGAGATCATTCATGTGATGCCATTGGCACTAGAATGGCTTGCATGAGTGCAATTAACGACATATTTGAAAGTCTAATTTTTTTTTTTTTTTTTTTTTTTTTTTTTTTTAAATCTTCACTATTAACAGTATTAGGGTTGTTACTACACCAAAATTTTGAGTTTGATACCAATACTGGGCACAGTCTCATGATTCTTGATCCCAGAAATAAATAAATAAATTTAAACCTGAGTGGGGAGACACAGACTGAAGTAATTCAACACCAAAAAATCATATTGTTTGTCCACTAAATTTCAGTTTCCTCCCTTTTGGGAATACAAATAAGTAACTAAATAATTCAAAATGTAAAGTTTCATTTAATATGTTCTGAGATCGCTTGTTAAGAGATGCATTGCACTGACTAATCAGGACTTTGCGTTAAGATCGTAGATTCTCCCTTAAAAATGTACACAATAATGTTAACTCTAGCAGTTGTATTTATATCCCAGTACTCAACGATGACAAACTGTTATGTTATTAAGCTAAAAATGGCACCGGTCAAGCAGCCAGTAAAGCACAGGGAGCAGCAGGGGACTCTCATGCAACAGACAGTATGAATTGATGCAGTTTAATGGTACATGCACAAAGATATGGTGTTTTTATGTTTAACACCAATCTCTGTTTTAAGTAAGGAATAACCCATGATGGCATGACACTATGTGGTGTCGTGTTTCTACCCTAAAGGGTTTTGTTTTATTCCTTTTACCACAGTAATTAATTATTTTTTAAAAATTTAAACTATAAATGGAAAACAAATAATAAAAATTTAATTAAACTTTTATTGTTTGTTTTCCATTTATAGTTTAACACTGTGAAACATCTACAAGACGAGTTATTTCCTGTTATCCCTCATGACATTACAGCTATAAACAGGCGTTCCCTTACCAGCTTCTCTTATTTTCTCTCTATTGAAGTTATAATAAGACCAAAAAAAAAAGCACAGCTTGTCTTGTTACTAAGAAAACTGGAAAGTGCAAACTCCTCTGTCCTGAAGACTTGTACACTGCTGACACTGGAGACTCTTTTCATTAATGCCTCTAGAGGCGAAATAAAATTATATATGAAGTGTCTTTTGATTCATTTCAGATGTCTCTATTTTTATTTGTTATTTATCTAAATTGAACCAAAAAGTATGTCTTTTTTTTTTTTTTTACATTAATATTTATTAATAGTTAATATATTAATATTTATGTATTTCATGTATTTAAAAAAAAAAAAAGGGCACAGTACATTTTTCATAGTACAGTTTATTTTTGTAATAAATTTCAGCAATATTTTACTTTGAGTTTTAAAAACTATCGGTTGATTAATTGGTTATCGGCAGGTACAGCCTAATTTGGTTATCGGTAAAATCCACTGTCGGTTGACCTCTAGTTGCGATGTTTGTCGGTCAGGTTTCTCACCAAGTTGCTTGTGGAGGTTTTGTGGAGGACAGGCTTTGTTGTCTGTTTGCTGCCCATCATCATCCATAAGTTCATCACCCTTCTTTATTCGAGTCATAAACCCATATACCCATCCGAGTCATGTTAGCATGCAGAATTGGCCAAGTCCACTTTTAAGTTGAGCATTAAAAGTAACAAACACTAAAGAATCAAATCATTTCCTGCATTGTTGTATTAAAAAGGCATCAAGCCTTCGATACCTTGTGCAACTCTAACCCTTTGGAGCTATTGCATTCCAACTGAAATGACTTGATGAAACCAGAATGACAGTGTCACTGTTTGTGCTCTATTGCCACAGTAAAGCATGTTTGATGTTATGAAGACATCTAATAAGTGTGACCTGATTTGTAGGTGTGCTTTGATCACAAACCCAGAAAAATCAGCAAACCTGGTATCTGCTCTCATCAAGTGAAACAGCATGGGTTTGATCAGAATAAGTAAGCACCTCTTTTCATAGTTTTGGTGGTGATTTGATGAGTGAAGTCTGCCATGACTTATGGCAAACACACACTGTCACTGAAGCTGTAAACCCCCCTGACACTGCCTTCATGTTTTCATTAGGTGCCTGGTCCATTTATTGAAGAACCCTACACTGAAGTACTCCAAAATTCGCCCATACACGCCACCGTGCCAGCTGGATCTGTGTAGGCACGCAGTGCGCTACGGCTGCCAGCGAGAGGATTTCTGTTTCTTTGCCCACAGCTTCGTCGAGCTCCAAGTGTGGATGATGCAGCGTGAGCAAGGTGGGCCCACAGCTCAACTGCAATAGTAGACCAGAAGTCCTACGCCTTTAGAGCTCTAACTCATTCATATTGGCAACTTTTCAGGTATTACACATGAAACTATTGTCCAGGAGGCAAAGAAGTTGTGGAATATTGAGCACAGCTCACGAGAACAGGTGCCTAGACATTTTCAACACTAATCACTTTCATGCTGATTAAACCTGTTAAATGGACCATGTTTGGAGTCTCCCATGGCTTTTCCTGTGTGTTGTTCCCTTAGGAGCTGCAGGCCGTCTTGAAGAAGTTCGGGCCTCCTAATCTTAAAATGCAGTTTGTATGTGGGCAATGCTGGAGGAATGGGCAACTCACCGAGCCCGACAAGAACAAGAAGTACTGCAGTGCTAAAGCCAGACACCTGTGAGTTTTTAACTTCACCATATTATAGTTTAGGTCATAAGTTTACATACGCCTGCAGAATCTGCAGCATGTTAAGTTATTTAGCACTGCCCTGAATAAACTATTTCACAAAACACAATAGTAACTGAATTTACACAGATGAACCATTTCAAAAGTTTACATACGCTTACATTTACGGCATTTGGCAGACGCCCTTATCCAGGGCAACTTACATTTATTTCATTTATATGTCTGAGCAATTAAGGTTAAGGGCCTTGCTCAAGGGCCCAACAGTGGCGGCTTGGCAGTGCTGCGATTTGAACTCACGACCTTCTGATCAGTAGCCCAACGTCTTAACCACTGAGCTACCGCTAAACTTGATTCTTAATACTGTGTGTTGTTACCTGGATGATCAACGACTGTTTGTTTTCTGATAGTTGTTCATGAGTCCCTTGTTTGTCCTGAGCAGTTAAACTGCCCACTGTTCTTCAGAAAAATCCTCCAGGTCCTGCTCATTCTTTGCTTTACCAGCATCTTCTGCATATGATGTTGTGATCCATCTTTTCACACTGAGGACAACTGAGGTGAATGTTTGCACCTTTTGTAATAGTCGTGTACGAGTCCCTCAATGTGAAAAGATGGATCTCAACATCATATAGCCCACTGTTGGAAAAGGGTCAAATATGCAGAAGATGCTGGAAAAGCAAAGAATGTGCAGGACCTGGAGGATTTTTCTGAAGAACAGTGGGCAGTTTAACTGCTCAGGACAAACAAGGGACTCGTGAACAACTATCAGAAAACATAAACACAGTCGTCCAGGTAACAGCACACAGTATTAAGAATAAAGCGTATATAAACTTTTGAACTGGTTCATTTGTGTAAATTCAGTTACTATTGTGTTTTGTGGACTATATGTAAACATTTATGTGAAATAGCTTATTCAGGGTGGTACTAAATAAAAAAACATGCAATTTTTATGATCCCTCATTATTTTTTTAAATTATTAACATTTTGCAGATTCTGCAGGGTGTATATAAACTTATGACCTCAACTGTACCTGACTGAATACCAACTGGCTTTATGCAGTGAGTAAAGTTTTAGTTTTGATGAAGTCATGTGTGGGGTTTTTTTTTTTTAAACTTTCCAGCTGGTCCAAAGACAGACGAGTGGTCCTGGTTAGCTCAGTCGAACGGCGGAAGTGGACAGAAGTTCGCCCTCTCCCAACAAGAAAGCCTGCACCTGCTCAGTTTGAGGTGAGCTTTATAGTGATGAGCACAAAATACAAGTAGTACTGAATTATAACATTATTTTTCATGCGAATATTTTCATGACATGTACTTTTTCCATCATCAGATTTGTTTGCATGTGGCTGCGGGCAAGAAATGTCAGTATATTGGGAACTGCACTTTTGCCCACAGCATGGAGGAGAAAGAACTATGGACGTTTATGAAAGATAACAATAGTAAGTCCACAAATGTTATCCTCATGATGTTTAATGAATTCTGCCATGTGCTCGACCAGTGATCCAAAGTTTCAGTTGTACAATCGGCCTTTTAGTAAAGTTATGTGTAAATGTTTGTGTAAGCCAAACCAAGCTAAAAATTCCCACCGGATTTACAACAGTTTTGGAAACGCTGATTTTCTTCAGGCTCACGTGTAGGGCTAAAATATATAAAGTTAATTACTTAGCCCACTGCTCTCCTATAACCAACGACGGAAATAGGTGCAGCGAAGGTTAATGCGTGTTTTAATATATGATTTAAATATCTGACTCCATTTAATTGATTATCTGACTCCAATAGAATAATCTTCTAGATAGTGCTAGAAGTGTTAGCACTCAGTGTTCTACTAATATTTACTCCTAAGCAGCTTCGAGTGAAGCTTTCATTAAAATGACGTTCCTACGTCAGAGACTTTCATATAGCTTCTTCATTAAACCATTATTTTGTTAGCTCAGAGGTTTCTATCAACGTGCAAACCTAGGCCTTTCTTATCTTACCTATCAGAGGTTCTGTTTAAACTTGCAAGTATTAGCCTTTACTTTTGGCTTGTCAGAGGTTGACCTTAAACGTGTCTAACGTATTATACACTTTTTTTAGTTTAAGAAGCTATTCATAATAAGAATACCAAACATAGACACAGAGTATTTAGAAATAGGATAACAAATGGATTTAATACGAGATCACAATTAAAAGATACATAAAATAGAGACAAGAGTGACTTACAGGATTACAGTCAGCGTCATGAACATAGGATGCACGATGAAAAGCATCTATGGCAAAAGGCCCTTCGGCTGTTACAAGCCTCCCTGATGTTACAAGTTTTTCATGGTATAAACTTCTGATGTTATAAGCTTCCTTCTCTCTACCAAGCAGATCCTCTTATATCCCTGACCCTCTTTGAAATGTATAGTGACCAGGATACCAAATGGAGATGAAACCATGTGTTTTATGGCAGGGTGGACCCCATGGTGTTTTATGGCAGGGTTGTCTCACTTTAAGGAACTGTATGTTAATTAAATTCCCGAGAATGAGTTCATGCAAACCAGGGGTGTGTGTGTGTGTGTGTGTGTGTGTGTGTAAAGAGCACATATTACAACATATATTGTAAATGTTATTTCCTAAACTATGATATTTATGATATCACCACATCGTTCCCCATGAACTATGGATACAAATGACACCAAACATGCCCTGAGGAATACTGTAATTAAACACAGTTTAGATAACCAGTTTTAGTTCACCTGGTATCTCTGAAACACATTCCTGATCATTTTAACCTTAATCACATTACTGCCACAATTTTAGAAATCTACTACACACGTGCACATATTGGTCATTCATAAATTGCAACGTGTGTTCCCAACACAGCTCATTTAATTAATACTAATAATATAAAAACTGGATTTCACAAAATTTTCTTTCTATTCCCTGACCAAGTGAACTAGCATGATGTGTTTTTGATAGAGACTCCAAATCTCTCCTATAAGTCACTCTGGATAATGGTGTCTGCTAAACACTGTAAAAGTGATTAAAAATAAGCAATTTAATCTCGACAGTACATTCCAGATATACAGTTGCAATCAGTTATTCAACCCCCATTGCAAATCAGGTTTATTGTCAAAATTTAGACTTTCAGCTGTTTGCAATGAACAAATCAAACAAAAGCAATTGAAATAGCTCAAACCATCGAAGTGGTTTCCCCAAATTCAACTGAAAATGCAACTTATAATGACTTCTCCAGTTTCATACCTCAAATTCCACCAAGGCTTGGTTGCAGAAGTAGTCCTGGAAGATTCTACAGGGCCATCACAGTCACCTGACTCGAACCCCACAGAAAATCTCTGGTGGGATTTGAAGAAAGTGGTTGCAGCACACAAACCCAAGAATATTACTGAACTGGAGGCCATTGCTCATGAGGAATGGGCTAAGATTCCTCAGGAGCGCTGCCAGAAGCTGGTGTCTGGCTATGCATCTTGTTTGCAGCAGGTCATAACAGCAAAAGGGTGCTCTACTAAACATGCCTGCCATGAAGGGGTTGAATAATTTTGAGACTGTAGAAGCCATTATAAGTTGCATTTTCAGTTGAATTTGGGGAAACCACTTGAAGCATTCGTTGTGTTGAACTATTTAGTTGCTTTTGTTTGATTTGTTCATTGCAAACAGCTGTAAATTTTGACAATAAA
Organism: Cranoglanis bouderius; assembly: GCA_023630585.1. Classification (NCBI taxonomy): domain Eukaryota; kingdom Metazoa; phylum Chordata; class Actinopteri; order Siluriformes; family Cranoglanididae; genus Cranoglanis; species Cranoglanis bouderius. The sequence continues at coordinate 18,691,734 of CM042551.1, forward strand.
CCTGATTTACAATGTGAGTTGAATAATTTTGATTGCAACTGCAAAAATGCAGTAATCCATGCACATTATATGATTTGAATTTGATCAAGTCGTGGTTTACATTAGTTAATGTAAATTTACCCACAATCAGGAGCACGATTTGGATATGAATGTTTTTGCAAATTTACAAGATTTTCATGAAGACCGAATTGCTTGGTTGAATGATTTACTTATGAGACCCATTTTGTGTGTGTGTGTGTGTGTGTGTGTAGTTGCAGATTTGGAGCAACTTTATGACAATTGGCTTCAGTCTCAGAAGCCAGGCAGTAGTGAAGACAGCTCAAGCAGTGCTGCTAAGGAGAACGGGAAGCAGATTCACATGCCCACAGACTATGCAGAGGAAGTGGTAAAGGAACAGACTGTATATTTGATACATTTTCTTTATTTCACCAATTATTTCTAAATACGATGCACCACAATCAAAGGAAACTGCAATTCCCATCACAGGAATGAGGCAGAAGGAGATGAACTTCCTGTGTGCCTGTGTAAAATTACGTGTTAACATGGTATCAGTGCTGTCATTTCTGTACCAGCCATCCTTTTTTTTTTTTTTTTAACCACACATTTAATCGCTCATGATGAACATTTTGTCTTTTCACTAGGCTAGCAACCACTGTTGGTTGTGTGGGAAAAACTGCAACAGTGACAAACAGTGGCAGCAGCACATCACCTCAGAAAAGCATAAGGACCGCATGTTCAACTCTGAGGATGACCAGAACGGCTGGCAGTATCGCTTCCCCACAGGATTTTTCAAAGTCTGTGAGCGGTGAGTTCAGTTTGAACCTACAGCATCCAAGTGCTGTCACAAACGTTGACGTGTATTTGATAAACGCATGTTTGCCGGTTACAGGTTCCTCAAGGGCACGTGCCCCGATGGAGAGCTGTGTACTATGGCCCACGGCGAGGAGGAGCTGAAGGAGTGGATGGACCGCAGAGAATTTCTATTGATGAAACTCGCCAAAGCCCGAAAGGATCACTTGATATCGCCAAACGATAACGACTTTGGCAAATATAGTTTTCTGCTTAAAGACATTAAGTAAACTTTAATTAATTCAAAAATGTGCCAGAGAACGTTTGAAAATCATGTGTCGGGAATACAGTATTGAAGTGGACGAGCTCCAGTGAAGCTCCCTACAGTTCAAGAGAGCACATAGCCCTCTTTTATTTTTTTATTTTTTTTTCTCTGGTTGATAATAATGGTAAACACAGAGCTGGAGCTGTGTCCTGCTAAATTATGGCTTCGGTAATTTTAACACAGAGAAAAAAAAAATCATGGTTAATGTTCCAGCTCAGTAAGTGTTACACAATGGGCCTCTCTTCAGATTCCTTGACTTGTCAGGCCAAAGACACCAAAGAAGAAAGAGTACAGTATAAATGATGATAATATTTGGTCACATGATCTTATGAGAGAATTTGTTGGATTGGTTTCCTGGATATAGTTTTATTTGCAGTGACTTTTTTTGTTTTGTTTTTGTTTTACATTTTTCTCCTTTACCTTTTCCATCACATAAATCTCTTTTACTTCCTGACATTATTTTATATTCCCTGGTCTTGGTATTGAATTGGCCTGTTGGTAATGGTAGTATATTACATTTATCATGTGACAGGAGCATGAGAAGTAATCGTTAAGCAGTATATGATAAATAAGTCGAGGGGAATTTCAACAAGATGGTTTTGAATACATTTTGTTGGAGTTTAGTTGTCTCATTGCCCTGAGAAGCTTAAATATATATATCTCTTAGCCATTTCTTTTTGGCACTTTTTTTTTTTGTCATTTCCTGCCTTTTTTTTTTTTTTTTTTTTTGTTTTTGGTTTTTTGTTTTTATATAAAGTTTTCTAGCTTTACTAGGTTCCTATTCTACATATGTTATGTTCTGATTTAATCACAGGCAACAGTCTTTGGAAAAATGAATCCTATTTATATTATTGAAACCTCTGTGACAGATGCACAAGAGCTAGTTGGTTAGATCAAACCAAGGTGCTGCACTTCCTTCCTTCTTTTAGTCTTTAATATAGCTGTGACAATTGTATGCACTTGGCAAACCAATCTCATTGTAGAAAAGCATATTTTATTGCCTTGTTTAGTGTTTTAAACACAATATTCCTTCCCAAACCCCCTGTACTGCCACATAAAACTCTCCACATAAATGCTTCATCCTACTATAAAGTGAAAGAAGTCACTCAGCACTTGAGATGGCATGAATAAATGATATGGCTGTGTATAGTTCAGTATTTAATATTGACATCCTGTTTCTCATTTAGCTGTGAGACACATGGGAGGAAGCAACACTGAAAAATATAATTGTTTTTGCATGGTTAAAGCATGTTTTTTTTTAAAGAACAATATATTAGGTATGTCCATTATAAGCCATACCCATGTCCAAGAAAGTGTTACTACTAAAATACAGGATCCCTAGTCCGCTAGACCAAAAAATAGCCGGTGTGTGTTCAGCTTTTCGTTCCAACCACGCAGGAGCACCTCATTCTGCTTGTTTGATCAGATCTTGGTTTTCAATCAGATATTTTTTGTGGTTGTATTTCAAATATATTTTCAAATGATGTCCTTGATTGACCTTGGGTCTTGTGTAGTCTGTGTCAAAGAGTTATCACTGAATCTGTGACTTAATCCATTTTTTTTTTTTTTACAGCATTGTGCCGTCCACCTTTACTGGTATTATCACTCCCTTGGGCCTCCTGTTGAGCATCATTTGTCCAGTTATATTTACGTTTTCCCACTTCATACGGGATAACTATGTAGAAAAGGGCTGTCGTTCTTAAACATTCACTTTAAGTTCATGATCACAGTTTTCTTTCAGATCCAAATAATTCTTTCTTTCAAGATTTTCGGATCTTATTACATTTTACAGTTTTATTCATCAAGCCTATTGAGAGTTGAGGTCCTTGCTGAAAAATGTCTGGAGATCTGAACACAGAACCTTCTGATCATGAGGTTAGAACCTTAACCAGCCACAGCAATTGGGAGTTGGATTTTATTTTTTTTAATTTTTTGCCTCTGTGCTTGACTGATTGAGATTGTGTGAATAAAACTGAACATGTTCATATTTGTAGTTCTTTTTTCCTGAATTCAACTGTTAGAACCAAACATTAAACCTTAATCTAGTCATAGAACCATCTTTTCAGAAGAACCTTAGAACTGTGACATTACTTGACGAAGTCTTTGAATTTACACAGAAAGAAATATTCATTTACAGGAATCTTTGTCAATCCTTGTTTTTAAGACGGCTATATGTAAGTGTCTATTGTTCTGGTTAGACGGTCACCTCGTACGTTAAATGATCCACACCAAGCCCCCGGCTTGATCCCAGTTGGATCCTGAGCTTCTTGGGTTACTGTCTTGAAAGTTTCTGTGCATATTCTCCACATGTCTGGGTTTCCTCCAATCTTTCAAAAAACATTCCATTAGGTAGTAGATTTGCTATATTAAATTGCCCCTAGGTGTGAATGTGTGTGCATGCTGCCCTGCGATGGATTACTGTCCCTTATAGAGTGAATTCCCGGCCCGTTTCCCAGTATAAGCTCCAGATCCACTGTGACCACGATTAAGATAAACCGGTTACTGGCGATGAACGTCAGTTACTTTTTGTGTGGAGTGCAGCACCACACAAAGCAACCCACCTTACCCAAAGTGCTCCAATGTTAATAAACATAGCCTTTCTTTGTCCGGAAAGCTTCATATCTAACTGTGTGAAAGTAAAAACTTTTTTGGTTCGGTCTCGTGAGATCCCAGTCCCAATGCACAGGTCCTTCAGTGTTGTTTGGGGCACATTTGAGACATTAGCATTTACATTACAAAGGCAATGTGGTGGTCGTATACAGGTGTATCTCTGACCACCTCAGAATGTAGTTCGAATTACTCGATCGTAATCTGATCACATTGTGTCCAGGATGCGTTTACATCTGGGTTTTTAAACTGTCAAGTGAAATCTGAACATGAAAACCTCCCCAGAAACACATTTATGCAAAGACTTATTAAGATCAAATCACACTTTATTCATTCATACAGGAAATCAGACAATTCACATCTTTTTTTTTTCCCCCCTCACAAATTTACACAGTCATTTTCAGCATGACAAATATGAAAGACCTATAAAAAATATTTACATATCCTTCATTTAATTCCACACATAAATGTGCTCAGCCACCATAACGAACACCTCTGGGCTCTTCCTGTTGTACCTCCACACACTGAGACCCAGTCACTGGCTTTCATCCATGATTGGCTTCTTAGCAGATCCGAGCTACAACAGCATCTAATGCTATGTGTCAAAATGACATGTATGTAGAAATTAAATACAAATCTAATTTCCGTGCTAAAAAAGTAGACGGCAGAGAGCATTAACCCCGCACCATGAATGAAATATTTAATCTGCACACATCTTTCTGATGGCATGTCAGAGACTAAATGTGTAATCGAAGGATCGAGTCACTAACTACAACTACACATGACTGATTTAATTCCCACATTAAATGGATTGTTGAATTAATACACAATAATTTTCCATCAAGCATGTGCAGTCATTGCACATATTGGCTTTACACCAGAGCCAGCTCTGGCTGAAAGTAGAGTTCTTCTAAAATAGCACAACAGAAAAAAATATCTGTACCCAAGGACATAATTTAGCAGATAAATAAATTTCACAGAAAAAACAATTAAAACACAGAAATGTACCAGTTTCACATTATAACAGGGTTCCACTGGACCACACAGTGCAAAAAAAAAACATTCAGACTAAGAAGACTTTAGAAGCAGCTGGACAAATACATGCGTTATCTTTGTTCTTCTGCGTTTGACCTGAAACCATTACAACAGGATGTTAACATAAGTGCGATATGTTTTGTAATATATAAAAGGAGCAAAAGAAATTTGATCCCTCCATGGATCACACCCAGCACTGGTTTTTCTAAAGAGAACAATTAGCTGTGGCTCTCAGTGCTGGTAGGAGCGAGTTTGCTCTTATGATCTGCCCGAGGAACACGGGCCGAGTACTGCACCAGGAGGAAAGGCTCTTTGGTTTCGCCCTCACCAACGATGCTCTCCTCATCCTCGGACTGAGTGAAGCGTTGCAGCCGCAAGTAGCACCAGCAGCCAAAGATCAGCGCTCCCAGAGCGGCAATAGCAATCAGCGTCACTATGATCGTCACAACGCCAGTGGTGGGGCTGTGGTCCATTATCGACATTTTCTGTGTAGAGGAGAATTCAGTCTTCTCTGATCTTTAAGATTCCTATGACGGGTCCTGGTAGAGTGTGGTCTTAAAGAATCTGGTTTTTAGAAGAGTAAAGCAAAATGACAGACTGTTACAGAGTGAAGCAGATGAAAGCTGCAGCAGCATGCATACTGAAGTACAATGGGCATTTGTATCTAATAATGCAGTTACAACAGCATAATGATGTAATTTATTCTAGCTTATATCACAGCATTCAGTAAATCCCTAAACCTAACCCTTTATTTACATGGAATTGCCAGCTTTTTCTCAGAAGTGGGAACTGCATAATTTTTTATTTTTTTTTACCTCTGTACATTCAAGGTACAAAGTGGGGGGAAAACATGGCCTCCACGTTCGTCTTTTGTTACCAACAAGCAAGCTAAGTGATGTATATTTTTCTCCTCAAAACAGCAAACTGTATAATCAATATTATAGATTTAACAAGATAATATGTAAAGTAACATTCAGCACAACTAATTTAACAGCAAGAAGTGCTACACTATATGGCCAAACGTACGTGGACACCTGTCCATCACACCTATATATCCTTGTTGAACATCTCAGTCCAGATTTAGTCCTGCCTTTGCTGTTATAATAAGCTCCACTCTTCTGGGAAGGCTTTCCACTAGATTTTGGAGCGTGGCTCTGGGGGATTTGTGTTCATTCAGCTACAAGAGCATTAGTGAGGACGTAAGGGGGTGCAGCCGGTGTTCCAGTTCATCCCAAAGGTGTTCAGTGGGGTTGGGGTCAGGGCTCTTAAGGTCAGGGCCTTGTAGTTCCAGGGAAATTGTAATACTACAGCATATAAAAACATTCTACACAACTGTGTGCTTGTAACTTTGAGGCAAAAGTTTGGCGAAGATACACACATGGGTGTAATGGTCAGGTGTCCGCATACTTGTGGCCATATAGTGTACTTTGTTTACTGTTGATGCTGTGAGCAGCCATGTTGGTTTGACGTCACGAGCTGTGACTCGGAGGACGTTCAGGAGAGTTCCTGAGGGGGTGTTTTCTTTCTTTCTTCGGATATTTTTTCCCTAATAGGAAGTCAGGAATTACGAGTTAAGACCTCTAGTTGAATGCAGCGCAAGAAAATCACACATGCACCGTTATGAAAGGCTTTAAAAGCACAACAACTGGCTCTTAACTAGAATACATCGGTTGTTTATGTAGGCGTTATGGAAACGAAGCTCCAGTGAATCAGTATACAGCGTAGTTGTGTTTCTGAGCTGCAGCATCCTGAGAACAGCATTACAGATCCGGTTAAAGTGCAATAAAAACACGTGAAAATGACAACATCTTGTGCAAAAGCAGAACGGAAACGAGTCACACCTGCAACTACTGCAAAATGACCCTTTAAAGCAATGCATACTGTACATCACATTACACGTCGTTTCATGGTGAAGAGACCACTCACCATTTCATCAAGCCTGATTAAGCATGTCCAAACGCTCTGATGAGTCATGATCCCAAACCGATCCACTGTTCTCGTCAAGTGATATCGCGGAAAAACCAGACACCGTCAACAACAAATACATTTCCCCCCACCAAAAAAAATAAATAAATGAAACGCAAGCGCGTGAGTGAGCCGTCACTTGACAGGAAATGAGATCACAGCTGCAAATCTGCACCCAGCCAATCAAACACTGGAATGCTCTTTAACCAACAGCAGAAGAGATTGCATGTGAGTTGAGTGTTTTGCATACACTTCTGCATAACTGTTCACCTCTAGTTTTGATTCAAATGTAGCTGAAATGGTACAAACGTATGTGGACACCTGACCATTCTTCCCCAAACTGTTATCACAAAGTTGGTAGCACATAATTGTATTGAATGTCTTTGTATGCTGTAGCATTACAATTTCCCTTCACTGGAAACCTGTTCCAGCATCACAACGCCCCTGTACACAAACTGAGCTCCATGAAGACATGGTGTGTTAAGGTTGGTGTAGAAGAAATCGAGTGTCCTGCACGGAGCCCTGACCTCAACCCCACTGAACACCTTTGGGATGAACTGGAACTGGAGCCTCCTCACCCAACATCAGCGCCTGACCTCAACGTCACTAATGCTCTTGTGGCTGAATGAACACAAATCCCCACAGCCACGCTCCAAAATCTACTGGAAAGCCTTCCCAGAAGAGTAGAGCTTATTATAACAGCAGGTGTCCACAAACTTTTGGCAATATAGTGTATATCAATAAATTAATATGAAGTAAAAATAAATAAATAAACAAGGAGGTTTCATTTACTTTGTCAGTGTATTATGACGAGTGATTTGGTCTCATAGCTATACTTTATATGGTTGATGGGGAAAGTTTGCATTCCAGAATTTTGAATATATTTTACAGTTTATCTACAAATAATAATAATAATAATAAAATCCAAGAAGTTAAAAATAAAACCTGTGGGTATACCCCAATGACTGTATGCTCTGCAACAAGACAACAATCCAAAACATAAGGCAAAATTAACAGAAAAATAAAATGCATATAATCAAAAGCAAGAAGTCAGATTTGCCATAGGACTTCTTCTCCAGACCTGATTTGAAGAAGGAAGTTATAACCAATGCCTGTCATTGGTTATAACAGAAGAAGAATGGGCAGAAGAAGAATGACTAAGCAGTCTGGCAAGTTAGAAATGGAGAATAGAGAATAAAATAAAGATGGTGGTGATATGGTATTGTTGATGGTGATATTAGATGGGAAGTCCATGATCATATACAGTGGGTATAGAAAAGAATCACCCCCCTTTAAAATAATCACATTTTGTTGCTTTTCAGCCTGAAATGAAGACGGACACAGTTTTTGTTTTATCCAGCTGTATTTACTCAGTGCAACTTATAACATCCAGGTGAAGGACATAACACCAACATGTCACAAAAAAAAAATTTTTAATAAAAAAACAGAATCACTGAGTTGGAAAAAGGATCACCCCCTTGCTTTAATTTGCCTTAATTAAAAGTCATAAATTCTGACAAAAATTCATGACATCTTTGTCATAAATTCCTGCAACTGCTTCAGAGTTGCTGTAGGCCTCTTGGTAGCCTCTCTGACCAGTTTCCTCCTGGCTCTTTCATCCAGTTTGGAGCGACATACTGAGGGTCTGTGTTGTACCAAATACCTTCCACTTCTTAATAATAGACTTCACTGTGCTTCTAGGCATTGATAAAGCCTTTGAAATTTTTTTGTATCCATCTCCTGACTTGTGCCTATCCACAACTTTATCCTGGACATCTTTTGACAGTGCCTTGCCACCCATAGTTGATTGTTTGCTTCAGTTGCACTACAAAATGCTCCAGGAAAGCTCTTTTCATGCTGAGCTAATCAAAATGACCACAGCTGATCACAGTTGAAAGTCAAATGGCTTTGTATGCCATTGAGAAGGTGATTAGCTGCACCTGATTGAGTGTGAAAGTCATTTTTAGAAGGGGGGGGGGGTGATCCTTTTTTCCAACTCAGTGATTCTGATTTTTACTTTTTAAATTTTTTTCTGACATGTTTGCGTTATATCTTTCACTTGGATGTTATAAGTTGCACTGAGTAAATACAGCTGGATAAAACAAAAACTGTGTCCGTCTTCATTTCTGGCTGCAAAGCTATGAAATGTGATTATTTTAAAGGGGGGTGATTCTTTTCTATACCCACTGTGTATGTTCTCCTTTACAACATCAGAAGGATTCATCCATTTCTATCCATACAGGCCACTCGGGTGCTGATTCAGTCTCTCTCTCTCTCTCTCTCTCTCTCTCTCTCTCTCTCTCTCTATATATATATATATATATATATATATATATATATATATATATATATATATATATATATATATATATATTATATATATATATATATATATATATATATATATATATATATATATATATATATATATATATATACACACACAGTATCTCACATAAGTGAGTACACCCCTCACATTTTTGTAAATATTTTATTATATCTTTTCATGGGACAACACTGACGAAATTACACTTTGCTACAATGAAAAGTAGTGAGTGTATAGCTTGTATAACAGTGTAAATTTGCTGTCCCCTCAAAATAACTCAACACACAGCCATTAATGTCTAAACCGCTGGCAACAAAAGTGAGTACACCCCTAAGTGAAAATGTCCAAATTGGGCCCAAAGTGTCAATATTTTGTGTGGCCACCATTATTTTCCAGCACTGCCTTAACCCTGTTGGGCATGGAGTTCACCAGAGCTTCACAGGTTGCCACTGGAGTCCTCTTCCACTCCTCCATGACGACATCACAGAGCTGGTGGATGTTAGAGACCTTGCACTCCTCCACCTTCCGTTTGAGGATGCCCCACAGATGCTCAATAGGGTTTAGGTCTGGAGACATGCTTGGCCAGTCCATCACCTTTACTCTCAGCTTCTTTAGCAAGGCAGTGGTCGTCTTGGAGGTGTGTTTGGGGTCGTTATCATGTTGGAATACTGCCCTCCAACCCAGTTTCTGAAGGGAGGGGATCATGCTCTGCTTCAGTATGTCACAGTACATGTCAGAGTACACTCCCCAGTGCCGGCAGCACTCATGCAGCCCCAGACCATGACACTCCCACCACCATGCTTGACTGTAGGCAAGACACACTTGTCTTTGTACTCCTCACCTGGTTGCCGCCACACACGCTTGACACCATCTGAACCAAATAAGTTTATCTTGGTCTCATCAGACCACAGGACATGGTTCCAGTAATCCATGTCCTTAGTCTGCTTGTCTTCAGCAAACTGTTTGCGGGCTTTCTTGTGCATCATCTTTAGAAGAGGCTTCCTTCTGGGACGACAGCCATGCAGACCAATTTGATGCAGTGTGCGGCGTATGGTCTGAGCACTGACAGGCTGACCCCCCACCCCTTCAACCTCTGCAGCAATGCTGGCAGCACTCATATGTCTATTCTGCAAAGTCAACCTCTGGATATGATGCTGAGCACGTGCACTCAACTTCTTTGGTCGACCATGGCGAGGCCTGTTCTGAGTGGAACCTGTACTGTTAAACTGCTGTATGGTCTTGGCCACCGTGCTGCAGCTCAGTTTCAGGGTGTTGGCAATCTTCTTATAGCCTAGGCCATCTTTATGTAGAGCAACAATTCTTTTTTTCAGATCCTCAGAGAGTTCTTTGCCATGTGGTGCCATGTTGAACTTCCAGTGACCAGTATGAGAGAGTGTGAGAACGATAACACCAAACTTAACACTCCTGCTCCCCATTCATACCTGAGACCTTGTAACACTAACGAGTCACATGACACTGGGGAGGGAAAATGGCTAATTGGGCCCAATTTGGACATTTTCACTTAGGGGTGTACTCACTTTTGTTGCCAGCGGTTTAGACATTAATGGCTGTGTGTTGAGCTATTTTGAGGGGACAGCAAATTTACACTGTTATACAAGCTGTACACTCACTACTTTACATTTTAGCAAAGTGTCATTTCTTCAGTGTTGTCCCATGAAAAGATATAATAAAACATTTACAAAAATGTGAGGGGTGTACTCACTTTTGTGAGATACTGTATATCTATATACACGCACACACATGCACACACACCACACACACTGATCAGCCATAACATTAAAACCACCTGCATAATATTGTGTAGGTCCCCCTTATGCCGCCAAAACAGCTCTGACCCGTCGAAGCATCGACTCCACAAGACCTCTGAAGGTGTGCTGTGGTATCTGGCACTAAGATGTTAGCAGCAGATCTTTTAAGTCCTACAAGTTGTGAGGTGGGGCCCCCATGGATCGGACTTCATCGATCGGTTTCTCCAGCATGTCTCACAGATGCTCGATTGGATTGAGCTCTGGGGAATTTGTCAACACCTTGAACTGTTTCTCAACACCTTGAACTTGAACAGTTGGTCATGTTCCTCAAACCATTCCTGAACAATTTGGTAGGCACTACCACTGCATACCGGGAACACCTCACAAGACCTGTCGTTTTACAGATGCTCTGCCCCAGTTGTCAAGCCATTACAATTTGGTCCTTGTCAAAGTCGATTGCCTTACATTTGCCTATTTTTCCTGCTTTGAGAACTGTTCACTTGCTGCCTAATATATCCCACCCCTTGGCAGGTTCCACTATAACAAGATAATCACCTAATTCACGTCACCTGTCAGTGGTTTTAATGTTATGGCTGATTGGTACCATATTCATTCAGTAATGAAACTATTAGAGCTGAACAATGCATTAGGTCAGTAGGTGTCCACATACACATACAGTTGTTATTTTGCAATTTAATCATTTAAAAATATTCACTGTTGCTTCTCAAAGATGTCTGAGGACAGCACAAACAGCAGTGCATATATAAAAATTCAACTGCAAATTTACAGTTGTATAAGACAACAACAGTGTAATTTATAATCTAAATTACTCTAAATGTGCACAATAATATTGTTTATAAATAATATTGTGAATTTGTCTATTTATTAAAGCCATAGAGTTTAGTATAATAACTATTGCACATCCATGAAGTATACAGTGTGTGCCTTTCAGACACAGTTGAGTTTAGAGGGAGGAGCTCCAGTGTTCTTGCTGGAAACCACGTGACTGAACGCGGAACTTCAGTAAAGCCTCGGAAATGTCATATTAACCAGCTGCTGGACAGATTAACCATCTCCAATCTGTCGTGTGACTTAACTACACAAACCGTAAGTACAATGGTTTATTATGAGAATGATATGATTAGACGTTTTTGATATAAATTACAACCGAATTGGGTTAAGTTTCGTTTTGACTAGTTGTTCTGGAGGCAGAAATAATGGCGGCTTCAAGCGCTGAAATTAATAATGAGATTTATAATAGTTAATTCGGTCCGTATGTAATATAAGATGCCAGCTACTATGTGTGTGTGTGTGTGTGTGTGTGTGTGTGTGCGCGTGCGTTTCCAGACTGTCCCGATGGCGAGCGCTCCACCTATGGAGTCCTCTGTGCCAGTGGGCTTTCCAGCTCCACCGTCTTATGATGAAACTATGGGCGCAGGAGGCCATTACCCACAAGGCACTGCGGCTCTTCCTCCTTCGGTCCAGAAGGCTGCAGCTCCTTATCCAGCACAGGCATATACACAAATGTATCCGCCCCCTCAACCTTTACCCCCTGCGGCAGGCCCACCCATGGGTGAGGAGACTCTCTCTCTCTCTCTCTCTCTCTCTCTCTCTCTCGCACACACACACGCTCACTCACTCACTCACTACCTCGTTCACTCAGTCATTACCTCATTCACTCACTCACTCACTCATCATTCACTCAGTACCTCACTCACCACCTCACCCACTCACTCACTACCTCATTCACTCACTCACTCACTCACTACCCCTCACTCATTTACTCAATTACCACCTCATTCACTCACTCACTCACTCACTACCCCTCACTCATTTACTCAATTACCACCTCATTCACTCACTCACTCACTCACTCACTCCACTACCTACATCATTCACCCATTTTCTCTTTCTAACTCACTTTGAATTCGTACGAGTGTCAACATTAAAAGGTACATTTGTGTCACCTAAGTAACAATTTATAAAAAGAGAATTTGCCTTGAAAACGTGCAAAAGTTTTTGACCTCATGTAGAAACTTTTTGTGCAATAATTAGAGTGTGTGATTTGGGAGAACTGTACCAACTTTTTATTTATGTAATAGGTGTAATGCTTCCGTTGCCATAACAACAAATTATACGTTCATTGTTTATTAAGGATTAGGTTGTACAAGATCCATATATTTTACTAAATGATAAATAATGGCTGCTTTAGCCCTTCTTCTGGTAAATTGAGTTCCGATGAAAGATATCTCTTCTATCTGCCGATATAAGACTCCTTTTAATAATCCTGTGCAACCTGGTAGTGGCAAATTACCCCAGAACCCTGTGTACATTTAATCCTGTCTGAATAGGGCTTGAGACTTGAGTATTCTTTCAGGTTCTGAATCCTGACAGAGTATTATGTATCTTATCAGACTAAGTGTAAGTGTAAACATAAAGTCAGACTAAGTGTAAGTGTAAACATATAGAGCATTTGGACACTAGGCCTTATACCAAGTTGCACACAGTATATATCGTACGTATATTATTTGTTTAATCTAGTGAGCTTAATCAGTTTCTGCAAGTGCAAAGTGTAAAAGGGTTGTGTGTGTGTGTGTGTGTGTCTGTATAAGTGGAAAATATAATCAGCTATTTCTGTCAATTTAGTTTCTCGTGAAATGATGTTGTGTTGTGGTTTTCCTCACAGCAGCATAGAGGAACATGCCATGGCATGGTTGGTCTCACTGTGCACTTCCTGTGATTTTTGATTTGATAGTTTAAGATCTTTCAAATCCAAGTCGTCTTCAGTATTAGGCAAACTTTCATTTTGGCCATATAGTGTAGGAGGTGATGACTAGCTTTCATTTGTGTTTTCCCCCCCCCCCCCCCCTTTTTTCTCTCTGTCTTTCTCTCTCTAGATGTAAATATCAGGAAATGAAAGCTGAAATTCGTCTCATGTTAATCTTTTGATCTCAAACCCGAAATGTCTTCACTGTATAGCAAGAACAAAATAATTGGCCTTGTTGTTCCAATATTTTCAGAGGGGACTTTTTTTTTTTGGTTGAGCCATTAAGAACAATTGCCATAGTGGTTTTTATACATTGCTTTATTGCTGTATTAATTCATGCTGCTATCCTCAACCCAAATATTCAGCCTGCTGTCACTTATTTTTGCTGTTTTATATTAAGCACCTGAAATAAATAAGAAAAGCCTGATGATTTATCAGTGATGACGTCCTATATTTTTCTGGTTCTGACGCTGGTCTTGTCGGTTAGTTTCAGTGCAGACGGTGTACGTGCAGCCGACTGCGTTTGGAGACGTTCCAGCGCAGACATGTTGCCCGGTGTGTTCTCAGATTGTGGTAACCCGACTGGAGCATAGTTCAGGCACCATGGCCTGGCTGGTCTGCGCAGGCCTGTGCATTATTGGGTATGAAACATCTGTAAATAAATAAGCTCCTTCAGGAATATGTTTGCTCAGGATGTAAGATTTTTTTTTTTTTTTAATGTTCCTGTGCTCCATGTGTCTTTCATTACAGCTGTATGTACGGGTGTTGCCTGATCCCCTTCTGTGTGGATGGCTTAAAGGATGTGACGCACTTTTGCCCCAATTGCAACAATGCCATCGGTGCATTCAAGCGGCTCTGATGTGGTAACAGGAACTGAGCACATATCTACTGTTTTACAAACTTTTGTACTTTCAACATTCCTTGTGTTCCTTGTTACTGCAAATGTATAACTTCCTTCATAATGTTACTTAATTCTGACATATCAAATTTTAATAAGCATCATAATTGAATCTACAATCCCAATTCCCAAAAAAGTTGGGACAGTATGGAAATTTTTGAAAATTTGAATTTGAAAATTCAACTCACCCTGTACTATATTGAAAACACATTATTTGATGTTTTACTTTGTGAATTTATTTGTGAAAATATACACTCATTTCAAATCTGATGACTGCAACACACTCCAAAAAAGTTGGGACAGTCGACTGTTTACCACTGTGTAACATCACCTTTTCTTTTAATAACACTTATTAAGCGTTTGGGCACTTATTAAGTGTTATTAAGTGTTTGGGTGGCGGTGCTTCCGGACAGTGTTGATGTATGGCTTCTGCTTTGCATAGTAAAGCCTTAACTTGCATCTGTGGATGCAGCGGTGAATGGTGTCAACTGGCAAAGTTTTACCAAAGTATTCCCGAGCCCATGTCAGGATATCCATTACAGAATCATGATGGTTTTTAAGACAGTGACGTCTGAGGGATCGGAGATCATGCGCATTCAGAAGTGGTTTTCGGCCTCGCCCTTTACACACCGAGATTTGACCAGATTCCTTGAATCTTTTAATTATATTGTGCACTGTAGAAGGTGAAATGCCCAAAATCCTACCGATTTGTCTTTGAGGAATGTTGTTCTCAAAGTGTTGGATTATTCGCTGACGCATCTGTTGGCAGATTGGCGATCCTCGACCCGTCCTTGCTCTTGACGGACTAGGCCTTTTTTAGAAGCTCCTTATATACTATGATTAGACGATTGCCTCACCTGTTTCACATTACCTTCTTGTCACATCGCTATTGGCCCTAAATTGCGCCTGTCCCAACGTTTTTGGAACATATTCCATGCATCAATTTCAAAATAAACGTTTATCTTCAAAAAACTATGCAGTTGATTAGGTAAAACGTCAAATACCCTGTCTTTATACATTTTTTGTTTAAATACAAGTCAAAAGTACATTTACAAATCACTCCTCTTTGTTTTTATTAGCATTTTCCATACTGTGCCAACTTTTTCGGAATTGGGGTCGTACATCTTCTACTTTCTTTGGATTGTCTACCTTTACAATAATACAAAATGTTACACTATAGAAAAATGAAGAGGTGTAAAGATTTACTCCATGTGTAGAACCTTAGTGTAAGCTAAAATATTGTTAAAGCCATTATTTGTTTAAAAACAAATGTTTGTCACTAAAAAAAGGAAACCGCTAAATCATGTTTAACACACTGGTTGTATAATTAGCTTAATTACGTTTTCATATTGGCATTACCTGTGCGGACCGGATATGTTAAGGTGCGCTCTTAGACCGTTCACTCCTGCCAAAAAGGTGAATAAACTATATAAAAGTGCCTTATCAAATTTTCTTCTGTTGTAAAAGTAATGATAAATCCATGTCTCGCAGCACTTCTATTTAGAGCTTTTATTTTTCTCTTTTGTTCACTCCAGTCTTATAAAAGTGTGTTTTGGCACATTGTTACACAGTATGTTTATTCAAAGTTTTATATGTACTTTTATTGTCAGTATCTGAAATAAATATGTCACACACAAGATTAATAAACAAAGTATTAGAAACCTCAGTACCAATGTTTTTTTGTTTTTTTTTTTAAATCAGAAATCCAAAACATACCATCGTAGCATAATGTTGTTCTACAATATTCTATAAAATACTCCAGTTCATTATGGCAAAGTTTGTTGGAGGTCTTCAACTTCGTATTTCCACATTTTCCTGTGCACAGCTGCATTATCTGATAGATCTGCCATCTTCACTGCGCGAACCACTGGCTCCGGACTATGTGACTGGATGACGCCCATGACCATCACGTATTTCCCTGTGGGTGGAAATATACAATCTGTGTTTCTGATCACACGCACTGTGGTTCTACAATCATCCTGCTTTTTTGTTGTTGTTGTTGTTATTCAAAACTACAATACAAATGATTAGGTTCCGAAAAAAACCCACAATACATGTACAATCTTTATAACAGCGCTATACAGTGAGGGGAAAAAAAGTATTTTGTGTTGTCACCTTCTCACCAAGCTGCTTGGCGATGGTCTTGTAGCCCATTCCAGCCTTGTGTAGGTCTACAATCTTGTCCCTGACATCCTTGGACAGCTCTTTGGTCTTGGCCATGGTGCAGAGTTTGGAATCTGATTGATTGATTGCTTCTGTGGACAGGTGTCTTTTATACAGGTAACAAACTGAGATTAGGAGCACTCCCTTTAAGAGAGTGCTCCTAATCTCAGCTCATTACCTGTGTAAAAGACACCTGGGAGCCAGAAATCTTGCTGATTGATAGGGGATCAAATACTTTTTCCCCCACTGTATTTTTTCTTAATATGAAAAGTGATGAGTTATGATTCCCAATGGTCTAAAAAAAAAAAAGTAGGTTCCCGTTCATTTGTGTCATATTGGGATGAGTCATTCCAAGAACACACCAGTCTGAGTGGTCTGGACTACAACCTGTATCACAAATCCGCAGTGCAGGTTGTAATAATGGTGTACATGAGATGAGGTTTACCGGAGATCGGAAAGAACGAAATCAACAACGCGTACGTTAATCGAAAACAAGAATGTACATAATGTAGTCGTCTCAGAATATATAATTGTTGAATGCAAAGGTTTGTGCACGCGATCAGATTTAATTCGTGCCAACGCACCATTTAGCACTCCCTCCAGGATTTCGCAGAAATGAACGCAAAATCAAGCGAACTCCTTAATATTCAGAGGAGCTTGTCATTTTTCAAAATTACTGCAGATTTTCAGTAGATTTGGGGCAAGACATGATGAAGGACCAAACCTGCAGAAATTAAAAATAAATAAAAAGATAAAAAAAATCTTGTATGATAATTAGGTGGGTTGGTCTTGCTTACCATTGGTTCATCGCAGATGGTTGAGAGCTCAGCTAAAAAGGCTACCAGGAGCTACTTACCTTCCACCATGCTGCGCCATGCTATTCCCGATAGTTCTTTCACATACACCAAACAACTTAGCAATGTTTCCAGAAGTGTGACCCACTGAGAGATAAGTTTCAGTAGTACTTATAGGAAGCAAATAAGATGGACGTCCCACCGTAGCTCCCTCTGACTCGTACAGATTTTGAAAATGCAGGGAAATATTTTGCGGAGAGCCGAACAACTCGGGCTGTACTTCGACATTCATATGGGCATACAGCTCTCCTAAAACATCAGCAAGCCCCTCTACTCTAAATAACATGTAGTCATTTGATGCGTCATATCGACTCCATTTGCCAAGTTGCGCAAATCTCTAGCCATTTGTGAAGCATCCACCACATGAAAGCTACGACCTGACGTCACTCCAATACAACAGCACTCCAGCACACGTTTCAATCTGCGATGAACCAATGGTGAGCAAGACCGACCCACCTAATTATCATACAAGACACAGAAATGTAAGAATAAATACAAAAAGAAAGAAAGAAAAGTTGCAATAAGTAAATGTATAAATATGGAAATAAATACACGCAGGAATAAATAAATATAAAAAAATAAATAAATTAACGCATAAATAAATACATATAAAAATAAATGGAATAAATAAATAAAAGTTAAAAAGAATAAAAATACATTAAAAAATAAATACCAAACATAATAAATGAAGGAAAAAAGTAATACAAAAATAAATTTAGGTTTAAATTTAATTAAAATGAATTATATTTGTTTTATCAAGTCATTTATTTTCCTATTATTACATTTATTTATTTATTTATCTATTTATTTATTTTTCATTTCTGCAGGTTTGGTCCTCCATACGGCATGTGGCACAAAAATCTCTGCAAGTTGCATCGCAAATTTTGAAAAAAAGTCGCAGCAAAATCAAGCTTTTTTGGCCGCAACAATCACACACACACACACACACACACACACACACACACACACACACACACACACACACAAAAAAAAACTGTACAGACTGATTTAGTGTAAATTAGTAGTAAACTGTAGTCTGTTCATCACCACAGGTAACAAAAAGACTCCAGCATCTTTTGTATCACCTGCACAATGGAAAACAGTTCTTACTAAACTTTAAACAAGCAGTTCTCATGGCCATTACTCTAAAACTGCATCAGTTCCTATCAGGAAGATGGATTAACTCTGGTAGAATGGACAAGATGCTTACTGTGGGATTTGGAATATTCACACACTACAATACTCCAACAACAACAACCGCCACAAACCCAACTACATACGCTGCATTTGACTTACCTCGGATATGAGAAGTCAGCACTTGGCACGTACACTATATGGGCAAAAGTTTGTGGACATCTGACCATCACACCCGTATGTGCTTGTTGAACATCCCATTCCAGATTTATTCCCCCTTAGCAGTTATAATAAGCTCCACTCTTCTGGGAAGACTTTCCACTAGATTTTGGAGCGTGTCTGTGGGGATTTGGGTTCATTCAGCTATAAGAGCGTTAGTGAGGTCAGGTACTGATGTTGGGTGAAGAGGCTCCAGTTCATCCCAAAGGTGTTCAGTAGGGTTGAGGTCAGGGGTCTGTGCAGGACACTCAAGTTCTTCGACACCAAACTTGGCAAAGGTCTTCATGAAGCTCGCTTTGTGCACAGGGGCATCGTCATGCTGGAACAGGTTTGTGAAGGTTCCAGCATACAAAGACGTTCTAGAAAATTGTACGCTCCAAACTTTGTGGTTTGGGGAAGAACATATGGGTGTAACGGTCAGGTGTCCACAAAACGTTGGCCATATAGTGTATGTTATAAGGAACTACTTGTGTATATACAGTAGAACTCATTTAAAGGTGCTCATAAGAGGTGCTACTGTGAGCAGCCATGTTGATTTGACGTCACTTGCTGAACTCGGTGTACAGGAGAGTTGCCGAGTTTTCTTTCCCCCGAGACTAATGTCGGAAATTACGAGTTACAACGTTAAGTCGAATGCACTACTACTACTACTACTAACCAGGGCTGAGGCAGGGTTTTCCTCTCGGGATGTTGTTAACACTGGTGATGTGGAAGTTGCCCGTCTCGTCCAGAAGCAGTACAGAGTTTTGGTCAGTGTGCGCTTCCACCACTGTGCCCTGCATCCACACCACCGACACCGTTAACGTCCCGCCCCCGCTGCCCAGTCTCCGGATGCTCAGCTCCGTCTTTCCGCTCCCCACAGTGCACCCTTTCGCCTCTCTCAGCTGGCTGGACAGAACTTTTACCGGAGGCCTTCTCGGCTTTTCTCCATGACTACTCGATACATTCGCAGCTATCATTCTACTGCCAGCGTCCATAACACAACCGGACCACCGCCAGAGAGGGGAAAAAAAACAAAAGCAAAAAACGCGGGAGCTACTTTGGTTGCGAGTATGAAGGTTTAACCAATCAGAGTGCAGAGAACGGCGACTAGCCAATCCCAGCGCTCTGTCTTAACCCCCCCCCCCCCCCCCCCCAAAAAAAAAAAAAAAAAAAACAACAACTTCCGGATATGATACGACTGCATTCATTTTTCATTTCAAAATAAAAGTTCAAAATCGGCATACATCAAAATAGAGTGCTGCAGGAATGAGAAATGAGTTAGGATTTTAACACTTCCGGTTCCATCGTCGAAAGTCAGTGGGTTTTTTTTTTTTTTGAATGGGTTTTTGATTAAATGCCTGAAATAAGGTTTCCAACTTGTAGATTTATCAATTTATAGTATTTTCCAATTGTAAAATACTATAAGTTCATTCGTGAAGATTATTTTGATGAACAAAACGTGTAAGAATCATAAACTTTTGCTGGTCACAGAGCTTATTTTGTGTGCAATAATCTAGTGAAAGTGACATGTGAAGGCCAATGTATGGTAGCCCATACTTGGAATTTATCCTCTGCATTTAACCCATCCAAGTTAATGCACACACATTAGGAGTTGTGAGTAGTGAACACACACACTACAAACCATGAACACACCCCGAGCAGTGGGCAGCCATTTTTGCCACGGCGTTAAGTTAAGTTGAGGGTTAAGGGCCTTGCTCAAGTGCCTAACAGTGGCAGCCTGGCAGTGCTGGGATTTGAACTCACGACCTTCCGATTGGTAGCCCAACTCCTTAACCACCGAGCTACGCTAATGGAAAGATCCTTTTGGCTTTTCGTTGAGGGAACCAGGGTGATGCTAACGTCCAGGTTGGCCTACAAAAATACATCATCCCTGCAGCACTCTAAGGGCTTTTCACTCTTCAAATACAACCCCAATTCCAAAAAAGTTGGGACACTGTGTAAAATGTAAATAAAAACAGAATGCAATGATTTGCAAATCTCACAAAACCATATGTTATTCACAATGGAACATAGAAAACATATCAAATGTTTAAACTCAGGAAATGCACCATTTTAAGAAAAAAATACGGTAATTTTGAATTTGATGCCCACAACATGTCTCAAAAAAAGTTGGGATGGGGAAATAAAAGGCTGGAAAAGTAAGTGTTACTAAAAAGAAACAGCTGGAGGAACATTTTGCAACTAATTAGGTTAATTGGCAACAGGTCAGTAACATGATTGGTAAGAGTATCTTAGAGAGGCGGAGTCTCTCAGAAGTAAAGATGAGATGGAATCTGGATGGAAACATATGCTGCTCTAAAACCTGTATATACATTTCATCATTGACAAAAGAATAACCTGGATACTTTCTTGTGTGTATGCGCATACATGCTGAGACAAAGTCACAAGTGAAGTATGTTCTCAATATTTGCCATAAATACCACTGTCTTACCTTCCTTTTCTTCTTCTTGCCTTATTCACATGTTGGACCTCATGCAGTCCTTATGGAACTATCTGCATGACCGCTTGTGACTACAGTGACTACCTTGAGTTTGGTTCCTTCGTTAGCGTGTCTAACCCTCTCAATCTGTCTTGGCGCTTTGAGCTTTTCACATCACCCTGTGGGCCTCTGTGCTAGAGGGTGATGAGTTCAGAGGTGTTTGTTGGACTGCTAGGTCAGGCTTTATTAAGCAATTTGGCCAGATGCACAGACAAAGTTGACCCTGACTGAGGAGGCCAAAATTTCACCATCTATTTGTAACAGCAGATCTGCTTGGGGAGGAAGCTGTCAGGTTGTTCCAACAACTAGTGAAAGCAACAGTAGAAACCAAGGTTGTGCCGGCAATTTTGGGCCCTAAGCAGGATTACCTTGACCATGGATGGGGGCTTATCCTTAGGTGCCTTTCCCTCTTCTGCCTACTAAGGCCCACAGGCTCCTGCACCAATTAGGATTCACACAATGGCAAAAAAAAAAAAAACCCACCAACAACAACTAAAAGTTAGATACAATGGAAAAAATTATAAACCAAACTAAAACCAAATCTAAAAGCTTGGCAATTTCACTCCCACTCCACCAAGCTAAATGGTTTTGTCTTCCTGCTTTGCTTGCTACTCCAATTATGGGGTACCTGTCTTGAGGCACACAAGCTCCTGTACAAGTTCAGGATTCTACCTATGTGGTAAACACTATGGCAAAACCAGCAGCAAAACTAAAACAAGAACTAGTCACTGTGATAAAGACTAAGGCCTAGGTATTCAAACCTTTTACTTTCTTGCTACCTTAATCACAGGGCACAAATCCTGAGACACACAATCTCCTACTTCTGCTTACTGAGGCCCATAGGTGCTTGGGCTAGTCAGGATTGTACCACTGAGGTAAACACTATGGCAAAAGCAGTGAAAAACCTAAAGGCTAGGCACAATGGCTCAATTCAAGGAAAGACTGAAATATAGGTACTTGAACTTTCTTACAAAATTTATGTCACTCCACCATGCTAAAGGATTTTGTCTTTTCTTATATCTCATGTGGTATCTGTCATGAGACACACAACCTATTCACAATTCTCCTTCTGTGGTAGACAGACAGCAGGCTGGGGCATAGTTCCTGAATCCTGTACAGTGTGGGAAGAATCAAAAGTAGAGGAGGAAATTTGTATAACAAGTGGTGGGGCCAGTGCATCCCAGGCCATGGTTACATGCTGTCTGGCTCTGCCATGGAGAGCAAAGGGCAGTGCATTGATTTGGCACTGGTGAAGAGGTCTACCTGTACCTCATCAAACCTCTCCCAGATAAGGACTACCAACTGTGCATGCAGATGTATTTCCCTGGATATACACATCTCGACAGTGCATCCACATCACCATTGTGTAGCATTGGCAGTGAGGCCAGTCATGGATGAGCCCACCTGATGATATTCTGTGCAAAGAGAGAGGCAAAGAGAGCCACTTGATCTCATGCCCCTTATGTGGTTTACCATCACAACATTGTCTGAGCAGACCAGCACATAGCCATGTCTGAGAATGTCAATGTCTGATGGACTGCCAGCACTTCCAGAGTGTGATATGTACTGACTTTACAGCAAGCACCACACACCCCCAGTACCCTTGTGGAAACACAACATCCCCCAGCCTGTAACGGAGGCATCTGTGCCGATTAACTGTCTCTGATAGGGCTCTGCTCCCAATCAGACTACTTCTGTTATGAATGTCCCGCAAGGACATATTTCCATCTGTTGCATTTGGGGTCCAGCAGGTTGATAACCCACTTCTGGAATCCTTCAGGAAGCCTAATGGAATCACTGATTCAACTGTGGTCATCACTCTTATCATTCTCAACAGACACCAATCTCACCAGTGGCAGCCTGGCTGAATCTGACTGGCAAGTGTAATAATATCCGCAATATGTCGGGGTGGTGGAGTGGCTATCAGAATCCTGATGCTAGTGGCCATTAGGCGAGTAAGGCCACCTGCATCTAGATCTTGAAAACTAGGGAATATCTTCAGCTGAAGATATTCAGCTTCAGCTAGGGAGAGTTCAAAGGGCAGTAAATGGAAACTTAATCAGCGTTACTCTGGTCCACATAAGTGAACCAGTCCTACAGCTGCAAACTCTGAGTTATTTGCCACCTTGCCACTTATGCCAGTTTGAGTTATTTATGCTCAACCCTCACAGATCTATAATTGGACAAAAAAATACTGATGAACCCTTGAGCCCCAGAACTGCAGCTTGCATACCTTCAACATTATCATCAAGACTCACTAATCTGATGAAGCATGCAAGCTTGCTGCGACCAAACCAGCCCCTCCCCAGTGCTGCTGATACCAGAGCTGAAACTGCCGGCTCAACTGGTAGGCTCTGCAATAAACAGTGCATGGTATGTTGAGGGCCAGACTCTCAACCATGCTGGCAATGTGTTAATCTCAAGCTCTGCTAATCAGGTAATTGGCAGGGAATGTGTAATATTTGAAAAAGCAGAGAACACAGAGAATGGATTTGGCAGGAAAATAGATAAACGTCCGCAACCAACGTCTACATGCAGGGCAGGGCATGCTAACAAAGGAAAAGTGACAAACCTAAAGGATGCTACAGAGCCCCATAGCATTCTATGAAAAATGCTTGTAATATATACAATATGGCCAAAGGTATATGGACACCTGATCAGCATACCCATATGTCCTTATTGAACATCCCATTCCAAAATTAGTCCCTCAACTGCTATAACAGCCGGCACTCTTCTGGGAAGGCTTTGCACCAGATTTTGGAGTGTGGCTGTGGAAATTTCTGCCTATTTAGCCACAAGAGCTTGAGTGAAGTCATGCATTGATGTTGGGTGAGGTCTGGGGTGCAGTCAGCATTTCAATTTATCCCAAAGGTGTTCAGTGGGGCTGAGTTCAGGGCTCTGTGCAGGACACTCAAGTTTTTTCACATAAAACTTGGCTAACCATGTCTTCATGGAGTTTGCTTTGTATACAGGGGCATTGTTATGCTGGAACAGGTTTGGGCCTCTTAGTTCCAGTGAAGGGAAATCTTAAACCTATAGCATACAAAGATATTCTAAACAACTGCTTGCTTTCACCTTTGTTTGGGGTACAAGAGTTTCAACAACAATTTGGGGAAGGCCCACATATGGGTGTGATGGTAAATGGTCTGCACTTATATAGTGCCTTTTAACCTTCACAGCTCTACAAAGCACTTCACACTGTGTCTCATTCACCCATTCACGCACACACATTTATGCAGCAGAGCTACCATGCAAGGCACTTGCCTGCATCCACATTGGGAACAACTTGGGGTTCAGTGTCTTGCCCAAGCAAACACTGGCTGTTTTATCCTTCACCATTTTGTATTTCTGTTACTGAATTTCATGAAAAATTGGGTTAAAGTAGAACATCCATTTGGTCATTCATGGAAGTTTTCTTTACTGTTATATGAGGATAGACAATGATAAATTATTTAGTTTACTAAATGGGTAAAAAAAACTTTTTTATTGCTTTCTTAGATTATGTGCCTGTACTGATTAGGTTCAGCCATTCATCAGTCATCAAAGGGGTCATACTTTATTATAGCAACCAAAAAAAAAAAAAAAAAAAACTTGCATCAAGTTATTGTCTGTTCAAATCCATACATTTTGGATGGCACAAGACAGGATTGGATTAACTCATGTTGTTTATTTACATAATCAGTCATAGTCAGGCTGCATTTATCCATCTGTCAAATTGCCCATAGTAGCACATGTTGGTGTTAGAACAGAAATCGTCAGAGTCAGCACTGTCTGTTCCACGTACATTACTGTTTCAATTAAATACTGTCATGAGGATATCTTTGTTGAGCTGCTTACTCGTAACTGTAAAATAAAATGCTTATTACTGGTTAGCACCATTATTGACATTGCACAAGTGTGACCTGGTTGTATAAAGCAATCAAAGAACGAGAACAGTATCACTGCTCCAGATGAGAAAATATGGCATTAAATTGTGTTAAACAATCTTTTCTTTCATACATCCTGTTTGAGGTTGCTAGCCAGTCAGCAGAACGCAGAGGATGCCACAGGTTGTCATGAAAGCACAGAGGCAATGGTACAAATTTAACATCGTGGAGAGTAGAGAGTGGTACATAGCACAGTTGGTGACATACAGGACGCTCACAAAACAATGGAAACACCTTGGCAAAATTGGGGTATATTTATAACGAGGAGCTGAATTTGGTCTTTAAAGTAACCTTCATATTCTTTGACTGTACAAGTATCATGTGTGAATTCAAAGTTCAAATTTATTTCCTCCCCAAAATACAACAGTTAAAGGTTTGGAAGATTCCAATGCAGATTGAGATGTTAAATGTCACTTGAGTGAGAGGAGACAATTGGAGTTTTAACGTACTTCTGTGGTCAATTCACACGTGTCCACGTACATCCTTCAGAGATCTTCAGCTGTACTTATTCATCAAGTAGCTTTTCCACTTTTGATATACATTTGCAATTTGGACACTGAATTGTGTGTGTTTTTAAAATATGAATTGGTCTTATATTTTAAATGCTGCTAATTTTAATAAAAATGCCTTTTATAATAGAAGCATAGTCGAATATGTATTAAACTAATAAGGCATTTATATGCTTTTTCTGGTGTTTCCATTTTTTCATTTACCTCCAGTACATATGCTGCACATTATCAATTCTTAATTCATTGTTAATTCTTAAATAGATCTCAAAGTATTCACTGTGTTTAAAGTAGCTTATGTCAAATTTATTTTATACCAACTTATTTAAATAAATTTTAATTATGTGTGGTACCATTGCAAAGCATTTTTAAATAATGCGTTGTTATGAACTTTGGCTTGATTGAACTGTATGATGGTACACCAACAAACTGTACAAGATAAAAATCTCCCTGGTCCATCAATCATTTTCCTTAAATAATATTTTATTTCTTACACATGTATTTGTAAGTTCTGTACAATTTTTTTTTAATCCTTGGGGGTTGCTTAAAAAACAGGTGAGACGGGTTGAAAAAATGGGATTATGCCATTTAGTGCACTTAAAACCCAGGAAAAAAAATGTCCACCGGAATTCCTTCAGTTTTTATATGGTTGAAAAAAAAAAAAAAAAAAAAAGTTCCTCAAATCATTACGCAGGGTCCAGTTAAGGTTGTTGTTTTGTTCTAAATCCCAATTCTTCAGTGTCAATAGAGGAGGCACGTTAAAAATACTGCCACTTCCCGAGGACTGTGTCTTTGATTGCGTCAACATACTGTGCAGGCACCCAGTAAACCCAGTATTGAGAGGCTTCCGTCGGACCCAGCTGAAACGCCTAGGAAAGCAAACAAAAGCATTACATAACACCGTGGCAATATTAAGAAGAAATGTGATTTCACATTACACATTTGAGATAGTAACCATCAAATTCATTCATACAATGGAATTCTTATAAATATAAACAATATCTTGAATTTAACTTAAAGCTGCTTTAAGTAATTTCTTTTAAGAACACTTTGGTTAAATCCTGATCGTTAAAATCACTAAAAAATAGATGCTCGGGGAAGAAAAAGTCCAGGGTTTGGTGATCTACTAAAAATTCACTAAAATTTCCAAAACATTCCCTTCACGAAATAGTGATTTTATTCTGATCAGATCTTAAATAATTTATTTGATGTCATCTGCTTTGGAACATAAACATTAGGTCTGAAATGGTATATAGGGGAAATGGAATATAGGGGCAGTGGTAGCTCAGTGGTTAAGGTGCTAGACTACTGATCAGAAGGTCATGAGTTCAAATCCCAGCACTGGCAAGCTGCCGCTGTTGGGCCCTTGAGCAAGGCCCTTAACCCTCAGTTGCTCCGATGTATAAATGAAGTAAAAATGTAAGTTGCCCTGGATAAGGGTGTCTGCTAAATGCCATAAATGTAATGTAGATAGAGTTACATTATGTAGACTCACTGCTATAAAATCTCATTATGGCAACAGAAAAACATTTGACCAAAAATGGTAATGCAGATTGTTTATTTAAAAAAATTTAAAAAATCAAACAGATTTAAGAATTAGTTTGTATGTTTACTAAATGTCAAAGACCATTAATTTATGAATTATTAATTGCCATAAATATTTACCACTTTTCCCCATTACCAAAACATAAAAGCTTACATCAAAGCAACATTTTGTTTGGTATTTTATCAGACTAAAGTAGTGTTAATAATAAAAATTAAAAAAAAACAAACAAATAAATAAAAAGGTTCATTAAGAACTTTAGTTCAGTAAGAACTTCACTAAGAACATTTTAACAATATAAAAACCCATACATATTAAAAGTATTAGGATATGTTTCAGGAATGATAACTGTGTGTTGGAAATGAGACTTAATATTACGCTAATGAGAATTTAATTTATATCCGATACAGTTTTATGCCCGTTATATACAGTCGGGTCCATAAGTATTTGGACAGTGACAATTTTCATAATTCTGTCTCTGTACACCACCACAGTGGATTTGAATTGAAGCAATCAAGATATGATTGAAGTGTAGACTTTCAGCTTTAATTCAAAGGGTTTAACAATAACAATTTTTAATACTTGGATGCAAATCCTTTGCAGTCAATGACTGCCTGAAATCTGGAACGCATGGACATCACCAAATGATGAGTTTCCACCCCTGAGATGCTTTGCCAGGTCTTTCTGCCTTCAGTTGTGTCTTCAGTAAGTGAAAAGCGTGCTCAATTGGATTGAGGTAATCAGACATTTAAGAACATTCCATTTTGTTGCCTTAATAAGCTCTTGGGTTGCTTTAGCAGTATGTTTTGGGTCATTATCCATCTGTACTATGAAGCACCGTCCTATCAGTTTTGCAGCATTTTCACTGAATCTGAGCAGAAAGTATAGCTCTATACACTTCAGAATTCATCCTGCAACTTCTATCAGCAGTCACGTCATCAGTGACCCAGATCCACTGGCAGCCATACATGCCCATGCCATAACACTTCCTCCATCATGTCTGACAGATGATGTCAAACATCCTTTCCTTCTCCATATTCTTCCCTTCCCATTATGCTGGTACAAGTTGATCTTGGTTTCATCTGTCCAAAGAACCTTGTTCCAGAAGTTTCCAGGCTTTTAAAAAAAAATTTTTTTTAAAAAGACTTTCTAGCGAAGTCTAATCTGGCCTTTCTGTTCTTGAGTGTAAACCCTCTGTATTTTCATTCATGAAGGCGTCTCTAGATTGTAGACTGACAAAGATATGCCTACCTCATCCGGAGTGTTCTTGACTTGGCTAGATGCTGTTAAGGGTTTTTTTCTTCAACAAGAAAGCCTTTTGGTGTTGCTGGGGTCACCAGTGCATTCCTTCTTTTTAAGAATGTACCAAATTGTTGATTTGGCCATTCCTAAAGTTTCTGCTGTCTCTCTAATAGGTCTGTTTTGTTCTGTTATATTGTTCTAGATATTCAAAACTGCCAGACTCGTCAGACTAATTGGGATGATTTACAAACGTGCCAAAAAGACAAAATAATGCTAGTTTAAGGTTTTCATATTGATGTTTTGTTAAACAATAATAAAGCACTAGCTTGAAGGTGTATGAGGCACGTTTAGGATTATGGCAGAGTTATTAATTTTGGAAAGAAGGCTGACATTTAACCAAAGGTTAAAGCACCAGTGTTATCAGTGGCATTATCACTGGTGCTAGTTTACAGTATAAAACAAAGCAGGAAAATAAAAGAAAACCCACAAAGGAAATGACTTTGTTCAAAAGACCAAAAAAAAAAAAAAACCCGCATACAGTTGTGTGCCAGTGTTTTTGCTGCAGGTGCGGTTTGCTTCTAAATGATACCAGAGTGCAGGTTTCAGATGCAGCCACGATGTTTCTCTAGTTACGGTGGATCTAAAAATTCGACACACCCCTGTTAAAATGGCAGGTTTTTGTGGTGTAAAAAAATGAAACTAAGATAAATCATGTCAGATGTTTTTCCACTTTTAGTGTGATATAGCAACCAACACAATTCAAATGAAAAACACAAATGTTTTAGAGAGAAAAAGGAAATGAAAAAACAAAAACTTAATAACCTGGTTGCATAAGTATGCACACCCTTTTATAATAGGGCATGTGACTGCTCAGAATTAAACATTAACCATTCACATTCAAACTTATGTTCAAAAGTAATTATCATACAGCTCTCATCATTAGAATTATTCTGATTCACCCCAAATAAAGATCAGCTGTACGATTTTCATCTTGGTTTGATCCGACTGCTGAAGCCATGGTCTATAAAGAGCTTACAAAGCATGTATGGGATCTCACTGCTGAAACGTATCAGTTAGGAGAGGGGTACGAAAGAATTTACAAAACAGATGTACCATGGAACACTGTGAAGGCCATCATCAACAAGCATGAAAATGGGGCACCGCAGTGACATCACCGAGAACAGGACGTACCTCCAAAATAGATGAAAGGACAAGAAGGAAACTTATCAGGGAGGCTGCCAAGAGACCTAGAGCAACATTAACGTAGCTGCAGGAATATCTGACAAGTACTGATCACTACCTGCATGTTACAGCAATCTCTTGTATACTTCACATGTCTGGGCTATAGGGTAGGGTGGCTCGACAGAAGTCCTTTCTCACAAAAGAAAAACAAATCTAAGCCGCCTAAATCACCCCAAACCATGTGGCAAAATGTGTACAAGGTAGAACTTTTTGGGCATAATTTTAGAAGATATGATGGTGCAAAAACAAGACAGCGTATCACCCAAAGAACACCATACCCATGGTGAAGCATGGTGGTGGGAGTGTCATGCTATGGGGCTGCTTCTCTTCAGCTGGGACTGGGGATCTAGTCAAGATAGACGATATTTGGATAGCTCCAATATCAATCTACTTTGGTAGAAAACATACACGCCTCTGTTAGCTAGCTGAAGATGAAGAAACATTTTCACCTTCCAGCACGATTTTTATATCCACTGTAATTCTACCAATTCAATCAGTGTAGACTTCACCAAATCTCTTTATGCAAGTATGTAAGTACTCGGATAGAACTAAAGCCGTGACCCACATTGGTTCCATGGTTCTATTCAAATGTGGTATCTGTCTCGCGTGATCTGATTAGAAGTGAAGAGCCAAGTACGAGTGCAAACAGCATGCGATGCTTGTCAGAGGCACATTTGTGATCCAAGCGCTCAAATTGCTCGATGCGTCCTGATGTTTTAGTGACAATGGTAGCCAAAAACCTTGTTACGTAGTCCAGATAACAACTTGATTAAAGAATTGTAAAGAATTATAATTACATAAAAGTTTTAGTTCTTGCAGTTAAATATTCATTAGCATTATAAGCATAATTAGCATTCAACTACATCAGGCTAAGCAAACATAAGTACTACATTGTGTTTGCATAAAAGTAATTCTCAGAGCTGCGTCAGGTCAAAACTCACAGGAATTCTATTTATTTATTTATTTACTTTTTTACACGTATGCCATATGCCAGCATGAGAAAGTAAATAAACTGAACAGGAGTCAGAGAGCGAGAGAGAGATATGATACTGTAAGAGGAAAGTGGATTTTGGGGCAATAATTTATTATCTTTCTAAACAGGTCATTTATTTGTTCTCCTATTTGGTCGCTAGTGAATAATAGTCATCCTTGTTGTGGAGTTTGTATCGGTACACAGATGTAAAGTTGTTTAGCAGCAGAACTCATGATAGCCAGCTAGTGACTAACAGGAGGTATTAGTGTGTTTCTCTATACTTTTGGATTTCAGGAATGAGTCTGTTTTGTCCTGGGTGTATACTTATTACTCTGCATTTTAGCTAGGGTGTTTTATATATAAATATATATTTATATTGTTCAATAAATATGGTCCTTGTTCAAGGACAACGAATTGGCCTTGAGTTCCTGAACATGAAGGGGTAAGTAACGTCTCTGTATGACTAACAGGATGGAAGCTACTGCAGAAAAACTATTTCAGACATTTGACCTTGCTGTGACCTTGAGCATGTTTGGCTCAATTCTAAAGTCTAATCAGTTCCATAATTCCATATAAATCCTACAAACGTTCAATGACCCGTTCTTGAGATATCTCACTAATGAGAATCTCAGGAAAAAAATGCACAAAAGGATGGATGGATAGAACAACCTGAAAACATGATGCCTCCACCATTTGGTGTCGGAGACATAAAACATTCTCTGAGTGGCAGTTCTACAGAGGTAAACACTTCAACTTGTTGATGAGAGAGCACAGAGGAGAATGGCCAGCCTGGTTTGAGCTGACAGGAAGGCTACGTTAACTCAAATAACCACTCTTTATAACCGTGGACAGCAGGAAAGCATCTCAAAACACGTCACGCATTAAGGCTACGACAGCAGAAGACCACATCGGGTTCCACTCCTGGAACCAGCCCACACTCCCCCTTGCAATACATAACTGCAGTTCTACCACATCCCAAAGGTGCTCTACTGGATTAAGATCTGGTTACCAGGGAGGCCTATGAACTCATTGTCAGGTTCATGAAACCAGTTTTGTGACATGGTGCGTTATGATGCTGGAAGTAGCCATTAGAAGATGGATAAATTATGGCCAAGAAGGGATGCACATGGTCAGCAACAATACTCAAATAGGCTGTGGCATTCAAGCAATGGTTAATTGATATTAAAGGGCCCATCTTTGTGCCAAGAAAACAGTCCCCACACCATGACACCACCTCCACCAGCCTCAACTCTTGACACAAAGCAGGTTGGGTCCATGGATTCATTCACGCCAAATTCTGACCCTACCATCTGTGTGCTTCAGCAGAAATCGAGATTCATCAGACCAGGCTGCATTTTCCCAGTCTTCAACTGTCCAGTTTTGGTGAGCCTGTGCCCACTGCAGCCTCAGCTGTCTGTTCTTGGCTGACAGGAGTGGATCCTGATGTGGTCTTCTGTTGCTGTAGTCCATCTGCCATAATCTTTGACGTGTTCTGAGATGATTTTATGCTCACCACAGTTGTAAAGAGTGTTTATCAGAGTTACCGTAGCCTTCTTGTCGACGCGAACCAGATTGGCCATTCTCCACTGATCTCTCTCATCAACAAAGCATTTCACCCACAGAACTGTTGCTCACTGGATGTTTTTTTTTTTTACTCCATTCTGTTTAGAACTCTAGAGACTGTTGTGTGTGAAAATCCTAAGACATCAGCATTTTCTGAAATACTCAAACCAGCCCATCTGGCACCAACAAACCATGCCACGGTCAAAGTCACGGAGATCACATTTTCTCCACGTTCTGATCTTTGATGTGAACATTAACTGAAGCTTCTGGCCTGTATCTGCATGATTTTGTGCACTGCATTGCTGCAACACGACTGCCTGATTGGGTAGCTGCATGAACATTTCAGGTGTAACTTTTATACAAGCAGGACAAACCTCCAAAAAAAAAATTTCTGGAATTTAAAATAATAGCACATATAGCAAAGTAAACATACCATCATATGGTAGTCCTCATGACCTTCTATTGGCTCAGTCACAACATTTTTGATGGACCCCATTGGGATTTTTTCTGTCCTTTCTGTAAAGCAAAAATTAGAGGTTATCACATTTAAAAACAACATATTAATTAATTAATAATAACAAGAATAACATTAAGAAGAAAGAAGTCATCACCCTTTGTTCCGATCCACAGCTGATCCTGTTCCAGTTTGAAAGTGAGTCGTACTTTTCCGCCAGATTTGTTGTACATTCCAGATAAAGGCACTGTTGGTAAACGCTCCTATATGTATGAATATAAGAAATGAATGAATGAATATTGGAGTAATATATGTTTTCTTAACCATCTAAAGGCCCTTGCAAATGCTAATCACATTTTACATTTCATAAACACCTTTAACATTCGATACATTAACATTTGATAGTAGCATAAATCTGTATAATAGCACTACATATAATGTATAAATGTTTCATAAACAATCAACGGATCAAGAATCGACTTTTATTACCTTAACTCCTTTTATTGATGGCATAACATCCTCAGGTTTTCCTTTGTCCAACACTTTCCTATGTTGCTACAACAGAAAATTATTTAATATGCCAATAATGTAAATAAAGCGACCAAAGCTTAATTGTATATTTATATGTACATCCCTTTGTTCACTCAGCAAAAGCACTGCCAAGTATGATGTGGAAAAGAATAAAACGAATATACTTGCATTTTGGAAATAAGGAGCCCCACCTTTTGTCTGCACAATGGCTCTTTTTTGTTTTCCTCAGCTTTGACTTCTTGTTGAATTACTTCCTTCGGTGTATTTACAGCCAGTACGTCGTTTATTGTCGACCCAACCACCATTATTTTCGCACCATTTGTAACTTTTATTTCACGGAGCGTTTTGTCCTCTGGTAGCAGTCCTTTGTACATCACCTTCTGCATAGCGGGTGGAAGACCTACACAAGAGAATTCACAGAGTTTCTGAAGACTGATGGCAACCGTTACAAACTCTAACACCACATATATTTTACACTATATGCCCAAAAGTTTGTGGACGCCTGACCATCACAATCGTGTGCTTTTTGAACATCTCATTCGCAATTTAGTCCCCAAGTTGCTGTTATAATAACCTCCACTCTTCTGGGAAGGCTTTCCACTAGGTTTTAGAGCTAGTAAAGGGGAATTGTAATACTACAGCACACAAATACATTCTATACAACTCAATGTGCTTCAAACTTGGTGCCAACAGTTCGGAAAAGAACCACATATGGGTGTGATGGTCAGGTGTCCACATACTTTTGGTCATATTAGTGTAGATAAAATTTATAAGCAATGTATTATAGCCTCTTTCTGACACTTTGCACAATTTGTCACCAAAGCAAACTTCACTAAATGTTGGAAAGCAACACAGACCTCTCTAGCAGTTGTGTTATGCTTATGGTAAGCAAAAACTGGAATTAAATTAATCTGGCATGAAGCACAGTTATTGCTATTTTAAACAATCTTCATATAATGACCAAGCACCTGCACAACACATCGTGTCGAAAGAGTGCCAATTAATTATCAGTCCGCACAGGATTTCACATTTTTTGTGATTGTTGTGGCCAAAAATGCTTGATTTTGCAGCAGCTTTTTTCTAAATTTGCGATGCAACTTGTAGAGTTTTTTTTGTGCATTTTCTTTTTTGCAGAAAACTACTTGAATTGGAGAAATTGCAATTGTAAAAATGGTTTTGCACGCTCTTTCACAGTGAGGTTTGTTGGTAAATGAGACCTTTCAGCTGTACTCACGTTCGACGCACGTGAATCGAAGAGGGCTTTGACTGAATGCGCGCTGTGATCACGTCACATGATGCGTCTTGGCCAATCTACAGGAAATCTGTGGTAATTTTGAAAAATTGCAAGCTGCTCTGGATATCGCAGAGTTTACTTGATTTTGCGTGAATTCCTGGAGGGACTGTATTAGCACTGAGCTTTTTACTGTGTGACCGCAGAGACACTATTACACGTTGGTGCAAAATACTTACCTGTATGCATACGATTAAAGATAAATGAGTTTTTGATTTTGATCAGGTATTTTATTATTTTACAGTGAGAATAATAATTGTACAGTACTGTGCAAATGTTTTAGGCAGGTGTGAAAAAATGCTGTAAAGTAAGAATGCTTTCAAAAATAGATGTTAATAGTTTATATTTATCAATTAACAAAATGAAAAGTGAGTGAACAGAAGAAAAATCTACATCAAATCAATATTTGGTGTGACCACCCTTTACTTCAAAACAGCATCAATTCTTCTAGGTACACTTGCACACAGTTTTTGAAGGAACTCGGCAGGTAG
Organism: Cranoglanis bouderius; assembly: GCA_023630585.1. Taxonomy (NCBI): domain Eukaryota; kingdom Metazoa; phylum Chordata; class Actinopteri; order Siluriformes; family Cranoglanididae; genus Cranoglanis; species Cranoglanis bouderius. The sequence continues at coordinate 18,726,829 of CM042551.1, forward strand.
TTTGGCCCAAATATCTTGGATAACCAACCACAGTTCTTCTGTGGATTTAGGCAGCCTCAATTGCTTCTCTCTCTTCATGTAATCCCAGACAGACTCAATGATGTTGAGATCAGGGCTCTGTGGGGGCCATACCATCACTTCCAGGACTCCTTGTTCTTCTTTATGCTGAAGATAGTTCTTAATGACTTTCGCTGTATGTTTGGGGTCGTTGTCATGCTGCAGAATAAATTTGGGGCCAATCAGATGCCTCCCTGATGGTATTGCATGATGGATAAGTATCTGCCTGTACTTCTCAGCATTGAGGAGACCATTAATTCTGACCAAATCTCCAACTCCATTTGCAGAAATGCAGCCCCAAACTTGCAAGGAGCCTCCACCATGCTTCACTGTTGCCTTCAGACACTCATTTGTGTACCGCTCTCCAGCCCTTCGGCAAACAGACTGCCTTCTGCTACGGCCCAATATGTCAAATTTTGACTCCTCAGTCCAGAGCACCTGCTGCCATTTTTCTGCATGACAGTTCCTGTGTTTTCCTACATAGTTGAGTCGCTTGGTCTTGTTTCCATGTCAGAGGTATGGCTTTTTGGCCGCAAGTCTTCCATGAAGGCCACTTCTTACAGGACTTCTCCGGACAGTAGATGGGTGTACCAGGGTCCCACTGGTTTCTGCCAGGTCTGAGCTGATGGCACTGCTGGACATCTTCCAATTGTAAAGGGAAGTAAGCCTGATGTGTCTTTCATCTGCTGCAGTAAGTTTTCTTCGCCGACCACTGCGTCTACGGTCCTCAACGTTGCCCGTTTCTTTGTGCTTCTTCAAAAGAGCTTGTAAAGCACATCTGGAAACCCCTGTCTGCCTTGAAACTTCTGCCTGGGAGAGACCTTGCTGATGGAGTATAACTACCTTCTGCCTTGTTGCTGTGCTCAGTCTTGCCATGGTGTATGAACTTTTACAGTAAACTGTCTTCAGCAACCTCAACTTGTTAGCTGAGTTTGGCTGTTCCTCACCCAGTTTTATTCCTCCTACACAGCTGTTTCTGTTTCAGTTAATGAGTGTGTTTCAACTTACATATTGAACTGATGATCATTAGCACCTGTTTGGTATAATTGTTTAATCATACACCCGACTATATGCCTACAAAATCCCTGAATTTGTGCAAGTGTACATAGAAGAATTGGTGCTGTTTTGAAGGTGGTCACACCGGTGGTCACACCAAATATTGATTTGATGTAGATTTCTCTTCTGTTCACTCACTTTGCAGTTTGTTAAATGATAAATATAAACTATTAGCATGTCTTTTTTTGAAAGCATTCTTACTTTACAGAATTTTTTCACACCTGCGCAAAACTTTTGCACAGTACTGTATTTTGAAATAGTTAAAAAAAAACAAAAAAACAAAAAGGGGCCTGCTATACACTCATATACCATATTTACACCCTTGCCTAAAGACATTCCTTACCAGTAAGTGTGTGAATTCTCTCTTTGAGTTTCGCTCCAGTTCCATCTAAAGGCATTTTAAGATCATATTTGTTCTTGTTCCAAATAATTTTCAGTTCCACCATCTCCTTCCCCTCTTCGCTTTCGTCTCCGTTGCTGACAGCAGAGACCTGAGACAGTGAGGAGTTTTCCCCGTCTGCGACGACGGTTTGCTCAGCCCCGGCTGCGTCTCCTTTACTGCCCTCATCAGACGAGACTTCTGATGCTTTCAGGCTGACTTCGGTTTCCATTTCCACTCCCTCACTTCCTGCACGATCAAGGAGAGACGGACGCATTAGGACAGATTAGGACAGTGAAAGAGATGACTTACAGACGCAGTCAATTACTCAGTAACAATGCTTGCCATAAAAGATTTAATGTACCAGTAATATGTAGAAATGTGAAAAGCTTTCATTTACAAAGACCTTGCTAGTAACTAGTCTTGGAGAGATCATTAATCTTGATTATCTATAAGAGTATACCAGTAAAACAAACACTTATAACACGTGGTATTATGTCTTCTGTGAAATGATATACACGGTCACTCGACTAAAACACACTTACAGTAATTTACAGTAATGTGTTCAAAATATTTTCGTTAAAGGAGTGACTATTTCTACACAGGAATTATTCTTATTCAAAGCGACAAAGATGATGATGCTAAATGATTAGCTAGTTAGCTAGCTAGCTAGCTGACGATGGCAAGCTAACACTGAACCATCTAGAAAAGTCTCCATAGTAACTTGGCTAGTTTCGTAGCGTTAAATAACACAACATTAGTCACTCACTGCGTGCCACCAATTACCTTTTTTTTTAGCTAACTGCCCAGCGGGTTTTATTTTATTATTATATTATTTTTTTTAGCATAAATATGAACAAACAACCAGACTTGGCGCTTGCACATGTAGCACAACAGCTAACAGAGCTCCTTAAGTTCGCCAACAGCTCGCTAGTGCTTAAGTTTTCGACGAGGCGAGTTAGCTAGCTGTACACAACATGTCAACAAAAAATAATCCTGACACGTTTATATCACGTTACAGAGACATTAAGGAATTCAATATAACACTCTGGAAAGCGGAAAGGTCTGTCACGAGTAGAATGGAAGCAGGTTTTCTGCATGGACCTACCATCCTGCGCCGCCATGATGATTGTGTACAACGTGAGGAATGCCTGCTGGGAAAGAACGCGCTGTCACGGATTGAACCGGATGGGCTTCCGTAGTTGATCATTTTTCGCGATTCTGAAAATCTGGAAAATCGATTTGTTTATTTATTATTTTGTACTTTTATCTGTCGTGGTGTCGCAACCAAAGCGTTACTGGAGTTACTTGGAAAGCTGTTGACTTTATGTATTTTATTATTTTACGAAATAATATAAAACCTTAGCTTGAACATGCACGGGTTATATTGCTTTAATAGGTAAAACAGTTCAGATCTGATAGGACTTGGTAAAATTGTAACTTACAAAACCGTGCACAGTTATAATTAGATAGACTGTTAGCAGTGTGATTAAGAAGACACAAGCTGTAAATATTGTATTTTTCTTTTTTAAATTGCATATCCGATAGTTTTAGTGATAAATTTGATCTTTAAGTAGAGTCATAGCCTATAGCTGTTAGTTATAGTTACAATTTGTTGTCGTTGTTGTTGTTTATATCTAACTACAATCTTAAACCTTCACATTTTAATTGGATCCTGGGATCATTTCCAAAAGAGCCCGTGGAGACAGACCTAAGTGATCACATGCTGGTTAGATCTGACATTCCTGCAGTGGTCACACACCAGGAGTGTGTGCGTGTTGTGTATGTTGTTGTTGTGTGTGGGGGCTCATTTAGATGTTTTCTAGCTAAAACACCACTTTATAATGTGTACCACTGTTAGAGTTTCTTGTTTTCCTGAAATGGATCTGAGTTTTTGCTAAGAATGTTCAGATTGTGCTAAAACTCAAATTTGCACAACATTGGGGAGAGAGAGAGAGAGAGAGAGAGAGAGAGAGAGATGGCCGACATCAGGACATATAATGTGGTGATTCTGGGAATAGCTTTTTTACTCCTTTTTACAGCCTTCACGACCTGTGGAAATATAGAAGTGAGTAAGATCTATATTTCCAAACTGTTCTTATAAATATACACTGATACTGGCTTCTTATGGATGTTTGTTTGAGCCTGACTATGAGTTAAATGAGTAGGTTTGTGGTTTGTTAAAAATGGATTAAGTTGTTATAGGAAAGTGATCTAAAAATATGATTTAAAAAAATACATAATTAAATACGCAGACAGATTGTGTTCGCTTGCTGAGTGTATAATTGTTCATTGTTTGGCAAATCTGAGTCAGGCGCATCTCATGGTTGCAATCTGGAAGATTATAAAGTCAGAGGTATGGAACAAGGCCACTGGGTGTATATCACGTCAGATTTCTTCAGATACACTGCATTCTCTGGAGGTTACACCACTTTCTTAATGGTTACAGAGTTATAAAAGTCAATCTATAACTCTAGAAATGTTTAACAAGTTAGATTAGGTCTGAGTTTCCCAAAAAGGAAAAAGGTGTGGATAAAGGATTTGCCAAAATGCTACAAATGTAAATGTCAAGTACTGAGTAAAAACACTTAAAACACTGCCTCAGTATCAGATCAGATTTCAACTTTTTCTGAATTGACATTTTATGCTGTGAATGCATGGTATACTGACTGATGCAACACAGATCATGAGATCATGTATGTGAGAACAGGACACTTGCTGGGAAAATTACTTCTAGAAAGGCCATGAGTTATTTATTTTTGTCTGTATTGTTTCCTCGAGATAACCATATTTATGTCATGATGTCAAGATAATAAAAGTTGTTTTCAGAGGCATACTAGTATTACATTATTGTGGCCAGCGGCACGTTGTCATGTATTAGTGTTATACCGATTCTGCAGTAATTATGTCTCAAACATAATGCCATAACCATGGAGACATCTCAAGCTGGCTGGCAGTGAAACTGGCCACACGTTCAGGATCATTACAGGGTGTCCCAAAAGTCTCCATACATAGGGGACTATGTTTGCCAGCACCACGTCAGTTGTGTCTTCGTCAGTGCATGTTTGTTGACGTCCACTTCTCGGTTGGTCCGCAACACTTCCAGTCTTTCTGAATTCGTTAATAAGTTTGGCAACAGTGTCGTCTGTGATGCGCTCACCATGTTTCCTGTTAAAGTCCATCGCAACCTTCCCGATCCAGCCAAGAGAATGATTTCAATATGCTGTTCTTTTCTCAAAGGCATTCTTAAAGGCTGTCTGAAAAAATCTATATGATATAAACTAAGTATGAAAAATTTTGGAAGACATTTTGCTAAAAAGTGTTAATTTCCCCTATGTATGGAGACTTTTGGGACACCCTGTATGGTGTCCACAATGGTATAGTTCCAGATTTCTGAGTCACCTTCTTAAGTAATTAAGAAGAATTGACATTAATTTAGAAATTGTCTAACATCCTTTGGTCAGTCCTTGATTAAAGTAAAACCGGATGCACTCAGACATGTATGCCTAATCATGTGTTTCAACATCATGAGAAAAATAAGTTGAGATATTGAGAAAACCACTTTTAAAACCACAACTTGGTTTTCTTGTGAACTCAAGATGACAGTACAGAGAAAAGTATAAACAACTCATGGCCTTTCTGAACTTCTGTAGGATCTGTGATGTTTTGCGTAATTTGACCACAGACACTTGTGGAGAGGATGCCTGTAGTGGTCAGTATTGGATCAAAAATGGAAAGATTTGGAGCCACGGCTTTGAAGATAGGCCCCTGTGAGTAACTGGGGAGAATTTCCAAGCAAGGATTTCCTTAAATAGACATTAACAACTTATAAAACATCTACCATCATTGCATCAAGTCTCTTAAGAAATGGCCAGTCTTCAGAAATGATGACAGTCAGTCAAATTTCCTAAAATGTATCTTAATTTACAGTGCAGTCTCCGGGTTCATGTTGTTATTACAGAGTGCCTGCAGATTCTTCTCCGTGGACTAGGTGGTGTGTATTATTCTTAGACTAGGTAGTTATCATGCCAAACCAGTCCATGATGGTTGTGATACCATGCATAAAGATGGATAACACTATATGGCCAAAAGTATGTGGACACCAGACCATCACACCCATATATCCTTGTTGAACATCTCAGTCCAGATTTAGTCCTGCCTTTGCTGTTGTAATAAGCTCCACTCTTCTGGGAAGGCTTTCCAATAGATTTTGCAGCGTGGCCGTGGGGATTTGTGTTCATTCAGCTACAAGAGCATTAGTGAGATCAGGCACTGATGTTGGGTGAGGAGGTCTGGGGTGCAGTCGGTGTTCCAGTTCATCCCAAAGGTGTTCAGTGGGGTTGAGGTCAGGGCTCTGTTCAAGACACTCAAGTTCTTCTACACCAACCTTAACACACCATGTCTTCATGGAGCTCGCTTTGTGCACAGGGGCATTGTCATGCTGGAACAGGTTTGGGCCTCTTAGTTCCAGTGAAGGGAAATTGTAATGCTACCGCATGCAAAGACATTCTATACAATTGTGTGCCTCCAACTTTGTTGCAACAGTTTGGGGAAGAACCACATTTGCGTGTGATGGTCAGGTGTCAACATACGTTTGGCCACATACTGTATCTTATACAAGTGATGCTCTTATTTGGTGTGTTATGAGATGGTTGTCTCAAGGAGTTTGACGCACTCCTCCTCACTCATGCCTTTGGTTTGGGAGAAGTTATTGTCTTGGTGGGATTAATTTGCAAGTCTACATACTATTACACTGATTTTATTATGTAATTAATATGCTTTATTTCTCTTCAGCAAACTGTGGTGAAAAGTCTGGATAATGCTACTTTCAGTGGAAGTGGGTATCACAGGTAAGGATCTGTTTCTTAAGGAAATACAGAGATAATAGTAAAGTTCAAGTATTACTTTAACTTGTATTGTCTGAATCACTAAAATAAGTGTCTCTGTAGAAAATAGTAGGTCAGCGGCCTGAAAAATATGATCTAGGTCTGAAGTATATACAGCACCTCCTACACTGTTTATATCATTTATGGAAATATTTCATGTCTTTGAGAAGTGCACATTAACACTTTTTCCTTTTCCTTTATCAGCCTTGGCATAATATATGGAGTTTTTTCGTTTGCTAATTTATTTGCCCCCTCCGTGGTAGCAGTAATCGGACCACAGTTTACCATGTTCTTCAGCGGAATTCTTTATAGGCAAGTATCACAAATGACACAAAATGTCCAATTTCTTTAGTGGCTATTTATTTAAATACCCTCCACCTTCAGATCTCAAACCCATTATAAACGCTTATGTCTTCAAAAAAATGGCAAATCGATTGGGATCAATGTAGTACAATTAAACTTTACGAAATCAATCCTGTTGTTGATAGAAAACATTATTTCGCCGGGACCATATTATCTACACGTGTTGCCGAATAGGCCACTCCAGACTCACTCACAAGTTTTTGTTAACGGGTGAAGATCCTCCTTTATGCCCTTTACCTCAAATTCCAATATCTTTGAGGCATATTTTAATAGACTGTGATGGTTTCAACTCCTCTAGGACTCTTTTTTTTATTTGTCTGATTCATATGAGTTTTAATGAAGTGAGGCCAGATTTAGTTTTAGATACTTTGTTGAAGATGAACTTTAAATAACTTTTGTAATATTGCCTTACATTTTAACATGTTTCTCACCATGAAAACAGCTATGGTAGCTAGCATGTCATTAAATTATAAACAAACAAGCAAACAAACTTTTAAATACCCTGATCTTTCTCCTTATCTTTTAGTGGTTACATAGCTGTATTTATTACTCCATCAACCTGGTCCTTTTATTTGACCTCAGTGCTGATTGGGATGGGAGCAGCCTGTAAGTATTCGGTCTCCTCAGGTGTTTCATACTTGCATTTCATTCAGCGCTGCAAGTAATGTGCTGAGAATATCATTTGACCTTCGTTATAGATCCTTTTTGCGGATAAATACAGCAGCACAGCCACACTGCCAGGTCTAGATTTGTGGTATTTAATAAGTTATTAAAGGATAATCCGGTACAATCTCAAATCAATTGTTTGGTCAAGACTGGCGCGAATTCTTTAATATTCGTTATAATATTCGAGTCCTCAGGATTTTGACACACATGGATTAAAGTAAACGCTTGATTTGTTTCCACAGTGCTTTGGACGGCTCAAGGTCGCTTTCTGGTGGGGAATTCAGATGTCTCCACCATTAACAGGAACACAGCAGTGTTTTGGGCTTTGTTGCAATGCAGGTAATCCAGGCCAGTGCTGAGGCCGTAATCTTTAGCATTTGTACATAAAGTAGCGTGACATGGTAATCAAATCGATCTGTCTGATTGGTAAATCAGATCCATACCATAAGAAGTTTAATGTGTAATGTGCAAAATAATCCATTCAACAAAACCTAGAAATGTTAGCCACCCTGGGAATTATTCACCAGCAGATTTCTTAACCTTATTGTTAAATGGTTTTTATTGAAATTTGATTTCGCTATAGTAACTTTCATTCTTTTCATTTTTCTTTCAGTATGTTGTTTGGCAATCTTTATGTTTATATAGACTGGAAAGGAAAAACTGACATATCAGGTAACTTATATCATGTATAATGATCTTGAAAATCATTACTTAGTTTTTTTTTAAACCTATTTTTATTTCCTCCTAACCATTTTTTTTATAGACAAGAAAAACACATGGTTGTATTTTTTTAACAGCAGCCATTTACCATCATCACTAAAGCTCTTGGATCTAAACATGCCATTTTAATGGAGAGTGAAAGGGAACTTATACTTCACTTACATTTATAAAGAGCTGTCAGAGCTGAGTAAAATAAAAGTGCACCTATTTTCATTCTACAGGCAAGAATTGTTGTTACGGTTCTTTTCAGGTTGCTTGCTTTCCCTTACCTTTTATTATGCGTGTAAGACTGATCTCTCTTTACATCTAAACATTGTAGTGATGCATTAAAGAAAATACTTAATCCACCATTAAAGGCCAAGTCATGTGCCTTTTTAGAGCATGTTAATTGATCATTGTACACATATTCAGTCTATGGGTATAAACATATCAGGTCTATGAAAGCAGGAGTCAACATCCAGAAAATAATGGAACCAAAATGGTTTTGCTTTAGTTATCAGCCCATTATGAGGAACATGAAACTGGAAAAAAAGTCCCCAAATAACTGTTGCTCACATGTTCATACTAATTTAATTCACACCTAATGTCTTTCATTGCAGAAATTAGTGTTTTGATTTCATTCTGATCCCTCACAGATGGAGACAGAAAGACGATGTTTATAGCTCTTCTGGTCACCTCCGTTCTTGGAACACTAAGTTTCCTCTTTCTGTGTAAATCGAGTCAGGATGAAGAAGAGGATATTCTGTCTGAAGAGGAAGGCCGGTCCTTGCTGTCGTCCCGACTCATGTACAGTAAATCCCCTTTTAAACACTTTTTCAGTTTGCCTATAATTATTGTTCCTAAGGTGAAGGTTAGAGCTAGAGGCTATTGTTAAGTGTCACTTATACTTCCTCATGTTACAGATTGAAACAGCGAGCCAGCACTGCCATAAAAGAGGCCAAGACAGATTTCAGTAAGTGCAGACTCTGGCAACATGCATGTTATCTTATCAGTACAGTACACTCTACTACAAGAATTACTTGCATTCTCTGATAACCCACGTGTTTGAAAAGACAAACATGCTTGTTCTCTGGGAACTGCTACTTTTCTAGGAATTGACTAAAGCTGGAATAGATTACACTGTGACTCAGAAACCAAAGAGCCATTCAAATGTAAAACTAAGAACAATGGGTGTAAAGGGTCTCTTATGTACTGCACTGAGTTCACCGCCTCCTCCTATTGAAACCCGTTCAAGAGTATGCACATCATCGTAACGCAATTAAAGGACTTTAAGTAGAAATTAAATGGAAATTATAATTCATTTCCCAGTGACAATGTGTATGTTTTATGATATTTTTAAAACCTTTGACTATTTCTGTTCTGTTCTTTTTAAGAGACAATTTTGAACCTTTTTGGCACAAAAACGATATTACTGTTAAGCTTCTCCATGGCTTACAGTGGTAAGTTTGATACAATTACAATATACAGTGCCCTCCACTAATATTGGCACCCTTGGTAAATATGAGCAAAGAAGGCTGTGAAAAATTGTCTTTATTGTTTAACCTTTTGATCTTTTGTTAAAAAAATTCACAAAAATTCTCTGCTCTCATGTATATCAAACAATTGCAAACAGAACACAGGTTTATCCAAAAAAAAAAAAACTTTGTTAAATATATGTGTGCAACAATTATTGGCACCCTTGTAGTCAATACTTTGTGCTACCTCCCTTTGCCTTCTCCTATAATGTCTTCTCCTATAATTGCCTGATGAGGTTGGAGAATACATGGCAAGGGATCTGAGACCATTCCTCCATACAGAATCTCTCCAGATCCTATAAATTTCGAGGTCGACACTGGTGGACTCTACTCTTCAGTTCACCCCACAGGTTTTCTATGGGTTTCAAGTCAGGGGACTGGGATGGCCAGGGCAGGACCTTGATTTTGTGGTCAGTAAACCATTTTTGTGTTGATTTTGATGTATGTTTTGGATCATTGTCCTGCTGGAAGATCCAACCACGGCCCATTTTAAGCTTTCTGGCAGAGGCAGTCAGGTTTTCATTTAATATCTGTTGATATTTGATAGAGTCCATGATGCCATGTATCCTAATAAAATGTCCATGTCCTCTAGCAGAAAAACAGCCCCAAAACAAAAGAGCCACCACCATATTTAACCGTAGGCATGAGATACTTTTCCATATGGCTACCTCTCTGTGTGCACCAAAACCACCTCTGGTGTTTATTGCCAAAAGCTCTATTTTGGTTTCTTCTTTTTTTTTTTTAAATTTAATTGAATTTTTTCCCATTTCAGGGGGAAAATATATATAGAGAACAAGGCAGGCACGATTTTTATGATGAAACAAAAACATTGATGTCCATAGTATAAAGACAGCATCACAACCAATCATGTATGCCATTGGTCATGGAAATACTCAAGTTATACAGACGTTTTGCATTTTCCTCATTTTTAACAGCAACTATATACAAAAGAGCAAGGGGAGCTGTTACTTATAATTCTTAAAAGCATTACCTTACAGACCATGTATGTTTCAAGAAAAGTCCAGGCGAATTGGTTTTATATAATCAGTCCATTTTCTCCAAATTGAAAAAAATTCTTCTATCTGGGTTCTTAAAGAAAAGGAAAGCTTTTCCATTACATATATATTATGTAATAAATCAATCCAATCTCCAACTGTAGGTGGGGTGGCTCTGGTTTTAATCATTTCTTTGTAATTACTTTTTTTCTGGCTGCCAGAAGAATTAACATCAGTTTCTTATCTTTGTTGTTCCACAACTCAAAAGAAATATTAGCCAGGTATAAAGATTCACATTTACAAGGAATCGCCACCTCAAAAACAGCTTCTAAAATCCTTTTGATCTCTTGCCAAAACTGGGTTAGTTTCTGACACTACCAAAAAATGTGATAATGATTAGCTTCCCTTTCACCACATAATCTCCAACAGCTAGCACCCTTCCCTTTGTATCTTTTCTATGTTGGTGTAATAAAATCTAATAACATTCTTCCAACAGAATTCTGTCCATGTGGCTGAGCTTGTAGATTTCCATCCTGTCTCACAAAATTTTCCCCAATCGTCATCAGAGATATTCATATTTCCCTCCACCCTCCATTTATCTTTAACATATAATGTATTATCAGGCACTGTTTGGAGAAATCCATCATATAATTTTGAAATAATCTTATTACAAGATTGAGCCTTGCTTACTACTAAAAACTCCTTTAATATTCCTGTCTCAGCGATTTCTAATACTGGTCTGATATTGCAATCAATATAATGTCTTACTTGAAGATATCTATTAAAATCGTTTTGATTAAGCTCATATTTTACCTTTAATGATTCAAAACTTTGGATTTTACCTTTACTAAAGAAGGTGTAGTGACTAGAAATTCCTTGCTTAACCCAAATTTGGAATCTATCGTCTACGCTGTTTGGGACAAAATCCAAATCAAAAGCACTCCATCTTAATATTCTCGATGCATCTTCCAAGCCATATGTTTTCTTTGTCTCATGCCAAATTTTAAGTGATAATTTAATCCATGGATTTATCCAGAGGATCCCTAATTCTATAATAGCCCTATCCACTTGTTGTTTCCTTAATCTATATGATGGTAATTTTAGTGACTTCCCCCCGGTTTCATAGTAACTTTGTTTTAAGAACAAAACAAATTTTGTGGAATTCTTTTCCTCCCTCAGCATGCTCCATCCAATGTTTCCAATTCCTGAGAAAACAGTTACAGATGTTTTTTTGTTTTTTTTTTAGAGTATATTTCATCTATCTCTTTAACTGTTTTCTTAATATCTCGCATTACCTTATGATTCATTGTAGCCCTGTGTTCCTCCTGTAACCTTTCTGCCTTCTAAGTTTCTTTAAGCTAGAAGTGCATGTTATTTTGGTTTCATCTGACCATAGAACCCGATCCCATTTGAAGTTCCAGTAGTGTCTGGCAAACTGAAGATGCTTGAGTTTGTTTTTGGATGAGAGTAAAGGCTTTTTTCTTGAAACCCTTCCAAACAACTTGTGGTGATGTAGGTGACTTCAGATTGTAGTTTTGGAGACTTTCTGACTCCGAGACACAACTAACTTCTGCAATTCTCCAGCGGTGATCCTTGGAGCTTGGATTTTTTGGCCACTCGAACCATCCTCTTCACAGTGTGTTGAGACAATATAGACACACGTCCAATTCCAGGTTGATTCATAACATTTCCAGTTGCCTGGAACTTCTTAATTATTGATGGTGGAAATGGGCATTTTCAATGCTTGTGCTATTTTCTTATAGCCACTTCCCATTTTGTGAAGCTCAACAACCTTTTGCCGCACATCACAGCTATATTCCTTGGGCCTACCCATTGTTATGAATGACTATGGAAATATGGGAATTTGGCCCATGTGTTACCTCATATTTATACAGGAAGTCATGGTTGGGAATATACTTCAAATATATTTTTCCTCACATGAATTCATGGGGTGCCAATAATTGTTGCACACATATTTTTTTTTTGAATAAACTTGTGTTGTGTTTGCAATTGTTTGATATCCATGAGAGCAGAGTATTTTTGTGAATTTTTTTTTTAAACAAAATATCAAAAGGTTAAACAATAAAGACACATTTTCATAGCCTTCTTTGCTCATATTTACCAAGGGTGCCAATATTAGTGGAGGGCACTGTATTATGTTACATTCTACCTTTAACTTGTCATATGTGGCTTAACATAATTACTGATAGCAATGTTCCCTCTTCTTAGGTCTGGAGCTGTCTTTTTACACTGGTGTGTATGGAACTTGCATTGGAGCAACGACTCATTTTGGTGACAGCTCCAAAGCCTTGATAGGCATGTCAGGCATTGTGGTTGGAATCGGAGAGATAGTTGGTAAGCAAACATTCATTCCGTGAACGAAGGAGATTTGTTATTAGCAAGCTTTAAAGTACAGTTTGCAACCTACTCCACCAAGGTTGGAGACACATGTAGAGGATCTTGGCGATTCCTCCATCTAGAAGATTTCAAGCTCCTTTATAATTCTAAAATTTAGAATATAATTCAGACAAAAATATAATTCAGTTTTCTATAGAGTTCAAATCTGACCACTGGTCTTTGCAAAAACATTTGATTTTGCGTTCCACATTCATTTTTAATTGTCGACAAAAACAATCAAACAACCAAAAAAAAAAACAAAAACAACCGCAAACAATTATTCAATATGGGGACAAAAATTCTCTGAGCTGATGTGAGTCACCCAAAGTCTTCCTATAATAGTAATTCATAAGCAGTGTTGAGTCTGGGAGTGTTGTGTCAGAATCGTGGGAAATTTCTATGCATGTGTCATACACCAACTCAGATACAGCAACCCACACTTTAGTCATGAAAGAAGTGACTACACAGTGACAGGCAGGGGCAGCAGCCAATCAGGAGAGAGAGAGAGAGAGAGAGAGAGAGAGAGAGAGAGAGAGAGAGAGAGAAAGAAAGCAGACATGAGTTAGAAAGTGAGAGTCTGATATTTACTATAAGTTAAAAAGTGTCCAGGTGTGGTGAATTCTTTCTTGCTGAACAGGTAAGTTGGAATTTGTAGCACTCCGTTGTGCCAACTTCATCCATCTGCAGCTGGAGATGTGCATCTGGACTTACAGTGTCAGGACATGCCGTGGTTTTAAGTTTTCCAGCAAGTACTTTACTATTTGTAATCTATCCCTTCCTGATGGACGGCACTACTGAAATAGTCATTCATTCAGGCTCTAAGCCTGTCCATATGTGATTGCTGGAACACACTGAGACCTGACAGAGAATAATACACAATTACACAAGCTTGGGAAGAACCATCTTGTATTAATTGCTATATTTATTCTAAAAGAGAAAGATGAAAACAGAGCAGTACTTCTACAAAATAAATCCATTTTGCTTTTCTTGGCTGCTTGCTATATTAATTATAAATGTATTATCTGCAAAAGGAGGCTACATTGTATGCTACAGTACATTTGTAAATAATATATTTCTTTAAAATAAATAAATAAATAAATAAAACCCTACTCTAACTACCTGGGTGACCTGTTTGTGAATAATGCTAGCTAGTTATCCAGCATGCTCATTAGCTAACTGTTGTTAACTTTAAATTGTAAATCATGATTAAAAACACTACCCTTACATACAAAGGAACCAACCCTGAAATCACATGTGTCTTAGCTGTGTCAAACTATTTTAATTAGAAGTTGACTAGACAGCTAATAGTTATGCTAAGAGTTAAGTCGGTAACTGTTACAAAAGCTAACTTTGTGTGAGAATTTAACTTGAAAAGACCAGTGCTTGCAAAACTACCTCCCTACCAACCAAATGCAAAGTTATTACTTATAATAGAAAAGCAAGTAATAATAAAAATAATCCTTTATAAATAAAATGATTAAAAAAGGCATATACTGGGTATATATGTGTGTATATTTTGACTAGCATGCTACCACTATGCAGCCTATGCCTAATGTTTTTTGACAGCCTGGAGAACAAAATACACAGTTAGATAATGGCATTCATCAAATAATAAATATCATACATCACTGACTAATGATGATGGTTTTGTTCACATTGATGTAATTTAGATAGATCGCTAGAATTAGCGGGCTAGCTCACGTGTGGAGACGTGTTTAGCCTCAGGGAAAAACACCTACAGAAGGGCAGCTGAGACAATCATGTTGATGTACACAATACATTTAATTTATTCTCATAACACTTCTGTAATACTGACAAAACGCAGTATGTAATGATATCACAAGAGTCACAAACTCTTGGGCCAGATCCCAAACTCGCAGATGTGAGTTTAATATGCGGAGCAGACAACGACAAGCACAACATGCATTAAAGAATACTGTTACACAAGCTACTACTAATAGCCTTTACTAGTGAGGGCAGATATTTCAAATCTTAACTGTAACAGTTTAAAAAAAATCAACTACATTTTGCAATTCTAAACCTGTGATTTTCTTTTTTTTCCTTTTTGTGGAATTCTTTTCCTCCCTCAGCATTTTCCATCCAATGTTTCCAATTCCTGAGAAAACAGCTCCGGATGTTTTTTTTTTTCTTTTTTATTATACATGATATCAAGTGTTAAATGGTATTTTAACTGTTTATGTATTCTCTTGAAGGGTTTAGGAATCCATGGAGAGTAAATCTTGGGTTGGGAGCCATTTTACAGTGCATAATAATAGTAACAACAATAATAATAATAATAATAACCCAATTCCGAAAAAGTTGGCACAGTATGGAAAATGCAATAAAAACAAAGAGGAGTGATTTGTACATGTACTTTGACTTGTGTTTAAACAAAAAATGTATAAAGACGAGGTATTTTATGTTTTACCTAATCAACTGCATAGTTTTTTTTTTTTTTTTTTAGAAAATAAACGTTTATTTTGAAATTGATGCATGCAACACGTTCCAAAAAAGTTGGGACAGGGGCAATTTAGGACTAATAGCAATGTGACAAGAAGGTAATGTGAAACAGGTGAGGCAATCGTCTAATCATAGTATATAAGGAGCCTCCAAAAAAGACCTAGTCCTTCAAGAGCAAGGATGGGTCGAGGCTCGCCAATCTGCCAACAGATGCGTCAATGAATAATCCAACACTTTGAGAACAACATTCCCCAAAGACAAATCGGTAGGATTTTGGGCATTTCACCTTCTACAGTGCACAATATAATTAAAAGATTCAAGGAATCTGGTCAAATCTCGGTGTGTAAAGGGCAAGGCCGAAAACCACTTCTGAATGCGCATGATCTCCGATCCCTCAGACGTCACAGTCTTAAAAACCGTCATGAGTCTGTAATGGATATCCTGACATGGGTTTGGGAATACTTTGGTGAACCGTTGTCAGTCAACACCATTCACCACTGCATCCACAGATGCAAGTTAAGGCTTTACTATGCAAAGCAGAAGCCATACATCAACACTGTCCAGAAGCTCCGCTGACTTCTCTGGGCTCGGACTCATCTCAGATGGACAGTAGCACAGTGGAATCATGTTTTGTGGTCCGACGAGTCGACATTTCAAATAGTTTTTTAACAAAACGGCCGTCGTTTTCTCTGAGCCAAAGAGGAAAAGGACCATCCAAGCTGTTATCAGCGTCAGGTCCAAAAGCCAGCATCTGTCATAGTATAGGGGTATTTCAATGCCCATGGCATGGGTAACTTGCACATCTGTGAGGGCACCATTAATGCAGAAAGATATGTACACATTTTGGAGCAACATATGCAGCCACCCAGAGCAGGACAACGACAAACCACATTCTGCCCGAATTACAAGCTCATGGTTGCGTAAGCAGAGTGTGGGTGTTGGCATGGTCTGCCTACAGTCCTGACCTGTCTCTGATTGAGAATGTGTGGCGCATTATGAAGTGCAAAATAAGGCAACGAAGGCCCTGTGCAGTTGCGCAGCTGAAGAAATGCATAATGGATGAATGGGGGAAAATTCCGCTTGCTAAACCAGCTGGTGTCTTCAGTGCCCAAATGCTTAATAAGTGTTATTAAAAGAAAAGGTGATGTTACACAGTGGAAACAGTCAACTGTCCCAACTTTTTCGGAATTGGGGTTGTAATAATAATAATAATAATAATAATAATAATAATAAAATGATCATTGCAGCTTTACATTATATGCACAAGTGAATAACAAATAGAACAAGACCCATAAGACCTGTCAAACACTAATCATGAAAATAAAAATGAAACAAACATTACTTAAATAAATATGACAAAATGATATGAAGCTAATCTGGACTGAACCTGGACCATGGACATAGCTGGACTGAATGTGCTTCTTGGCGGGTTGCTTTCAGGTGGAGGGCTGTTTGGCCTTGTGTTGAAGAACAACCACTTCAGACGTACATCAGTTGTCTTCCTTGGAATGGTGGTGCATTTTGTGGCCTTCTACCTGATCTTTCTCAACATCCCAAATGATGCTCCACTGGTCTTTGAAACCAGCACACAGCACAACCCTTATCTGTCTCCAAGGTACAGTAAAGACAGAGTCTCCTCTTACAGTCTGAATTTGATGGCTGCTGTGTTATGAATGAATGTGTTCTGGTTTCTTTCAGTGTGTCCATCGCCATGCTGTGCAGTTTCCTGCTCGGGCTTGGGGACAGCTGTTTCAACACTCAGCTTTACAGCATTCTGGGTTGTGTTTACACTGAGCAAAGCATTCCAGCCTTTGCCATCTTCAAGTTTATTCAGGTAAAGCCCCGATTAATGCAGACTTCTGACAAGAAATAAAGAAAGAATTGTTCATAACTAGAATGAGCACTAATGCAAACAACATATAACACTGATTGCATATGAGTTTAATCCCTGATAGGGTTCTTTCTACTCAAACATGGATTCCTTTGCTTCCATACAAAAATAATTATTCACATTCTTGCTTGATCAAAAGATGAATATGAGACGATAGATCAGAATTTCAGCTTTCATTTTCCTCATATTTACAGCTAGATGTGTTAAACAACTTAGAACATGGCACCTTTGGTGTCAGACCACCCAATTTTTAGGTGAGCAAAAGTATAGGAACAGATAAAGTACTGTGCAAACGTTTTAGGCACATGCAAAGAAATGCTGTAGAGCAAAGATCTCTTAAATATAATGAAATTAAATGCATTTTTTTTTTACATTTTTTTGCAATTTTTTTGCAATTTTTTACATTTAAAAAAAAATTCTATGAAGAGCAGTAAACAGTGCGAAATGAAACAAAATCTAAATCTCATATGTTTTTTGTACTGACTTGATCATGTAGAAGTCATAAAATAAAAAATCTATAACAAAGTTTGTACTAAAAAATAGGGTGCCTAAAACTTCTGCACAGTACTGTAACTCTTGAAGTAAATAACACTTAATATTTGGTTGCATATCACTTGCTTGCAATAACTGCATCAATTCGGTGACCCACTGACATCACCAAACTGTTGCATTTTTCTTTTGTGCTGATTTTCTAGGCTTGTAGCACAGCTTCTTTCAGTTGTTGTTTGTTTTGGGTGGTTTCTCTTCAGTCTCCTCTTTAGGAGGTGAAATGCTGCGCAATTGGTTTAAGGTCTGGTAATTGACTTGGCCAGTCTAAAACCTTCCGATTTTCCACTTAATATAATACTTTGTTGAGTTGGCAGTGTGTTTTGGATCATTGTCTTACTGCATGATGAAGTTCCTCCTGATCAGTTTGGATGCATTTCACTGTAAATTGGAAGACAGAATGTTTCTGTAGACTTCTGAATTCATTCTGCTGCTACCATCATTAGTTACATAATCAATAAAGATTATTGAGCCTGTTCCAGAAGCAGCCATGAAAGCCCAAGTCATGACACTACCTCCACCATGTTTCACAGATGAGCTTGATGAGTAAACAGATGAGTGTGTTTTGGATCATAAGCAGATCCTTACTTTCTGTACACTTTGGCCTTTCTATTACTTTGGTAGAGGTTACTCTTGGTTCCAGAACTTTTGTGGTTCATCTCTCTATTTCTTATTTTTTATCTCCAATCAGGCCTTCTGATTCCTGATAAGTGTTTTGCATCTTGTGGTATATTTCTGCTCTCAAAGACTTCTTCAAACGGTGGATTGTGATACCTTCACCCCTGCCATGTGGAGATGTCACTGATTGTTGTTTTTTGAGTTTTTCTTCACAGCTCTCACAAAGTTTCTGATCAACTGCTGTTGTTTTCCTTGGCCAACCTGTTCCATGTCTGGTTGTTAGTACACCTGTGGTTTCTTTATTTTTCAGGGCATTCCAACTTTGTTGTAAAGTTCTATTGGCTATGCCCAATGTTTGTGCAATGGCTCTGACAGATTTCCCCTCTTTTCTCAGCTTCAAATTGGCTTGCCTTTCTCCCATAGACAGCTCTCTGGTCTTCATGTTGGTTTATCCTTTTTAACAACAAATGCAGTCTTCACAGGTGAAACCCAGGGCTCAAACCACGAGTAGACATTCAGAGCTATTAATTGTTTAAACAGTCTATCGGGGCACACCTGGGCAGAAAGAAACACCTATCAGTCACATGTTCCAATATTTCTGATCACTTGAAAAAATGGGTGGGTTCAAACAAAAGATGCCATGTTCTGATTTGTTTAACATCCCTAGATGTAAATATCAGGAAATGAAAGATGAAATTCTGATCTGTCGTCTCATATTCATCTTTTGATCTATGACCCAAATGCCTTCAGTGTATAGCAAAAAAATAGAATTGGCCTTGCTGTTCCAGTACTTTCAGAGGGGACTGTAAATCATAATTCAATTATTTGATGTAGCACAAATCTCTATGATGCACCTGAAATGTGTTACTCATACAAAAGCCATTCTGTGATGAAAAATTAATACTGAAGTGGGCTAACTAATCTATTTTCCTACCATTATGCTGTCACTGCATAATACCATCAAAACATTTAATCAATTCAAAAATGAATGGGTCAGCCCAGATCTCTCTATTCCTGGCCATAGATTCCACATCCCCAGATGTTCCCAAGCCAACTGTGAGATTCACTATATGGCCAAAAGTATGTGGACACCTGACTATCACACCCATATGTGGTTTTTACCCAAACTGTTGCCACAATGGTGGAAGCACTCAATTGTATAGAATGTTTTTGTATGCTGTAGCATTGTAATTTCCCTTCACTGGAACTAAGAGGCCCAAAACTGTTCCACCATGACAATGCCCCTGTGCACAAAGCGAACTCCATGAAGACATGGTATGTTAAGGTTCGAGTGGAATAACTCGAGTGTCCTGCACCTCAACCCCAATGTACACCTTTGGGATGAACTGGAACTGGAGCCTCCTCACCCAACATCAGTGTCTGACCTCACTAATGCTTCTGTAGCTGAATGAACACAAATCCCCAAATCTAGTGGAAAGCCTTCCCAGGAGACTGGAGGCCATTGTAGGGGCAAAGGGGGGACCAAATCCATATTAATCCCCATGGTTTTGGAAAGGGATGTTCAACAGGAACATAGGGCTGTGATGGTAAGGTGTCCACATACTTTTGGCCATATAGTGTATAATCCTGCTGAGTGAGCCGTGCCTGATGCAGGAGCCAATCAGGGGGCATCGTTATAAGGTGCCTGAACTACCTCAACAGCATCCTCTCAATTCAGTATCAAATATACTTAGGAGCAATCCAATCCATGGCTTGCACATTTCTTGGGTTCAACAAGGCCTCCAAGAAGGTGAAATATTCTAAACGGAGGCTAGAATGCTAAATATGTAAACAGCAAATTTTCCTCTCTGAGACTTGAAACCTCATAGAGGTAACCCTCTTTTCTGCTGGGGAAAAGCTCCAAATTTGGAGCCCTCAGCCTGAGACTGAGACCTGACTTTCCCCACACCCACATGAACAATCTCCTGCAGGAATTATGCAGAAGGATAGAGACCACCCTGATCATGGAGTTTGTACCAGAGCCCAAAGACGGACTATATCTAGTCCATACTTTTTTATGTAACGCACTAACTCTGGCTCTTTCCTTGCCAGAAAAGTGACATTCCATGTTCCCTGTGGATGTGGTCTAGTCCATCTAAGTCTAGTCCATCACATGCTGGCCACCTGACTCGCATTGCTACTGAACTCTACCCTTCATTTTGAAGCAGGTGAGCCCACAAGATGGCTCCAAGTGACCACTTCAGGCTGAGCCAGACTTGCCGGGTCACCTGCAAACTTGACTCCAGGGACCGAGCAGGGTACATTTAGTCTTTTTTGTACCTTTCATGGCCTTTAGGATCACTCTGTGACTAAACTCTCCTCTCAGATCTGTCCACCAAGAGTGACCTTACTGAGAGCATTATGCTCCTGGTAACAAAGCCATGAGGACCTTCACCATGACAGGGTTATGATCCATGAAGGTGCAGAAGGTTCAATTTGTAGTTAATTTCCTAATTCAGGAGCATGTTAGCTTTGTGTGTAAACCCTGAACAGTAATATACAAAATATTGAATATGGTTATGGTTAATGAAAATATATAACTTTAGTAAATTGCCAATAACAAACTACTCTGCTTGTCAGTCTGTCTTTGCAGCAGTGGCGTTTTTCTACAGTGGCTACCTGCTGCTGAGCTGGCAGCTCCTCATAATGGTCATCCTGGGCCTCATGGGCACACTGTGCTTCTTTCTGGTGGAGCGGATGTTGAGGGTCTCAGCCGATCTTTCAGAATATTAACTCTTCTCATTACACCACTGTCCATTCAGGTTCTGTATTTGCAATCATGCTAAACATGCACTGCATTTGTTTGTCATGCTCACACTACTAGCATTTAGCAATAGTACAGTATTATTTCTAATGAGTACTAACACATTTGTGGTGTTTGAACTTTGCCCACAGTGGTGTTGGTTGAACATGTCGTATTGCTGATTGGTATGAGAACAACTGACAATCTTGTAATTAATATTTTATCGTTTTTTGCATGTGATCATTTTGGCAAAACTTAGTTGTCATTGGTCCCAGAGGTTTCAAGGCAGATTGGTCTATGTTATTGTTATTATTATTATTATTATTATTATTATTATTATTTAAATACTCATGCAGATGCTCTGCTTGATCAGTCACGGTTCACTTTATGATTCAGTTAAAATATATGGTATTGAGAGACATAAACAGTCATTTTATTGGTAGGAAAATTGGTAAAACACACTGTATGGCCAAATGTATGTGGACATCTGTCCATCACACCCATATGTGCTTGTTGAACATCCCATTCCAGATTTAGTCCTCGCTTTAATGTTATAATAAGCATAAGTAAAGTAGTGAGTGTACAGCTTGTATAACAGTGTAAATTTGCTGTCCCCTCAAAATAACTCAACACACAGCCATTAGTGCCTAAACCGCTGGCAACAAAAGTGAGTACACCCCTAAGTGAAAATGTCCAAATTGGGCCCAATTAGCCATTTTCCCTCCCCGGTGTCATGTGACTTGTTAGTGTTACAAGGTCTCAGGTGTGAATGGGGAGCAGGTGTGTTAAGTTTGGTGTTATCGCTCTCACACTCTCTCATACTGGTCACTGGAAGTTCAACATGGCACCTCATGGCAAAGAACTCTCTGAGGATCTGAAAAAAAGAATTGTTGCTCTACATAAAGATGGCCTAGGCTATAAGAAGATTGCCAACACCCTGAAACTGAGCTGCAGCACGGTGGCCAAGACCATACAGCGGTTTAACAGGACAGGTTCCACTCAGAACAGGCCTCGCCATGGTCGACCAAAGAAGTTGAGTGCACATGCTCAGCATCATATCCAGAGGTTGGCTTTGCAGAATAGACGTATGAGTGCTGCCAGCATTGCTGCAGAAGTTAAAGGGGTGGGGGGTCAGCCTGTCAGTGCTCAGACCATACGCCACACACTGCATCAAATTGGTCTGCATGGCTGTCGTCCCAGAAGGAAGCCTCTTCTAAAGATGATGCACAAGAAAGCCCGCAAACAGTTTGCTGAAGACAAGCAGACTAAGGACATGGATTATTGGAACCATGTCCTGTGGTCTGATGAGACCAAGATAAACTTATTTGGTTCACATGGTGTCAAGCATGTGTGGCGGCATCCAGGTGAGGAGTACAAAGAGAAGTGTGTCTTGCCTACAGTCAAGCATGGTGGTGGGAGTGTCATGGTCTGGGGCTGCATGAGTGCTGCCGGCACTGCGGAGTGTACTGTGACATGTACTGTGACATACTGAAGCAGAGCATGATCCCCTCCCTTCGGAAACTGGGCCGCAGGGCAGTATGCCAACATGATAACGACCCCAAACACACCTCCAAGACGACCACTGCCTTGCTAAAGAAGCTGAGGGTAAAGGTGATGGACTGGCCAAGCATGTCTCCAGACCTAAACCCTATTGAGCATCTGTGGGGCATCCTCAAACGGAAGGTGGAGGAGTGCAAGGTCTCTAACATCCACCAGCTCTGTGATGTCATGGGGGAGTGGAAGAGGACTCCAGTGGCAACCTGTGAAGCTCTGGTGAACTCCATGCCCAACAGGGTTAAGGCAGTGCTGGAAAATAATGGTGGCCACACAAAATATTGACACTTTGGGCCCAATTTGGACATTTTCACTTAGGGGTGTACTCACTTTTGTTGCCAGCGGTTTAGACATTAATGGCTGTGTGTTGAGTTATTTTGAGGGGACAGCAAATTTACACTGTTATACAAGCTGTACACTCACTACTTTACATTGTAGCAAAGTATCATTTCTTCAGTGTTGTCCCATGAAAATGTATAATAAAATATTTACAAAAATTTGAGGGGTGTACTCACTTTTGTGAGATACTGTAGGTGTGATGGTCAGATGTCCACATACTTTTGGCCATATAGTGTATGTTTTCTTCTTAATGTATGTTTAAATAGTTTTGAGGTAAATTACTAAGCTTGTGAGGCATCATCAATAGAGAACCCTTCAGACCAACAGGAAATGACATTTTTCATTTTGTAACTATTTGCACAACTTTCAACTTCATATGAAAAGTTACATAGGCTGCGGTTAGAGCCCTTGTTATAACTTCATTCACAATTTCATGACTTCATTCATGTACAATCAAGTTGAATCCAACCACAAAACACTTGTGCATATTTGTCCGAATTTCTCAAAAGAAAAAGAGTTAAATATCAGTACGTTGTGCAAGATATTGTCCTAACATGCACTAAGAACATGATGAATATTAGTTTCTTACTACTGTTATTTGTGTCTCATTTTCTGGGTTGCTGTTAGTTCAGTATGATTTAGACCAATAGTAGCTCTGCTGTGTACTT
The DNA here is from genome assembly GCA_023630585.1 of Cranoglanis bouderius. Lineage (NCBI taxonomy): Eukaryota > Metazoa > Chordata > Actinopteri > Siluriformes > Cranoglanididae > Cranoglanis > Cranoglanis bouderius. The sequence continues at coordinate 18,750,681 of CM042551.1, forward strand.
GGTATAATATGGTTGATATTTTGGTGTTCATAACCTGTTGAATGCCTGTCTTTGTCTTCATTTTCTTATTTATTGATCACAATAGGTTTACTTTTATCTTCCAGTTGTTAAAAAATAAAATAAAAATATGTGGTATTGGATATTGGGGAGTGGGCCTTATTAATAATGTTAGACACTAATTTTCTCTTTGTGAAGGATTCATTACATAGATTTTTGTGTTTTTGACAGTTTGATGCACAGGGATGAACACATTATGTTTTCAGAGGGCCGTCCCTTTGAGGGATCTTTTTCCCACAATATTTTGTCATATTGTGCACATGCAGTGTGTACGAATTTGATGCACAAGAGAGATGGATATGTTTACATATCCAGCCAAAGTTTTACTCTTTAATTATTTTCAAAAGTTGTTTAAATACAGTGGTTTTGTTTTGACGAGTGCCTTATAATATGAGTATCAGCAATTGATATATATGTCTACCAAAGACAAAAAAATGTATAGTATTGATGTATAGTATTGCCCTGGATGACTTTGTCACATGTTTCCAGTTCCATATTGTACCAGAATATAAAATAATCCAGTATTCCAGTGTATTAACATTTTAATGTCAATTTATTGATATGTACAGTGCCCTCCACTAATATTGGCACCCTTGGTAAACATGAGCAAAGAAGGCGGTGAAAAATTGTCTTTACTGTTTAACCTTTTGATCTTTTGTTCAAAAAATTCACAAAAACTACTCTCTCATGGATATCAAACAATTGCAAACAAAACACAGGTTTATTAAAAAAAATCTTTGTTAAAAATAGGTGTGCAACAATTATTGGCACCCTTTTATTCAATACTTTGTGCTACCTACCGTTGCCAAGATAACAGCTCTGAGTCTTCTCCTATAATGCCTGATGAGGTTGGAGAATACATGGCAAGGGATCTGAGACCATTCCTCCATACAGAATCTCTCCAGATCCTTCAAATTTCAAGGTCCACACTGGTGGACTCCCCTCTTCAGTTCACCCCACAGGTTTTCTATGGGTTTCAAGTCAGGGGACTGGGATGGCCAGGGCAGGACCTTGATTTTGTGGTCAGTAAACCATTTTTATGTTGATTTTGATGTATGTTTTGGCTCATTGTCCAATTCTAAGCTTTCCGGAAGAGGCAGTCAGGTTTTCATTTAATTTCTGTTGATATTTGATAGAGTCCGCCACCACCATATTTAACCGTGGGCATGAGGTACTTTTCCATATGGCTACCTCTCTGTGTGCACCAAAACCACCTCTGGTGTTTATTGCCAAAAAGCTCTGTTTTGGTTTCATCTGACCATAGAACCTGATCCCATTTGAAGTTCCAGTAGTGTCTGGCAAAGTGAAGATGCTTGAGTTTGTTTTTGGATGAGAGTAGAGGCTTTTTTCTTGAAACCTTTCCAAACAACTTGTGGTGATGGAGGTGACTTCGGATTGTAGTTTTGGAGACTTTCTGACCCCAAGATATAACTAACTTCTGCAACTCTCCAGCTGTGATCCTTGGAGATTTTTAGCCACTCGAACCATCCTCTTCACAGTGTGTTGAGACAATATAGACACGCGTCCAATTCCAGGTTGATTATTACCAGTTGGCCTATGTGTTACCTCATATTTATCCCCCTGTGAAAGAGGAAGATTTTCAACCATGACTTCCTGTTTCTCAGGGTGATAAATATGTGTTACCTCATATTTATACCTGTGTGAAAAAGGAAGTCATGGTTGAACAATTTCCTGTTCCTAGTCACCCAGCTGGGAATATACTTCAAATATATTTTTCTCATAAGAATTCATAGGGGTGACAATAATTGTTGCGCACCTACTATATTTAACAAAGATATATATATTTTTGGATAAACCTGTGCTTTGTTTGCAATTGTTTGATATCCATGGGAGCAGAGTATTTTTGTGAATTTTTTAAATAAAAGATCAAAAGGTTAAACAATAAAGACAATTTTTCATAGCTTTCTTTGCTCATATTTACCAAGTGTGCCAATATTAGTGGAGGGCACTGTAGCTTGTTGCCTTTCTTAACATAGTGTCCATTTATACTTCCACTATTCTGCAAGATTGTGACCGAGTGCTGGTGAAGTATCAGTAACTAAAGGCTGAACGTGTTGTCAGTTTTACAATGTACATGGCACAAATGCCCTTTTCAGCACTGATTGAATAATAGCTAAGCAATAGTTAATTATTTGTATTTTAATACTGTATATTTTGCTTTTTAATATTACTAGCTGACAATCATGCACATGAGGGCTTTGTCTTTTTATAAGAACAAATATGCTGTATATGATTGTGGACAGTTATATATTTTACTATTGTCATATGATGTATGTTCTTAGATTTGTGCTCTCAAGTTGAATAAATAAGTGCCATTTCAAAGCAGGCTGCCTCATTGTTTTTCATTTAATCACAGGAAAGTGTACAACCTCATTAAAGGAAATTTCACAATGTCCTGTCCACTCACATAAACTGCTGCATTTCTGGCAAACGTCAACACAAGAATTTCTGGTAAATTTCTGTTAAGTATCCAGATAGCCGCAGGGCTGTTTAATGTTGTGAGATCCACTAGCAAACATGGCCAGAGAGTGGTGTAAGAATCATATATAGAATAAAGAATCAATTAATATCCTTTAAAAAGTAAGAATTAAATATCAATTTGAAAACAAAAGCATTAAACTTTGCAGAGTAAAGCTGTTTGATTGTTTGGCCATTTTAAATGTGATACAGCAAAACAGTCTTTATAATATGAGGCAAGGCACAATTGGGAGTGTTGCAAGTTAAACTCAAGAAAAGGAGCGGAAACGTTTTACGTTGTGTCGATCAGATAAACATCCTGCAGTCACGAATAGATAATGGAGTATTGATTTCTTTATAGTCAGGCCATAAAAGCTGCGCTTCCTTAATCCATTCTGCACTGGAGTGCAGTTAAAGCATTCACATTAAAGCAGTTTGAAAGTGCTGCCCTATATTTTAGAGTAATTTTTGTATTTATGCTTTCAAGTAATGGTTTCAGAAACAAGTAGATAGAGTGCAATAAACAGCTGGTGGCAAAAACAACTGTAGGTCAGTCTGCTATTTTTAAAACTCACTCTCAGTGTAGTAGATATACAAGTGTTACTTTGATGTTATGCTTTTTTCTTTTTTTTTTTTTGTACTGGGACCCTTATCAATAAAAAGATGTCTATCAATTTTGTAAATCGAGTTTTCTTTTCTATTTATATTTCTAGTTAACAGCTTTCTTTTTGGACACTATTCTTAATCTAGTATTGATATGAAGGCCAGACATGAACATTTTGTATGAATTTTTTTTTATTTGTGAGATCTTTATTTATACGGAGTATGCAGTACATAAAAAATTGCACAGAACGCAATTAAGCGATACAATCTCAAAATAACAAACATGTAGAAGTTATAAAGCTTGTTTTCAGTTGGAAAACATAAAAGGAATAAGTACTTTTCAAATGGGTAAACAAAGTCTTCTCTCAACAAGATTCAAGATTTCTGCAGTTTTCACGATGTCCGCATTCAGTTGTAGTCTGATGAATTTACAATAAAACCTAGCTCTAATAATTAATGCCTTATTAAATCTAACAACAAGAAACTGTAGAAGTAATGTCATCAGTCCATTTAGTCCTTTTACTGTAACAATCATGCTGAAAAGCCATTGGTCCTTTTTGACAACACACTAACTAGATTGCACTACATTGTCTTTTACTGATGCTCTCTATTTTTTTTTTATGATACGCTTGAGTATATTATTGTAAAAACTCACACTTCAGTAGTGTAGTTGAATAAATCTGCTGGATTTTGTTTTCCTTTACGATATCAGTATTAATTAGTACACGAGAGAGAGAGAAAAAATTATGGTAAAAATAATTGCCATTGTTCATTTTCATAAATGTAATTAAAAGCCTTATGTTCGATTTGTTTTGCTCAGATCTAATCTTTCTACCTTGACAACATTCATGTGACATGCATACATCTTGATAAGACTTGCATAATGCCTCATATGCGTCATGAACAACTGCAAATTGCATACTTGCGAGGCAGTTAATCATTCTTCTGTAGCGATGTGTAAACAAAAAAGAAGTTTAATACAGCTCATATTAGCAAAAACGAATAATATAAACCATGATCAAAAACCAAACCAGCATAAACAGTAATCCTTACAGCACAATTCAGCACAAATGAATAAGATTAATTCAGTTTCAATTCAATTTGTTTTTGCTAAAACGTCATGAAGATCATAACATGCACATATGTACAGTCAGAACCTGAAATCTGACTGATCTTGTTGTGGTCACATATTTCATATGTAATCTGAAAGGAAAACACATGAAAGTATACATTCACATTAAAAGGATAAAGTGATTTTTGCCAAATGTGACACAGAATTGTGTACGCAATACAAAATAATACATAGCCGTCCATAGCCGTTTCTCCTGCCTGACAAGAATTGTGCCTGTGTCTCGAGTATCACATTCAATCTAGAAGCATTCCTGCATACTCATTTCCCTCTTTTCTTTCTACTTGCATCTCTTCCTGTCTGTGATTAAGGTGAAATGTAAGTCTGCATTATCCAGCAAATGAACCCCTCATGCATCTTACTATGATGCAAGATGATGCGAGACGTGTCAGAGTAAGCGACAGAAGAACCAGCAAAGGGATAAATGTCTTGCACTCGCATATAGACAATGGACTATTGATTTCTCCATATTCAGGACATGAAATTTCTGATTCAAGAGCCTGTGACTTGGAAAATGGCCGTGAGGTGTGAATACAGCCTATATGAGATGCCACTACATCATAGACATGTCCTGGCATGTTTTTGGGAGGTGCAAGGAAATCTGAAGAACCCAGAGAAACTTAGGAAAAACATACAAAACTCTACACAGATCCAGGCCACTCTTATAAATCTTTTATTAAAGTTGTGTGTAAATGTTTGCGTAAGCCAAACCAAACTAATAAATATCTGCCAGATTTGAAAGTTTTGGAAACGCTGGTTTTCTTCGTACTTGTGTGGGTATGTTGATGAATGCCAATCACCTGTAAATTACCAGGTGGAGTAGACGGCACAGCTATTTTGTATTTGTAACTCGCAGAGCTAAAATGATAATGACAGAGTACTGCAAACGGCAGGAAAACACTTTCTCAGCCGTAGACGTGAAAGTTATTTTGACTCACATCTGTGCCGATTAAAAAATATATACACATACCAGTGCACCCTCCCTAACACCGTGTTGGTGTTGGAAAAGCAGGAAGGCCTGTGTCATAAGATTTTGGCATGCAACACACTAATGCGGACACATTGCAGCTTGAGACAAACCAGATCGGTCACTTATCGTCATTAGTTCCGGCTCTAATAAAGTGTTGTGCAGCATTAAAAGACAATTACGTTTGCACACCATGTGTGCCATTACAGTGCATTCGCGTTTACATCGGCATTTCTTTTTAATTGAATAACAGGTCATATTTGTCTTCATTTATAGATTTCTTTAGTTAATGCCATTAATATGAAACGACTGGGGTTCGCAAAATGTGTGTGTATTTGAAATACATCAGCTATTTAGACTTGACATTGTTTTATATATATATATATATATATATATATATATATATATATATATATATATATATATATATATATATATATATATAAATCCGAATGTAAAATCCGTATATAAAAATAGCAAATGATGATTTGAAGCAGAACGATTGAGTTTTACACGAGTTAGTCTTCTTATAAATAAATTTCACACCCAGGAGCATGAGTAGGATACAAACGCTTTTTTTTTTTTTAATGAATAGCAAATTTCTTGTGTAAATGCTCCTAAGAACTATTTTTACATATTAATCTGTCTGTATACAGCCTGAAGAATGAGCCCCATTAACCTGAGTGGAGGATCGAACTGAAGACCCTGGAGCTCCGAGACCCCAACGCTCCCCGCTATGCCACTCTACCCTTTGCTAAAACCATTCAAGAGATTTCGAGAGAAATTAGTTGTGGTACTATACATCTTTACAGGTGTCATTTTCTCAGGCCCTGTTCCAGCTCCACCCTGACACGTCCTTAACGATTTAGCATCTCTTTCCTGTTTCTTCACAGTGCTTCCATGTAAGCTTGTGTATACAGTACATTCCCCTCTTGTCATGTGTTCTCTTGTACTGCTGATGCTTAATCTTAAACTGTGCTCACAGTCTTCTAAGTCTTTATGTCTGTGCTTCAGTTGTAATTATTCAGTTAGTCCAAATATGTCCCTCTATTGTACACAGTGGCGATGACATTGAACAGATCATAACAAGCCTTGTTCTATACTCAGCCTTGCCACCAAAAGCAACTCTGAAAGGAAACCGAATATTTAAAGGCAAAAAACTACATGTACAGGTGCATCTCAATAAATTAGAATGTTGTGGAAAAGTTAATTTATTTCAGTAACTCAACTCAAATTGTGAAACTCGTGTATTAAATAAATTCAGTGCACACAGACTGAAGTAGTTTAAGTCTTTGGTTCTTTTAATTGTGATGATTTTGGCTCACATTTAACAAAAACCCACCAATTCACTATCTCAACAAATTAGAATATGATGACATGCCAATCAGCTAATCAACTCAAAACACCTGCAAAGGTTTCCTGAGCCTTCAAAATGGTCTCTCAGTTTGGTTCACTAGGTAAGCCACAAACATTCATTGTCAAAGAAGCTGGCTGTTCACAGAGTGCTGTATCCAAGCATGTTAACAGAAAGTTGAGTGGAAGGAAAAAGTGTGGAAGAAAAAGATGCACAACCAACCGAGAGAACCGCAGCCTTATGAGGATTGTCAAGCAAAATCGATTCAAGAATTTGAGTGAACTTCACAAGGAATGGACTGAGGCTGGGGTCAAGGCATCAAGAGCCACCACACACAGACGTGTCAAGGAATTTGGCTCCAGTTGTCGTATTCCTCTTGTTAAGCCACTCCTGAACCACAGACAACGTCAGAGGCGTCTTACCTGGGCTAAGGAGAAGAAGAACTGGACTGTTGCCCAGTGGTCCAAAGTCCTCTTTTCATATGAGAGCAAGTTTTGTATTTCATTTGGAAACCAAGGTCCTAGAGTCTGGAGGAAGGGTGGAGAAGCTCATAGCCCAAGTTGCTTGAGGTCCAGTGTTAAGTTTCCACAGTCTGTGATGATTTGGGGTGCAATGTCATCTGCTGGTGTTGGTCCATTGTGTTTTTTTGAAAACCAAAGTCACTGTACCCGTTTACCAAGAAATTTTGGAGCACTTCATGCTTCCTTCTGCTGACCAGCTTTTTGAAGATGCTGATTTCATTTTCCAGCAGGATTTGGAACCTGCCCACACTGCCAAAAGCACCAAAAGTTGGTTAAATGACCATGGTGTTGGTGTGCTTGACTGGCCAGCAAACTCACCACACCTGAACCCCATAGAGAATCTATGGGGTATTGTCAAGAGAAAAATGAGAAACAAGAGACCAAAAAATGCAGATGAGCTGAAGGCCACTGTCAAAGAAACCTGGACTTCCATACCACCTCAGCAGTGCCACAAACTGATCACCTCCATGCCACGCCGAATTGAGGCAGTAATTAAAGCAAAAGGAGCCCCTACCAAGTATTGAGTACATGTACAGTAAATGAACATACTTTCCAGAAGGCCAACAATTCACTAAAAATGTTTTTTTTTTTTTTATTGGTCTTATGAAGTATTCTAATTTGTTGAGATAGTGAATTGGTGGGTTTTTGTTAAATGTGAGCCAAAATCACAATTAAAAGAACCAAAGACTTAAACTACTTCAGTCTGTGTACATTGAATTTATTTAATACACGAGTTTCACAATTTGAGTTGAATTACTGAAATAAATGAACTTTTCCATGATATTCTAATTTATTGAGATGCACCTGTATTATATAGTGTACAATAATTACATATGGCAGCATTTCCACAGTTACAGTTTATATTCCATGACCAGGTCTTTCCTTAACAGGGTAACTTTGCATTCAGAGGAACAAACAGATTGGACTAGTTTGTTCAGGTCTTTTCAAAGGGCATAACACCTACATAACATTCCATCATGCATAATATTCCCATGACGCTTCTGATGAAATGTTCACTTTTCAGTTTCCTGGCTTCTATTGCACTATATAATAATAAACATGGTTGTTCACATTACTATATTTGGCTGGGATGTCTGCTCTGTAGTTGTTTATCCATACTTAACAGTTCTACAGGGTCAAATGTGTGCTGTCTAATCTTAGATCATATTCTCATATTAAATGCAATGTAAGTACATGAGAGAGGATCACTATTTTTAAGTGAGAGACACTAAGGAAGTTTTACACTTGCTTTCACAAGTTCTTGGTTTACACTTGCTTTCACAAGTTCTGTAATTATACACCACAAAACTACACTTCTTTCTTTTTCCTAAACCTCACTGACATTTTACTTTACCATGTCTAAATGTATTATTATCAATTTCTAATTATTATTATTATTATTATTATTATTATTATTATTATTATTATTTTAAATCTTGTTGCTTTACTGACCATACTACAAGATACCAAATACTTCTGCCATACTTTAACATTAGACATTTAACTTTTTTATTTTTTTTACTGCCAAAGGCATTACTGAGTCATTCATTACATACATGCAAATTACTGTCTGCCTAAATGTTGTGCCAAAGTTTGTAGTAAAATTCATCAATAGCCATGTAATATAGTGTAACACTTAAGAGTAATATTGTTTATATTATTTATATTGCCATAGTTTGCAAACATATCTGTACTTGGCACACTCCCCCCCCCAAAAAAAGTCATCTTGCTAATGCTCATGATTATGGATTAATGGATTAATGGTAGATGTGTTTATCAAGTTGTATGCAAGTGTGTAGTAAGAATACACCCTTCTTTTTTTTTTTTTTTTTTTTTTTTTAGCACAAGTTCACTGCTTAATTTTTAGTGGATTACAAATTATGCTTATACATTCTACGTCTTTTCTGTAAATACGATTATAGAAATTCTCTTCTGAGCTGGGAATTCAAACCCTGTGATAGGAACAGTCAATTTGAATACCTGGAGAGGTATGCAAAGCTGGGCCACAAAGATGTTTTAATTCGGGTTCAGCGGTGAAGCTCTGTTGTTCTCCTGAATTTCGGAGTAAGCTCTGAAAATCTTTATAGCCGTTCTCGACAGGGATGATGGTGGTTTCACAGGAAGTATTCTGTGGGTTCTTGTCGTGGAGAAGCTTTTCCATGATCAGATTAACATCATTATGAGAGCTGATAAATGATTGGTCTGCAGATGCACAATCTCTAACCTCATTGACGCAATGATATTCAGGAACCACAGCAATGCCGTTGGTGGAGGGTGTGAACTGAGTTGGGCTGGTGTTTTCAGATACTGAGCAACCAGTACACGGGCCGTACTCAAAGTCTGTTGGTATCACTGGGTCTCGGTTTTTAGCCAGAGCAGATAACACATTCTCACTCTCATTAAAGTCAATGATAAAGTGGTTAATATCTGGGTTGGAAAACTTGTCAGAGTCTGAAATCATATAGAACTTGTTACTGAAGCCAGAGCTATTCCCACTCTTCCTTTGGACATTACACTCATCACTGTTTGATTTCAGGTTTTTATATGCGTTCGACATTGGCATTTGTCGAAGGAATGTTGACTGGGCTTCTTTAACAAGTTCCCAGTTTGTGATATTTTCACTGCTGTTTTCTTGTGAACTCTCATTGCCTGTTTGGCCGTAAATCACTTCAGCTGAAGTGCCATCTTTACCAAGGCTGTTGAGGCTGTTTTCACCTCTGACGTCTACTAGGGAAGACACTGGCCTGTAGTCAGGAGAACAGCAGGGTTTTAGTTGAGCTCTTAACAATAATAGAACATTGCTTTTCTTTGAATATTTTTCAAATGTGTAAAACAAAAAAAAAATCACCATGTCTTCTCTCCAGAGTGGACCAGTTTTGAAGAATCGAGATGGACAGGCGAGAACTCATTTTGAAACGACAGCAAGTTTGGCACCTGATTAACATCAAAAGATTGAATGAATGAAAGCATTTCTTTTGGAAATAATATAGCCATAATGCTGTGTATGTTTTTTTTTGTTTTTTTTTAAATAGGTCACTACTGCTCAGTGTGACTCTAGCTATTTTACAGGGACAAGAAAGGAGTGGGTTTTATACAGCTACAATGCAAATCTAGTCCTCAGTATTAAATATAGACAAAAATGAAAGGAAGTTTAAATACAAATTACAGCACTTGAGCAATCAATTTCCTGCTTATGCTTCCTGCCAGCCCTTGCTGCCAGCAGTATAAGTTTTATAATTTACTGAAAAATGTGGCTATTTTTTTTTTCAGTTTTTCTTCACTTACATTTCATACCTTGTGCAAAAACAATCATGAACCCATAAATTAACTGACAGTAAAGTGTCTTGCATTTTAGATACATGGTGTACAGTATTTAACCCCGTAGTTTAAGTCATGTTTTAAAACAGGAGAACAACTGATAGGAACAGAAACCTACCTGTTTTACAAAACTAGTAGGTATTTTCGGAGTAGGAATCTTGTCCCACCACTCTGTCAGGATTCTGCAAGTTAAGAAGTTTACACATTACTTACAATTAAAAACTGACAATTTACTTATAACATACTCTATGTGTCTGACCATATAATTGATGACGTTTACATAAATATTCTGATATTAATTGGAAATTTGGCGATATTCTATTTTGTATTGAGTCACGTAAATGCCACAATCCGATTGCCCGATTCAGATTAAGACAATATTCTGATTCCCAACCCTGGAATATACCTGTTTTAATCGGAAATTTGTTGAAAACACCTCATTCAGAAAATCCACTGAAACAAGATATATGTGCATGCTCTGTCCGCAAGGAATTGGTGTGAACAGGTGATGTGGGTGTGAACAGATGCTTAGCTGTAGGCTAAGTATTTAGGAATGGCAACTCATACTTACAACAACCATGTATACAGGAATATACCAATGCCTGTACGCATATAAACATTGTATTCGGAATATGGCTGCAACCCGAATATAGACCTTAAACGGAATTTGGTGTGCATTTAAACATAGTCAGTGTTTAAATGATTGCTGGAAATATGTATAATAAAATAAGTACACCCCATGAAAATTGTTGCCTTTTTTTCCCCCCAATATTTGGACAAGCAAACATTTGATCATCTTTGAAACAGTCCCTATTAATAAAGTTGATATTCTTGAACAAAACCACAAGGAAAAATAGCTTTTTAAATAATTTATTCGACAGAAATATCAATAGATGTGATATTCTTCTGGGGAAAAAGGAAGTACACCCTTGGCCTCAGAAGCTAGTATTGTCCCCTTTAGCAGAAATAACTGCTTGTAGACGTTTTGCATAATTGTCCACCAGTCTCTGACATTGGCTTGATGGAATTTTTTGACCACTCTTCCATGCAATATTCTTTCAGTTGCAAGATGTTTGAGGGTTTTCTTGCATGTACTGCCTGTTTCAAATCCCCCAACAACATTTCAACGGGATTCAAATCCGGGATTTGACTAGGCCATTCCATAACCCTCCATTTCTTCTTTTTGAGCCATTCCTTGGTGGATTTGCTAGTGTGCTTAGGATCATTATCCTGTTGAAAGGTCCACTTTTAGTTCAACTTCAACTTTTGGACAGATGGCCTCACCTTATCTTCAAGCACTCTTTGATATGATGCAGAATTCATAGTTGAATCAATGAATGCAAGCTGTCCAGTCCCTGAGGCAGGAAAGCAACCCCAAACCATAACATTTCCACGACCGTGCTTCACATTTGGTATGAGGTGCTTCTCCTGAAAAGCTGTCTTTGGTCAGCGCCAAACATGTCTGCTGTTACTGTGGCCAAACAACTCTATCTTTGATTCGTCTGTCCAGAGCACATTATTCCAAAAGGCCTGGTCTTTGCCTATATGCTCATTGGCAAACTGTAATCTATAAAAGGCTTTTTCCTGGCATTCCTCCCATGCAGGTCAAATTTGTGTAATCTCTTTCTGATTGTAAAAGCATGCACTTTGACACCAACAGTTACAAGACTTACTAGCAGATCCTGTGATTAAATTTCGGGGTTCTTGGAGACTTCTTTTTGCAGGTTCCACCTGCACTCCCTAAGCAGATTCTAATCACTGGCACCCAGTCTTGAACACCTGATTCTAATTTTATGGTGTGATAAATGTAGGGGTGTACTTACTTTTTCCATATGACTGATCTGTTTTTTTGTCAATTTAAATTGTGAAAAATACTACAAAATGTCAATTTTATGTAATTTGGTGGAGTGTAACACATTTATTAATATGCACACATTCAAAGAGGATCAAGTGTTTGCTTGTCCAAATATGTAAAAAAATAAATAAATAAAAATAAAAAAAAAGAAGAAGAAAAAAAAATTCCATGGGATGTACTTATTTTTCCCCATGACTGTAAAAAGAGGTATTATTGAAAAACAATGCGAAACTAGCAAACTTGGTGACATTGTCTATTGTTAAAGGAGCTATACAAATGAAGAGGAAACCCCTAGTACTCGGATTCAGGTTAGATACAGAGCTACACCATAAACAACTACCAAATTTAAAAAGATATAATACCATGGGACATGTGTGTGCTAAATCACCCACTTTAACACTTGACAGTAGTTCTACATCCAGCTAACTGTACAAACTGTAACTAAACTATATAAGGTAACTAAAATGGAAGCAGTCTTACTTGTTGTAAGAGTAGTAGATGGTGAATATACAGGTGATCAGAATTACACATATGATTGGAATTATTATCTTGAGAAGGTCCTTTGGAGATGAGGCTGAGGACACAGATGCATGTAATACATTAAAAAAAAAAATGGTTTAACATTTAATAATAATAATTAAAATAAAACTTACGTGTGGTAAACCTATATGGTTCACTGTAGTCACTGAATCTTGAATTTAAGTTTGATTTCATTTTTGCCCTCACAATATAGTTGGAATTTGACTCAAGGTTTCTGCGTAAAAGCTCATATTCCCACTGGTCTTTTTCCAATGGCACCTGCATGACAACAAAAGTAAAGTTCAGCTATTTACATAATAATTTTCATACAGCATTGCAATGTTGGATGTGTGAACTGATGTATGGTTGTTCATTACACATAGCTCACTTACTTTTATTTCGCTTCCTTTGCTTCCTTCGATATAGTAAGTGAGCTCTGTAAACAGTTCAGTACTGAATGTATGCTCTTCAGTCCTATATATGGAGTCCCAGACAATGTGAAAGTTTCCATTCTGTGTCTGATTGACTGACACAATGACTGGTTTTTTAGGCTTAACTGTTAGAAGAAATGCATTTATGAACTGGCAAGAAGTTACATATAAATGTTATAAATATAACAGTAACTGATAAATTTACTTAGGGTGACCATATTCTGGTTTTCCAAAAAGAAGACCCCCCCCTTTTTTAAGGGGGGTGGGTGGTGGTGGTGATGTCTTAATAGTATTCAAAACAGTGTTACTATGAATGCAAACTTTAATACACTGAAAAAGACACACTATTAGCATCACATAAATATACATAAATAAAATTGGTTTTACTCTGACCACATTTGACATTTTTTCCTACATTCTTTTGAATGTCCATGGAATAAAATAAAATATCAGATGCCATGAGTGTACCTTCTGCCATCATTTACACATTTGAATGACCATGTGATACGAGCAATGTGATAATGGCTATGGGCATTGTTTCGACTCAGGACAACTGGCATTTGCTGCTATTGTCAAGCAACTGTTTGACGCCATACACAACAGCGCTTCACCTTTGCGCGCTCGCTGAGAGTAGGCTAATGGTTGAGAGGCAGGAATTTGGCCAACAGTTGCTGCAAGCCTTTTATAATGACCAATTGGTGTGCGAGAAGGCGGGAATTACAGATAGGGTTTAAAGCAATGCAAAAATGGGCATACATGATGCAGTATTAGACCATAAGCACACCATAATCAAACTAAAGCCGAATCCTGGACATTTTCTCAAATTTAGAAATCCCGGCCTGGCACTTTTTTAAGATCCAAAAAAGAGGATATATCTGGGAAAAAAAGAGGACGTATGGTCACCCTAATTTACTGTATAGTGGGGGAAAAAGTATTTGATCCCCTGCTGATTTTGTACGTTTTCCCGCTGACAAAGAAATGATCAGTCTATAATTTTAATGGTAGGTGTATTTTAACAGTGAGAGACAGAATAACAACAAAAAAAATCCAGAAAAACACATTTCAAAAAAGTTATAAATTGATTTGCATTTTAATGAGGGAAAAATCATACAAAATCAGCAGGGGCTCAAATACTTTTTTCCCCCCACTGTATATAATAGAAGAATATAAAAGAATTATGATGGGGGACAACCCATCACAGGGCACAATCACACACACATTACGGACAATTTGGACTGGGAGAGGAAACCCCCAAAGCATGAGGAGAACATGTAAGCTCTGTACATACAGGGCAGAGATGAGATTTGAATCCCCAACCTCAGAGGTGTGAGGCAAACGTTCTAACCACTAAACCACTAATACTCTTTAACAGTTATAACAGATGATCTATCTGTCAATCAACACAGGTTTTTTTGATTTTCAGACAGAATAAAGAGTCACTGTATCAAATTATCCACCTACATGTAATTGTAAACTATCCAAAAAAATCTTTGTAAAATAACAAATTGTCTTCAGTGCATAAGAATTGCCTAGGAACATACTGACAGCTTTATCCTTCTTAAATACGCAGGACCTTGACATTACTAACTTACAAAATATCAATGCTCCTTGATGTACGCATACGTATACAGTACATTTTATGACAAGCTGGGGCTCATGTTATGACTAAAGAAGACTACGACAACTAATTCACTCCATTCACATAACCGCTAAACCATTAGCAAAAAAATTCCAAACACTGATTGGACGCAGGGACGCCACCACATTAATTAACTAAATAATTGATTAACATGTTTGACACTAAGACTCAGCATCGAAAGAGTGAGATCGTTAAACTTAAAACATAAATGATTAAGTTAGATGTTATATGTACTTACTGCTGTCTGTAGTTTGGACATTTTTAGTGAACAAACAGTTTTGCCATCTCAACACGTTAACCTTGTAGTTCTCACCCACAACAAAGCCAGATGTCACTTGCAATGAGCATCCGCACACACTGGAATTAAGTTGCTTGAAATCACATGTAAACAATCTGTAAATCAGCAAGGAACAAGAACAAGGAATAGCAGTCAGAACTGATGAAGCGAGTTGAGAAAACATTAACTTTACATGTTTTTCTTTGTTTTTTTTTAAAGTTTGGAGTCCACTGACGAACTCACTCATCACGCCTAGACACATTGAGACTGTATTCAGAGCAACTGTCAAGTTGGTGTGAGGTCAAAAGGCACGTCATCTCTGTTAGGTAATCGTTCAGGCATTGCAGATCCAGGTTAGGTTCTGAAAATATTTTTTAAGGTGTCAGTGAATTTTTATGGTCTTACTCACAGACAGTAATTACCAAAGAAGTTCAAAAGCAATGCACAAACTTGCCTGTTCTTGTATGATCTTCAGAAGATTCACTGAAGCCAAAAGTGAATAAAAGGACTAGTTGCAGGATGAGGATTATGACATCCATCCTAATAGGCTGCATAAATGAAAGTAAAAGAATACAAATAAACTGTTTAAATGGACTATGTAAATAAAAAAAAAGACAACATGAAAGTCGGATATAACAGATATAAGTATTGATTAATAACTTAATAACAGTTTACAGTTAAAAACGAACAACCACTACACAGCCATGGACGCCTTGAACGCTTTAGAAACTCACCGTAGTGTTGTCGGCAGCAAGTAGAATAAAATGACTTCCAAGTTATCCTAGGATTGGCCGCTAAAATCAGATCTGTTTCGCTAGTGTATTTTTTCATTTAGCACACTTACTATTTTAACCGAGTTTACATTCTAACGCACTGATGGCACCGAGGGAGCTTTCGGGAACACCACCGCCTTAACTCACTTCCCCGTCGAGGGATTGGGCAAAATGGGCGTGTTTTTCTGCTTTTACTGGAACAACTGAGTTACAGCAGTTCTGTGGAAAATCGTAAAGAGGGTTTTACTCCTCCCATTTTACAAAAAAAAACAACAACAAAACAAAACAAAAAAAAAAACCAAAACAAAAAAACGAACGAGTATATAAACCACAGGAACACATTAACGACCGGTCAAATATCGAAAGTCTTTAACGCCATGAAAATACACAAGCTTCCTGAGAAATAGTAGGCGTTGTGCATATAGCTGGCTAAACTATGGCACCTTACAGTTGCTGGCAAAAGTGAAAGTAAAAACTGCTAAGCGATTATTGACTATTGACTATTGATATGACTATGACGGTCATTAGAGTTTATTCTAAGGAGTGATTAAAGATGATTATGAGGGTGTGATTAGAAATTAATCTTGGGATGGGATTAGAGATTATTCTAGGAGTGTGATTAGAGATTATTCTAGGGGTGTGATTAGAGATCATTCTAAGGGTGTCATTAGTATTTAATCTTGGGATGGGATTAGAGATTATTCTAGGAGTGTGATTAAAGATTATTCTAGGGGTGTGATTAGAGATTATTCTATAGGTGTCATCAGAAATTAATCTTGGGGTGGGATTAAAGATTATTCTAGGGTGTGATTAAAGATTATTCTAGAGGTATGATTAAAGATTATTGTGGGGTGTGATTAAAGATTATTCTGGGGTGTGATTAGAGATTATTCTAGGAGTGTGATTAGAGATTATTCTAGATGTCTGAATAAAGATTATTCTGGCAATGTGCTTATAGATTATTCTAGGGGTGTGATTAGAGATTATTCTAGGGGTGTGACTATAGATTACTCTTGAGGTGTGACTATAGATTACTCTTGAGGTTTTAACAGAAATTAATCTAGGGATGTGATTAGAGTTTACTCTAGGGGTGTGATTAGAGATTATTCTGGAAATGTGATTAGAGATTATTCTGGGGGTGTGTTTAAAGATTATTCTAGGTGTGATTAAAGATTATTCTGGGGTGTGATTAAAGATCATTCTAGGTGTGAATAGAGATTATTCTGGGGTGTGATTAAAGATTATTCTAGGGGTGTGATTAGATATTATTCTAGGAGTGTGATTAGATATTATTCTAGGGGTGTGATTAGATATTTTTCTAGGGGTGTGATTAGAGATTATTCCAGGGGTGTGATTAGAGATTATTCCAGGGGTGTGATTAGAGATTATTCTAGGGGTGTGATTAGAGATTATTCCAGGGGTGTGATCAGAGATTATTCTAGGGGTGTGATTAGAGATTATTCCAGGAGTGTGATTAGAGATTATTCCAGGGGTGTGATGAGTCATTATTATAGGTGTGTGATTAGATATTATTCTAGGGGTGTGATTAGAGATTATTCCAGGGGTGTGATTAGAGATTATTCCAGGGGTGTTATTAGAGATTATTCCAAGGGTGTGATCAGAGATTATTCTAGGGGTGTGATTAGATATTATTCTAGGGGTGCGATTAGAGATTATTCTAGGGGTGTGATTAGAGATTAATCTAGGAGTGTGAGTATAGATTATTCTAGGGTGTGATTAGAGATTATTCTAAAGTTATGATTAAAGATTATTCTAGAGGTATGATTAAAGATTATACTGGGGGTGTGATTAGAGATTATTCTAGGTGTGTGATTAAAGATTATTCTGGGGTGTGATTAGAGATTATTCTAGGTGTGTGATTAAAGATTATTCTAGGGCTGTGATTAGAGATTATTCTAGGGGTGTGATTAGAAATTATTCTGGGGTGTGATTAGAGATTATTCTACGGGTGTGATTAGAAGTTTTTCTAGGGATGTGATTTGAGATTATTCTTGGGTGTGATTAGAGATTATTCTAGAGGTATGATCAAAGATTATACTGGGGGTGTGATTAGAGATTATTCTAGGTGTGTGATTAGAGATTATTCTAGGGGTGTGATTAGAGATTATTCTAGGGGTGTGATTAGAGATTATTCCAGGGGTGTGATTAGAGATTATTCTAGGGGTGTGATTAGATATTATTCTTTTAGGTTTGATTACAGATTATTCTAAGGGTGTGATTAGAGATTATTCTAGGGTTGTGATCATAGATTATTCTAGGGGTGTGATTAGAAATTATTCTGGGGTGTGATTAGAGATTATTCTACGGGTGTGATTAGAAGTTTTTCTAGGGACGTGATTTGAGATTATTCTGGGGTGTGATTAGAGATTATTCTAGAGGTATGATCAAAGATTATACTGGGGGTGTGATTAGAGATTATTCTAGGTGTGTGATTAGAGATTATTCTAGGGGTGTGATTAGAGATTATTCCAGGGGTGTGATTAGTGATTATTCTAGGGGTGTGATTAGAGATTATTCTTTTAGGTTTGATTACAGATTATTCTAAGGGTGTGATTAGAGATTATTCTTTTAGGTTTGATTACAGATTATTCTAAGGGTGTGATTAGAGATTATTCTAGGGTTGTGATCATAGATTATTCTAGGGGTGTGATTAGAGATTATTCTAGGGGTGTGACTATAGATTACTCTTGAGGTGTGACTATAGATTACTCTTGAGGTTTTAATAGAAAGTAATCTAGGCATGTGATTAGAGTTTACTCTAGGGGTGTGATTAGAGATTATTCTGGAAATGTGATTAGAGATTATTCTGGGGGTGTGTTTAAAGATTATTCTAGGTGTGATTAGAGATTATTGTAGGGATGTGATGAGAGATTATTCCAGGGGTGTGATTAGAGATTATTGCAGGGGTGTGATCAGACATTATTCTAGGGGTGTGATTAGATATTATTCTAGGGGTGTGATTAGAGATTATTCCAGGGGTGTGATTAGAGATTATTCCAGGGGTGTGATTAGAATTTATTCCAGGGGTGTGATTAGAGATTATTCCAGGGGTGTGATCAGAGATTATTCTAGGGGTGTGATTAGAGATTATTCCAGGGGTGTGATTAGAGATTATTCCAAGGGTGTGATCAGAGATTATTCTAGGGGTGTGATTAGAGATTATTCCAAGGGTGTGATCAGATATTATTCTAGGGGTGCGATTAGAGATTATTCTAGGGGTGTGATTAGAGATTAATCTAGGAGTGTGGATATAGATTATTCTAGGGTGTGATCAGATATTATTCTAGGGGTGCGATTAGAGATTATTCTAGGGGTGTGATTAGAGATTAATCTAGGAGTGTGAATATAGATTATTCTAGGGTGTGATTAGAGATTATTCTAAAGTTATGATTAAAGATTATTCTAGAGGTATGATTAAAGATTATACTGGGGGTGTGATTAGAGATTATTCTAGGTGTGTGATTAAAGATTATACTGGGGGTGTGATTAGAGATTATTCTAGGTGTGTGATTAAAGATTATACTGGGGGTGTGATTAGAGATTATACTGGGGTGTGATTAGAGATTATTCTAGGGCTGTGATTAGAGATTATTCTAGGGATGTGATTAGAAATTATTCTAGGGCTGTGATTAGAGATTATTCTAGGGGTGTGATTAGAAATTATTCTGGGGTGTGATTACAGATTATTCTAAGGGTGTGATTAGATATTATTCTAGGGTTGTGATCATAGATTATTCTAGGGGTGTGATTAGAGATTATTCTAGGGGTGTGATTAGAAATTATTCTGGGGTGTGATTAGAGATTATTCTACGGGTGTGATTAGAAGTTTTTCTAGGGATGTGATTTGAGATTATTCTGGGGTGTAATTAGAGATTATTCTAGAGGTATGATCAAAGATTATACTGGGGGTGTGATTAGAGATTATTCTAGGTGTGTGATTAGAGATTATTCTAGAGGTATGATCAAAGATTATACTGGGGGTGTGATTAGAGATTATTCTAGGTGTGTGATTAGAGATTATTCTAGGGGTGTGATTAAAGATTATTCCAGGGGTGTGATTAGAGATTATTCTAGGGGTGTGATTAGAGATTATTCTTTTAGGTTTGATTACAGATTATTCTAAGGGTGTGATTAGAGATTATTCTAGGGTTGTGATCATAGATTATTCTAGGGGTGTGATTAGAGATTATTCTAGGGGTGTGACTATAGATTACTCTTGAGGTGTGACTATAGATTACTCTTGAGGTTTTAATAGAAATTATTCTAGGCATGTGATTAGAGTTTACTCTAGGGGTGTGATTAGAGATTATTCTGGAAATTTGATTAGAGATTATTCTGGCGGTGTGTTTAAAGATTATTC
This sequence comes from Cranoglanis bouderius, assembly GCA_023630585.1. Taxonomy (NCBI): domain Eukaryota; kingdom Metazoa; phylum Chordata; class Actinopteri; order Siluriformes; family Cranoglanididae; genus Cranoglanis; species Cranoglanis bouderius. The sequence continues at coordinate 18,770,983 of CM042551.1, forward strand.
TAGGTGTGATTAGAGATTATTCTGGGGTGTGATTAAAGATTATTCTAGGGGTGTGATTAGAGATTATTCTAGGGGTGTGATTAGATATTATTCTTGGGGTGTGATTAGATATTTTTCTAGGGGTGTGATTAGAGGTTATTTCAGGGGTGTGATCAGAGATTATTCCAGGGGTGTGATTAGAGATTATTCCAGGACTGTGATCAGAGATTATTCTAGGGGTGTGATTAGAAATTAATCTAGGAGTGTGAATATAGATTATTCTAGGGGTGTGATTAGATGTTATTCTTTTAGGTTTGATTACAGATTATTCTAAGGGTGTGATTAGAGATTATTCTAGGGTCGTGATCATAGATTATTCTAGGGGTGTGATTAAAGATTTTTCTAGGTGTGATTATAGATTATTCTAGGGGTGTGATTAGAGAGTATTCTAAGGGTGTGATTAGAGATTATTCTAGGGGTGTGATTACATATTATTCTTGAGGTTTTAATATAGATTATTCTATGTGTGTGATTAGAGTTTACTCTTGGGGTGTGATTAGAAATTATTCTGGAGATGTGATAATAGATTATTCTAGTGGTGTGATTAGAGATTAATCTAGGAGTGTGAATATAGATTATTCTAGGTTGTGATTAGAGATTATTGTAAAGTTATGATTAAAGATTATTGTAGAGGTATGATTAAAGATTATTCTGGGGAGTGTTTAGAGATTATTCTGGACATGTGATCATAGATTATTGTGGGGTGTGATTAGAGATTATTCTGGAGACGTGATTATAGATTATTCTAGGGGTGTGATTAGAAATAATCATTTTAATTTTTTATGTCAGCAACATATGTATGTATGTAACACAAGCGACTAAAACCTGTCCTTGTATGACAGTGCCCCTGTGCACAAAGCGAATGAACACAAATCCCCATAGCCACGCTCCGAAATCTAGTGGAAAGCCTTCCCAGAAGAGTGTAGCTTGATATAACAGCAAATGAGGACAAAATCTGGAATGAGATGCACGTGTAGGTGTGATGGACATACTTTTGGCCATATAGTGTGTATATTTGACAGCTCTGTTGTTGAACCACCAACAAAGCTTCATGTAGATGTAGAACAAAAGCATATTTTCACTTGTCCTGAAACTTAATTAATAATTAATAATATAACCGATGATTAATAATTCGCTTAAACAACGTTTGTGGACGGAAGCTAAACCGGAAGCGTTTATTTTCAGGCGATATGTGACCTCATCCCAAATGGGTCCGTACTTCCTAGAGAGGTTCACTACATAGGGCACAAAATAGTGGTTTGTACACACTATGTAGGGATCCCTATGTGTACTAAGGAAGCCATTTTGAATTCAGGCCGTGTGTTAGCATGCGGTAGAGCGCGGTAGATTGAAAATACCGGATGCAACGTTATAAATTTTTTGCTGTGAGTAAAGTGACAAGCTGCTTACTTTATTGACCTTATTTTCATGCATAATAATTGAACAGTTTTCTAGATGGCCAGGATATTATGACTGCAAACAGCGAACTAGCTTGGACTAGCTACAGTAGAAAGTGTCTATAGCCTATAGCTTTTACTTCTCGGTGGTCAGTTTAATGTCGGGTTTAACTCATTATACCAGCATTGGAGTCTGAAAACAACTAACTAGTTATAATGTAGCATTACTCACTGCTGTTTTAATGGAAACACTGGAGTGTTGTTACAGTTAAATTAGCGATAAAGCCTGATGTTAGCTAACAGTATAGCTGAGTGCAAAAGTTTGCATCCTTCATTGTTTTTGTGTCAAATATACAATTTATTGCGAGTGGGAGATTAAGAAAAGGTTTGTTTTAAATGCAAAGGTGAACATACATACCTTGCATAAGTTTTCATATCCCCTGAATATTTGATTCTGAGAATATTTTGATATTAATGAAGAAAAGGACTGAAAAGGCAACCGCCCCCTTTTTAAAAAAAAAAAAAAAATTCTGAATAATAGACAGTGCACGACAATGTGCATTTTGTCTGTATAAAACTAAATAAATAAGTTTAAAAAAATGCTACAAAGAAAGATTTAATATTGTAAACAAAATATACTACAGGTCCACAAAATCTTACAAATAAATAAATAAATAAATAAATAAATCTAATCTCCCGAAAAATTGGTTGAAACATAACTAGGTCCGTAGCGTCGCCTGAGGCAGCATTTCAACTAGAAATAGAGCTCCAAAGTCGGTTAAAATGCCCGTCCTTATCGTTTGACTTCCCGACTCCCATGTTGTTTGAAAGCTACTGAAGAGCTCTTTTTAACAGTTATAACATGGTTTTGTATAACCTATAATATGTGTCAGTTGTTGTGATCCGAAGCTAGTGGCCACTTCACAAGCTCAGATGACTCTCGGTAATTGTGAAGGCTCTCCATGAGAGAATGCGATCATGTGAAAATCTAGTATAAAGCCTTCCCAGAAGTGTGGAGGTTATTATAAAAGCATTCACCCTGTCCCAAATGGCACACTCCACCCTTGTGGCCCTCCTTCGTGTCCACACTTTGGTGACGTCAGCTAATGCAGACCTATGGGGTGCTAAGGCGCGAGTCCACGACGGTGATGGGGCTACTTATAGACGGCGGAAAGAGGAAGATGTTGCCGGTTGCCTGTGGTGCTAGCCAGATGGCTTGCTATAGGATATTCTGAAAGTAGTAATGAACAATAAATACAAAAACAGCATCATTTTTATCAGATAACCATTGACAATGGTCATACCCTGAAGTTCCATCTTCAAACTGTATAATGAAATATTACTAAAAGCTAGAGCTACAGTTCAATTACATTGTAAATCATTGTTAATTATAAAAACAAAAACTTAAAAATCCTCTTCTCTGTCATGTTGGCTAAAACCTGCAATCGAAACTCTACCTCCGCTTCCCGAGTCAACGAAACTCCTCCTCTGCTTTCTGATTGGTCTGTTGCAAGGACTGTTGGGTAGCGGACTGCTGTGAGTCTGCTGCAGTGGCATCGAGGGAGCAAAGTGGGCCCTTGCGAGAACCCTCACGAGCAAATGTGCAAATGGGACACATTACGGACCCGTAGACTTCACGCATATGTGCAACTGAAGGCCACGAAACTGCAAGTCCACATGAAGTGCGCCATTTGGGACCGGGGGAAAGAGAAATCTAAATTTGGATTGGGTGTGATGGTCAGGTGACCACAAACTTTTAGCTATGTAGCCTATGTTGTAGAGCAGTATAAATTAGCAGTTCACAAACTTAAACAGAATGAAATGTCCTAACTTAAAAAAATTAAAATTAAAAATTTTTTTTTATTTTATTCATTTATTTATTTTTTTTTACAACCACTGCTTTATTAGTGTCATGCACTGATCCTACTCCCTCTTTCTTCCTTTTTGTTTAGTTATCTTCATAGAGGAACAAATCCAGCAGAATGTCCCGACCTATGGGTGACAGTCATAAGCGGTTCTTACAGACCATGATGAGTAATGGTATAATCAGTAGCGTTCAGGCCAAGGCACTTCATCGCCATTGTTGTGAGACTCATGGAGGTGTCTAACTTCTTGACTATTGTGAAATATATATATATATATATATATATATATATATATATATATATATATATATATATATATATATATATATATATATATATATATATACCATCTTTATTTTATTTTTGCTTAAAAACACATTTGAACATGGTTTATTTTTGTGTTGTGTACTCTATAGCACACTTTTCGCCAGATAGGTTGGAGGAATTCATCGACGTGATCAATACTAATCTTCAGCCCATGTTCATGCACATTAGAAAGGGCACGTCAGAAGAGGATGGAGCACAGCACTACGCCTTGGTCAGTAATACGGTCATGTGAAACAATAAGTACACCCCATGGAAATCGTTGGCTTTTTTGACATATTTGGACAAGCAAACATTTGATCATCTTTGAAACAGCGCCTATTAATACAGGGGTTTTCCTGTGTCAAAAATGGTCTTCGGTGGTGGCTGACAGACATGGTCATCCACACACACAGTAAAAAGTTCCCTACCCACGTGATCTGTGAGCCCAATACTGATAATAAATTTAAAATAAATGCAAAAAAAAAAACAGTTTGTGATTTTTCCACTGGCTTTCATAGCTTTGTAAGATAAGATCCTTCTTTGCTAGACCTGATAATTATTTTGGTATATAATTATATCAATATTAAAAAGTAGCATTAAAAAAAGTAGCATTAAAAAGTTTATTTTAACTAGTAGTCTAATTTTCTACCATATATAATTAAATAAATATAGCATTTAGCTAACAACAACTCGCTTTGTGCTTTGTTCTGGTTTCACCTCACTCCAGTCTAAACTAAATGATTTTATAGGTAATTTACTGCACATTGTCATATAAATAACCTGAAAATACTGTGGATTATTAAGGCTAAATCTTACTAACCACTCTTGCTGAATGGAGTAAGCACACCTGTGTCCTCATTTCAGAGGTGTTCTGAGTAAATGATTTGTTATAGATCGATTCAGACAGTGACGTCTCGTGAGTTCAGTGTTGGACAGATTAGTTGTTTTGACCATTCATTAAAGTGAATCAGTTCAAAAACCTAAAATGTAAAACCATATGATATTTTACTTTGTTTACAAAACCCAAATTGTTCTGAAAAATAAAATTACATCATTAATTTTTTTAATTATTAAAAAAAAGTTGTACGTTCACAAGACAAGAGGAACTCAAAAACCCCTTATATATTACCTTCTGTAACACTGATATTAAACTGTGAAACTCTTTGAAACATGAGAATACAAAACAGGAAACTTATTAAAACAGTTCAAGTTCAGTTTATTTGTATAGCGCTTTTAACAATGGACATTGTCAAAAAATTCTAAAGCTTTTCAAATTCATGTAACTGCGCAAACATTAATATCTTCTTTTCTGTTGCTGTTGTTACTTTTGGAGCCACTCAATATGTCCCACCCTGACTTTCCTGTTTCAGTGGAAATTTCGTCAACACATCAAATAACACTGCGTGTTTCAAGTCACTTCACGGGGACTTTCGAATATCGTCCCATTGGTCTAATTAAACCCTCTCAATACTGACAGAAAAAAATAATATGAGCAGATTTGTGATTCTGCTGTATTTTTACATTGGCTTGATATTTAACGCCCGGGTCACACCACACACAGCGCAGAAGCAGTGCGCAAACTGAGGCGCGAGTGACACTTGTGCTTTCACACCAGCAGCGTTTCACATGCGGAAACTGCAGTGCGCTTTGCAGAAAGGTTCTTGGGCTCCATAGTTAACTTCATTGAAAAGCAAATCAAAAAATATACAACGGTTATTGTGAGTGGGCTGTTGAGGAGTTTTGTTAATTCATCGTTGAGTAATATAACGTTTACCTAATGAGGAGGAGCACGTTTACAACTCACGTGTAATGAAAACTCAACAATGTTTTGTTTTTTGTTTTTTTGCCAAGAATGCCAACGTATCTTCTAGTATCTTCTAAAATTATAATAGAAAACTGTTTAGACAGGTGTATTTGTCTATTTTAGCAACCTATCAGTTTTATTGCTGTAGCTCCAAGCCAAAAATAACACTATTCTCTATATTAAATGTAAAACATACTACTTTTTTCTGTGCAATATATACTTTTCTGTGTCAACTCATCTTCATTTAAGTCTTTCAACCCTGTACTGGCGCTTTAATTCAGCGCGAGCAGCTTGAGCAGCGCAGCAAAAAATAGACTCGACGCCGAAACTCCCGCTTCACTGCTGCTCACGCGCTGCTCCTGCGTCCGGTGTAAAAGCACTCATTCGTTAACATGCACATTCATTAAAAATACGCACTGCTTCTGCTCTGCTACAGCGTGCGGTGTGAAACAAGGTTAATTTGGCGTGAGATTTACTTGGGCAGCGTGAGACAGGGCCTGAGAGCCCGAAAACCTTTTACCATCGTGTCAGTTGATTAATATGTGCGAGGGAGAGAGAGCAAAGATGGTGATTAGTTTGAAAACAGAGAGAGTGCGCAGGGAAGGGACTCTCTGCTCGTTCTGTCCCTCAGTTAACATGCGTCCTATTACAAGCGCAGCAGTCATCTACATCACTCATAAATCACAATAACTGATCAAATAAGGCTTTGGCGGGACAAAAATTCGTTTTAGTGGCCGCCAAAAAAATCTCAATGCAGGAAAAACCCTGTAATAAAGTTGATATCCTTGAACAAAACCACAGGGACTGAAGACAACTGAGCTTTCTCAGTCATCTATTCAACAGAAATATCAATAGATGTGTTATTCTTCTGGGGAAAAAGGAAGTACACCCTTGGCCTCGGAAGCTAGTATTGCCCCCTTTAGCAGAAATAACTTCTAGTAGGCTTTTGCATAATTGTCCACCAGTCTCTGACATTGGCTTGCTGGAATTTTTTGACCACTCTTCCATGCAATATTCTTTCAGTTGCAAGATGTTTGAGGGTTTTCTTGCATGTACTGCCTGTTTGAAATCCCCCAACAACATTTCAATGGGATTCAAATCCGGGATTTGACTAGGCCATTCCATAACCCTCCATTTCTTCTTTTTGAGCCATTCCTTGGTGGATTTGCTAGTGTGCTTAGGATCATTATCCTGTTGAAAGGTCCACTTTTAGTTCAACTTCAACTTTTGGACAGATGGCCTCACCTTATCTTCAAGTACTCTTTGATATGATGCACAATTCATAATATTTCTGCCACTGTGCTTCACAGATGGTATGAGGTGCTTCTCCTGAAAAGCTGTCTTTGGTCACCGCCAAACATGTCTTCTGTTACTGTGGGCAAAGAACTCTATCTTTGATTCGTCTGTCCAGAGCACATTATTCCAAAAGGCCTGATCTTTGTCAATATGCTCGTTGGCAAACTGTAGTCTTGCAAAGGCTTTTTCCTGGCACGCCTCCCATGCAATCTTTCTGATTTGTAGAAGCATGAACTTTGACACGAACAGTTTCAAAGCAGCAGATCCTGTGATGAAATTTTGGGGTTCTTGGAGACTTCTTTTTGCATCAGACGGTCTGCTATTGGGCCGAATTTGCTGGGATGGCCAGTCCTGGACAAATTGGCAGTCGTTTGAAATCTGCACCACTTGTAGATTATTTTCCTTACAGTGGAATGATGTATTTCAAATAATTTGGAGATATTTTTAAATCCATTACCAGACTCATAGGCATCCACAACCTTTTTTCTGAAGGCCTTATAGAACTCTTTAGATCTTGGTATGATGACACCACACACCTCAATAGCAATGGGAACACCAGACACTAGATATGAGAGGGGTATAAATAAGACACTGGCACCCAATCTTGAACACCTGATTCTAATTTTATGGATTTAAAGGTGTGATAAATGTAGGGGTGTACTTACTTTTTCCATGTGATTGGTCTGTTTTTTTGTTACTTTAAATTGGAAAAATTACTACAAAATGTCAATTTTATGTGTCATTTGATAGTGTATCACCTTTATTAATAGGCACTGTTTCAAAGAGGATCAAATGTTTGCTTGTCCCAATATGCCAAAAAAGGTTGTACTTATTTTTTCACATGACTATATTTAATTGTTTATACTTGGGATCAGTGCTTAAACAACAAATTACATGAAATAAATCTTGATGTTAGTAAAAAACATATTCCATTTTAATAATCGCTGGGATGAAGTCATTTATAAACGATGCCTGACAGGACACTGAAGATTAACACATACATATTTATTATCAGGAAGAAATTCCCCAAAGTGTTCATCTTGTCAGAATCCAATGTCTATTAAACATATTTTGCTAGACTCCTTTGAGAAACTTGTTTTATTCTGTTGATACTTTTGAAAAGGTTTTTAACCAAGTAAATCCAAATGCAGTTTTAAGGTTTTTAGAAAAAATGAATCTTAAACATCCTATTTAGTTTTATCTCTGTATAACTAAACCTGGCGTTCGCCATGAATATTGCCATAGAAGCTGGCATGGCGTTAAACAAACAACCAAAAAAATTTTTATACTTATGCTGTGAAATCAACTCGAGCAAATACATCACACTTTTTCTTTTTTTGTCATGCAGGTGAACATGGCCGAAACGGACATCACGAGAATGTCTTCTGATTACGCTGATAATGAGTTGGAACTGTTCAGGAAAACGGTAAACACTTTTGCTGTGCAGCGTTGCATAAAGGATGCTTTCAGGATAACAAATACAGTCATTGAATTTACTTTTCATTTGCATTTCATCCCGCCAAACCTTTTTCTCTTCAAAATGACCCATTCAAGAAAGCTTCGACATAACTTCTTGTCATTATATCTTTTAACTCAGATGGATCTGATTCTAGACTCCGAGAACGGCACTGCCTCTTCCACTGATCTCCTGAATTGCGCCGATCGTCTCCAAACAAAGAAAATGAAAAAGAAAGAGACGGAACATGTGCTGAATAAGTTTGTCCAGGACAAATGGTTAAATGAGGTATATTTCATGACTTGATTACGGTGTTGACATTGATTAAATTCTTTTGTACTGTAGCGCTGTGAGAGCTCGGACAGTAACGTCAGCTGTAATTCAATTCCCAGGTTTATATTAATGCACTCATTCTGATACGTTATCGTTTTTATAGTAAACTCATTCACAGGGACTTATATGGTGGACGCTTCACAATCTAACCTGAGAATAATAATAAATGGGTTAAAAAACATGTTTTATTTAACAAAGAAAAACATTGATATTGATAATGTGAAGCTTTGTGTTCGGGGATGATTATTTAACATTTATTCTCGTGTGTCAGCGAGCTATTGAGTGAACATTCAATAAGTTTTCTGCCATGGCAGAGTCTTCAGGACAGATGACTTTGCACTTTCTGGTTTCTCTGTAACATGACAAGCGGAAAAAAAAGAGAGGCTGGTGATGGCGTGACTGTTTCTAGTCTCTATAATGTTTCAGCTGTGAGAACTATTTATGTAACTACAAACAGATAAAAAGTATGAATTTAAAATCATTGGCAACAGGTTTGTGAGGTATTGTATTTTCCCTGATCACAATTTTCCATTTTAAAATATCACAATACACAATTTAATTGTCCAGAATCGACCCCCCTCCCCCACAAAAAAGACAAGAAAATGTTCATTTCCACCAACTCAAGTTTAAGAAGAGTAAGGGAGCTGTGCAGTCAGGAACTGAGGCCATACTGAAAACTCAGCTGGATGGTAGATTATTAAGATAAAAAACATAACAGCATGTCTCAGTGTGATTGTTTTAGAAATTGGTTGTTCACATGGCCAACATTTTGTCTGTTGAGCAGGAGAGAAGCAGTCCAAAAAAAAAAATCACTTTCTTATTAACATCACCTTAACATTATTTATAAAGTGTTACATTTGACACTTTGTTGTAGACCTGTTTAATCTGTTTGAGTCAAAATCTTTTCCCTATTTTGGCCATAGGCAGGTTTTCCAGGAAGTGCCTGTTAATACAGTCCCCACTCGAAACGAACGGCAAGGCCAAGTCATTTGTTTATAACACCTTCCACTTTTTCCTCCTGATGAAGTCCTTTGTTGAGTTTGCAGTGTGTTTTCGATCATTGTCTTGCTGCATGATGAAGTTCCTCCCGATTAGTTTGGATGCGTTTCTCTGAAAATTGGAAGACAGATTCTCCCATAGACAGCTCTCTGATCCTCATGTTGGTTTAACCTTTTTTTTTTTTTTTTTTTAACAACAAATGCAGTCTTCACAAGTGAAACCTAGGGCTCAAACCAAGAATAGACATTCGGAGCTTTTAATTGTTTAAAGAGTCTATGAGGGCACACCTGGGCAGCAAGAAACGGTTCAAAGTTTTTTAATACATCTATATATAAATATGAGGAAATGAAAGCTGACATTTTGGACTATTGTCTCATAATCTTCTTTTGATCTCAATCCCAAATGTTTTCAGTGTATAGCGAAAACAATAGAATTGGCCTTGCTGTTCCAATACTTTCAGAGGGGACTGTATATTTAAAGTTATCTAGATATTATATGCCGGGCTTTAACTAAGCATTGAGTGTTTAACATCACTGTAGAAAACTAGCTATTTTAATACATAATATAAAAACCTTTTTATTTGCCTGACCGCTCTGAAAGCATCTACGTTTTCCTGGTAATCCTGGCTGTTTCATCTTTGGTTTAATTTACATAAACTCTATATTTTAGAGATTTTAGGGCTACCATAAATATGAATATTTTTCGAATATTTAAAGGCAAATCTTACCCCTAGCAAATTAAAAAAACAAAGGTAAAAAAACAACAACACCACATTGGTAAAAATGTATTATGTATTATGATAATGTATTAGATACACCACAGGACAAAAATATTTTTATTTAATGTGCCATGTATTTAATTCAAATATGTGAAATTTGTATTCATAGGTCAGCTTTCAAGCTCCATATAAAATAAATTCAGAACTTCACATTAATAATACATTCTTATTAATGATACATTAGTCTCCGACATTTTTATAGACAGACAATGGAGAGATGTACAATGACTTAACATGCGTAACAACAAATTGAGGAAAACTGAAATTATTATTATTTTTTGATGTTGCTCTTTTTTTTTTTTTTTTTTTCCAGAAACAAGGTGAATACACTTTAAGCACTCGCTGCATCATTGAAATGGAGCAGTATATACGTAGAGTTTACCAGGAGCTCATCAGACTGTGTCACGTGTGCCACAACATTGTCTTACAGGTGAGCAAAATATGAGCTAAACAGTTACTGGGAGCATGTTGTGAAGCTTTTCAGTCATCCAGATCATTTTGAAATTGCACGTTAGTAGCAGTTAGTCCAGGTGTCTGGACTTTTGGTATTACAGATTACATGATTTAAAGACATAGTACTACTACACACTTACCAGAAATGATATTTTTTCTGCTTGAAATGTTGGAAAATCAACCCAACCCTGAATAACATTCATTCAAACAAAAGACTCGCTTTCATGGAGGCATTCGACGTCATTACAGCTTGCAAATTACCACTTACAAGGCACCACGAACACAGCATTAATTTGTGTTTCAGGGTGGACAGTTCCTTTAAAAGTAGCATTTAAAAAAAAAAACAAAAACAAAAAAAAACCTTGTATAGCACATCATTGATAAGTTATCTGTTCTCAGTGCTAGTGATATATATGTTTATCTATGTTAACAATATTATCCTTCATATCTTCAGGGCCAAATCTGTGAGAACCCTGAGTGTGGTATCAAGATGCATTATCACTGCGTGGCCAGATATTTTAAAGGACGCACTGATCCACACTGCCCTAAATGCAGTGACTTCTGGGCTCATGAGATACCAGGTCAGATTCTATATTATACTGTTGGCATGAAATTACTGATTCACAGATCCAGTGATATTTCAGTAGACAGTTAACTAAAAAAACACAAAGAAACGTGTAAATGTACATGTCGCTTTACTTGGTCAGAAATCCAGCCAGAATCACAAAGCCAGTCTTCATCTGCGAGAGAGGCGGCTGCTCCGACACCCTCCACGTCTGCTACACGCCGCTCCAGGAGGTCGTAATGTCGACTCACTGCATCCTGCTGAAATGCAGATTTAAATGTGATATAGTTCAACTTTGTATGTTTGTTTGTTTTTATTGTATGTTTTTAAAGAAAAGGATCGTATCACGGCACAGTTAAGAGGAAAGAGAAAAACGCTCCTTCACTGCACTATGGAATCCTGAAATAATTAAAAATTAAAAATAGATGTAACTGCTGTCTGGAAGGTGAAATATACTTTGAAAGAATCTGGCATAATTAGGAGAAATGTCCTGAATAGAATATTCAATAATAAAATAATCTTTAGATATATATTAGAATAGTTAAATTTACTGGATTATAATTAGAAATTCATATGTTCATCGATTCTTCCCCCCCCTACCCCCCTTTAATATTTTTTGTTTATATTTTATATATTTATATTTGACAAATGTATATTGTTTAAAGCATTTTGAAGTAAATACATTTTCAAAACTGATTATTTGTTGGACATTGTTGTAACCTGGCTGTAGTAAACGATAAGGAATATACTGTATATAATTGGGAGTACTGTATGTAGTTCCCCCTGATACAAATAAAGGAACATCAGTCTAAAACTAAAAAATTTAAATGACAAATTATAATGCGCTCCAAAATATCCCCATAAGTAACCGAGACTTAGTATTAGTGTTAGAATTCTTAATTGTGGAGTTTAGTGATGGTCTAAGCAATATGCTATGTGGTTTAACTTTTTTTTTTTTTTTTTGTCTACTGACAAAACAAAGCGATGAGGGGGATATCAGCTGCGTCTAAATTGTTAGAGGGAGATCTGTTTGCATGTAACATGCATGGTACTCACAAACTGAATTTACAGGTGCATCTCAAAAAATTACAATATCGTGGAAAAGTTCATTTTTTTCAGTAATTTAATTCAAAAAGTGGAACTTTCACATATTCTAGATTCAATACACAGTGAAATATTGCAACTCTTTTTTTATTTTTATTTTTTTTTAATCTTGATTTGGCTTACAGCTCATGGAAATCAAAAATCCAGTATCTCAGTATATACAGAAATGTCGTATATACAGAAAAATCTTCTGAAAAGTGTGTTAATTTATGCACTCGATAGTTGGTCGGGGCTCCTTTTGCACAAATTACTGCATCAATGCCCCATTGGCCCTTGTCTATCATGCCCCCCTAATAATCTCCATCTCTGAATTGGCTACATCACTCTCCTCTCCACCTATAGCTGGTGTGTGGTGGGCGTTCTGGCGCACTATGGCTGCCGTCGCATCATCCAGGTGGATGCTACCCACTGGTGGTGGTTGAGGAGATTCCCCCCCCATACTGTGTAAAGTGCTTTGAGTGTCTAGAAAAGCGCTATATAAATGTAACTAATTATTATTATTATTATTAATTATTAACAGCAATAATTATGGTAAGGTGTCCACAAACTTTTGGAAATTCAGTACTGTTCAAAATCTTAGGCACATGTAAAGAAATACTGTAAAGCAAAGAAGCCTTTAAAAATAATGAACTTAAATGATATTTATATAGGACAGTAAACAGCACTAACTTAAAGTAAATATTTGGCTTGACAAACTGTTGCCAGCTTCTCTGGGCATCTTGGAGAACCTGCCACACTCCAATTTCATGCTGGAAACTGTCACTGTCACACTCACTGAAGCCAGTCTTGTATCTGAAAAATGGTCTTATTACTGACATACATTTCTTTGTAACATCTTGGTTGGAATAAAAGTAATATTTGGGTTTTTTTTTTTTTACTGACCCAATAATGCAGAAGTCATGAAATAAATATCCAAATAGAAATTAGCATTAAAAAAAAAAATTACTTTCATGAAGTAATGTAGGTAATTTACATGTGAACTACTTGCTTTGTAATTGATCTTGTAAATTATGAATTAAAGGTTTGAATTTGCTAAAGATTACAATCACAAGAGCTTCAAAAGGTGGGGAGGAAGTCATATTTGACTTTTGTTGCATATTTCACAATACTACTGATTCTGTCAGAATCTATTCGCTTGTAAAATAACCCATAAGATTTCAACACTGCAGAAATGACAATATTTATTTATAATGTTGAAAAATTTTATGGAGGGCTTATATCATGACCACCAAAAGCTAACAGAGAAGCTGAGCTCTAATGAGCGCACATAATGCCAGTGCTGTTTGGGGATGAACAGGACATCACCAGGTTCAAGCACACACTCCTGATAGGAGGCATTGAGGAAGTCTGGGAACTGGACCACATCTGGATTTTCAACATCCACCTGGGCAGGGCAGACCATGCATCATCATCAACAGCACATTTATTAATTTGTTGTAAGGGTATCATCTTATGCTGCCTGCTCAAATTAGGTTGTTTTTAGATAGTAACGGGTTTAGAGAGAGAAAAACAAAATACCTGACTGGTGTTGTGCAGAAGCTCAGACTGATGTGGATAGAGATTTTCCCTTTCCTCAGGACTGTACAGACGAATGTACTTTCTCCCAACCACCTGTTATTCACCGGGGAAAGAAATCCAGCGATGAGTTTGCAAATATTATGGGTTACAGAAAATCAGGACAAAGTGTCACTAACGTTAACCTGAGCCAGAAAGTTTTGCTCGGGATCCTGATGCAGAGGAGAGATGGTTCCTCCTGGCCCAAACCAAGCGTTAATCGTGATGCTGTCTTCATCTCCCTCTCCAAGGCAACAGTAGTCAGGGATACGGATGTCTTCTTTCAACCCCGGCACCTGGAAGAACAAATATTACTATAAGCTTTTTATTCTAAGAAACCTTCAGAAAACAAACTGATCTGGCAAACTATATGACAGTGTCCACAAGTCTTCAAAAGTTACAGACAACTCTGTCAGAATATCAGCACTGTAGCACTATACAGCACAATATACAGTCAGGTCCATCAATATGTGGACTCTGACAAAGTTATAGTTATAGTTTAGCAGTCTATTACAGTATATTGGAGATGAAATTAAATAATGAATATTAGCTTAAAGTGCAGACTTTCAGCTTTAATTTGAAGGAATTTGCATCCAAATCTGGTGAATTTTTTTTATTTTATTTTTTAAAGGGACCAAAAGTAATTCAGCTCTAAAACACCAAAAGGCCTGCAAGACCAAGAAAAACAACTGTGGTGAATGACTGCCAGATTAAGAACACCCTCCAGCAGTTAGGCGTATCTGTGTCTACGTCTAACTGTTTTTTTTTTTTTAACATAGACAGTTAAAAAAAAAAAAAAACTGTCAATGTCCAAATATTTATTTTACTTAATTTACCTGAAAAATGACACTCTTTCATTTCATATATTTACTTATGTGTATATAAACACTGACACTAAGCACATGACCATGATGAGCTGTTTCACAAAAACTGAACATCACCTGATCAAAAAGCTGATGCTGAGCCAAGTATCCTGTAGTAGCCTCCCCCTTTAAACACACACACAGAAACAGCTTTATAACCAGCCACAGTGAATTTACACCTAAACATGATCATAGCATATATACAGTTATAATCATACTTGGCCAATAATGTAACGGTCGATGAACTCATTCACTGTAAGGAGCTTCTGTGACCACTCTTCATCAGTGTACCTCGATCCCAGCTCGACAGGAACAGTCCGGCACCCTGCTACTGCTCGCAGGTACTCTATACTTGTGCACAAGTGGTGACAGAACAGTTCATAAGACTCAGAATTACTTAGAACAGGTTTCCCAAATGTTTTAACAGTGCAGAGTCACAGAGGAGCATTCACCAGCTGGTGGTGGAGGCCTGTTCATATGATTTCTTTAAGCTGTGTTCCAGTGTACTACACCACACTCAATGTAAACCTTTACAACCTCAATGTAAAGTTTACAGTGTTTAGCAGACGCCCTTATCCAGAGTGACTTACTTTGTCAAAAACACATCCTCATGCTAGTTCACTAGGCCAGGGACTAAGAGTACCATCGAGAACATTTTGTGAACACCAATCATTTTACATTATTGGCATTAATGAAAGAATATAAACACACACTCAAAAATTAAAACAAATAAAATTACTCATTGAGTTATGACAAAAGAAATGGGTCTCACATTATTATTATTATTATTATTATTATTATTATTAGTAGTAGTAGTAGTAGTAGTAGTAGTATATATTATTAAATAATTTGTTTATTGGCATAGAAGGGAGTCAAAATAACTTGCACATCTGTCTTTCAGCTTTTACCCTGATCGATCATTTCGTGCTCCTAGCTGTCTGAGCAATTGACCTTTTATGGAGTTTTGTGGGTGTCACTACATGCAAATGAGCTGTCATTTACACACAATTTTACTAAAAAAAAAAAAAAAAAAAATTATAAATGAGGCCCATTGAGTGCGTTACTTTTCCAGAAGCTTATTTCTGTTAGATCACTGGATATTTTACATTTACAGTAATCAATTTCACATTTCCTCAGCATGCAAGAGCAAACTTACAATTACTGATATAAATAAAGGTTAATCCCAGTTTCAGAAATAACTCTGCCTTTCTAATTTTCATCTTTTGGGCAGAAGTTAAAAAATTGTGTTAAAATCTCAACATACTGAATCATATATCATTTGAAAGCTTATTTCCTAAAACAATATTATGTAGTCTACACATGGATAGACATTTGGATGACACTGGATGACACAATGATTCGTGTTGAAAGATGTACTGTTCCCTGAGATTCTGTTGGGTTCTGCCTTCATGTTTATCAGCTTTTCTTAAAATCTGGAGTAGTTTTGGCTGAATTTTATACAAAAACATCTAAAACATGCACTTACACAAAGTTAAAAAAAAAATAAATAAATAAATAAATAAATAAATATATATATATATATATATATATATATATATATATATATATATATATATATATATATATATATATATATAAATAATGCCATGAAATATCTATTTTGATATACTGTTTGTCAAAGTCTGACCATTTGATGTCATCCAAAAAAAAAAAAAAAAAACAATATTCATTTGTTGAAAAAATACAAAAAAAAAAAAAAAAAAAACCAACATAATGCCAGTTAGTACATATGATCTACAATGTCACTTATTCTTTCAGAAAGATAGGCCTATGGAATACGACAGTCTATGGACAGCCTAATACCCTCACTGTTATGTACACTGTTATGATTTAAAATAATAAAGGTTCAATTTCATTTCTAACACTCAAATTTGTTCAGTATTTATTTCCACTTATACCATTTATATGTGCACTAGTACCTCCATATATGCTCTCTGAAGGCAGGCCAGTGGTCAATGATTCCCTCTAGTATGACTGGAATTTTGGGCTCCAGAAATTCTGTTCGGAAGCTTTCCAGAGCTGGGCATCGAACTCTCTGTACTAACAGTGCAGGGTTGATTACGGGCTTCAGGATAAACTCTTTCCTAAGTTTCTATTGGCAGAGAAAAACAGAGGTGAGCACATGGCTTTGTCTGAGGACTAATGATGAAAGATCATCATCATGAAATTTGGATGGGATCATGAACCCTCCATGAACCATAATTGTAAAAGGATCACCTTTGGACAGGGCTGTTCACTGTCCTCTACTTTGCTAGGAACCTTCACTTTATTTTTCAGCACCACTATGAGTCTTTGCAAAGCATTATCCATGATGGAGGCGCCCATTAGCAAACCCATGTCACATGTCTTTATGGCATCCTGGACCTTGTCTTGTGATGTTTCTCCATGACATGTTCCCACAGCTTTAAACAAGCATCCGTAGGAGTAAACACGTCTCCACTCCTTGTCCACATCTCGCCATGTCCCTGTGTTGAGCTTCTCCCAAGAGTAATCAATAATAACCTGGGCTTTTTCAATACAAGAAGAGTTTAATGAGCTGTACAGCTCCTCCCTGCAGAGCTCTAACATGGCCAGCACACTTGGTTCAACTACTTCACCGAACACAAGGGGGGACTCAGTTTCAGAAGAAGGCAGCACTGCCATCACGTCTCTCCAAACATGAGCCATGACTCCTGCTGCAGGGTTTTAAACTTCTGAAAAATTATAGGAGAGGTGTCTGTTCACATGGTTATGAACCTTCAGTGTGTAGCTCACAAACCACGCACACACTTAAACAAATGTAACAAATATTAAGACATGGTACCCACTAAACCGCATTTTTAAAACTCTTCCGAGTCATAAAGACAGTCATGAAGTAATTTCGTTCGTTAAATATTAAAAATAAGAGAAGAATTCGCGATATACGTTCTTGAATAGACTTACTGTGCTACATCAAACGCCGTCCGTATAGAAACCTCGCCTGTATGCACTGCGTTCCTACCGTCATTTTATTTTGCAATGACTAATATCCGTTAAAACCAGATTTTGAAACAATTTTGAATATTTTATCATTACGTTTTCTGTTTTCACATGGCTTACCGAAATTTAAGCCTATTTTAGAGAAATTATTGCTGTGGTAGTCGGTCATGCCTTCCTAGTTAAACTAAGATATATTGTCAGTGTACTAACTAGACCATTCGCATCAACCTATTGGACCATGAAGTTGAGAGAAAAGGATCTCAATTTATCTTTTTCTCCTGCCTCAACACGAGAACACGGTCATTTACCTTCTAGATGACCTGTGAATTCTAATTAAGGGCTTTCTGAGGCATCCAGGAAAAAACCTCCAGCACATGGAATGAGTTTCTTGCTCTGCAGGGTTGAAATAAATATCACATGACATTTATAGGTTAATCAGATTGATAGAGTGCCACATGGAGGCCTAATCATTTAAAGATACTACTTGCAAGCATCCTTCCTCCCTTTTATAAATATTCATATGCATATTATATACAGGCCAGACCGTTTATTAAGCAGAATTAAATATTTACATTTCCAAAGTTAGTGATGTGGTTTTTACTTAACTGATAAATCATTTTAAATATTCAACTGCTCAATTTAATGTTGGTTTGTGAGTAAACATGTATTATTAAACCAACAAAGCTTGCTGTACAACTGTTGTGGAATTACTAGCAAGTAATGATGACTTATTTTATTGTTTTCTGCCTCCCTGCAGTAATCCCATATCCTAGAAAGCATAAAAAGAAATGATTTGAGGAAAATATTTGCAAAAGGATCTGTATTGGTACAATTATGTGCTGCAGATCTGTCCTACTCTGTGTTGCATACTCCAGTTGTATGACTGAAACATTTATTTGCATTGCCTCGTATAAACTTTTGATTTTGAGTTCTCTATTTTTTTTTTTTTTAATGCAACAGTGGTGGTTAAAATTTGCACAAAGCAGTTAAAAATGATGTAGGCCTAACAGTTTTTCAGTGCCTCCAACTGATACATCTGCTACCCAGTCTAAAGCACTGAGCTGCTATCGGTGTTAGAATAAGATGAATCATACAATTAGAAACTGAATACTATTCTTTCTGAATGATCAAAAAGAATACACATGCAAGGCAATGATCAGATTTATAGTTAGCTCAAAGCACTACCGATGTGCACAGCAGTTAAAATAAATAATACTTAAATTAATAAGATAAACTGTACAGTTAAAAACATTGGAACATAATAATAAGTGCACATGCACTTGTGTAATAAGCAATGAGTACAAAGCATGTAAGATTTAGGGCACATCACTGTGAAAAAAAACAACTGTTAAAATAGTTTGTTCTTGCTTTATTTTCTCCCTGAGATTAAAAGGACAAGAGATCGCATTCACTTCAATCTTCTATCATGTTTCTATGAGATGTTACATCAAGAAGATGATCATGGAAGGAAGCAGAAACAGGCTTTGTAACTTTGAATAGACCTAGGCCAAGTGATTGCATAATCCAGGCTTTGCATCCTGGTTATTTTGCACATTGCTGTCAGGTCTTTGTATCACCTGTCTGTATGTCTCATGCTCAGGGTTTACACTTTAGACCTGGAAGACAGCGGCATCAACAACACCAGTGTCATGGCAAATGCCGTTGTGTTAGTGTGTTACCTACTCTGACACCTGCTCCTGAAATTCTGACAAGATGTTAAGATACGCGTGCACTGGCAAGAAAGGGAGACAATTTAATTCTCTATTAAATGTGTGTCTGCTTCTGACAAATGATCCACTCCAAATGCGTGAAATAGCGTGGGGCAGCTGTAAGTGCTGACTCGACAGCACTTCCCTGCCCTCTATGACTTTGCCTGTGTATGAGATAGACAGCGTTGGCTTCAGGCGATGTTGCACAGCATGTGTTCTCTCCCTGCTTTCTCATGTTTTAACATAACGGATGAAAGCATTGCTCCTGGCACATGCCATTATTATCCTTTATGTAGCAATTATTCAACATAGTTTCAAGGCGAATTCGAACAACTTCTCCTAAAAATTATAACTTCTCCCTAAATTATTTACATGGATTGTTCCTGAACCTGGGATAAGGATGCTATCAGGACTGATTTTCCTGGCTGTTTCCATAACATAATATCACAGAATACAGGTGCATCTCAATAAATTAGAATGTCGTGGAAAAGTTCATTTATTTCAGTAATTCAACTCAAATTGTGAAACTCGTGTATTAAATAAATTCAATGCACACAGACTGAAGTAGTTTAAGTCTTTGGTTCTTTTAATTGTGATGATTTTGGCTCACATTTAACAAAAACCCACCAATTCACTATCTCAACAAATTAGAATACTTCATAAGACCAATAAAAAAAAACATTTTTAGTGACTTGTTGGCCTTCTGGAAAGTATGTTCATTTACTGTACATGTACTCAATACTTGGTAGGGGCTCCTTTTGCTTTAATTACTGCCTCAATTCGGCGTGGCATGGAGGTGATCAGTTTGTGGCACTGCTGAGGTGGTATGGAAGCCCAGGTTTCTTTGACAGTGGCCTTCAGCTCATCTGCATTTTTTGGTCTCTTGTTTCTCATTTTCCTCTTGACAATACCCCATAGATTCTCTATGGGGTTCAGGTCTGGTGAGTTTGCTGGCCAGTCAAGCACACCAACACCATGGTCATTTAACCAACTTTTGGTGCTTTTGGCAGTGTGGGCAGGTGCCAAATCCTGCTGGAAAATGAAATCAGCATCTTCAAAAAGCTGGTCAGCAGAAGGAAGCATGAAGTGCTCCAAAATTTCTTGGTAAACGGGTGCAGTGACTTTGGTTTTCAAAAAACACAATGGACCAACACCAGCAGATGACATTGCACCCCAAATCATCACAGACTGTGGAAACTTAACACTGGACCTCAAGCAACTTGGGCTATGAGGTTCTCCACCCTTCCTCCAGACTCTAGGACCTTGGTTTCCAAATGAAGTACAAAACTTGCTCTCATCTGAAAAGAGGACTTTGGACCACTGGGCAACAGTCCAGTTCTTCTCCTCCTTAGCCCAGGTAAGACGCCTCTGACGTTGTCTGTGGTTCAGGAGTGGCTTAACAAGAGGAATACGACAACTGTAGCCAAATTCCTTGACACGTCTGTTTGTGGTGACTCTTGATGCCTTGACCCCAGCCTCAGTCCATTCCTTGTGAAGTTCACTCAAATTCTTGAATCGATTTTGCTTGACAATCCTCATAAGGCTGCGGTTCTCTCGGTTGGTTGTGCATCTTTTTCTTCCACACTTTTTCCTTCCACTCAACTTTCTGTTAACATGCTTGGATACAGCACTCTGTGAACAGCCAGCTTCTTTGGCAATGAATGTTTGTGGCTTACCTAGTGAACCAAACTGAGAGACCATTTTGAAGGCTCAGGAAACCTTTGCAGGTGTTTTGAGTTGATTAGCTGATTGGCATGTCACCATATTCTAATTTGTTGAGATAGTGAATTGGTGGGTTTTTGTTAAATGTGAGCCAAAATCATCACAATTAAAAGAACCAAAGACTTAAACTACTTCAGTCTGTGTGCATTGAATTTATTTAATACACGAGTTTCACAATTTGAGTTGAATTACTGAAATAAATGAACTTTTCCACGACATTCTAATTTATTGAGATGCACCTGTATAAGATCAAAACAATAATTCATGGTTTAAATTCTTATTAGAAGCTTAATACTCTTAGATTCATAATTATAGTGCTGATGCAGAATTATGTTTATTGCTGAAATAAGCGAATAATCTAAAACTGACCCAAAACCCAAGGCCTATGCTGATTATCTTATTGTTGGGGTGTAATGCAACGCCACTATCTGTATCTGTATCCGTACCTGCTGAGTGTTCCAAATATCGATATTTATATTCGGATGTAAACCCTAAGTGGGCGTGGCCTAGACAAATTGAGCTCTTTCTTCCTTTGTTTGTTAGTTAGTTTGTTTGTTTCATTAATTAAATATGAACCCTACCATAATGCCACTGAAAACACTGGATAAAAAACCCAGAGGTAGACTTGCCAACACTGTCAGATGCCTAATTTACCTAACCACTAGTAACCCTGGCTAGGGAGTTGCTAAGCATGAATGAATAAATATTGCAAATGCATGTCATAACTTCCTATTTGACTGCTTGCTTGCACCTGCATGAAAGTAAAGACTTTTTTTGTTGTATCCCATGGGATCTGCACTCCTCTAGTCCAGATGCTCTGTGAAAATAGCTCACAATGATTTGTACATTCCTGTTAAAGGTGCTTTGGGTGAAATTGGCTTCCTTTCTTCCTTTCATCTTGATCTGACGAGCTGTCATATTTTAAGTAATGATAACAATGGTAATTAAGTAAGAGTACAAGTATTCAATTTCAATAATACTCAAGTGAAGTATAAGTACGCCAAAACAATACTCAAGTATAGTAACAAAGTACAACTACTCAAGCATTGTCCAGCCCAGGTCATTTCACGGGTCTTGTGTATCAGGATTACATCCATGTAGAGATTATCCACATACAGTGCAGGTGTTAATGTACCCAAGACACATTTAAAGCTGACCGATGAAACCACATTGACATTGTCAATGCCTGGTCATTTCATGTATCTTGTATCTTGTATCCTGATAAAATGGCATGCAATTTCATTGCTGTATACTAATATGCAAATCATCTCATAATACTCGACTTTAAAAAAAAAAAAAAATATTTTATTTTATTTTATTTTAAGGACATTAAAAATGACATGCTCAATCAAGATTTTTGATGCGGCAACCATCTTTTGCATAGAACAACTAGAAACTGGGAAGAACACTGGAAGTTGTCAAGTGTTGTGGGCTGGCTGATTTGCATATTACATTTATATAGCAATTGGATTTCAGTTAAGCAGAGATGAATTTGACTAAAAGTGTCAGTACAGGTGGTTAAAATTTTATCAGGATACAATTCAGATTTACATGAAAAAAACAAGTGTAAACAGGTGTATATATATATATATATATATATATATATATATATATATATATATATATATATATATATATATATATATATATATATATATATATATATATATATATATAGAGGCGTATGCCCTGCTTACCGTTTGAGATGAAAATCTTTCCAGAGAAGCATATAGAATAAAAATATTTTTAACTCTTTTTAAAAAACATTTAATTTGCACCTGTTTTGGGGTGCTTGTGTTCAGCAGTGAATTTATTTGTGGTGTCAGACTCCACAGTAGAGGTTAATGGCTCATATGAAAGTAGGCAGTCAGAGCTTCAAAAATGTGCAGTTTTTCTTCTTTTTTATTTTTATTTTTTACCTAGCCTACTAGGTTTAAATGCTCTAATGTTATTGTATACAATGTTTTACTATCAAAAAAGCTTTATTTGTGCTGTCCGTTTTGTCTCTGTATCAGTGTTATTGTGGAGAGGTGTGAATTGTTTGCCCATCAGGGGGTTCACACCCCTCCCCTTTCCCACTGCCCTCCCCTTTCCCATTGCAAGCTGCTAAACACAGAGTCATGATACTCTACACACAGAAACCC
This sequence comes from Cranoglanis bouderius, assembly GCA_023630585.1. Classification (NCBI taxonomy): domain Eukaryota; kingdom Metazoa; phylum Chordata; class Actinopteri; order Siluriformes; family Cranoglanididae; genus Cranoglanis; species Cranoglanis bouderius. Next base: position 18,794,349 of record CM042551.1, read on the forward strand.
AACAGTGTACTGACTAATCTTATAACAGATTTGCAGTGGTAAAATAATTCATTTGTTTATACTGATTGAAAATGTTTGATAAGTTGATTTCCATTCTGCATGAACACCAGTGTACAGTGAGAAAGGGTTAATCAAAATTGTATATTTTTGTGTATATTCCCTGGCTTATTCTTATTTGTGCATGTCTGCTCACGTATACATGGTCTTGAGATACCTATGTCTCCCGTGATGGCCAGAGGCATCAGGATACTTCTGTATTTGGAAGATTGGCTCCTTTGTGCCCCCACCAAGGAGCAGGTCATTCAGCACAATCCACCTTAATGGCATACAGTGCCCTCCACTAATATATAGCAGAGTATTTTTGTGATTTTTTAAACAAAAGATCAAAAGCTTAAACAATAAAGACAATTTTTCACAGCCTTCTTTGCTCATATTTACCTATCAAATATGAGCAAAGAAGGCTGTGAAAAATTGTCTTTATTGTTTAAGCTTTTGATCTTTTGTTTAAAAAATCACAAAAATACTCTGCTCTCATGGATATCAAACAATTGCAAACACAACACAGGTTTATAAAAAAAAATCTTTGTTAAATATATGTGTGCCATAATTATTACCACCCCTTTCATATGAGAAATATGTTTCACAGGGGTATAAATATGAGGTAACACATAGGCCAAATTCCCTTAGTCATTCATAACAATGGGTAAGACCAAGGAATATAGCTGTGATGTGCGGCAAAAGGTTGTTGAGCTTCACAAAATGGGAAGTGGCTATAATAAAATAGCACAGGCATTGAAAATGGCCATTTCCACCATCAGGGCAATAATTACGAAGTTCCAGTCAACTGGAAATGTTATGAATCAACCTGGAATTGGACGTGTGTCTATATTGTCTCAACACACTGTGAAGAGGATGGTTCGAGTGGCCAAAAAATCTCCAAGGATCACAGCTGGAGAAGTGCAGAAGTTAAGTTGCATCTTGCGGTCAGAAAATTTCCAAAACTACAATCTGAAGTCACCTACATCACCACAAGTTGTTTGGAAGGGTTTCAGGAAAAAAGCCTCGACTCTCATCCAAAAACAAACTCAAGCGTCTTCAGTTTGCCAGACACTACTGGACCTTCAAATGGGATCGGGTTCTATGGTCAGATGAAACCAAAATAGAGCTTTTTGGCAATAAACACCAGAGGTGGTTTTGGAGCACACAGAGAGGTAGCCATATGGAAAAGTACCTCATGCCCACAGTTAAATATGGTGGTGGCTCTTTAATTTTTGGGGGCTGTTTTTCTGCCAGAGGACCTGGACATTTTGTTAGGATACATGGCATCATGGACTCTATCAAATATCAACAGATATTAAATGAAAACCTGATTGCCTCTGCCAGAAAGCTTAAAATGGTCTGTGGTTGGATCTTCCAGCAGGGCAATGATCCAAAACATACATCAAAATCAACACAAAAATGGTTTACTGACCACAAAATCAAGGTCCTGCCCTGGCCATCCCAGTCCCCTGACTTGAAACCCATAGAAAAACTGTGGGGTGAACTGAAGAGGAGAGTCCATCAGTGTGGACCTCAGAATTTGAAGGATCTGGAGAGATTCTGTATGGAGGAATGGTCTCAGATCCCTTGCCATGTATTCGCCAACCTCATCAGGCATTATAGGAGAAGACTCAGAGCTGTTATCTTGGCAAAGGGAGGTAGCACAAAGTATTGACTAAAAGGGTGCCAATAATTGTTGCACACCTATATTTAACAAAGATGTTTGTTTTTTTGGATATACCTGTGTTTTGTTTGCAATTGTTTGATATCCATGAGAGCAGAGTATTTTTGTGAATTATTTGAACAAAATATCAATAAAGACAATTTTCCACAGCCTTCTTTGCTCATATTTACCAAGGGTGTCAATATTAGTGGAGGGCACTGTAAATACAGTGCTGCTGAGACAAATTTAGCAGATTTATCATAGAAAGTCAGCTTTCAAGCCTAAAATAGCATGACAGGTGATTGCACAGATGGAGCATTCATTGATTCTGTCATTCAACTGTCAGTAATTAAATATACCATAATGTATCATGCTCATCTTGACCATGTGTCACCTTTAAATATACTGTAGGTTCTCTCATTACAGGACTTCCATCATACTCACAGTCAAGTTCATGTAGAAGAAATTCTAATTCGTTTTAATTTTTATTATTTTTTATTTTATTTTCAGGTTGTGAGTGACAGGTGTTAACGAGGCCAGTGGCCTATCAGGAGCCTGGACTCGACCCTGCACTGTATGATGAGCCTGAGAAAGGTCAGCTCACACTGACAAGCATTCTGGAAGTCAGCCAGCAGGTGATGTCAACACTGATAGCCCAGAGAGAGATGGCATTGCCGAGCCTCTGACCTTCAGCATATCACAACCCACACCCCCCCGAACCACTCCCCACAGCATGAGCCGCATTTAAATAAAACATTTGCTCCTCCACAGAGCGGGCTCTGCCAACACCAAACCGAGGCTAAGCAATCGCATTGATAACATGCCAGTACGGTACACGTTTCCCACAGCACAGCCTGCAGATACAGCTGAGAAAACCATTTTCACAGAAATGTCATACCTCAGTGTTGTGCTTTACTATACAGTGTTATACAATGTTTTACTATACAGTAAAACCAAAAAGCTCTATTTTGGTTTCGTCTGACCATAGAACCCGATCCCATTTGAAGTTCCAGTGGTGTCTGGCAAACTGAAGACGCTTGAGTTTGTTTTTGGATGAGAGTAGAGGCTTTTTTCTTGAAACCCTTCAAAACAACTTATGGTGATGTAGGTGACTTCAGATTGTAGTTTTGGAGATTTTCTGACCCCAAGACACAACTAACTTCTGCAATTCTCCAGCTGTGATCCTTGGAGATTTTTTGGCCGCTCGAACCATCCTCTTCACAGTGCATTGAGACAGTATAGACACATGTCCATTTCCGGGTTGATTCATAACATTTACAGTTGACTGGAACTTCTTAATTATTGCTCTAATGGTGGAAATGGGCATTTTCAATGCTTGTGATATTTTCTTATAATCACTTCCCATTTTGTGAAGCTCAACAACCTTTTGCCGCACATCACAGCTATATTCCTTGGTCTTACCCATTGTTATGAATGATTAAGGGAATTTGGCCTATGTGTTACCTCATATTTATACCCCTGTGAAACAGGAAGTCATGGTTGAACAATTTCCTGTTCCTAGTCATCCAGGTGTACTACAAAATGTAAAATATCAACAGGAATATACTTCAAATATATTTTTCTCATATGAATTCATAAGGGTGCTAATAATTGTTGCACACCTATATTTAACAAAGATATGTTTTTTGTATAAACCTGTGTTGTGTTTGCAATTGTTTGATATCCATGAGAGCAGATGATTTTTTGTGATTTTTTTTAAACAAAATTTCAAAAGGTCAAAAAATAAAGACAATTTGTCACAGCCTTCTTTGCTCATATTTACCAAGGGTGCCAATATTAGTGGAGAGCACTGTATGAATTATGCAAATATATTGTTTTTGTGCAAGGCCCTAAAAACACTATTTACTATCCTTTTACATAAGTTGCTGATGGCTTATTTTTTTATCTTATGAAAGGGACCGTTGAATATCCAGCAGTAGTTTATGTGCAGTGCATTTGAATCAGGAGTCATTAAAAAATTCTGTACTTTTGAAGGGTTTGATGGATTTTTTCAGACACTTTTAGCCTCAAACCCAATGCTGTCTCTTTCACATACTCTGACGGTTTGTATGCATTTATGCTGATAAGTACAGAGAACATTTTCACTACTTGACAATCATCTTGCTAATGTTTGCTACATGGCAGTTTGAGCTGTCCTTATAGCTTTCCCCGCTAACCCAGTCTGTAATAACCTAGAACGTCCTAAAGAGGGCAGCATCAGTAAATTTCTCCCTGCTGATTATTCTCACTAGTGAATTCCTAAGCTTTCTCTCCTGCGCTGTGAAATGAACTGTAGCCTGAGCTTGTTGTCACAGCAGGAGATGATCTTTGTGGCAGAAATCACTTAAGGTTAATCCTGGCTGAAACACCGGGAGTGACTCGAGTTGAGCAGAGGTGGCGGTATTAGAGGCATTAACTGCCAGGCCCAGTGCCAGGGCATGAAGGCACTGCTGGAGCATGACCGTAAACAACACCCTCCCAGGGGTCTGGAGCACTGAAACCAATCACCTCCATTACGCTCTAGGTCCTCTGAAAAAAAAAAAAAAAAAGCGAGTGAGGATATGTGGACTGCCAAACAACCTTGTAGTTGGGTTGCTGCGGATCAGAATCCAATTAATCACTGTTTAGTTTTATGCAAGCTGCCAGTCATAGCCTGTTGACTCATGAAATTAAAGCATTGTGATGGCACAAAAGCACCCAGTGTGCTAGAATGCACAGCTTCCTCAGGGTGTCATTCAGATTGACACAGCTTACATACCTGGCAGATGTTAACATTTCATTGTCAGTGAGAAAACACAAGGCCAGGGTCTCACTAATCCCTTGATCGCATACTGGAATTGACAACTTTATAACTACTGTCAATATACAGTAGTTATAGACTGCAGTGAACTGATAGGCTTTTAATAGAGCCTAATGGAGCAGGCAGTGAAGGCTATCTGATGGAACTCGGCCCACTGTGTTCTCATTCGTCCCTGCTCTCATGCATTCCTCCCCAGCTGCAGCTTGTCAGGGTAAATAATGACCACTGCAATGTCCCGGCGCGTCCACAAGGCAATTTATGCATGCATAAAAGCTATTAAAGGTTAAGGGTTGCTGAGTTCTATGGCTGTCCTTAATGGACGTGGGGCAACTCTTTGAGGATGTAACAAATGGGTATCTTAAAGTTCAACGCTGTGTGGAAAAAAGTAGGGCGATTTAAACAAGCACAGAATACTTTAATAAGGGTGGTTTTCTTTCCAAGTGCAACCACTCTAGATCTACCTACAGTATATTTCCATATAATCACACTCTTTGTGTGGCTCACTGTCAGTGCAGTCTATGACAAATGTCCTGGGGTGATGCCATGCCACGTTAAAATTGTACAGAACGGTTTTGCAACTCTGCTTAAACAGGTGCTTTTGCTGGACTAATGCAAGTAAAGAATCCGCACACCGCACCACGGTGTATGGACTGCTGTCTCAACCACTTTGGATCAAATTAATTCAGCCAGGTGTGTTCCAGTGTCGCCTGGGCTCAGGTGGCACCTGCTACAGTTCTTTAATTAGAGTCAAAACAGCTGTTTCAGGGTAGACCTAGGGGACAAAACCCTCTACCTGTGCCCCCTCTGGATCACATGCTTTGAATCTTAACACATCAAATACCCTAACATTTAATGATCAGGGTTACCAACCTGGTCCAAGGTGCCAGGTCTATGATTTTCTCACTCTTTTTGAGCCACTGCTTGTTGATTTCTCTTTCTTTCTTAATTATATCTTTATATTAAAGCATGCACTGCCAGCCATGCAAAGTAGGCTTCTCAGTCTTGGTACCGTTCTTATAGCTTTAGCTCTTTACTTTGCTGTATGAATGTGTGTCTTTCAATTGGTGTAGTAATTCAAAAATTAAATGGTAAGTCTAATGCCACCGATGGCATCAAGATAAAACTAGCTAACTAGTGCAGTGTTGAAATAAACCATGGGTAATATTCATGCTAGTTCACAGAATTATTCAAATTAACTGAAAATTAAAATTAGCTTAACTGTTAAACTAAATAAAGCCATAATTGCTAGTTGGCTAGGCAGTTCTGGGAGGGTTTGTTTAAATTCATAGTCCTTAGCTATCTGCATTTTCAGATGCTGGCCATCCCAGTAATGTTGAAATATACTATATGGCCAAAGGTTTGTGGACACCTGACCATCACACCAATATGTAGTATGCCTTCCTCAAACTGTTACGACAAATTTGGAAACACACAATTATATAGGATGTCTTTGTATACTATAGCATTCCCTTCACTGGAACCGAGAGGCCCCAAACCTGTTCCAGCATGACAATGCCCCTGTACACAAACTGAGCTCCATGAAGACATGGTGTGTTAAGTTTGGAGTGGAAGAACTGGAGTGACCTGCACAGAGTCCTGACCTCAACCCCACTGAACACCTTTGGGACGAACTGAAACTGGAGCCTCCTCACCCAGCATCAGTGCCTGACCTCACTAACGCTCTGATAGCTGAATGAACACAAATCCTCACAGCCACGCTCCAAAACCTAGTGGAAAGCCTTACCAGAAGAGTGGAGCTTATTATAATGGCAAAGAGGGGAATAAATCTGGAATGATGTTCAACATGCACATATGAGTGTGATGGTCAGGTGTCCACAAACCTGTAGTGTATTACAACTCCTATTAGTGTATAGTGGAACATATATACTTGTGTCATTTTAAACCATGAAAAGACAAATGAATAAGTTAATACACATTTAAAGTGTTTAAGAAGCTACTGAAAATGGCCTTGGAACATCTGTACACCCTTACACTACACTATGTAGGTATGCACATATGCAAATATGAAACACTGGGATGCACTTCTTCCATCTGAAATAACCTGCCAGTTAGATAACTGATAAGATTTATGCACTGTCTTATTAACTGACATTTATTCAACATTAGTCAAAGCAGTCAAACCATGATGTTATTCATCAGCTAACATCAGCTTAACAAGGTCTTCTGGTAAAAGTTTCCAGGTTTCCTAATGCGTCACTTACAAATAATTTGCATATTGTGTTGAGACAAGCTTAAGCCTTATTTCATGAGATCACAAACTGATCTTACATGTAATGCACTATAATTGCATTCACAATCTATATATGCTATATATAAATATGCTAGGCCTATAGGCAGTAACCAGCATGATTTTGGTGCTATCAAGCTTTTTTGGTGCCAACAATTCAATTCCATCAATAAGATAATGTTCCCACGTTCCAATTTTATCAGAAATGTGAAGGAAAAGATGAAAGCAGAGTTCTTTCTGATGACTCAGGTTTCAAAAGGGAACGATTGACACTGAACGAGACCTACTGAAGCTGTTACAGAAAAGACAAGAGGGATCTATGGGTATTCAGTACAACAGAGAGGGATAGCCCAAGAGACTGAGAAGGGGTCAGAGCTAGCTTTGAAGTTAGAGGTGAGTGGCAGAGTGATGTTCCTGGCAGTTAAGCATGCATTTAAAAACACCCCAGCATTTTAGCTGGGGGTCTGATGCTCAGTTTTTTGGTACACACACAAAAGAAGATCAAATGAATCCAATTGTGCTGCATATCAGTTTGTACTGTGTTTGTAAAATGGATATTTATACATGATAGCACTTTCTTAAAGAGTTTGTGTAATTATGTCATAATTTATTTATATGCTGTGCCATCACCACAAGGGCACATCAGGATCAGGTAAGGAGCGATACAATGTGACATTCATTCATTCATTCATTCATTCATTCATTCATTCATTCATTCATTCATTCATCTTCAGTATCCTGGTAAGGCTCATGGAGGATCCAGAGCCTATACTGGGAACACTGGGTACTGAGAGAGAGAATTCACCCTAGATGGGACGCCAGTCCATTGCCATGCACCATACATATACACACTCATACCTGTTTAATCAATGTCGTTTAAATATCAGTAACATGATTGGAGCAGATATCCTTCCTGTTCTGTTTACTATATAGAAATATTGACTTGGATACTTTATTAGGAACACCTTTACACCTACACATTTATGCAACTATCCAATCAGCCAATCATGTGGCAGCAGCACAGTGCAAAAAATCATGCAGATACTTGTCAAGAGCTTCAGTTAATGTTCGCATCAAACATCAGAATGGGGGAAAAAATCTCAGTTACTTTGACCGTGGCATGGTTGTTGGTGTCAGACAGGCTGGATTGAGTATTTCAGAAACTGTTGATCTCCTGAGATTTTCACACAAAACAGTCTGTAGCATTTACACATAGTGGTGTGAAAAACAAAAATAACATCAAGTGAGTGGCAAAACATGTGGGTGAAACACCCTGTTGATGAGAGAGATCAGAGGAGAATGGCCAGACTAGTTTGAGCTGACAGGAAGGCTAAAATAACTCAAATAACCACTCTTTAAAACCGTGGTAAGCAGAAAAGCATCTCAAAATGCATAACACATTGAACCTTGTGGTGGATGAGCTACAACAGCAAAATACCACATCGGTTTCCACTCCTGTCAGCCAAGAACAGGAATCTGAGTCTACAGTGGGCGCAGGCTCACCCAAACTGGGCAGTTGAAGACTGGAAGAACATCGCCAACAACCATGCCATAGTGCCAAAACAAGTCACTGAGATCACATTATTATAAGTGGCATCAATTATTAGCATCATAAGCTAAAATCAGCAAGATTATACTGTATTATTTGAATACAAATATTACAAAAGTAATATTTCATATTTGTTGAGCCAAACACATGAAGTAAAACCAAACAAACAAAAAAACAAAAACAAAAAAAGCCCAAATGTTGGAAAAATTATTATTAATATTGCTCAACTTTTAAAGTTTCAACATGAATAAGAACATAATGTAAGAGTGTTCGAATTGAGCTGAATAGCAGGAATGAGCACGATGCATCAGTGTCCAGAAGAGGGCAGTGGAGGGGCAGCAGCATGAACCTGTGTTTCACTGAGCAGCACATTTAAGCAGAAAGAAAAGCCTTTTCATTACCTTATAGTATCCAATAACTTTTAAATACAAGTTGGCATTCCATTCTTCACCATTTCTGCTGTACATGTAGTGAATGTGAATCCACAGGACAGTCTGGTTTTGCATAAGATATGCATGCAGAATATTTCTGCCTAGAGAGTCTTTATAAAGGGAGCAGAACATGAGGGAATGTATAGAGAAGCCAGGTTTTGTTGCAGATAGCGCACATAAACTGCCAAAGGTGTCACTATTTCTCTACAGAACACAAACCATAACACAATAGCTAGTGAAATTACAGATCCAAAAAAAGCAGATGAAATTGTGTTCACCTCAACAGCCTTGACAAACTGTACTAAATCACAGCTGATTGAAGCATGGACTAGAAGCATTGGGTCAGGTTTGCTGCCCTGATAAACATCAAGGACTTTGTATGCTTGTAATTAGTTTATGGCTCATCTTGCTGCCTCACTTCAGCAGCATCAGTGATATTCCCAAATAATGTTCAGATTGCAACCATGCTCCAATAGTGTTTATTATATAACTCGAACACAGGCAGCAGTTTCCTTAGCTCCTACACACAGAACTCAGTTTCTAGTCTGCACCTGGTGGATGGGCCGAGAAAAAGATGGCTTGTGGCAGTTTAAGAACAAACAAAACCTTTCAGATGTGTGGGCGTGTGACCTTGGGATGCCTGCCCATTTTCCAACTGGGTCAGCAGTCACCTCTACTCGAGAAGAGGCGTGCATTCTCCTTTCCAGCGAAAGCAGACAAAGCCCAGGGTGCACGTGGCCTCAGTCTTCCGGCTGTAAGTGTGTGGGCAGGACGGCTGTTTGTGTGCAGTGCGAGTGAGAGACTGATAATTCCTCTGGCACCTGTGACCCACCCTGCATTGTGCCACCAACAGCTGCCAAGTCATATCAGGGACAGGTGAGGAGAATGTTTTGTGGCAGAACAGTCAGGCATGTACAGGTTACAACATTGCAGGTCACATTTCTTAGGACTTCTCAAAATCTCCTCCTCATCGCTGCGTCCAAATTCCCTCTGGCTATATATTTGGCTGAGATAAGTACATGGTGAAGACTGAAATGTCAGCTAGATGCCTTCTTAAAAAGAAAATCTGGGTCATATGACCGATACATTTCTTCAAGGTCAAATACAGTGTCAACACTGTAATGTGATAAGTGTGGCTTCTGGTTCGAGCTAAAATATCTTTCCCCAGTGGCGTCTGGGGTGACAGAACTGCAGAGGTGGTAACCTTAGTAACTACAAATGCTGACTTCCAAAACATCCTTCATATCGTCAAAAATTGAAAGAAGGTCTGAACCCTTTACCTGTATATATTCTGTATATATTTTTTGGTAATTGGTTTAAATGTGTGATGAATATTGTTTGTATGAGTATCATTCCCATGGTGACTCTTCATCACATCTTTCCAGCAATGTTCTGATGATATAAATGGTGCTGCATTCAAGTCATCCAAGAATTTTCTCCTCTCTTGGACCTAACTGGACTTCTCATGTCCATGCAGGCAATTAAACATCTCCTTCTTTGCTTTCTGGCTGAACAAAAAGTCTCCACTGAGCCTTATGGGCTCCATTGTGTTACAAGACTTATGCTCATGTTCAATGGGGGATGAGGAAAGTCCTAGATGAAGGTGAAGGAATATAATTGAACTGGCTGAAGGACGGCAGTGCCCTATAAGCTTCTTATACTTCTATTAAACTCTAAGCTCCAGCATTTAATTATGTTCTACTTTCTACTGTAGCAGGAAGTTGCTTTCAGAAGACTATCAGTCTGTGCGATTGTTTAGCCAGTTGATTAGTTGATATTAGCAGAGCAACCTGTTTATTTGAACAGAGAGAGGCTTCACTTCAAACTGATAACTTTAGGTTATGTGTTTAAGAAGCATTGTTCATTTTACTTTCACTGCAAGAGAGGGCAGAGCACATAGATCTGTCTGGGAACCCTTTTTAAGCTTTTTATTTGCCTCTCAATCAGTCATACCTGTAAAATGTCAGGGATCATTTTGAATTCTCCATTCGTATAGACCTGGTATTTTGAAAAAGAAAAAAAAGAAGAAAAAAAACTCGCCTGTTAGAGCCATCTGCTTGCATGCACATCTAATCCACAGCGCTGTGAAATTCAAATTGCTCTTACTTGGGTGGTGAAATAAAATGATTAACTCCAGCAGAACTTACCCAACAGAAGGGTCTTCAGATGGAAAAGTGAAAATGTGCTCAATGACCTAAACCTGGTTGTGTGTGTTTGTATATTTTTCCATATATCATGGTATAAGTATTTAAAAAAATAAATAAATAAAAATTTGACTAATGTAATTTCTGGAGAGTCAAATATTTACTTATAATTTCATTAATCACTTAGTTAATTATACGCTTTGAATTATACACAATGAAATGTTGATACTGTATATATTTTTTCTTCCTAATGCAGCTAGTCAAATGAGTGACTCAGTATTTATAAATTTCTTGCAGATGATGAAACAGGGGAACAGAAGGAGAAACAGTGAAATAAAGCAAAACTTTAAGATGCTCTGTTTTTAATGCAGATAATATATTTTGATTTAGACTAAACACAATTTTTTAAAAATAATTGCTAGATTTACGTAAATAATAGCTTTACAGTACAATGGACGAAGTGAACAGTTTCTGTGTCCGTCCGGCTCTGTGTACCCCAGACAAGCTTCAAAGCCTCATTGTCAGCACATCTCAACAAGAAACATGACTCCATTTTGTTAGTGCTGACAAATCAAATAATTCTGTAATAAACGTAAGGAGCGGTCACGTAGCCACTCTGCTAGCCAACAGAAATTAAAACATAGACACCTTAAGAGTTTCAGGGCTGGTGTATAAAACAACCTCAGTGTGTAATCAAGACAGTAAAATGAAACAGTTGCATCACTCCTGACTCACAGTGTATTCGTTTAACTATGCTGCAATCTCCTGAAGAGAGAGCTTCAAGGAAGCAAAACTGTTAATCACTCATGGTCATGACGATGTGCCTTACCACACAAAATACATGAAATCCCACAGTGAAGGTATTTCCTGTGCTTATTATATTTTAACCTGTTTTACATTAATAGTTTTCTTATGTTTTGTGCACTGCACTCCTGTGTCAGTGCTGTCACTCCTCCTGTGTCAGTGCTGTTCATTTAGAAATATGTGCGTAGAGACCATGATAACTGCCCTGTCTGTTCAACAGAGACATCTCCTCAGAGGCAGAAGGTCCCTCTCTGCCTTCATTAAAGCATGGCCATACATCTTCCTTGCTCATCTGTGCCTCGCTCACTGCCTCTTTGCCTGCGTCCGGAGGATCTCACAGACATCGACACTGTATCATTCGTGGCAACCTATCAACACCGGGCTCCTAATCCAAATTTAGAGTGAGAATGGAGGACTTGGGACGGGGCGCTGATGATGTGATTCCCCTCACGTCAGGCCTGCTGTTCAGCAAAAGTCCGCCGAGCCCTCTCCCCCACCTCCAAGAGATGGATGCCTCATCAGTGACAAGCCTCCTTCTTCCCAGCACCAGCCACAATGAGTTATCTACCCCTGTAAGGGCCGTGATCAATTAGTCAATCGGTTGACTGCAGCTTGCAATTAACATAGTGAGTCCTGCTGCTGAAGCCTCCTAACACTGTTTGTCAATGCTGCCAATTAAAAGGAATAGGCAGAGGTGCCTCTTGGAGCCAATATGTGTATGGATGCCTAGGGATCAGGAGGGAACGAGCCCAGCTCCTAGGACACTGCAAATGAGAGGGAAATGTATTGCTGGGCAGATTGATGCACTCTCAGATTAATATGCTTTGCTTCTGAATTGATTTTGTCATAAATTTTGGGAGCATGCCAATCATCTGAACAGGCAGGTATGGATGCACTCCCAATCTGATTGGAATTTGAAAGGTTGGGAATGAGCTGTCTTTGGGACTCAAATGGTGTACAGATTGGTGTGGGAATGGCTTGGCCCCTGGTGCTCTAGAACGAGCCATCACTTTCCAGATCTCTCTCCAGCACACGTCAGGGGAGAATCCAGTGCATGAGGCTTACTGTAATTGATGCAATCTGTTCCTTCAGCTTAGGATGGCTGAGCTTTGCCATGCTGTAGTGAGTTTGGAGTTGTAACCCCAGCAGGATGTCCTCTGTCTCCTGGAGCCCCATTAGTGGACAGTGAACTCAAGAGCTGCAGACTGGCTCTTCTCCCCAGTCAACCCATCCTATACGATTCTGCACATCTTTGCCGATGAGTGGGTCCTCTGGATGTTTTACCGCTGATATGTGAAAAGCTTTCTTTTTTGGAAAAAAAAAACGGCCTGCAATTTTACACTCCAAATTTCTTGCACAGTTCGTAAAACTTGCATCTCATAAAGGCGACAATTTTTTTTTATTTCCTCACAGTAATTTCACTGATGAGTCATAAATTCAGTGGGTCCCAGCTGAAAAGTCTAGAAGCAGTTTAGAAGTATGTGTTATCCAACACCCCCCCTCCCCCACCCCCACCCCCCCCTATAAATCTGACAGCAACCTTATGATTGTTGCTCATTCACAAAAGACCTACTAGAACACTGTGACCCAAAATATTGACTCATGTTGACTCTGGCCCTTCATCAGTGGTCATTTTATGAGCACTGTACCACTGGTTGCTCTTTAGTTTTGGTTGGCGGACTATTCTCCACCCAGCAGCAACAATGAGGTGTTTAAAAATCCCAGCAATGGCTCGTGTGTGGCACAGCACAAAGGCATTCATCCATCATCTAATAATCATGAGTTCGGGAGCCAAGAGAGCAAAAAATTGGCCGTGCTCTCTGGGTGGGAGGTGTGGTATACTCTGTCCCTTGTCAATCACAATGACACTAGCTAATCTGTAAGCTCATGCATATGAAAGGGGGTGGATAATGCATTCCTCTGAGTGTGTTACACCACCCTGTGATGAAGCATGAGCGGCAGTTCCAAAAGATGCAGTTAGCTGGCTTCATGTGTCTCTGTGATAGCATTAGCCCTCCCTGGTTGGTAGCTGTCATATGAAAGGGGAGATCTGAATGGTTAGTGGGAATTAGCCATGACTAAATTAGCAAGAAAATGGGGGAAAAATAAAGAGAGGTCCCACCAACACTGCTACGCCTGATATAGCACTGTAACATTATGCCGCTATCATATCAGTCGCTCTGGTGTGGAATGGACCACCACACTGTAAAACATTTCAGGTGGTTAAACTTGGGGACGAAAGTTCACCTGCTGCCTTAAAAATGTGAGTAACCTTCAATAAATAAGTTCACATAACTTAATGGGGCTATCATGTTTTACAGTGCACCTAAATTATATTTGGTCAGCGGTGGTCCTGTGATAGTTGGATGGAGTGGTGAGTTGCACTTTTTGACCATGTAGTAGACCATGTAGGCCATGTAGTACACAGTTATAGAAGGGAATTATTTATAATTGCACTATTCAGTGTCACCCAGATGAGGACGGGTTGCCTTTTGAGTCTGGTTTCTCTTGAGGTTTCTTCCTCATATCCTCTCAGGGAGTTTTTCCTTGGCACCGTTACCTCTGGCTTGCTCCTAGGCATAGATTTATAAATGTAAAATTTATATCCTGAATTTATATATTTCTATAAAGCTGCTTTTTGACAATTTCCATTGTTAAAAGTGGTATACAAATAAAATTGAATTTGGTTGTATATCTACAGTGTGCACCTATACGTATATGGAAGCTGTACATGAAGGTATTTACAGTGTCAAGAATATTACTGTGCAATAGAGGTTTGATTTTTGCAATGTTTAATGTTTACTGTATAGCCTATTGTCTGTATTTATTGTATTTACTGACTCTGTACTGACTGTCATTGTGTTATTGATTCTCTTGTCTGGCAAAGTTTTGTGTATTACTGTAAGTGTAGCGCCATGAAACTATATTGAATTCCTAACATTAGGATGACAGGAACGACAATAAAGCCTACTTGAACTTTAAAACTTGAAAAAGTTGTAATAATCTACTGTAGGATTATCTGATTTTAAGTATACGCTGAGTATACTCGACAAACTGTTAAATGAAGGTGCTGTTTTATTAAAGTATCGGATCTATAATGCACTGATAATAATCCATCATCTACTCCTGCCTTCCTGATTCAAAATGGCTAATCCAAGCCTCAGAAGAATCTCACTACTCGGTATCCTCTAAGGCAGAATTGAAAGAACATAGGGGACAGAGTGTGTATGTGTCAGGTGAGTGTCTGCAGGAGTATTAGCTCATGTAATAGAACAGTGCCACAATCACTCAGCTGGAACGCAGCATACAAAAATGACCAAATAAATCCCAACATTAATATCAAAGCCAATGGACTTCTGTCCGGGAGGCTGGGGCAGACGCATTACATTTTCTGCCTCATTTAAACCTTTTGCTCCTCTCTTCTTTTTGGAATTAACCATCATTTGTTGAGGGAGCCATGTCCACTGAGAATTCAGTCTGAGGCGCTATCAAATATCCCTTGCAGTACCTGACACATTGAGACAAGCAGAGAAATACCAACCATTATGTTAGAACAAAAAATCACGAGTGTGTGTAGTGTGTGTTTAAAATACCTGATTAGAGATACCTTATACATGAATACTGATGATGGTCCCTTGGTTATTACAGCTGCATACCTCTGCTAAGAAGACCTGGATCCATGCATCCTTTTCATTGAGGTTGTGTAATGAGGCCATCTCTCTCCCATGTGAGTACTCAGTAGCGGGGACAGAGGCAGAGGTGAAGGAGATGCTCGAACAAGCGGGCTCCTATGATCATCACTCACACTTACCCAAGTGACAGTGCATCCTGGCAGGACTACTTATCTCCTGCACACCACGGAGGGGAAAAAAAAACAACTCTCCTAATGTCCTGGTCAATTATCAAGTGTAAAAGTATTAACTGGGATTCACAGCGGCTCTCTTGTCATCTGGTCACAGTTATTTGTGTCAAATTGACATTGCGTCTGTCTTTGAGCTAATGAAACCAACAATATGTATGGCAAATATAATGTTAATAATGCTAAACATTATAGATAATGTTAATAAAGTGAGGAATGTGGCTTTAGGTGGATGTGGGACGTGATATTGCAGAGCAAGTTTGCAAAAAATGCACTCACTATTCAGCTGGAGTGTGTGAGAATAGTCACTGCACACAGCCTGTACATAAATTTTCCATTTTTGAATGTTACATTTACTTGCACAAAGTGGCACCGGCCCAGAGCTATAGGCATGATCCATGCCAAGCATGCAAGTGTTAAGCAAGCATGCCATGCAATAAGCCAGTTGCTATCTGTGTGCATGTTTGCATGGATTTCCTCTAGATTCTCTGGTTTCCACCTCCTAAATAATGTCAGTAGGTGGATTGGAGACTATACAGTAAATTGCACCAACATTGAAAAACAATGGAATTTGTGGTATGTCAGATTTAAGAGACCTTTATGTATTATGTAAAGTTTAAATTAAAATATTTAGTTTCTCATCTTAATATGGTGGCTAAGTGGCTAAGTGTTTAGCACGTTTGCCTCACACCTCCAAAGTTCGGGGTTTGAATCCCACCTCTGCCCTGTGTGTGCTGAGTTTGCATGTTCTCCCCGTGCTTCAGGGTTTCCTCCGGGTACTCCGGTTTCCTCCTGCAGTCCAAAGACATGCGTTGTAGACATGCGTTGTTGGCATCTCTAAATTGTCCATAGTGTGTGAATGTGTGTGTGTTGTGCCCTGCGATGGGTTGGCACCCCGCCCAGGGTGTCCCCCGCCTTGTGCCCCGAGTTCCCTCGGATAGGCTCCAGGCTCCCTGCGACCCTGTGTAGGATAAGCGGTATGTAAAATGGATGGATGGATGGAAGTTTCTCATCAAAATGTGATTTCATTGCTTCACTGCTTAAACTTAATTTAAATAAGATTTTTAATTACTAGATTGAATTATATAGAGTGAGAGTGATATTGATGTAGTATTAACATAAACCAATTACATTATGAAATCTCCTGAAGATGTTGGCACTGATGGGAATTGTAACTATAGAGAGAAACAATTAAAACAATTAAAACATGCGCAGTGGTGTTGCCAAATGCCATTGACCTGGCTTTGATCCTCAGCTCAGGTGAGATTACAGAGGTTGATTTTATTTAGGGTTTTGAAAATGCATGCTCAAATCATGTAGGATGTACAAAAAAATGTGTATCTTAATTTAATCATGTGGAACCGATGTACACATTTAAGTAAATTCAATTAGTTTTTTTCAGTGTAGATGTAAATGTGGCTACGTCTACATTAATCCGGATAAGATCTACAAACTGAATTTTCGTTTTTTTAAAAATGAAAACTGAAAACGCTCACATCCCTATACTGCTCATGCATAAAAAACATAAGAAGCTTTGGCCTGCTTCATTTCCGTGAGGCGTTTATTAAAAATGCAATCTGAAGGTTGTACAAAGTGACATTAATCTTTAACAAAGCTGTCAAACTGGATAGCAGGCACAACTGCAGTACATCATCCAACATATTGTTTGTTTTGTGTTGAATGGGTCACATGACTAAAAATACGTCATCGTTTTTGAATATCTCTGTTTTCTCGGTTCACACTACAAAGCCAAAACTGCATTTTCACATTTATCCACTAGGAAGAGCGTTTTCGCTGGACAAAAATGCCATCTCAGTGTGGATGGAAGGCCAAAATGTAGAGAAAAATATGCATTTTCAAATTTATCCGGATTAATGTGGACGTAGCCTGAGTGCGCAAATGGGTGTGTGCATAGAGCGCTGTGACTGGTGTCCCATCAGTGACCCTGACCACAAAATTGGTTACTACACATGTAAATAATCACATGACTCACATGTGGTTTTTAGACACTTCGCATATTACAGAGTAGTTCACACATTTATTTATTTATTTATTACATGTGGCAGACTTTTCATATGAAATGCACGTTTTCATTTTCACATAGCATGTTTCCTCCCACCATCCAAAGCATGCTAGTAAGCGGGTTAGCTACTCTAAAGTGTGAATGAGTGTGTGAAAGTGTGTGCATGATGCCCTGTGATGCACTGGCGTCTCATCCATTTCCTGGGATAGGCTCCGTATCCACCGACCAGGATAAAGCAGTTATGGAAGATGACTGTAGGCATGGGGTTTTCTGTTTCAGATAATAATAAATAATAATATGTTACATTTATATAGCACTTTTCTAGACACTCAAAGTGCTTTACATAGTATGGGGGAAATCTCCTCAAACACCACCAGTGTGTAGCATCCACCTGGATGATGCAATGGCAGCCATAGTGCACCAGAACACCCACCACACACCAGCTCTAGGTGGAGAGGAGAGAGATGTAGCCAATTCAGGGATGAAGATTATTAGGGGGCCATGATAGATAAGGGCCAATGGGGTAATTTTGCCAGGACACCAGGTTATACAAGAAGGGTCCTGGGATTTTTAGTTACCACAGAGTGTCAGGAGCTCGGTTTGATGTCTCATCCAAAAGACAGTGCTCTTTTTAAAGTATAGTATTACTATACTGGGGCATTAGGACCCACACAGACTATAGGGAAAGCACCACCTGCTGGCCTCCCTAATACCACTTCCAGCAGCAAGCTTAGCTTTCCACAGGTGGTCTCCCATCCAGATACTGGCCAGGCTCAATCCTGCATAGTTTCAGTGGGAAACCAGGCGAGAACTGCAGGGTGATACGGCTCTGGCAGATGTGATTCTCTCGCATTAATTTTGTGATCACGTGTGTTTAAATGCGTTCACATGCAATAATCACACAATCACGTGAAAAACTTATTAGCATGTGTGAAATGTATGTGAGTTTTCTGTAAAGAATGCAATACCACAAAAATTCCACAAATACTAAAACCATCACTATTTCTCACAATAATATACTTTTGCAAAACAACAAAACAAAAAAAACAACCAATCAAACAACAACAGATGGTCTGTGGTGACCTAAGACCTGTTCTTTTTCTATCTGTCTTGTTTCTGACCTTTCCCTTGGTTGACAGCTTGCGCCTGGCAGTGCCTGTATTCTGTTGTTATCCAATTATGTAGCTCAGGAGCATGTGTGTATGATATTAATGTGTTATATATCATTAACGATAATAATAGGAGAGCAAATCAGAATGAATACAGAGATCTTTTCAGCCCAGGCTGCGTAGAAAGGAGTGTGGAGTGGTGCAGGAGCACAAGTCCGTGGAGGACTGAAAACAATAGTGGAAAGGCTTGAGTTGGGAGATTGGCTCCATTGTGATATTAATGAAAACTCTCTCGACCATAGACGCCGAGCTGTGATCAATTATTAATCTTGCGCCCGGTGCTTTTGGGAGGCTTAAGACTCGGGAAGAGGATGAACGTACACAGAAGGAAGGAATGCGCTTCCATCACTAATTCTGTTCCTTATTACATATGTCTCTACCTATGCTTATGGAAAAGAGGTTCCAGTGCTCATTTCCTTTCATGTATTTCCTCTCAGCCCAAATATCTGCTCATTTACAGGTGCATCTCAAAAAATTTGAATATCGTGGAAAAGTAATTTTTTTCCCGTAATTTAATTCAAAAAGTGGAACTTTCATATATTCTAGATTCATTACACATAAAGTGAAATATTTCAAGCCTTTTTTTTTTTTTTAATCTTGATGATTACAGCTCATGGAAATGAGATACTGGAAAAATCCAGTATCTCAAAAATATTAGAATAAAGAATTTATAATACAGCAATGTCGACCTGAGGAGACTCTAATCAGCTAATTAACTCAAAACACCTTTTTACTCAAAACCCCGTTGCTCAGTGGTCCAAAGTCCTCTTTTCAGATGAAAGTAAATTTTGCATTTCATTTGGAAATCAAGGTCCCAGAGTCTGGAGGAAGAGTGGAGAGGCACAGAATCCAAGTTGCTTGAAGTCCAGTGTGAAGTTTCCACAGTCAGTGATGATTTGGGGTGCCATGTCATCTGCTGGTGTCGGTCCACTGTGTTTTCTCAAGTCGAGAGTCAATGCAGCGTCTACCAGGAGATTTTAGAGCACTTCATGCTTCCATCTGCTGGAAGATGCTGATTTCCTTTTCCAGCAGGACTTGGTACCTGCCCACAGTGCCAAAACTACTAGTAACTGGTTTACTGACCATGGTATTACTGTGCTTGATTGGCCAGCCAACTCGTCTGACCTGAATTTTGTCAAGAGGAAGATGAGAGACACCAGACCCAACAATACAGATGAGCTGAAGGCCGCTATCAAAGCAACCTGGGCTTCCATAACACCTCAGCAGTGCCACAGGCTGATTGCCCGACCAAGTATTGAATGCATAAATTAACATACTTTTCAGAAGGTCGACACTTCTGTATTATAAAGCCTTTATTCTAATAGTTTGAGATATTGGATTTTTTATTTCTGTGAGCTATAATTCGTAATCATCAAGATTACAACAAAAAAGGCTTGATATATTTCTCTTTATGTGTAATGATATTCACGATTTCCATGATATTCGAATTTTTTGAGATGCACCATAATGAAGCGCCATTTAAGTTATAATTTCAAAGGATATGTTATTTGAATAATTATTAGCATTTCTGCATGTGATTTTACTATCACTGTGACTTGAATTGATTTATAGTGATTTCTTTACAATTCTTGGGGAAAAAAAACAGTTTAATACAATATATTATTTCTGTTGAACATACTGTTTGACTTCCAGAGCAATTTCGGTCAGGACATTTACTTCTTGAGCTAGAGTGAAATTGGATATGTAAGCTCCATTTAAAGAAAGAAAAGTGGAATTCTTTCTCATAGCCTTCTCCCCTCCTCCCAAGCCGTTCGATCGTGTTCATTAGACTAAAGTATATTTACAGTATTGGCTCAGTGGAGATGACATGACCTTTAATACGTACTTCTTGTTAGCACCAACAAATATAGGAACAGTCAAGGGTATGCAGAATTTGGCACACTTTAATAAAGGGCATCTCTTCAAAGTTACTTTGGTACAAAGAAGAAATAGAGACTTTCTCATGGAAAGGACTATGTTCAGAATAAAAACAAGATGCTGAACAAACCCAGAGCAGTGCAAATACAGATATCCAGAGGTCCTGCATCCGTGTTGTCATGGTCTTATTAGGAGAAAGACAGGGAAATTAGAATGAACTCTTCAGGGGGTGAGGGTTCCATCTGCTAAGACTCCACGCCGCTTTGAAGTTTCAAAAGCAACGCTTGCGTGTTTATTATTGACATTCACGGCAAACAGCATCTGAGCAGTAGCTACAGGTCACAGAGCAGCCTGAACAACAAGGATGAATAATAATACAGGGTACCATCTGGGCAACTTCAAAGCATCCTGTTTGTAAGAGATTAACACGCGAGGTGTTTAAGGGTCAGTGGGCAAAGTTCGGAATTAATAATGCCCTGAATGAATGTGTTTGCTTTACTTGCGAGAGCTTTAATGGTTGTCTGTATCATTTATGTGTACATTAAGCAGTGTATCATGGACAGGAGTGGGGGATGCAGATGTTACTCCGTGGAGTTCTCATGCACTGTAGAAACATTTCTTGCTTTGAGCTTTCAGAGAGAAAGAAAGAGAGAGAGAGAGAGAGAGAGAGAGAGAGAGAGAGAGAGAGAGAGAGAGAGAGAGAGAGAGAGAGAGAGAGAAATAGAGGGGAAAAAAAAAGCAGTTCGCATTGGTATGATCTGGGCATTGAGAGACACTGTGTTCCCTGCCACACAGCTCTACCTGAGGCAGTCGTTCAGGTGGTAGAGAGCCAGCGATTGGTAAGCTCTCCAGTCAAATTCTCCATGCCTTTACATTGTAAGCGCACAAAAGCACAAAGTACTTTCATATTCCCCCACCTACATGACTCTTTCAGCGAAACGCAGACCTTGAAAGTGGTACTGTATGTACTGTAATGAAGGCTGGAGACAAGTGTTGCTCCTCGGAAACTGTGCAGTGTCCTTGAGAGGAGGATTTGTTCTCCTGCCTTTAACGGCCCATGACAAGCTATACACGTAGAACTGCTCTCGATAAAATATTATGTGGCAGGCTATAAAAATAAGCTGCAGGAAGATTCCCGATGATGTTCCCTGTCCTTATGAAAATGAGACGTCCCAGTGCGCGAATTATTCATTGACTTTCGGGGTGGGTCAGTTTTTTTCAGTTTGCCCAGACTAGGTTGTGTAATCAGATGTATTCTTTAGTGAACCAAATTTAGCAAATTTAATTCAATTGGATCTTATTGATCTATTTCTGCATATTTTAAAACAAAAATATGCAGTTAATAACAAAAAAACAAACAAACAAACTACAGAGCAGTTAATCCTAGGCACCAGTTAAAATACACGCTGTGAGTAAAGTACAGAGGTGGAAAGAGTACTAAAATATTCTACTCAAGTAAAAGTACTTTTACTTTGATGAAATTTTACTTAAGTACAAGTAAAATTACAGGTCTAAAAATCTGCTCAAGTAAAAGTAAAAAGTAGCTCATTTAAAATGTACTCAGAGTAAAAGTTACTTAGTTACTTTTTTAACAGCAGGAGAGGGGGTCTCTCCTGTGTAGTGCATTTAGGGCAAGGGGATATAAATCTCAAACTAGTTGTTTTTAATTAAAGGAACACCTTTACAAATTAAAGCGCAATAGCAAATAAAACATTTCGACACTCAACATTTAAAAAATTTAGGTAGGTATAATGTGTCATTTTAGTGCAGACCATCCTATAAAACATTTTTAAACAATACAACCATTGAAGGAGGCATAAATTGTGGATTCTGTAGATTCTTTTCTTCACCAACAAACACCAACAACAGTCATACTGCAAATCTGACTACACTGACTAGGCACAAGTACCTCATACAACCCCACTTCAAAACAACTCAACTATCACTTTAACATTGACACAGTTGTTAATTTCGTGTGACTGTACAGCATATGAAGCCATATCCCTATTTATATTCAAACAGGTGGTCATTTTAATGGAACATCATATGCGGTGTCTTTTTGGCTAATTTAAGCAAAGCCTCTTACTAAACTATGAAAGCTTATTTTGAACTAACAATGCAACTGTACAAGTAGTATTTAACTTACCTCTACATGCTTGCGAAGGTTTGATGTTGAGTTTTTATAAGCTGCTAGTTCCATCTCTCTGGGCAAACACAGCTTACACTGCATAATATAGCTGTTGCCTTTCTTGCGTTGAAGCCAAAGTGGTCACTTAAAAATGGCCAGGGGTTCACGTCATTTCCTTTGAGTTCAACTTCAGCAGAATTCGACAGGGTTTCGCTTTCAGCTGGGTCTGCACCACTGGTGTCTGACTTGTCCGTCTCCATCTTTCGTGTAATTTTAGCGCCAGTTTTATAATGACATTTTCTTTTCAGATAGCCTGAGCAATGCGAACTATTTTTCACTATTAAAACTTAGTAGTATGTGAAAATTAAAAGACCCCCCATACATCTTGTTTCGATGTCCTTCAGGGGGGGATCAAGCCTTCTTTAGGGGGTCAGACCCCCACAAACCCCCCCCATAATTCGCACCCTGCATCTCGCTGATGGTTTGTAGAATAAAAGTTTGTGTTCCTGATGCTATGCCATCCTTTCCCACAGGAAGCAGAGGTGGGTGATGATGCTATTTGCATGTGTGAAACAATAGTGCACAGTCTTTATTAAAAAACTGCAGAACTGTGAAATTGTTCAACAGAAAAGTTCTCAGGCCCTGAAATGCTCTGCTGCTTGACCTTCTCCATCAGCTGTGTTTTTGCACCGCCTGCTCTGACTGCTGATTAATCGTGGATTTAAACCAAGAGCTCCTCATCCACAGAACAGAACAGGGTCAGCTGAACTCAACTCCAATGCATAGCTAAGTGAGGAGGAATAATGCAAACTTAATTACTGCTAGCTTAATAACTCCAAGCAATCAGACTCCTGGCTCAGCTCAGAGCCTCCTTCTAATTGTCATGACAACTAAAACCTTTTGTCTTCTATTTAGCATGTGGCTAAGTAGGACCCGTAGATTTAACTGGTGTGACTCGGGTGATAAGAGCGGCTTCGATGACTGCGGCTCGCTGCTTCTATTCGGCTGCTTCTCTGCTCAGAATGACTAATTGCGCTGGAATGTGAGCACACTGGAGATGAAATGCGCATGGCTAATCCAATCATTTCCAGCAGAGAAGCAGTAAAATGAGGACTGAAGACACACTCGGAGATGGAGAAAGGAAGCCGTATTTGCCTCAAATCATCTCCTATAGGGAAGCCCATTTTTTATCATTATACTCTCTACCTACTCATTTGCAAAAAGCATTAGCTTATTTTTTTTGAATGCTCAGCTGCTTGCTATAATTCACCAGTGCTATTATTGAGCTTGTCATGTGTAACTTTGGCACGGCACCCTACTGTGTAAAATCACCATTCTTAACTCCTACTAAATATTTGATTGAAGGTTTAAATCTGTTTTTTCCCCCCACTTTATTTATTCATTTTTATCTGTAGAGTTTAGTTTAATACAGTTAACTCAACCCCGGGGATTTTAAATTCCATGAAAGTTCCATGGACATAGCACAGGTCGTGGTGCTCACCAGTCCTCTGACTCGTTGGGTTGGTTTGTTTTTCAGAAGAATTCTGTGAGAGGTATAATATTCATACGGCTGTATATTGCACTGCATATACTATAGTGTGTGTATATATATATATATATATATATATATATATATATATATATATATATATATATATATATATATATATATATATATATATATATATATATAACATAATATTACCTAATGTTATGTTACAGATGTTTGACATTGTCTGTGTTCTGGCTGTGACGTAGCTAGTCGTAGCTAGTCAATGTTAGCATATAACTAGCTACCTAGTTGCATTGCTAGGTTTCTTGAGGTTGCTTATGTTACCAAGGATATTAAAGGATCATATATTTTCAACTGAATCAGTTTTGTGTAACTGCTTGGAGTTCAAGCCATGTTTTTAAAAGTATGCCTTCCATGATTTTTTTTTTTTTTTTAGGTAAAGGAAGTTTAACTATCCCCTTTTGAGCGGCATCTATGGAAATGTTAAAATAACGTGGACGATTTGTTTTCCTGCTGTGCTCATGTCTGCCTCAACTAGGAAAGACTTCAAAGTATTTAGCAGTTCCTGAAAGCTGAGGCACAAAGCTCTGAGACAAAGGAGGATCAGAAACCACTTAAAAAAGATGTCCTAAAAAAACAAACAAACAAACAAAAAAAAAACAATACAGATGCAAAGGCCCATGCTTCTTTGCATGAAGCACCAGAATGAATGAAACAAATCTGATATATACAATAAACCTCAAGCTATAAGTAGCACAGACCAGGGACCCTTCATTACCTTTAACAGCAGACACTTTTAAAAGGCTTTGTTATGTATTTGGTGCATAAAGTTACAAAGTCCTAATGCATTTATTAAATTAAGCAAGATTTGAATTACCCTTGAAATGATTGAAACTATTTTTATTTAAGAGTCCATGATCATTTTACCTTCTAATTTACCCTTATTACACCGGATTAGATGTGCTACAGTTACAAATTAGATTTACTCTCATTGGAACACATATCAGTCAGAATACAATCCCTGGAACAGGATATTAATGCGAACGCTCATAAATTGAAATTCATAATGACATATCACAACCACATTTCAGAACTTGTAATTAGGATTTATGGTATAGCATTGAATACTGTATACGTGGCAGCATTTTTTTTATTCGACTCCCTGCAAAAAAAACAAAAAAACAAAAAACGATTCCCTGGTTCAGATCAGTGGAATTTACACAAATATTTATCACATTCATTTATTAGAATTTGAATTTTGGGATACATTTAAATAAATATTTTATATAGAGATTTCTGTAAAGATGCTTTGTGACAATTTCCATTGTTAAAGGCGTGAAATGAATAAAATTGAATTGAATTATTTTAATTCACTAAATTAATTCATTTAAATATGCACCTAAACCCAAAGTCTATATTTTACTTACTTTACTGAGTTAAATGTATTATTTATATGAATATGAATATTTATATATTATTATATGATATTAATTATATTTATATTTATATATGTAAGTGCTCCCAAAACTAGAAAAAAAAAAGTAATGAGTGCTTGAACCGATTACATACTAAAGTGGGATCATGGTTTTTGAACTCGATTTGCATATGCGTTTATTGCATAATTTATATGCGTAAATTTAAACTAATTTAATTTTGAGCCTTATGGATGGGTTGTTTTCAGTATTTCTTGTTTTGTGTTGGCTTTAAGGCTTAGGGTGGTTATTATGGTATTATGAAATGTTTAGAAAGATCAAGTGTTTTGTTAAAGTTGTGTTTGTGTATGTGGAGGTGTGTGTGTGTGTGTGTGTGTGTGTGTGTGTGTGTGTGTGTGTGTGTGTGTGTGTGTGTGTATGTGTGTGTGTGTGTGTGTGTGTGTTAGTTAAGTATTTATGTTCAGTCTTTATGAAGTTTGATGTAAGTGCATGTGCATCTAATATTTGGACTTCTACTTCTGGTTAGAAACATTAGGTGTTAGTGGTCATAAGTAGTAATGATGATTAATAATTTGCATAATTAGAAAGTTAGCCATTTAATTCAAATTTGAGAAAAAATATTCACTCACTGCAAAGTAATGTTCAGTGTATCACTGCCTGGCTTACCAAGCCTTTGTTTATTGTTCACTCTATTCTGGTTTTTGACTTTGTTTGTTTTTGGTTTTCATGAGTTTGGATTTGTCCTGTTCATGTTGTTTGCTGATCACCTGAAACCCTGATCACCTGTTTCTGACCTTGCTCTTGCTTAATGTTTTGGATTGTTGGCTGAACTTTAATAAACCTCAATAATAAATTTACCTGCACCTGCAACCGTCTCCACCTCCTGATTGTCTCTTTGTTTCAATAAAGATTGTCGAGTCAACTTCCATTTTTAATTGTATTATGCGTCAATCAGGCTTGGTAATTAAGATTGCATGTTATACTGAATTATGCATTTCCATTTATATTGCTTTACAAACTACCTACTAGAAGATAAACCTTTAACCCTTTCTCCCAGGACACTGGCGTTCCATTTCAGCTGAGCATGGCGATGGGAAATGTGAGGGGTGTGAGCCCCTGTTGGGCAAACAATTCATACCTCTCCACAGTAACACTGGTACAGAGATCAAACAGACAGCACAGCTAAAGCTTTTTTGATAGTAAAACACTGTATACAACTGCCACAATAAAATTATAACATTTAAATCTTGTAGGCTAGGCTAAATTATTAAAGCCCTGAGTGTCTACTTTCATATGAGCCATTAACCTCTACTGTGGAGTCTGACATCACAAATAAATTCAATGCTGAACACGGGCAGCCCAAAATTTCGGCCTCTGGTAACAGAAATCTGGCACTTGTAAAACTATTTCCTATGGCACAGTTTCCTAAGAGTCATAGTCGAGTCATAGTTGAGAGCGTTACGAGTCAGTAAGCCGTGTGCTAGTATTTGTTCAACCGGCTACAATTAGACCTACTATACAATCCAATCAACTGAATTTCTTGCAGAATTGTTTTTCCAATTTTTGTGCCAGGAACAGTGCCCCACAGTGTGAGCTTTTTGCTGTCTGTATAGGTCTAACTGTAGCCTACGCAAAAGAACTTATGCAGAGCAAGGATGAAAAAAATATACAGCACCGCCATTTATTTTCCATCCCTAGAAAAGGGCATCAGCGAGCTGTGAAATCACTTTGTCCGATTGAGACTGTTGCACATTCTGTCCATTCATGTCGCATAATGACTTAGATTATGTGCCTCCCTCTTCGCCTGCCTGCTTTTGGCATCTGCAGTATGTCAGAGAGGGGTGCACACACACTCCCTTCTACATTTAATTCAGTCCCTGCCAAAACAAAAAAAAAAAATTAACACCCTAAATGCCATGCTAAAAAAAAAAAAAAAAGGATTGAAGATGGAAGCAGACTTGTTCCTTTAGTCGTGTGTGTTTGCCGTGATCCATGAAACGGTTTGTCAGTAGTGCTGAAGATGTGCTACATTTCAGTCTCCGGTGTCATGGCTTGGATCTGCTTCTGCGGTTTAAAAGCACCATGGGACGTTCCTGGCACTGCCACACACTCCTCAGACTTAGCATCTCAATCAGACAAGAGATTAGATATTGGTCTCTTGAACTCTGAAATGACTGCTGTTCTACTGTATATCTGCTACATGTTCAGGAGAGTTAAAGTTGTTCCTAATGTGTAAAGAGCAGCGTGGTAGCGTGGGGTTCTTTAATCTGTTTGATATGTAATAGTCTCTTATGATTTACATGAAGCGCATAAAAGATCCTGACACCCCTATGGTTTTAGCTTTATGACCCAATACCGACCTTCATTATGTGGATTTCTGCTCCTTTGAAATGCACTCTGGGAATGAGATATTGTCAATGTAATGTTATTCATGAGATAACAACGTTGTTTAACTATTTGATCACTTCTATCACAATTAGACTAACACAACAAAAATATGGCTCCAATAACAATCAATTTGGTACCTGAATGAGGTCTGAAATATGATGGAGGTTCAGTTAGTCTGACCTTGAACACCACTGGAGTGTGATACTATAAATAAGGTCAGATATCATGACCTTATCAAGAACAAGTTAACACATGATTACGGCTCAAAGATTTAAGCAGCAAACACTGTTTTGGATGCAGCTCACAAAAAAAAAAACGTAGGAGGGCTGAGAGGTGTTGACTGCACATTACATCAATTATTCAAAACAGAAACACTCGCACCAGAGATATGAGCTAAGATTTCTTGCTTCACAATATGAGTTGTACTTCAATACACATTTTACCCAAAAATTCCTGAGTCTTGCCAAACAACATTCTGGTCTTTAAACAACATCATACCGTAGTACCTCCTTAACAACACATATTGCATCACTACACGACATTTTATTAGGTCTCATTATCAGAATTACTCCACTAACCATTTGCTCTGCTCATTTGTAGCCAAAATAGGAACAGCAACGTTGCTGCTAGTGTCTAATACTGTACTAGATTTGCTGTTGGCCTGCAGATAGTACTCTGAACAAGCCTGGGCATCTTTTAACTCTTTTAGCCTCTTGTTTTTCATCACTTTTGTTGCTTCTTTTACAATAAAGAACAAAGTAATTTTTTTTTAACAATTTCAAAAACTCTTCACATGCATAAATTCTTCCCATGCAACAGTTTGTGCTGTGATTACAATTTGCGTCATCCTAGTTGCATCAGGAAACAGAGCTGGTTTTATTTTTGGATGGGATGGAGCATATAAAGACTACCATGGCTTTAAAATAAGATTGATAATAAGATAAAGAATGCAGTTGCACCCTTTGGTAACACAGTTTGGTAACTAATTGGTGTTTATTAATAAAAAATACAATACATTCATGGACCCACTTGACATGCTTCATGGACCACAGTAGTGTGTGGTGCGATACAAGTCTACAAGTACAAGTGGCAAGCATTATATACCCTTACTAGACATCCTATGTGATGAACCTACCTAGCTGGGGTATGTTGTAGATGTTCAGTGGTGTAATGCAAAATTTTGAGGCTCTGTGGGGTTGGGGTGGGGAGTAGTTATGGGGAGGTAGAAGTGGTTTGGGGGGGCGGGGGGGTGGGGGATGGTGGGGAATTAACGTGGGTGAAACTATTTATATATCACCTAAAAATGTCACTGATGCACATGTCTGCAATTTATACATATATATATATATATATATATATATATATATATATATATATATATATATATATATATATATATATATATATATATATATATATATATATACACACACACACACAGTGGGGGAAAAAAGTATTTTGTACGTTTGCGCACTGACAAAGAAATGATCAGTCTATAATTTTAATGGTAGGTGTATTTTAACAGTGAGAGACAGAATAACAACAAAAAAATCCAGAAAAATGCATTTCAAAAAAGTTATAAATTGATTTGCATTTTAATGAGGAAAATAAGTATTTGACCCCTTTGACTTAGTACTTGGTGGCAAAACCCTTGTTGACAATCACAAAGGTCAGACGTTTCTTGTAGTTGGCCACCAGGTTTGCACACATCTCAGGAGGGATTTTGTCCCACTCCTCTTTGCAGATCCTCTCCAAGTCATTAAGGTTATTTTCAATGCCCTGGCTGAGGGAAGGAGGTTCTCACCCAAGATTTGACGGTACATGGCCCCGTCCATCGTCCCACTGATGCGGTGCAGTTGTCCTGTCCCCTTAGCAGAAAAAACCTCCCCCAAAGCATAATGTTCCCACCTCCATGTTTGACGGTTGGGATGGTGTTATGACTTGGGGTCACACCTGACCACAACACTTTCACCCAGTTCTCCTCTGAATCATTCAGGCAAACTTCAGACGGGCCTGTACATGTGCTTTCTTGAGCAGGGGGACCTTGCGGGCGCTGCAGGATTTCAGTCCTTCACGGCGTAGTGTGTTACCAATTGTTTTCTTGGTGACTATGGTCCCAGCTGCCTTGAGATCATTAACAAGATCCTCCCATGTAGTTCTGGTCTGATTCCTCACCGTTCTCATGATCATTGAAACTCCACGAGGTGAGATCTTGCATGGAGCCCCAGACCGAGGGAGACTGACAATTATTTTGTGTTTCTTCCATTTGCGAATAATCGCACCAACTGTTGTCACCTTCTCACCAAGCTGCTTGGCGATGGTCTTGTAGCCCATTCCAGCCTTGTGTAGGTCTACAATCTTGTCCCTGACATCCTTGGACAGCTCTTTGGTCTTGGCCATGGTGGAGAGTTTGGAATCTGATTGATTGATTGCTTCTGTGGACAGGTGTCTTTTATACAGGTAACAAACTGAGATTAGGAGCACTCCCTTTAAGAGAGTGCTCCCAATCTCAGCTCATTACCTGTGTAAAAGACACCTGGGAGCCAGAAATCTTGCTGATTGATAGGGGATCAAATACTTATTTAACTCATTAAAATGCAAATCAATTTATAACTTTTTTGAGATGCGTTTTTCTGATTTTTTTTGTTGTTATTCTGTCTCTCACTGTTAAAATACACCTACCATTAAAACTGTAGACTGATCATTTCTTTGTCAGCGGGCAAACGTACAAAATCAACAGGAGATCAAATACTCCCCCCCCCCACTGTGTGTGTGTGTATATATATATATATATGTGTGTGTGTGTGTGTGTGTGTGTGTGTGTGTGTGTGTGTGTGTGTGTGGAACAAGCTAACTTTCATCAATAAAATGGTCACATCATCAATAAAAATTAATGAGCCTGTTCCAGAAGTAGCCAAACAAGCCCAAGCCATGACAATACCTCCACCAAGCTTCACAGAGGAGCCTGTATGTTTTAGATCATGAGCAGATCCTTTCTTTCTCCATACTTTGCTTTGCATACTTGTTTCCATCACTTTGGTAGAGGTTCATCTTGGTTCCAGAACTTTTTGTGGCTCATCTCTGTGTTCCTTCGAGAATTCCAATCTGGATTTTCGATTCTTACTGCTGATGAGTGGTTTGCATCTTGTTGTATGGCCACTATATTTCTGCTCTCGAAGTCTCGAAGATTAACGTGAACAAAATTGTTATTCATACTAGAGCTGTCTTGGCTTAAAAAAACAGGCAAAAATGTTTCCTTTTTGGTTACATAGTTGGCAGTGCCAGTTGGCATATTTCCGTTTATGTGTAGCATAGAAATAATTAGCTGTATTATTAGTTATGTCAATGGAAGGCCCTCCTAAGGATAGTATGAGAAACGTGTGTGTGTGTGTGTGTGTGTGTGTGTGTGTGTGTGTGTGTGTGTGTGTACTGCTGCACACACATTTGTTAAGGGTATACATAATCTTTTATTAATGAGAATAGCAATGCAGGGTGCATAGCCGTCTGTTCATAGTTATGAATCAGCAGTCACACAACAACAGTCTCAAAAGCAACCACAAATGCAGCACTGCATTCACAAACATACTGACAGACTAAAATGATGATTCAAAAAATATGTTTTGTAGTCTCTACTTGTAACACATTTGTATTCAGATTGTAAAGTACATATACATCTAGTTTGGCGTGTATTTGTGAATAACTTCATGTTTGTAAAATGAGCTGCTGTCTTGTGTTATATTTGTTTTGTGTTACACATTTTCATGTTAGGCAACGATTACAAATGACTTTATACAAATTTAATTGTGGAATGTGTTGACATTAATCGAGATTGTATGTACTCTATATATCTGCGTTTTGCAATTGTATGTGTGTATTCAAATGTTTTGTTCATGCCACATTCCATAAGAGGCTTTGCATTGCTTATGGCACTAATTTCCCCCGGTAAAGTGTCTTGAATCCTTGGTCATTATATATAATGTAATATACCACAGTAGTGGAGGTCACTTTGTGAATTTTTGGTGTAACTCTTTGAGAAATGACTTTGAAGAATTGCTCTATTCCAAACGCTGAGTCCCAGAGGATCTGTGTATGGCTACGGCCCTCATTTCTGTGTATACAGTGAGAAATAATGAAGTCGAAAGTGATTCAGCAACAACATGGCCTTCCTCTCCCAGCGTATCTGACACTTCACAATAAGGGAAAGCTTTCTTTATCTCTGGCAAAGACTGGAGGATTCCAATTAACCCAAGCTAGAGACAGAGCAACACTTCTCGCAGTGCCCATGCTAAACACTCAGGAGATCAGTCTTTACCATGAGAGTGAATACACTAGGATGCTAAGTTTTTTTTTTTTTCAATTGAAACCTTTGGGACTAGATTTTTAAGCTTTGAGGGCTTGAAACTTGTATATCTTCAAACATTGAGCCTTTAGAATCAAGCCACTTTCTTTTGGATGCTGTTTATTAAAGCATGTTTTCTTGAACCATGGTTTGTGAACCAAACCTTTATTCATTGTGTTGGTTTTAATCTGTCACTCACATTAGACCATTAATTTAATGAATGGTTGTGTATCTGGAAATAAATTGCAGCATGATTACAGTAGGATTTGTTCCTAGATGGTAAAAGCATTTTCTTGCAGTATTGGGTTATGTGTTTCAAGTTATTGTACATAATATCTTAATAGGACTGTTCCATAATATTATATTAGATTATACGGTATTAACCATTTATTGTTACCGATTCTCCACAATATTATAGTTTCAACCATCCAGTAGTAGCCTTCAGCTACTATAAATGTTTCAAACCGAACATTTTCTTGCAAATTCGCACAATTTAATGCATAGTATCATTAAGATAATTCTCAACCAACGAATACAAAGTCTATACCGCAGTTTGTAAATACTGTGGTGGTGACAAGCTACCGGACAATGTCTAAAAGGGCTACAATTAAAAAAAAAAATCCCCTAAAACTATTCAAGATTTATTGCCACTAAAAACAAGGAAACACTCAAGGGACAAGAGATTTGTTTATGACACGTGCAAAAAAAACCCTTGAATTATAGACCATAGTCAACACTGAAGTGAAAAAAGAGTGGATTATTGGGATGACTCATTAAGAACACAGCGCACCTTAAAGAACGACCCCCATAAATCCTATAAACACTCGGGCATTAAGAGAAAGAACATTTGTCAAATTAAGTGAAACCCGTGGCATTGATCCTTCCTAAACACGCTAAATGAAAGAGAATTAATTAAGTGGATTAATGGATAAACGAAGACACGACAGAAGTATTTTCCAGGGAATTTTTAATGACCGATGTGGTGGATGAAATACCCCACTTTTTTCCCTCCACTACACTTTATTTGTTCCTTCTTTCTAATACTCCACAGCATGGTTCCTCGTTTTCCCCAGAGTAGCTTTGTGGGAGGGTGATATGTAAAGCAAGCAGAGTGCTTAGCTATTGACTGCTGTTTTACATTCAGATGAAGCATCTGGGGTGAAAGGAGCATCATTTGGTAAAGCTTTAATTGCACCTCACCACTGCTGGGGGTCATTTGTCCAGTGGCAGTGGATTACTAGTCCTACTGTTTGTGATTAAGCCTACAAAATGGAACGTGGTTCCGCTCACTGCACATCATGTTGCTCCTAGCCCAGGACCCCTGAGAGGAAACAGCTGTTCTATCCGTCTGTCTTCAGGAGGAAGAGCCTGCTCCATGTCCCTTAGCAGGTTTTCCTCTGTCACTTGGGTTCTCGGGAAACATTTTTAAAGCAGCATTTCTGCACCAAATACGTTCTGCTTTTGACTTTATCAGACAATCAACGCACAGCATGCAAATGTGACAGAAGAATTGAGAAATATTTAGATCCCTACCTAATGAGCAATCCTTTTAACAAAGGATCACTATGACCAGAGGGGAGCTGGTAGTGCTGTGTCACTTGTGCTGGTGATAGTGCAGAACAAGAGGGCAAACAATGTTTTACTTTCCTCTCTCTGCCCCCAGGATAGCACTTGTAGTATAA
This sequence comes from Cranoglanis bouderius, assembly GCA_023630585.1. Classification (NCBI taxonomy): domain Eukaryota; kingdom Metazoa; phylum Chordata; class Actinopteri; order Siluriformes; family Cranoglanididae; genus Cranoglanis; species Cranoglanis bouderius. The sequence goes on from CM042551.1 coordinate 18,828,439, forward strand.
ACCACTATTACCCAATAAACCTGTCAGAAGTGCAAGCAATGGGACAAACTCCTTGAAAAACAATACCTGCTCCAGTTTTAAAACTGAGTATCCACAAATCATTTCCCGGTGTTCGGAGGGGAAAAATCGATGAAGAGTCCTGAAAATTTAGTTTGTTGCCCACTTGCCAAACCTGAATTTGGAATCTGCTGGACCAACAAAACTAAATTAGCTTGTCAACTGGTTCTTTATTATTGCACAACGTTGACCTTGGAGAGTTTTGGTCTAATCACTTTAATCACCATTAACAGACCATGAGCTGGGGGGAAAGTGCACATATTCTGTTTTACAGATCTGCTGGCATGGAGTGCTCAATAATGTTCCATTAAATCCTGACAATAATATGCAGTAATATGCAATTTTCCCAATAATATGCACTTTTGTTAGTGCCTTACAGAGGAATAGCATGGACCACTATACTGTTCCTCAATTTTATGAGAGGCAGCAGCGAGATTAAAATCACTATCATTTCTAAGGGCAGACCTGGCTCTGGAGATTAAGCGTGGTGTTCGGCAACATGACACAATGAAACACGATTCATTTCAGGTCATTTGCATTTTCCGATTCGGATGGAGACCTCTCGGATTACTCCACTTAAACCGCTCCTTATCTGTTTGGTCTGATTGGTGTGATTGAAGGTATGTGGGGGCCAGTAATTAAGCTGTTCTCATGGATCCATGTAGCCGGTATCGGCTCTTATTGACTTACAGTAGATTACCATCTTGATGGGAGGAGCAAGAGACAACAGGCCTCTCTTTCCCCCTTTTGTCTGCATGTAGTGTCAACTGGCCAAGGGCATGTTTCCAGCAAGTGACCCCCAGGCTTCAGTATAAGTCAGTATAAGTCTTTATTGCTACTCGACCAAGCATTTGCTCATGCCACCTTTCACATATCGGTATGTAGCAGCCTTCCATTTGCATAACTCATTTCCAGGAATGAGGTGGACTGTTGCACACATTTGACAGAATGACAACGGTAGAGAGAGGCAGCCACCACCTGACAAAACATTATTACAGCAGACGAGGCAACTACACAGCGGCAAAGTCAAGTGTCATTTAACTACGAACAATGATCATTTCTCTCTCTGTCCCTGCTTCTAAGTGAATACATTTAGTATTATGTTCATGTGTATTAGCTTGGCTATGGACCAGCAGTAGGGAGGGGCTTATTACTGTGTTATTAAAAATTCTACTGCAGCATGCTTTCTGAGCCATCAGCAGCTTGTTGTCTCAGCTTTGCAATTTTACTTTTATTTTGCCACATAATTATCATGGCCTCATCTCTCCCAAAAGCATTTTCAAACGTGGAGAAACCATTTTGTGGTTTGTGCCTGAGTGGCTGTGTGGACGTGTCTATTCTCTCTCTCATTCCCAGTTCTGCCAATTGTTGTGTTACCACGACAGCCATTAATGGCCCAGGATTCAGGAAGCCCCTAGATGAAGATGTCAATACCCTGATGCAGGGAGACTCTGCAGAAATAGTTATGAACTTGGCTGCAGTCCGTCCAGCCCTTTTTCCCCCTCCAAATCTTTATTCTCTAAGATATTTTGCATCGAGTCCAGCTCTGGCCCCTGTGTCCATTCGCCTGCCAAAAACAGTGTTTGCACACCGCTTCAGGCTCATGGTCGGCTGCACCCAGCCCTGCGTGACATGCTCCAGGCTAGGTTTTTTTTTTTATTTGCCCGATATCTTTGCCCTCTGTCCCTGCTAATGTGTTCTCATTCCAAGATGTTTTTATTTGCTCAGATAGAGTCCTGGAAGTGTTGAACCTGGCATGGTGGAATCCAAATGAGGAGTGGCCTGATATCTCAGTTCTCCTGAGGCTCTGTGGGTTGATGCTGTTTGTGTTTTCCTGTTGGCTGCCTTTGCTTGATTCTTTTTAAGCTGTCCATGGCCAATAATATTAGTAGTCTAAATTAATTTTTAGGAGACAAATAGACATTTCCCAGAGTGTGGGGACAGCATTGTGGCACCAATCACCAAATGTGCGCCACCATTTTTTTGATAGTTTCACGGTCTATTAGGCATTTTGTCAATGATACCTACACTTACTGACCACTTTATTAGGAACACAGATACCTGTACGGCTGCTCATTCATGCAGTTATCATGTGATTGCAGCACAATGCATAAAATCATGCAGATACAGGCCAAGAGCATCAGTTAATGTTCACATCAGATATCAGATTGTGGAAAAATGTGATTTCTGTGATTTTGACCGTGGCATGGTTGTTGGTACCAGACAGGATGGTTTGAGTATTTCAGAAACTGCTGATCTTCTGGGATTTTCACACACAACAGTATATAGTTCTGTGATGGAAACCCCTTGTTGATAATAGCAGTCAGAGGAGACTGGCCAGAATGGTTCAAGCTGACAGGAAGACTTGGAACAATATGCTTCAGAGGCTCAGCCTCATATATATGCACACATACAGTATGATTAATTTACCTACTACATTATTCTTTCAGAAGGCATTCTTGAGCACTTTAGTGGAATGTGTCAGTCCTATAACTTTATTCAAACCATCAAGCAGCTATAAATGATGGCATGATAACTGGCAGGTTGTTTTTGAGGCTTGAGTGGATATGCATCTCATACTATCATCTGGCTTATTTATCCCTTTCCTTTTGCTATCCCCTCAAATCCATCACTGAGCAAAATGCTGTAAATACTGTTCTCACTCTGCCTGCCACTCCTCCAACAGGCTACTGTTTGGAATTGTCTTAAGATTTGTCAATCATTTTCGTTGTCCACCGTTTTAATCCTAACCCTACATGACAGCAAAACACATCCTTTGAAACCTGTTCACGAGTCTGCCCATTAGGGCTGGACAGATAGATCGTCTCATCTCAGACGTTGACTTCGGACAAAAAACTTGCCATTTATTTTTGCTGCCAGGATTTTTGCATCTTGCTTCGACAGTCAAGTATGATACCAAGGATTTTATCAATTAATTATAGACATCATATCATTTTAGGATGGCCAGTTGGTTTCTGCATGGTGAACTATGCCGATTGTTCTATTTTTTTTAAATGAAGTTGAGAAAAGGTTCCAAGACGAAAATTGTGTTTTATTTTTCAATCAGTTCAATAGTTTTCAATAATTTCAATTTTAAAGTATAAAAATTAAATACTCTTATATGTACTCCAAAAATGTGGTTTCTTTCAAGTAGTTTATATAATTGCTGTTAATATTTCTGTTCTAAACTTACTGCTCTCGTAAGCCAGACTTTGCTAGAGAATCTGGTACATTTCACTGATAATTGTGGCTGAGAACTGCAGATTTTCTGAGAAAGAGACACGTTAACAGACATGGTAGATGACTAACCGCTGAACTTTTTCCATAGCCCATCAGCAAAAACCCAAATCGATCTTGTTTACTCACTAATAACTTTCCGAACTAAACTTTTTACTTAAAGATGAGTTGCTGTGAATGTTTTCACTCCACTTACTAAATTTTCTACTACTATTCTCAGTACTGCAGAAGTGCATATACATGGAAGTGCAAAGAGCCAATCAAACGGCCCCCTTCATGATTCTGAAGCTTGTTGCCAGAAAAGTGTAGAGAAGATATCAGACTTATGGGCTGAAAGGATGTTACCAAGGACTGTGAAATCTTTGTTAGAAAATTCTGTGATTATCCAAAAGTTAATTTTGTTTATGGAAACACACTATGCCTTTCTTTAATTTTTTTAAGAATGACTTTTAAGAGCAAAGTCTCTATCAATAAATGCAATACAATACAATACATCAATACGTCCTAATACTAGTTTACTAGGTCACAGACTAAGAATACCATCAGTTGACAAACTCTGTTCGGGAGGTAATATAGTAAGAAAAGCACACAGCTAACACATTTTTTTTTTTTTTTACATTAAAGTGCTAATTTTAGTACTTCAGGAAGAGGTAGGTCTTTAGCCATATATTTTAAGGCTGCCAGTGACTCAGCTGTTCAGACATCTAGGGGAAGTTCAATCCACCACCTAGTTGCCAGAACTGAGAAGAGTCTTGATGCAGGCCTTCCTTGTACCCTGACAGATGATGGGACCAGTCAAGCAGTGAGATAAGTTAAGTGACCTTAACCCATGTGAGCTACTTTGGGAGAGCTGGATTGGAAAGTTTAAGAGAGATGTCCAACCAGTGTCACAATCGTTTGGAGTGTCCTGCAAGACGCATGGCAAAGCAACTCTGGAAAATGAAAATTATTTTTTGTTATTTTCAAAAGAATTTACATGTATGGTATTTCTTTTCTCAAAATAAATATTAATAGACAAATCCTTAGCTTTAAAGTTTGTGAATGGCTAAAAAATGATTCGTCCAGTTTTAAGAATAATATTTATTTATATGAATTTATTAATTAATAGTTAATGAATGACTTGTTAACTACTTTTATACAACTACTTATTTTGACAGACTGTATGCGAGATTCATTTATTATTTTTTATTTTATTTTTATATTTATGTCTTTCTGTAGGTGCTGTACATCTGGAATGACTTATGTAAGTGCTTTCTAGTCTCTATCAAAACCACATCTTCATGCTAGTTCACTAGGTCAGGGAGTAAGAATACCACCTATGTAAAAAACAAAACAAAAAAACAAAACCTTATGTTAGTAAAGTATGAAAATAAACACACAAGTATTAAAAAAAAATTAGAAAAACTAAAAAAAAAAAGATAAACATACTAATTCATGTGATTAGTGAAGAGGTAGTTCTTTAGTCTTCTTTTGGATTATTAGTTTTCTTTATAATAATGGGATATTATGATGATGCTACACATAAATGAACTGAGAGAATTTCTTCAAGCCTGGAGCCAGCAGATAATTATTTTGCAAATTATAAGACCCCCCCCCCCCACCTTTTTTTTAAAGTAAACATCTTTGGGTATAGCATTTATTCTTGGCTGTGAATTATGTACACCTGGAACAACAGCATTGTACCAGACATGAGTTGTAGGCTGATTGGCATTTTCAAATGATCCGTAGTGTGTGTGTGTGTGTGTGAGATTGTGCCCTGCGATGGGCTAGGCTCCAGGCTCCCAGCGACCATGTGTAGGATACAGTATCTCACAAAACTGAGTACACCCCTCACATTTTTGTAAATATTTTATTATATGTTTTCATGGGACAACACTGAAGAAATGACACTTTGCTACAATGTAAAGTAGTGAGTGTTCAGCTTGTATAACAGTGTAAATTTGCTGTCCCCTTAAAATAACTCAACACACAGCCATTAATGTCTAAACCGCTGGCAACAAAAGTGAGTACACCCCTAAGTGAAAATGTCCAAATTGGGCCCAATTAGCCATTTTCCCTCCCTGGTGTCATGTGACTCGTTAGTGTTACAAGGTCTCAGGTGTGAATGGGGAGCAGGTGTGTTAAGTTTGGTGTTATCGCTCTCACACTCTCTCATACTGGTCACTGGAAGTTCAACATGGCACCTCATGGCAAAGAACTCTCTGAGGATCTGAAAAAAAAAATTATTACTCTACATAAAGATGGCCTAGGCTATAAGAAGATTGCAAACACCCTTAAACTGAGCGGCAGCACGGTGGCCAAGACCATACAGCGGTTTAACAGGACAGGTTCCACTCAGAACAGGCCTCGCCATCGTCAACCAAAGAAGTTGAGTGCACGTGCTCAGCATCATATCCAGAGGTTGGCTTTGCAGAATAGACGTATGAGTGCTGCCAGCATTGCTGCAGAGGTTGAAGGGATGGGGGGCTCAGCCTGTCAGTGCTCAGATCATACGCCGCACACTGCATCAAATTGGTCTGCATGGCTGTCATCCCAGAAAGAAGCCTCTTCTAAAGATGATGCACAAGAAAGCCCACACACAGTTTGCTGAAGACAATCAGACTAAGGACATGGATTACTGGAACCATGTCCTGTGGTCTGATGAGACCAAGATAAACTTATTTGGTTCAGATGGTGATAAGCGTGTGTGGCGGCAAACAGTGTGTCTTGCCTACAGTCAAGCATGGTGGTGGGAGTGTCATGGTCTGGGGCTGCATGAGTGCTGCTGGCACTGGGGAGCTATAGTTCATTGTGGGAACCATAAATGCCAACATGTACTGTGACATACTGAAGCAGAGCATGATCCCCTCCCTTCGGAAACTGGGCCGCAGGGCAGCATTCCAACATGATAACGATCCCAAACACACCTCCAAGATGACCACTGCCTTGCTACAGAAGCTGAGGGTAAAGGTGATGGACTGGCCAAGCATGTCTCCAGACCTAAACCCTATTGAGCATCTGTGGGGCATCCTCAAATGGAAGGTGGAGGAGCGCAAGGTCTCTAACATCCACCAGCTCTGTAATGTCGTCATGGAGGAGTGGAAGAGGACTCCAGTGGCAACCTGTGAGGCTCTGGTGAACTCCATGCCCAACAGGGTTAAGGCAGTGCTGGAAAATAATGGTGGCCACACAAAATATTGACACTTTGGGCCCAATGTGGACATTCTCACTTAGGGGTGTACTCACTTTTGTTGCCAGCGGTTTAGACATTAATGGCTGTGTGTTGAGTTATTTTGAGGGGACAGCAAATTTACACTGTTAGACAAGCTGTACACTCACTACTTTACATTGTAGCAAGGTGTCATTTCTTCAGTGTTGTCTCATGAAAAGATATAATAAAATATTTACAAAAATGTGAGGGGTGTACTCACTTTTGTGAGATACTGTAAGTGGTGCAGAAAATGGATGGATGGATGGATGGATGGATATATGTGTTTATGTGTCATTGTAATTTACATATAATTTTTTTAATTAACCCTCATAAACCACACTTACTACAGAGGGAACACATGTAATCACATTTAAAAACCGTTTGCTCAAAATCAATTTTTTTTTCTACATTCAGAACCATAAACCTCTGTATGCAGATGTCTTCCCTATTCTTATCCAATTCTTATCTTATCTTATTCCATCTTCTTATCCCTATTTCGAAGTACTGTATACTACAGATGTTCAGAAAACTGTTGTATTTACATCAGATTTTATATTGAGAAATGACTACAAATTTATAACAGCCTGTGATGTTTAAATAAATAAAGAAATGATTTTCACCCCTAAAAAGGGTCTTTCTCTTGAGAGCTTCTTTACAGTGAAAAAAAATCTTCCAGGGACTAGATTTTTTTTGTTTCATTTAGTATGCAAATTTATGCAGATTTTGTTAGCCTCATTTGCATAAATAATTGTACTTTTTTTAAACATTGCATAAAAAAACAGCAATTGGCAACCAAAAATTGATTGTCATATCTATTGTTTTTATTTATTTATTTATTTATTTTTAAAAATTACCTTAAAAATTACCTCTTGCTTTTAGCTCAGGGATTTTTTTTTTAATTACATAAAATTAAATTAAAGTTAAAGCTTTTTAGGTTACATTAGGTAAATCAGTGTTACTGTATTCTTGGTAGTCCGTCGAGCCGACGATGATGACGATATCTGCGAATCAGCGGTGAACACATTGGTGACTCCGTAGGCCAAGGCTGGAGGCACACAAACGCCCACAGGTGTCACAGTGGAAGTCGGAGGTGGGGACAGAGGATGTCGAAACCCGGTGGCGCCTCTTTCTAGCGGCGGCTTGGCGAGTCTTACGATCCTCTTTGAAGGCAGTTGTTGCTCTTGAGACAATAGAGCTCCAGGCAGGGCGGTTCATAGCAGCAGTTTCCAGCTCACATGGCTTGATGCCACACCATTTGAGGTTGCTCTTCAGGGTGTCTTTGTAGTGTAGCTGAGGCCTGCCTTGCTTTTGAGACCCATGCTTCAGCTCGCTGTATATCAGTTGCTTCGGGATTCGATTGTCTTCCATTCGAACCACATGTTCTGTCCAGCGTAATTGGGCCTTCAGTAGCATAACCTCAATGCTTGACATCTTTGCTCTGTCCAGCACCTCCTGGTTGGCGACCTTGTCTTGCCAGTGAATGCCCATGATCCTACGCAGTGACCGCATGTGGAACTGTTCTAGCTGTTTTATGTGACAGCGATAAGTTGTCCATGTTTCACAACCATACAGTAGTGAAGTGAGAGCGACAGCCTTGTACACTTTGAGCTTTGTGGACAGTTTGATGCCTTTTTGTTGGAAGACCTTTGCTCTGAGTCTGCCGAGAGCCTGGCTGGCTTTTTGGATCCTTGATGAAGTTTCTTTATCAAGAGAACCATCTGCTGATATGGTGCTGCCAAGTTACTTAAATGTCTCAACACACTTGAGCTCAACATCTTCAATGGCGATGACTGGAAGGGGTTTGACTGTGTTTGGTGCTGCTTGGAACATGACCTCTGTCTTTCTGAGGCTGATTGTAAGACCAAACAGACTTGAAGCTGAGGCAAATCGGTCGAAAATGACTTGGAGATGGTCGTCCCTGTGGGCCATGAGTGCACAATCATCGGCAAATAAGGCCTTGAGGATGAGTTTCTCAAGAGTCTTTGTCTTTACGGCAAGGCGTCTCAGATCAAACACGGATCCATCTGGGCGGTATCTGATATAGATGCCCATGTTTAAGTCCTTGACAGCATGGAGGAGGACCTGCATAAAGAAGAGGTTGAAAAGCACCAGACCGAGGACGCAGCCTTGTTTCACGCTGTTGCTGATGCCAAAGGTGCCTGTATGGTCGCCTTTGGAGAGGACCTGTCCAGTCATGTTGTCATGGAAGAGCCTTATCAGAGTCATGAATTTCTTTGGACAGCCAAGCTTAGCCAGTATGGCCCATATCGCCTCGCAGTTCACTGTGTCGAAGGCCTTGGTCAGGTCTATAAACACGACATAGAGGTCCATCCGCAGGTCGATGCACTTTTCTTGGATTTGACGTATCGCGAACACCATGTCAGTTGTGCTTCGGCCTGGACGAAATCCACACTGTGGGAGGCTACTCTCTGAGACTGAGCTGATCAGTCTGTTAAGAAGGATGCGAGCCAGAATCTTTCCTGCTATCGAGAGAAGAGATATTCCCCTGTAGTTGCCACAGTCTGACTTTGCGCCTTTGTTTTTGTACAGTGCGACAATGGTGGCATCTCGAAAGTCAGGCGGCATGTCTTCTTCTTCCCAGATGGCTAGCAGGACATCGTAGAATGCCTTGAAAGCAGAGGATCCTAGGGCTTTGTACACCTCTGCAGTTATGCCATCCTTTTCTGGTGCTTTTGTAAGGCGTTTTGGTCGACAGAAGATGGTCTGTTTAGGAGCTGACTGAAGTGTTCTTCCCAATGTGCATTGATGCCAGCCTTGTCCTTGATGATGGTGGATCCATCAGCAGAGAGAAGAGGTGCAGTCTCTCCTTTAGCTGGACCAAAAATGGTTTTGAGACTGCTGAACAGCATTTTGGAGTTGCTGGAGTCTGCGTAATGCTGGATTTCCTCTGCCTTTGACTCCCACCATCTGTCTTGCATAGAGCAAAGCTCTCTTTGGACTTTGGCTTGGCACTCTTTGAACCTGTCATGTCGGGATACACTGGTGGGGTTGTTTTGCCATTTAATGTAGGCTCTTCTCTTCTCATCAAGTAGAGCTTGTACAGTGGCATCATTCTCATCAAACCAGTCTTGATGGATTTTCTGCTTTTTGCCAAGCACAGCCTGGGCAGTCTCTGTGACTGCGTCCCTGAACTGGGTCCATTTGTCTGATGCTCTGCCAGTGAGAGGTTCCATTGATTTTAATTTTTGGTCCAGGCTGGACTGAAATTCTGCTTTCGTGGCTGGTGAGAGAAGTTCGGCTGTGTTGAAAGTTGCTCTGATGAGCTTTGGCTTCCTGAGGTGGTGTGGGGCTATCTTGAAGTTGAGTTTGGTCCGCACGAGCCGATGATCGGTCCAGCAGTCAGCACCATGCATAGCTCTTGTAATGAGTACTCACTGCTGTCCTGCTGACGTGTAATGACAAAGTCAATCAGATGCCACTGCTTGGATCTAGGGTGCATCCAGGTTGTCTTGTACTTGTCAGCTTGTCTGAACATGGTGTTTGTCACCTGCAGGTTGTGCATGGCTCATGTGCTCAGCAGAAGGAGTCCACTGCTATTCATTTTTCCCACTCCATGCTTCCCCAGCATGCCCTTCCATTGCTTGCTGTCACTGCCTACGCGGGCATTAAAGTCGCGTAGAATGATCAATTTGTCATTGGCTGGTGTGGCATGTAACAGGCTGTCGAGATCAGTGTGGAACTGCTCTTTGACGCCATCATCACTTGTCAGTGTAGGTGCATACACGTTGATGATTGTGACAAAGCGCTTGTTGTTGATGGGTAACCGCAGGGTCATCAGCCTTTCACTGATGCCAGTGGGGAGGTCGATGAGATCTTTAAGCAGGTTGGATCTGATGGCAAAGCCAACACCATAGATTCTGTCTTCCTCCTCCAGTTTGCCTTTCCAGAAATACGTGTACCCGCTGCCTGCCTCTGTCAGAGACAGCTAGCCTAGTCTCGCTGAGGGCTGCAATGTCGATGTTATACCTCGACAACTCTTTGCCAATGAGGGCAGTCCGGCGCTTGGGTCGGGGTATGTTCTCCCGGTCCATGAGGGTGCATATGTTCCACGTCCCTATTGTCAGTTTCTTTTTCTCCTTGAATCGACCGCATGTGGGTAAGTCCGCCAGCCGCGGCAAGCTGGCCGGACAGGTTAGGGCAGACTTTGTTTAAGCCACCTTTTCTAGGCCCTTCCCTTGACTAGGGTGAGCAGTGCTATCCTAAAGATTCTGCTCAGTCACCTGGGATGCTGCTGGAGTTCACTACTGCCCCAGTTTAGTGAACAACGACCAATGTTCCAGGCTGCCTACGTGCAGGCTTGTGGCTATAACCTCCAGTGTCTACCTACACCTGTTACTTTCGCCACTCCCCCATTGCCGCAGGACTTGGAAATTGCTGGTTTTCGCAAAAAGAACCTGTGCAGGAGGTTTTTGAAGTGGAAAGGCCATTGCACAGGGCAATCCCACTCTCTTGGCTTTGCTACTGTATAATGTTACCTAAAACTACAGAAAACAAAAATGTCATTTAAAAAATGCTATAAAATGTTCACAGTGGATGTGTGGCAGCTTTTATTTTACATAGCACTGATTTGCCTAATGTTACCTAAAGGGAATAGGTAACATTTTAGAAAAGCTTTAACAAAAACAAACCATACAAATGTGCATTAGTGACTCATTAACTGATTGCATTCAATCATTTTATGATTTCCTGCTGTTTTAAGCGAAAGCTCAACATCTTGCATCATGAAAATTAAATGATATACTGCAGTTAATTTGCAGTATTTGATCAAAGCACTTGGGGTCAGTTGACCACTTAATAAATATGCATCCTGCTGAAGATGTGAACAAATCCAAAACAATTTAATGCTCCTTTATTCTCTGCTTTTAAGTTTTTCTGTAAATATTAGCCTGCAGTCAACGAGCTTGGTAGGACATCAGTCTCATTAGTAGTTCATTATATCAGCACAACCTATTTGTTTAAATTGCTGTTATTCCCAGTGTTGCCCTTCACAGTGTTCAAATTAGGTTTGAAATATACTGCTTGTCTTCTTTGTTTATGTGAAATGCACAATCATGATCATGTGAAATGTGCAATCATTTCTTTCTTTTTTATTGTAATAATCAGCAATAACTTTCAGTATGCAAACTTACACATATGTAGGTGTACACACACACACACACACACACACACACACACACACACACACACACACACACACACACACACATCCATCAGATCAGATTCCTCATGGAATATCTGCAATTCTGTATAAATGTATTGGCGACTACATTTGGAAAGGCCTCTCTGGACAGAGCTGAAGGTAATGAGGCTGATAAAAGCACTCACCTATCGAGCATGCCTTCATATGATTACCCCGACCCTGTAACAAACCTATCAGATATTATTATAGCCCTATTGGCCTTGTCAAACTGTGCAGTCTGTACTGTTGACAGACACTGTTTATATCAGTGTATGGTGAATACAGCTCCACAGCACTGTAAGTTTCAAATTCAGCTTCTTCTTACTCTAAAACCCTTAATTATTTACAAAAAGAGCAAAGTCTATTACAGGACAATTGGACAACAATGTTCTGCTTTCGCAATATGTGCATTTTATTGAGATGATGGGCTGTGAGCCATATAGCTATGTACATGTACAGTATACGGTGACGAAATTATAGGATCGTTTCCATGTTCGAGATGATTCAATATGTGAGTGATAGCTGGTAATGTTAGGGCAAATTCCTGCACTGACAGGCCGATGACTGGATATTGAAAAATGGAAGAGTTTTCTGTTGCTCACGGAGCACCACTTTCATTTCACAGGGGTCATGGCACCAATTTTTAAAACCATCGCTTTATTTACTCCGCGTTGGTAGTAGTAAAGGTGGACAGGCAATCTGCACTGTGTATCAGACAAATGAGAGGACGAGTCAGCTGATGGAAACAGTGGAAAATTGTTTTCTCTCTCTTGCTCTCTGTCTCTCTCTGTCCTTTTTGTGATTTTTTTTGTGCCTTTGCAAGGCTGGTACAGCAAAAGTTCATCATCGCCCTGTCATTTGACACCTGAGATTTTGCTCTGTGATCAACTGATGTTTCACCTTGTATCATATCAGTAATTAAGGCATGAAATAATTAAAAAAAAAAAGGCTCAACTGCTACTCTTGTGCATTCTCTGCAGAGCTCTTATGAAAATATTAGACTGTATTCAACAAGCTTGGTAGGAACGCTCAATCTCCCATCATTACTTTGAGTCATTATTCAGGACAGTGTATTTGTTTGACTTGGTGTTATTCACAGTATTATCTTTTCTTCTATTCTTCTATACAGTAAGGCTGTAGCGTTTATTTAACAATGACAGGATTATAATATAAAATAGCATTCAATTTGCTCAGTAACAACAAATTTGTCTATTCATTGGTTCACTGAGGGAAAAAAGCATAAACCTTATATATTTACACCCTGTCAGAGTCTAACATCTAATCATGGCTAGATTCAGCCTTTTGGGAATACCAAGCAGAATCTGATATAATGGATCCTCATCGCAGCAGCATACCCGCGCTTTATTGACACAGAATACAATACTGCAGGAGTGTCCAATGTCAGCACAGATGTTAACTGGTATGCGACTTCTTTCTTGTATGTAAGAATGTATGATAGGTGGCCCATTGGCCAACATGTTGCAATTTTTCTTTTCACCTGATGGTGGCAGCAGACTGTCTTAACACAATTAGCTAAATTGCAAGAGCCCCTTTTTCTCTGACTACACCTGCAAATCATGGGCATTGCAAAAAATATGGATGAGAGGTCAAAGAACCAGAAGCAGCTGGAAGCCATCCTGGCAGAAACAGCTATTTATCAGAGCAAACATGGCGCAGAACATTATTAAAGCTAATAAGTTGTGATGCTTCTAACCACTAAGCATGGAAAATGAGAGTTACATATGTAACTGCGATTCTATGAGTTCTGGATGACTGCCAGAGGCAGTGCTTCACACTGGATATTATCTCTCGTTGCGCATGCAGAGGTCGAGTCTAATAGAAACAAAAGTCCCTCGTGACCAGGATGACTCGGGGTCCTCCCCTATTTAACCCTGTGACTTCCTGCAGACTGTCCCTACGGAATCCTCTCGCCCTGACTCCGAGTGACAGAAAGCTCTGGCAGTCATCCAGAACTCATAGAACTACAGTTACATACGTAACTCTTGTTCTATTTCGTTCTTCCTGACCACCAGAGGCAGTGCTTCACACTGGATGACAATATGGTCACGAGGAGGTCCTGCTTACCCTTAAGAGGAAGTTGAGGGTCCCACCAGGTCAGCTGTTTCATTAGTATCGGAGGAAGCCACATGAACCCTGTAGTATCTGGAAAAGGTGACCACGTAGCTGCTGCACAGATGCGACCCAGAGGGACACCTTTTAGTGCAGCCCAAGATGTTGAGATGCCTCTTGTCGAATGGCATCTCACCCCCAATGGCAATGGATATTTATTAGATTTGTAAGCATGGGTGATAACCTCAACTACCCAGTGCGGCAATCTCTGCTTTGAGAGGGGCTATCTTCTTCTTGGCCCCCCATAACAGAGAAAAAGTTGGTCTGATTGCCGAAAAATGTCTGTGGCCCTCAGATAGCTCTTAGGCTAATCCTTTAGGTAAGTTAGTACATGACTAACCCTAACCCTAACCCCTAACCCTAACCCTTACCCCTAACCCTAACCCAGAGAGCTCTTACTGGGCACAAAAGTCTGCTTCCACTTCCCTCTAGTGTATTCAACACTGGAGGATTAAACATTGCCAGCTCAATAGCCTGGTTTCTAAAAAGGGCAGAGAGCCTCTTGGGGAGAAATGCTGGGTTCGGCCACAACATCACTAATGAGCCATCCGCATTCCAGTGCATACAGGATGGATTAACTGATAACGCATGGAGTTCACTTGTGCTTAGACGAAGTAATGGCCAAGAGAAACGTTGTCTTCAGTGAGGTCCATTTCCGGTCGCTCTGCTCCAGGGGTTCAAACGGGGGCAATGTAAGAGATTTTAAGACTAAGCTTAGGTCCCATGAGGGCACCCGAGTAGTCTGAGTGGGGAGCAGTTGTTGAGAACCTCTAAGAAACTGAGTAACCAAGGCATGAGATCCTAATGGCTGACCCTCTATTCGTACATGATGTGCTGAAATTACAGTCACATAGACTCTTAAAGTAGAAGAGTGACTGTAGGAAACGTAAAACCATGGTAACAGGGCAGTGCTCTGGGGCTACTGCTTGCTCCCTGCACCACTCAGAGAAGAGCTTCCATCGATAGGCATAAGCACTCCTGGTGGACGGCACTCTAGAGTTCAATATAGTGTTCTGCACCTCTTGATAACAGACTCTAAAAAGTGGTTCCAGCCCATCAGAGACCAAACACGGAGCTGCAGATGGTCTGGATTCGGGTGGATTCTGACCCTCCACCTGGTGGAGGAGATCCATTCTCCTGGATCCCCCTCTAGGAGCTTGTACAACATTGGTAACCATGGTCTCCCCGGCCAGTTTGGTGCTACTAGCAGCAGCCTGTGGTGTCCTGAACGACCCTGTGAACAGTCACCAAGATCAACGGTATTGGGGGAAAGGCATAGAGTAACCAGTCTGGCTAGGCATGGGCTAGAGGATCCTGCCCCAGTGGACTGGATTCCTCTGCTAGTGAGAACCAAAGAGGGCAGTGGCTTGATGCCTCTGAGGCAAAGTGGTACACCTCCGCCTTGCCAAACCGCTGCCATATCATCTCTACCAGCTCTGGGTTGAGCCTCCACTCCCCTGATGGAGGTCTGTGGTGAGACAAGAAATCTTTCACCCCGTTTGACACCCCTGGGATGTACATTGTTCTGACATTTGCAAACTGAGGGAATGCCCAAGTCAGCAGTTCCTGTGAGACCTGAAGGGATTGGCTGGACCTTGTGCCCCCTTGATGGTTGATGTGACCACTGATGTGTTGTCTGACCTGACGTGAATATGCCTGTCCTTCAAATTTGTCGCCAAGTGCTTCAGAGCCAACAGTACTGCTCGAAGTTCCAGGGTATTTATACTCTCGCCCTTTTGTTGGGGATCTCATTGTCCTCTGACTGCTCTGTGTTGCCAGACTGCCTCCCAGCTGGTAAGAGACACATCGATCTGGACTATCTCCCTTCGAGAGGGAATCACTCCCAGAGCAATCCCCTTGGTCAAATACGACCTCTTCCTCCACGGCTTCAAGGAGAGCAGTATGGAAGCACCTGTAGTCCTGTGGCTTGGATTGGATTGGCGGCCAGTGCTGCCGCCATACACCTGGTGAATACTCGTGGGGATAGAGAAAGACTGAATGGGAGGACACAGAACTGACAGACCTGGCCTGGAATGCAAAGCGGAGGAATGGCCTGTGTTGTGGAGCAATTGGAATATGGAAGTAAGCATCCTTTAAGTCTACTGTGGTGAACCAGTGCTGCTGCCTGACCACCTGAAGGACATCAGTTATGTGCAAGATGCAAAATCGTAAGATCTTCAGTAATTTGTTGAGGCCGCGAAGGTCGAGTATGGGCCTTACCCCACCGTCTTTTTTTGGAATTACGAAGTATATTGTGAAGAACCGACCAAGCCGTTCTGACCATTCTACTGGCTCGATGGCCCCCTTCTCTAGGAGTTGTGCTATTTCCTGTTTTAAGGAAAGTGAACTGTCGGGGTCTGAGACTATGGTCATCTTGACCCCATTGAAAGCAGGAGGCCATCGTCGGAACTGCAGCTTGTACTCTGGAGTTAGTGTTGCTATAACCCATGGGTTGGAGGTTTTTGTTTTCCAGTAACTGAGCTGCTGATGTGAAAAACATCCGATGGCCGGCCGCAGATCTTCAGGTCCTTTAACATCCCTGGGGGGCTATTGGTCAGGCGCTCTGTCCCTTGTGGCCTGAAATACCTGCTGTCCCCGAGCCTGGGGCCACTGAGCAGAATGTTCCACTCGCTGAGATTGCTATAAGCGCTGAGGCTGGCCCTTGTGACTGTCACCTGGGCATGTTGAAAACTGATAGCGTGGTAGTTCATGCCCCTAGAGGGCTGCCGGTAATGTAAGTGAGACGGTGGGACTCTCCTCAGGTCAGCAAACTGCTGCCTGTTCTGATTCACCTGGACACTGTGCTCCAGTGTTTGCTGTGCAGCTGGCCCAAAGAGCTGCATGGAACTACTGGCAGGTCCTTTAATGTTCTTCTACAGGCCTGAGACAGAGGTGATTGTGCAATCCACACTTGGTGGCGTGTTTGCATGAGCGTTGACATAAGTCTGCCCAGCTCTCTTGTCATGAATGCCATAGTCTGAAGCAAGGCATCACTTAAGTTTTGGTTTGACGGATCAATTCCTGAATATTGAAGGGACTGAGAAAGGGCCAGCATGAGATGGGAGAGAGAATTGCCAATGCGACCCATTTGTGCTGCTGTGTTATATGCCTGCATGAGGAGATTGTCTGTAATCCGCATTGAGGCCGGGGGCAATGAACATTAGGCCTCAAGACCTCCTCTGGGGAGAGAACAAAAGAGGCAATAATTGGATCCACCTTAGGCATCTGACCCAAGCCATGAGTGTCTGTGTCCTGCATTGCAGCCAATGCTCTGCTTGCACTAGTGGGGTGCATAAGAGATTTAGAGTTAGCCCAGCACCTTTGCAACTCCTCTATATAGTCTTTTGATGGTGGAATGGTAAGAGGGGACCCTAAGGGATCTTCCTTAGGTTTTTTATGCTTTTTATGCTTACCTGTTGCTTTACGTGGTGGAGGTGGCAGTAGTGACTCATCCAAAAGTCCTTCCACCATAGCTATCCTTGATGTCCTCCTCTCCCAAGACATAACGCTTCATGTCATGCAGACATCTTCTGTGAGGCCAGGTGTTCCAGGCCTAAACAGGAAGGGCAGCAGTCATGCCCATCATCCGCCTGGAGAGTGGCCATGCACAATGCGCAGGCATGAGATATTTTTCCAATCCTGGTGATGGAAGATATTTTTGTAGGTCGAGCGGAATCACTCTGACCGTCGCTGTACATGAGCAAGCCTCGTTATCAGAATATCCACTATGGAGATTATATATATATATATATATATATATATATATATATATATATATATATATATATATATATATATATATATATATATATATATATATATAATCATTATATACACATTTATGTATACAACCGAACAAGCACCTAGCCGAGTACCCAACACAATGCCAGGAAAACGAGAATGAACCCTGAGCATATACTGTATGTAAACAAATTCACCAGCAGAGCTGTTGTTTCCATGAAGATGCTTCCTTTCAATGAAATTCCAACTGAATCCACTGCAGCCTCTGGAGGCTTCAGTTGCGAAACACCAACAATTGTTCTTGTTGCGAAGCTTGTGAAGAACGGATTCCCAGTGTTTTTTTTTTTTTAAATAATATTCTACGACCTGCAATACGTGCACGTGAGAAGATTATAAGGGACAGTCTGCAGGAAGTCACAGGGTTAAGTAGGGGAGGACCCCGAGTCATCCTGGTCATGAGGGACTTTTGTTTCTATTAGACTTGACCTCTGCATGTGCAATGAGAGATAATATCCAGTGTGAAGCTTTGCCTCTGGCGGTCAGGAAGAATGAAATAGAACCTTTTGTTTTCGAATTCTTGAAAGAGTTGCAACCAAGTATTAAAAATGGCAATTTCATTTATGGTTGTTTGTCCAATTACCTTTGGTCCCTTAGGTGCTGTAATTCTTACATCATTCACATTTGGATGTAAATACCCTCAATTATATATGTATACACACCAATCAGCCATAACATTAAAACCACTGAGAGGTGACGTGAATAAAGGGAAGAGGATCATGGGAGCCCAAGGCTCATTGATACGCATGGGAAGTGAAGGCTAGCCTGTTTGGTCTGATTACACAGAAGAGCTAATGAAGCACAAATTACTGAAAAATTTAATGCTGGGTATGATAGAAAGGTGTCAGAAGACACAGTGCATCACAGCTTGCTGTGTATAGCGCTGCGCAGCTGCAGACCAGTCAGAGTGCCCATGCTGACCCCTGTCCACCGCTGAAAGAGCCTACAATGGGCACGTGAACATCAGAACTGGACCATGGAGCAATGGAAGAAGGTGGGCTGGTCTGATGAATCACGTTTTCTTTTACATTATGTGGACGGCCAGGTGTGTGTGTGTATGTCTCTTACCTGGAGAAGAGATGGCACCAGGATGCACTATGGGAAGAAGGTAAGCCGTTGGAGGCAATGTGATGCTCTGGGCAATGTTCTGCTGGGAAACTTTGGGTCCTGGCATTCATGTGGATGTTTCTTTGACACGTACCAACTACATTCATGGCAACGGTATTCATGGCAGTGGATTCCCTAATGGCAGTGGCCTCTTTCAGCAGGATAATGCACCCTGCCACACTTCAAAAATTGTTCAGGAATGGTTTTCTGCATCCATTTTTCCTGCTTCCAACACATCTGGTGGTTCTGCGAGATGCTCAATAAAACTTACCAGCTCATTTCCTTATAAAACTGCACAAATTGTACTGGAGACTACTATTTTTATTTTTATTTTGTTTGACACACCAAATATTGACTTTGTTTCATTTACTACTGTTTACTGCTCTTTATGGTATTTTTTCTTTAATGTAGAAACATTTAATTTCATAATTTTGAAGGCATCTTTGCTCTACAGCATTTCTTTGCATGTGCCTAAAACTTTTGCACAGTACTGTATAGACATAAGAGTTATAAGTTTAAGAAAAGACATGTTATAGATACAATTAATTTTTTTTTCTTAATCTGAGAAATGATCTATGTGACTAAAATTGTTTCTACCTGTAGGGTCTTCTCTTAAGAGCAGAGAATTGAGGGGAAAAAGTTATTATAAAAAATGGTCCAAAAAGTGGCAATATCATTTTTGATTTTAAGGAAAATCAAGAGACCAGATGATCATTCTTATAAAATTTGAGAGAATGTGTTTCTTATCATTCTTATAAAATCTGAGAGAATACTGTCCATACACCCTTTTTGCATTACACCAAGCAGAAAAATGGAGGAATAACAGCAGAGCATAAAGTGAAAAACCGTGTATTTTTGAAACCACAGCCCCAGGGTGACAAAAAAAAGTTTTACACTCTACCTCATCTCTCCTAAAATCTTCCTAACATCGCTACAAGGATCTGTGCTGCTTTGCCAAGCAAGAAAAATGTTAAGCGACAGAGGGTCAGGGACTGACAATTCCATTCAGTGGTATACAGGTGCTGCAACAACAAGGTGCTACAGCAACAATAACACACTATAATATATTTTCCTGACATTCAGTCACAACACATTTCACACAAGCACAAGACCATGAGTGAGATAAAAACACAAATCCATCTGTAACACAATACTTAACCACAACCCCATTGCTATTTCCTTGTAAATGCAAGCAAGTCAGATTGTATGTGTCTTATGTTGAATCAGACAGGTACTAGGCTGAGCATTCTGAGGGATACTGACAAGAATAGAAATGAAAGAGTGCCAGAGGAAAAGGAGCATCATTTAGCAGAGCCAGGGAGTGCTGGGTTTTTCCTCTTCCCTTCTTCCTGTGAAACAGGCCGGGCTGCATCTTGGGCTGCTTGCTGTTTCATTATGACGAGGCTTGGGGCTAAACGCAGCCAAGCATGGCAAATATCCCACAAGCACACACCAAATAAATCATTTTATTCATTCCATCACTGGTAGATATGTTTCCCCCATAAAGCATCATCGGAGTGAGCTAACAAACAGACTTTAGTAGCTTGCCTGAATAGCCACAGAGAATCATTCTGCATTCTTAGCTGAAATACACAAACAAAGCACAATTCTGCCATTGTAGCAGATGCTGAGAACTCTGCTTGTCATGCTTCTGAAGTGTGGGGTGTTTGACAGATTTTATAGGAAATTCTCAGATGAACTGGTATGATCCATGCAGGTAGGAGACAACAACAGCTGTAAATCTAGTGACAACAGGTAATTGGGTTTCAGATAATTATGCTTTGGTTTTAAATTACAAAACCAGGGCAATCAGGCTTACTCTATTAGTTCAGCATCAAGAAATCTGCCCCAGTATATTTAGGAGGCCAAGCAGCAAAGGTAGGAACCCTATTGTTATTGTTCTTCTGCTTCTTCTTCAGTTTCTTCTTCTTCTGGCTAGGGTGTAGGAGCCATAAGAACGGTCTTTTGCACTTGGAGTCCTCTTTGAATGGTGGATTGTGATGCCTTCACCCCTGCCCTGCGGAGGTTGTTAGTGATATCACTAACTATTCTTTTTGTTTTGTTTTTCATAGCTCCCACAAGGTTTCTGTCAACAACTGCTGTTGTTTTCCTTGGCTGACCCATTCAGTGTCTGGTGCCAGAGGTGGGTAGAGTAGCCAAACATTTTATTTTACTTGAGTAAAATGTTTGGCTACTCTACCCACCTCTGGCAACAGACACTGAATGGGTCAGCCAATGAAATCAACAGCAGTTGTAAAACTACTTATAAAAATAATTACTTGAGTAACAGTAAAAGTAATTATGTTAAAAATTACTTGAGTAAGAGTAATAAAGTATCCAATGAGAAGACTACTCAAGTAGCAAGTTATTAGTTGCCTCGGATCTGATTGAAACGAAGGGAAAATCCTGAATCTCAGACTACATGGAGAACTGTAAGTCACACCTCTCCATGAAGGTTTGTCTGTTCTGTGTATATGATATAAAACCTGGGTTCAAGAAGAAGCAGCATATCCCAGTCCTGTGATGGGTACAATAACACAGAACCTGTCATTTTCAACACAAAATCTCACACACACACCCAAAACAAACATTTTTCCAACAGCTGACTGTCTTTATTTTCACAACATGTTGCATGAGCATCTGCATTTATACAAGACAACAGAGAACAAGAGAACAGAGAACAAGAGAACTGACTGTACACTTACTGCCTAATATATCCCACCCCTTGACAGGTTCATTGCAATGAGATACAGTACTGTGCAAAAGCACCGAATGTAGTGAAGTAAATGTACATTTCTGTTATTAAAATAGGAACTTGAGTAAGAGTATAAGTATAGCCAGTTAAACCTACTCTTAAAAGTAATTTTATTTTTCAAAAAAGTTACTCAAGTAAATGTAATGAAGTAAATGTACCATGTTACTACCCACCTCTGGCTGTTGCTCAGTATACTAGTTGTTTCTTTCTTTTTTAGGACATTCCAAATTGTTGTACTGGCTGATTTTCCCTCTATTCTCAGATTGAAAATGGCCATTTTAACAGGACACACCCGAGTAGCAAGAAACACCTGTCAGTCACATGTCCCAGTATTTTTGCTCACCTACAAATTGGGTGGTCTAATACAAAATGTGCTCTGTTCTATGTCGTTTAATACATCTACATATAAATACCAGGAAATAAAAGCTGAAATTCTAAACTCTCTTCTCATATTCATCTTTTGATCTCAAACCCAAATGTCTTCACTCTACAGCAAGAACAAATTAATTGGCCTTGCTGTTCCAATAGTTTCAGAGGGGAATGTATAAACCTATCGTTTTAATTACAGCCGGGAATACTGTCAGAGCCATGCTGTTATAGAAAATTAATCAGAACCTTCTGACCAAGCAGAGTAGAGCATTCAGTAGCACTGTGGTATGAAGTGAAAAAAAAAACCTGTCCCCCCCCCCCAGTTTTTGCACCATTCTGTGTAAACTCTAGAGACTGTATATGTGAAATTCCCAGGAGATCGGCAGTTTCT
This sequence comes from Cranoglanis bouderius, assembly GCA_023630585.1. NCBI lineage: Eukaryota > Metazoa > Chordata > Actinopteri > Siluriformes > Cranoglanididae > Cranoglanis > Cranoglanis bouderius. Next base: position 18,850,673 of record CM042551.1, read on the forward strand.
GAAACAGTGAAAGTTGGCACACTGATTTGGGAGGGTCTAAGGAATATTCTGACCAAATGTGGGCTGAGGGGCAATGCTCTAGCGCCACCATTGGGTCATATTTGGGCCTAATTTGGAAGTACGTTTATAGTCATAACTTTTGAGTCCAAAATTTAAAAACCAGGCATCCCTGAATTCACCTGGACAATCATCATCAAATTTGGCACATGCCATCCTCAGAGTAAGCCACACAAAAGTTATTAAAAGAATTTTGAATACTCCAAATGTTTTGTCCGTAATGTGCCAATGAATCTGACAGTGAAGCCACCAACAGAAAGTGAGGCTATATCTCAGCAATGACTTTGTGCACTGACACAAACCTTGGTAGGCATCTAACTGCCATTTTTGCTACTCCTCCAAATTTTGTCCAATCAAACCAAATTTGGCCCACATAATCTTGAGACCTGTCTGAATAAAGGCTATCAAAGGAATTTTGATATTCCAAACCATTCCCCTGTAACACACTGACAAATGCAAAAACAGGATATGAGGGTGTATCTCAGTAAGACATTTTCATATTGTCATGAGACTTGATCCCAAAAAGTTTAATGACTGCACCAGCACCTCCTATGGTCGAAAACTGTGACAGGACTTCAGGAAGACTTGAACAGCTAAAAGAGCCCAATATACGTCATATAAGGAGTGTAAAATCAAGTAGAACTCGATGCCAATGGCACTGATAGGGATGTCTCCACTGCCAACATGTCTAGTCCTTCTTGTTACTAATTTGTTCCCTGAAATATGCTTAATATATACTTCAAACATGATGAAAACTATTGACGAAAAACTATTTCAGACATATGACCTTGATCCTATTTGGATTAATTCCAAAATCTAATAATGATAATTAATAATTCCTTGCGTTTATATAGCGCTTTAGTAGACATTCAAAGTGCTTTACATAGTATGGGGGAAATCTCCTCAACCACCACCAGTGTGTAGCATCCACCTGGATGATGCGACAGCAGCCATAGTGCACCAGAACGCCCACCACACACCAGCTATTGGTGGAGAGGAGAGGAGGGTGATATAACCAATTCAGGGATGGAGATTTTTAGGGAGCCATGATAGATAAGAGCCAGTAGGGAAACTTCGCCAGGTTATACCCCTACTCTTTACGAGAAGTGTCCTGGGATTTTTAATGACCACAGAGAGTCAGGACCTCGGCTTAATGTCTTGTCTGAAAGATGGTGCTGTTTTTACAGTATATAGTCATGGCCAAAAGTATTGGCAGTGACATAAATTTTGTGTTTTGCAAAATTTGCTCCTTAAGTTGTTGTGGTGTTGATTCACATTGTTTCTAGATTATTGTGCAGAGTGATCAGATGCATTTTAAATAATTGCAAAAAGCTTCATTGGCCAAAAAAATGAACTTTATCACAAAAACCCAAATTTCACTGATTTTTGGCCCGGGCACAAAATGACCAGCTAACATCATTTCACTAATCATATCATCAGCACATGGGAAAGTGTGAACGAGTACTAGTCAGATAAAATCACTCTATCATTCTGATTGGATTATAAGAGCAGACTGATTGCTATAAAAGGAGGGGAAAAGTGCTTTCAATCATTGTGTTCTTGCTTGCAATGGTTACCTCCAAAGAAAGACATGCAGCCATCACTGCTTTGCATCAAAATGGCCTCACATGCAAGGAAATTGCTGCAAAGAATATTGCACCTGAAAAAAACATTTACCGGCTCATCAAGAACTTCAAGGAGAGAGTTTCAACTGCAGTGAAGAAGGCTTCAGGATGTCCCAGATTGTCTAGCAAGTGCCAGGACAGTCTTCTCCTGAGAAGTCAGCTGTGGCATCGTGTCACCACCAGTGCAGAGCTTGCTCAATATTGGCAGCAGGTGGGTGTGAGTGCATCTGCACGCACAGTGAGGTGAAGACTTTTGGACAATACCTGGTCTCAAGAAGGGCAGCAAAGAGGCCACTTCTTTCCAAGAAAAACATCAAGAACAGACTGAAATCCTGCAAGAAGTACAATTATTGGACAGCAGAAGACTGGTGCAAAGTTATTTTCTGTGATGAAGGTCCGTTTCAACTGTTTGGGACGACTGGAAAATCGATTGTCCGGAGAAGAAAAGGTGAACGCTACCATGAGTCCTGTGCCGTGTCAACAGTGAAGCATTCTGAGACCATCCATGTGTGGGGTTGCTTTTCATCCAAGGAAGTGGGCCCTCTCCCAATTCTGCCCAAATAAAGAATGGTATCAAAACGTACTGCAAGAGCAACTTCACCCAATGATCCAGGAGCAATTTGATGATGATCCATGCATTCTCCAGCATGATGGAGCACCATGTCACAAGGCAAGCGTGATAATGAAGTGGTTTGAAGATCATTACATTGAAATTTTGGATCTGTGGCTAGACAAATCCCTGGATCTTAATCCCATAAAGAACCAAATCGTCAATCGTCAATCGTCAAAAGGCGAGAGGACAAGCAGAAGCCCACAAATCGTGATCAACTCCGAGCACTAATAAGGCAAGAATGGATCTCCATCAGTCAGGATTTCAGATATCAGAAGCTGATATCCAGCATGCCAGAGCGAATTGCAGAGGTTAAGAAGAACACTGCAAATATTGACCCTTTGCATATATTGAATGTTTTTGCCAATAAAAGCCTTTAAAACTTATGAAATGCTTATCATTGTTTTCCAGTATACCAGAGAACATGTGGAAAAAATAATAGGGGATAGTGTCCCTGTCACTATACTGGGGCATTAGAACCCACACAGATCACAGGGAGAGCACCACCTGCTGGTGGTGCACAAGTGTGCACACTCCTTAACTAATGCTTTGTTAAAGAGCCTTTTGCTTGTAGTAGAGCACTCAGTCTTTTTGGGTAAGAGTCTACTGTTTGGCAATTTTATTCCTCTCTGGATCTAAGGGCATCTGCCAAATTGCCAAACTGCTAAACTGTGAGGTGATCTCCTGTACACAGCCGTCTTCGAGTCACTCTGCAGGTTTTCAATAGGATTTCGATCTGGGCTCTGATTGGGCCTTTCCAAAACATTGACCTTCTTCTGAAGCCATTCCTTTGTTGACTTGGATTTGAGCTTTGGGTCATTATTGTGCTGGAAGGTGAATTTCTTTTTATCTTCAGGTGTCTGGTCTACAGGTTTCGTGCCAAAATAGATTGGTATTTGAAGCTATCCATGACTTCCTTTATCTTGACTAGGTGAAGAGAAGCAGCCCCATAGCATGATGCTGCCACCACCATGCTTCACTATAGATACGGTGTTCTTTGGGCGACAAGCTGTCTTGATTTTTTAGAATTATGTGCAGAAAGTTCTACTTTGGTCTCCTTAGACAATAAATCATTTTGCCCCCAGTTTGGGGTGATTTAGGTGGGCGTGAATGGATATATGAAGAATATGAGAGATTGTTGTCACATGCAGGAATTGATCAGTACTTGCCAGTTGGCTAAAGGTATGTGATATAAAGGGGATTAAACAGAGAGGTGAATATTTCTCAGTCAATAATCTCTGCTTTAGTCTCTTCAGAATATTATCTAATATTCAAAGAAATGGAGACCACTTCAGCAGACATGATGTTACTGTGGGCTTGATGTACTCTGTTTGTTTTTCTGAAGGGTTATTGTTACAAGCAGAGCACACACACACACACAGGCTCCTCAGTATCTAAAGCCCAGCTAAAATAATGGGCTGGGTGGAAAGCATTCATGTTGGAGAAATGCGGACAGGGAGCAAGAGAGCGCTGCGAGACTGAGAGGGCACATGTCTGAAAATGACAGGCAGAATCAGCATGCGGGGATCGAAAATATCAGGGGGCTTCTTCCTTTAAAGATAATTTACTTTTGCTGAAGAACTGTACAGTCTGACACCCTGGCGTGTGCAACAGTGAAAATTGAAAAGTTCTATTTCTCTGGCGAGCACTGAGCGGATGTAACTCCACCAGGACTGCTGATGACACAAGAAGGCAATTCTTCTAGCAGTTTAAACCATGTTTTCTACAGCCTCCCTGTAGGTCTCTCGAGTTCTAAAAAAAAATCCACCCGCCAATCCCATATGCCACGATCAATCAATTAAATACTGTAAATACAACAAAAACGCAAGCATAGGCTAAATAAAAGAAAATTTGTGCATGAAAATAACAACAGCTATAACAATTAGGCTGGAACGCCCTGTCATTGTATTTTCTAAATCAATTTTGCAGTGCTAATCCTGCAGTGAGGTGGTGTGTGTGTGTCACCAACGAGTTTTACGTCAATGTCAATTAAAGTCTGTTAAAATCACAAAATCCCCAGGCCACATCCCAATATGATTACATTTACTACATTGTCGTTAACTTGGAGCAATCAAAACAATAATCCCTTAATTGAATTACTCATTTCATGAATTAATTAACAAAAGCACCCGTATGCTATTTTGCTGCTTGAATACTAAATCATGGACGAGCTTCTGGGAACAGGTTTTCATCTGGAAAAAAACCCAACAACAACAAAAAAAAAAACACAACATAATGATTAAGGAACCCCTTGTGAAAAGATTATCTGGTACGCTCATTTCATGAACATGTACGAATTTCATGGAGGAACAAACCTAGATGCAGTGTCCCAGAAGACAGCTCATTGTCAGTGTACATGTCTATAATCCACTTCAGACAAGAATAAAACACTGCTCTTGTTTACCCAGCCTTAAGAAAAAAAAATCTCTGCCACGCTGTTGCGCCCTACTTTATAAATCCCAACACTTCTCTGACGCCATCCAGGAGATCGGGATTATAACAGAGGCAGCAAACAGTCAGCACACTTTCAGGTATTTTACCTCATGATGACTTCATGTTGCATACAGTACTGTGAAAAAGTATTTGCCCCATCCTGATTTCTTCTGTTTTTGTGTGTATCTCATAATAAATAGTTTTAGATCTTCAAACAAAATACAACATAAAACAAAGGCAACCTGAGTAAACACACAATACAGTTTTTTTATTGAAGCAAAAAAAAGTTTTTTTTTTCTGGTTGTGCCACATTTAGCAGCAATAACTGCAACCAAACACTTCCGATAACTGTCAGTCTTTCACATCGCTGTGGTGGAATTTTGGCCCACTTTTCTTTGCAGAACTACTTTAGTTCAGCCAAATTGGAGGGTTTTCTAGCATGAACTGGCCGTTTAAGGTCCTGCCACAGCATCTCAATTGGTTCAAGTCAGGACTCCACTCCAAAACTTTAAAAGTTTCCAAAACTTCTACTCCTATGCTTTGGATCATTGTCTTGCTGCATAATCCAGTTGTGCTTGAGTGTCAATTTACAGACTGAAGACCAGACATTCTCCTTTAGGATTTTCTGGTAGACAGCAGAATTCATGTTTCCCTCAATTATTTCAAGTTGCCCAGGCCCTGCCACCACCATACATGACCATAGGTATAATGTTCTTTTTGTGGAATTCTGTGTTTGGTTTACACCAGATGTAACAGGACCCCTGTCTTCCAAACAGTTCCATTTTTGATTCATCAGTCCACAGAACATTCTCCCAAAAGGTTTGAGGATCATCAAGGTGTGTTTTGGCAAAATTCAGATGAGCCTTAATATTCTTCTGGGTTAGCAGTGGTTTTCGTCTCACCACTCTTCGATGCCATTTTCCCCCATTGTCTTTCTGGTAGTGGAGTCATGAACAGTGACCTTGATTGATGCAAGAGAGGCCTGTAGTTCCTCTGATATTGTCATTTGCTCTTTTGTGACTTGCTGGATGAGTAGTTGCTGTGCTCTTGAGGGAAGTTTGGAAGGTCGGCCACTTCTGGGAAGGTTCACTACTGTGCCGAGCTTTTCCATTTGGAGATAATGGCTCTCACTGTGGTCCTTTGGAGTCCCAGAACCTTGGAAATAGGTTCGTAACCCTTCCCAGACTGATGTATTTCAATCACCTTCTTCCTCATAATTTCTGGAATTTCTTTCAACTTTGGCATAATGTGTTACTGGGTAAGACCTTTTAACCAACTTCATGCTGTTGAAAAAGTTATATTTAAGTGTTGATTTGATTGAACAGGGTTTGCAGTAATTAGGCGTGGTTGCGTGTGGTCCAGCCGAACCCCATTATGAATGCAGTTTCATAGATTTGGGGAATTAGTAACTACGGGGACAAATACATTTTCAAAACGGCCCAGTTGGTATCGGATAACTTTTTTGCTTCAATAAATAACATTATCATTTAAAAACTGAATTTTGTGTTTACTCAGGTTACCTGTTTTATCTTAGATTTTGTTTTAATTTCTGAAACAATTTAGTATGAGATATACACAAAAACAGAAGAAATCAAATACTTTCCCAAAGCACAGCATATTAATTAAATTATATTAACAAGCATATGAATATATTAAATCACTCCATATCCCATGGTTGCTCACATTAAATAGTTCACTGAAGTTTGTGTGTGTAAAAACAAATCTGCATTTTTTGTGTGTGCAATATTTGCAAATTTGATAACCTGCAAAAAGTGCAAGCTGATTTACTAAAAGGGTAACTTTCATACGAGCCAATGAGCAGGTCTTGTTTATCTGTTTTGCACATGTCCCCTAATGAATATGGAGTTTGGGGGTGTTTTCACCTAAAAGTGCAAAATACGGGGTGTTGTCGGTGCAAATGTATTATTTTCACATCCAAATTAAAAAGTTTGAAATTTGATAATGAGAAATTTTTCAAGGTAATTGAAATGACTTACTATAATCCACCAAAGTGAGTAAAACGTTTCTATTTCACATATACAGTACAAAAATGCTGGAAAGCAAAGATGCCTTCAAAAATAATTTAATTAAATGTTTTCCATACCACTTACCCTACCCAAGGTTGCAGGGAACCTGGAGCCTGTCCCAGGGAACTCAAGGGACACCCTGGATGAGGTGCTAACCCATTGCAGTGTACAATCACACACACAATTTGGGAATGTCAATCAGCCTACAGTGCATGTCTTTGGACTGAGGGAGGAAACCCCTGAAGTGCAGGGAGAACATGCAAATCCTATGCACGCAGGGCAGATTTGAACCCCTAACCCTGGTGATGTAAGGCAAACATGCTAACCACTAAGCCAACATGTCCCCATTACATGCTTTTAAATTTTTTTTTATTATTATTAATTTAATTATATTAACAAGCATATGAATATATTAAATCACCCCCATATCCAATGGTTGCTTACATTAAATAACCAGTTTACTGAAGTTTGTGTGTGTAAAAACAGATATTTAGCGTTGTCTTTAAAAAAAAAAAAAAAAAAGAAAACCAGTGGACTCAGGTACACTTTGTGCAGTTTTACAAGGAAATTAGCTGGTAAGTTTTACTGAGCATCTTGGAGAATCTGCCACAGTTCTTCTGGAGACTTTGAATTTCACACTTTTTTTTTTTTCAAAACCTGACAGCCAGCATTAATGTTTTTGGTCTATTACATAATATGTTACTTTCTTGACTGACACTTTCCTGTAACATTTAATTATGGATGGAAAAGTCAGACTTTACTGACTCAGTATTCACAATATGGTGTCCAGGTGGTCAGAGAAGAGAAGACTCTTATTTCACTTTGGGGCAAACCAAAGTTTGATTTGAAAATACAATAAAACAATAGTCACAAAGTATATGAGAAGCATCCATTTTTCATTACGTGACTCAGGAAGTGTTTAATATCTGGGGGAGGGTCACAGATATGCGCCACGAGATTGAATACTGCAAGTAGCAGCAGTCAAACATATATATTTTTTTCAACCCGAGGCAACATCTCCATAGAAAATCATGGACATGTGTATATCCGGACGAGACTAAAACGATCAGATGAGCGCTGAGTTTGGAGAAAAACAGTAGGTAATTCGGCCTGTAATTTTCTCAGAGGAGGATGGAGCAAAACACCGACATGGCCAATCCAGATGCAAATAAATCACAGAGGAGCTCCTGTAAAATAGGAAATTACTTCAGGACCCCATGTAAGTTTAATCCCGTCCGAATATTCCAGTGAAGGGAAATTGTACAAAAGTATTCTATACAGTTGTGTGCTTCCAAGTTTGTGGCAACAGTTTGGGGAAGAACCACATATGAGTGTGATGGTCAGATGTCCACATACTGTACTTTTGACCATATAGTGTATGTTACAGTGCTATGGCATTGCCATAAATATGAATGAAAACCTTATATACAGTACAGTAACATAAAAGGATGGTACCACTTAAAAACCATAAAGATGGCTTTGGACCTCAATTCATATGAACAGTTTTAGATCTTGTCAAGCCGATAACTCTTAAAGCTGTTTTGTTAAATTGTGTACATTTTGTAATGATGGCTACGACTACAATTGCCACAAACAGTTTTGCACTTAAGTCTCCATCAGTGAACAGGTCAACAAAACAGTCTTCATGTAAAAACTGTAATGAATTTTCCTGGTTACACAACTGCTATTTTACCATGTAGTACTGGTACATTTATAGAAGGGATTTATTTATTTATAATTGCACTATCCGGTGTCACCCAGATGAGGATGGGTTCCGTTTTGAGTCTGGTTCCTCTCAAGGTTTCTTCCTCATATCGTCTCAGGGAGTTTTTCCTTGCCACCGTCGCCTCTGGCTTGCTCACTGGGGATAAATTCATAAATTTAAAATCTATATCCTGAGTTTATATATTTCTGTAAAGCTGCTTTGGGACAATGAACATTGTTAAAAACACTATACAAATAAAACTGAATTGAATTGAATTGAAAACCCACTTTACTTATGAGCCAGGTGTAAAAAAATACAGTGTAATAATTGTCACTGTCAAAAGCTTCACTATGCAACAGTTTTATACAGCAGGTTTTTATGTTGATGTTACCGAGTCCCAAGTACAGAAGACACAAGCTTTTTTTTTTTTTTTTTTTTTCAAATCTCACTTTTGATCCATCATCCAATTAACCTCACTTGACTCTAACATAAAAGAGCTGAGCTACAAAATCAACTGTCATGACGTTCTAAAATTACTCAGCCTGCAATGTATTTTAACACAACCATAAGTCACTTGACATCTTGACAAATGTAGGTTTTATGACAGCTGACAGCTGTTATTTTATTTAAGCTGTCTCAAAGGGCACATTCGAGTGCCACTTAGCCTCGTGAATGCTGTCCTTAAGTAAAGCATTAGCACATTTTTTTAAAGTGAAATTTTGTGTTATTTCATATGTCACACTTCACCTAAAGTTAATTTCTCATAAATTAAAATGACCTAGCTTGTGTGAATATTACAAACTGGCAGTCACTGCCGGTTGATATTTAGCTTAATTCAAGTTAGGTTGCTGTGAGCCTGCTGTTTTGTTTGGGCTGAGCAGGCACAGGCAGATTGCATCTCCATTATCTGCTGGCAGACAGGCGTGAGCTTGCACTCTCTCCCACAGCATTTATCCAGCCAGCAGGTGGTGGAGTTAAGAGGACGATGTGTGCGGACATTAGCATCGCTCACATTAGTATGCATGCTGCTCATCACATTCAGAGAGAGTTTTGAACTTTGGAGGTGTTTAGCCCAGGGATTCAGAGCTAGACAAAATGAGTCAGTGGTAAATGAATAGCGGGGAGACTTGAGTCATGGTGGAAACCTGCACGTCTATTGAATGGTCACAGTGTGCTCTATGCAGAGCTGAGTTTGAGATACAGTGCCCTCAACTCATATTGGCACCCTTGGTAAATATGAGCAAAGAAGGCTGTGAAAAATTGTCTTTATTGTTTGACCTTTTGATCTTTGATCCATCTTTGATCCATCTTTTGATCCATGAGAACATACTCTGCTCTCATGGATATCAAACAACTGCAAATATGAATTCATATGAGAAAAATATATTTGTATAATTTATAATAATATATACCTTTTGGCAATAAACACAAGAGGAGGTTTTGGTGCACACAGAGAGGTAGCCATATGGAAAAGTACCTCATGCCCACGGTTAAATATGGTGGTGGCTCTTTAATGTTTTGGGGCTGTTTTTCTGCCAGAGGACCTGGACATTTTGTTAGGACACGTGGCATCATGGACTCTATCAACAGATGAAAACCTGACTGCCTCTGCCAGAAAGCTTAAAATGGGCCGTGGTTGGATCTTCCAGCAGGACAATGATCCAAAACATACATCAAAATCAACACAAAAATGGTTTACTGACCACAAAATCAAGGTCCTGCCCTGGCCATCCCAGTCCCCTGACTTGAAACCCATAGAAAACCTGTGGGATGAACTGAAGAGGAGAGTCCACCTGCGTGGACCTCAAAATTTGAAGGATCTGGAGAGATTCTGTATGGAGGAATGGTCTCAGATCCCTTGCCATGTATTCTCCAACCTCACTGTAGAAGAGCTGTTATCTTGGCAAAGGGAGGTAGCACAAAGTATTGACAAAAAGGGTGCCAATAATTGTTGCACACCTATATTTAACAAAGATTTTTTTTTAAATAAACCTGTGTTGTGTTTGCAATTGTTTAATATCCATAAGAGCAGAGGATTTTTGTACAAAAGTATTTTTGAACAAAATATCAAAAGGTTAAACAGTAAAGACAATTTTTCACAGCCTTCTTTGTTCATATTTACCAAGGGTGTCAATATTAGTGGAGGGCACTGTATGCATACAATATACTAGATTGACTTGTGAATAACTCTCTATACTTTTTTCAAATTGTGTGAATGAAGTCACATGGGATGTCATATCAGTTGCAAGGATGGTTTATTCATTTCTGGACTACATGTACTGTATTCACATAATTCATATAAATCTTTGGTTCATATACTTAATTAAAATCCTGAAAAATGTATTTGTATTAGCTTCTGTGGCTTTGGCTTATGGAATAAATGCTGATCTTATGACTAACTTTTTGTAAAGAAAACTTTCCCTTCATTATTCTGAGGTCAGCAACTTACATGACCGCCAGTTCACTGCTCGCTGGTTTATTTTCAATGTGCTTCTTCATACCATGTTTATGAATTGATTGATATACTGTATAAAATAATTTTTTCATGGTAACTCTGTAAACTACTGGTTCTGTGGGATTAATACTGAAACTTTAAAGAAAAGATAAATAAGGAATGAATAAGGAATAGGGTTAATGATGTTAATGACGTTAATGATATTAATCACAGGGTGGTATGGTGCAGGCCAGCATGAAGCACACCATGTTGGAAAACTTAAAGTAACAGCCTTTATCTTCGATAGTTTCACAAACACAGACTTCCAAACAATGCTAATAAATTTTTTCCTGACAGAAAACTTCACCATATCGACAATTATACATGTATTAAAAATTAAATTAAAAATCTAAAAACCTTACTTAGTTGATATTCATTCCTGGTTTAATTTGTTATTACATTTTTAACAAAAATGGACAAATAATAAATATTTTTCCATCAACAAACTGTACTTAGCTCAGCTTCCTTAATGAACATGTTATTTATTTATTTGTGTATGTACAGTATGCATGCATGTATGTACAGTATATATGTGTGTATATATGTACTGTATGTATGTATGTATGTATGTATGTATGTATGTATGTATATGTACTGTATATGTGTATGTATGTATGTATGTGTGGAGGCGGGGGCGTGGTCGAGCACCGGTTTGTGAATGGAGGGCGGAGCCGGAGAAAGCGAGTGGTAAGGTTTACACACCTGTAGGAAATTGAGACTAACGAGTGTTCTGTGTTGCAGTGAGGAAAAAAGGAGGTGAGACAGTGCCAGGTGTGCATCCTCACAGCCTGGCCACGCCCTCCTCCTCGCCACACTACGTAATTAATTATTTATGTATTTAACCAATCTCAAATACTAATTAATATTACAGAGACTCTGTTCAGGTCATTTATACTTGAGAATAACCAAGTGGAACAAAAAAGATGTTTTTAGTCCTTTTCTCACAAACACCTCCATCTGTTTTACACACACACACACACACACACACACACACACACACACACACACACACACACACGCACACGCACACACACACACACACACACACCTGCCATCAAACGAATCCACAAGCAGATGAAGGCTGGTTTGTTTGTCTTTTTCCATAAAATACTGTTTTACATGCCTGCTAATTTGGATAAATACCATTTGGTTTTTATGAAATTGGAGTACTTCAATATAAATGTTGTTATACTCCTAAAAGAGATCAGATCAGTAGGATTGATGGGATATCTGTTAATAAGTAATAACTGTTCAATGTCAGACATATAGTAAGACCTCTTCTCCTCCCAGCAATGAAATGGGGGCGGTTCTTGTAGAAATCTTTTCCTGATGACGTGAATAAATCATGCCTATGACATGTAAATATCCACAAGACTTTACTTTATACATGTAGTATTAATATAGCTGCATCCAGAGTGAAACCCCGAGAGTGATTTACAGAACAGAAAGACAGTGCAGTAGTGTGTGGGTGTTAGCATGTGGTTTCAGGGTGTAGATAAAGGTGTTAGTTCTCTTCATTGTCAGCATCCAGGTGTCATAATAAAGCAGATGCATCATGCACATCAGCAGATGGAATAGACGTAAGAACAACACCAAATTGTTCCACTAAAATAGAACCCTTTGTGAGGTGGAAGTGTTTTATATGATGCTGATAATTGACAAATCCGCTGCTGACGATAATGTCAAGATTTATTTATTTTTTTTTCTGCACACAAACAGTGGATCAAGATCTCAGTGATGTTTCTGAGTGAGATATGATCGATTATTTAGTGTGGCAGGTGTGTTTGTGTGTGTGTGTGTGGGGGGGGGGGTAGTAGGGGGGTAGTGGAACACTGAGCTGTAGTAACACATTGGTCAGGAAGAAGAGCAGGCAGAGCAGATTTGGAAACCATGGCAACTCTGTGCTACTCATATCCCCTGGTCCTGACAGAGAGTAGAAGAGAGAGAGAAAGAGAGAGAGAGAGAGAGAGAGAGAGAGAGATGGCTACCTGTGGAAGTCTAATCCCATTCAGCACCTGCATACAAAGAAGGACCCCTCGCTTTCAGCTTGATATGGAAACACACTGACAAGATACATTTTTGATGGACTGCTGTTTTTCCCACAAAGTCTTGCTATCACTCCGAGCACACAGCCGCACTGACAAAAAAGGCATCCAGCCCTTACTTCTTGTCCGGCTGCTAAAACATTTGAAGAAGCAAACTCAAATTAATCTTCACTCTCTTTTATTTCCTCAGCTTGAATGGCACTTTCATTTATTTGCCAATGATTTATTGAAGCGGTCTGTACTGTAATCTCTGCTGCCGTTCGGACTTTTTTTTTTTTTTTTGCACATGGGCTTCAAGTAATCTAAGGGCGTAGTGACGGCATTGACAAATGCTGAGTGCAAAATGCAGATTGATATTAAATACCATATTCTGTGAAGGATATAAAAGATGAAGGCATTAAAGGAGAAAGGAGAAGACTCAGAGCTGTTATCTTGGCAAAGGGAGGGAGCACAAAGTATTTTTTTGTTTGCAATTGTTTGATATACATGAGAGCAGAGTATTTTTGTGAATGTTTTGAACAAAAGATCAAAAGGTTAAACAATAAAGACAATTTTTCACAGCCTTCTTTGCTCATATTTACCAAGGGTGCCAATATTAAATATGTCATATTCCGCTTGTTTGCTATGAAGTAGACTTTCTTTCATTTTTCATTTCTTTGGCCTAGCATTCACCTAACCGCATCTCATGACCTTGTACTTCTGTCATCGTTGATAAAATGATAACAAATGCACATGGTCATTTTGCCTGACATACAATGAATAGCAGCCACGCTAATCCTTTTCCATCTGTTTCCTATTCCTAATCAGTGAACGTGCCAGCTCCAGTTCAGAACCAGCCTCTAAGAAGATTCCAGATGACGCCAACGCCTGCGAAGGTTTTGGACGATCAAATCGTCACATCACAAGTTCTACGTGTGTTGCTCCTGAGGTGGCAATGGGCCTGACCTGTTCTGCTCTCTGAGCCGGCCTGGTACGTCCTGGTGCCCTGCTCCTGGGGTTCTCATCGCTGGGGGTCGCTCACTGTTGCTGAGGATGGGCCCATATGGACAGCCTCCACAAACAATTCACAAACAGACTTTGCGCTTGGGTCTCCATCGGTGGACAGTTCATGACTTCAGCAAAATAGACTTCATGTTGAGACTGTGTTGAATCTCCTGACTACACAGTTGCACTTTATATCATGTATCATATAGTTATAGAAGGGATTTATTTATAATTACACTATCCGGTGTTACCCAGATGAGGATGGGTTTCCTTTTGAGTCTGGTTCCTCTCAAGGTTTCTTCCTCATGTCATCTCAGGGAGTTTTTCCTTGCCACCGTCGCCACTGGCTTGCTCATTGGGGATAAATTTATCGATTTAAAATTTAGATCCAAAATTTATGTATCTCTTTAAAGCTGCTTTGTGATGATGTTTATTGTTAAAAGCGCTATACAAATAAAATTGAATTGAATTGAATTGAATATAGTTGTTCAGATATTGTTGTTGTGAGGTTTGAACCAAAGTAGATCTTTTCTTGTAGGTTTTATAAGTCGTAACGTCCACTTTGGAGATTATATACTGTACATTATAATTATTTGTACAAATCAAAGAATAAATCTGTAAAATCTTTTTGTAGGTAGACTATCCACACTGATAGGAAGCCAGTTCTTTTTCGTCTTATAATCTCTAATCTATAAGACTATGATAACAATATCACTCACTTAGTGTTACTATTATGAAAACATCAGTATATTTCCGCCTTTTAGCATAAGGTCTCATCACAGGCATAAAATTATTACACTTCCATATAGGAACTCACTCACTGTAAGACAAACAGCACCACTGTTGATTGCTAGTTGTTAAGTCAAGTGTTGCAATTCTGTAATCATACATTGTTTCTTCTGAATAAAAACCATGATAAACAGAAATACTGTATTTGCCATTGGCCAGTTCTTTCATTCAAGCTCTACAAAATTTACAATTCTGCTATTTGTGTCTTTGTGTAATTTGTACTTTGATTGGACAATGTTTGCTTAGTCTGTCTACCCCTTGTTTCTCCAAAGGCATTTTGAGAAATCAGTGATCAAGAAATCAATCATTCATGTTTATTGTACACGCTACTGTGCAACACTGGCTTCAATAAATTAGCCCCAAAGCACACAAAATCCATAGGGGGAGTTTCACTCTGTGTAATCACCTGACACAACTGTCACTGATAGACTGTGTAAATCTACAGTGTAGGCTAGAAAGAAATCAGCCCCAACATCTACTTCATGCAACTCATGTATTTTTATTTACAACCTTTGGGGGTGCTATTGTTCTAGGTTCCATAAAAGTTAAAAAATAATTAACTGTAAGCCATGAAACTGCAAATATTTTAATTACTATTTTTAATGTATTTTTTCATTGAATTAGAGGAAGGGTTTAGCCCTGCTAGCTCATTTGTACCATTGTTTAACACTATACATATGAGAAATTGCAAATCTAGTGTCAGTCGTACTGGCAGGTCCAACTTCTGGAAAGAATCATCAGTTAACAATGGTTATATTTCCATGGGGATTTCTTCTTTGCCCTGTGTTTGAAAATGAACATTTGGTTTAATTCTGAATGTCGAGAGAGATATTTGGCTTTTCTTTTTTGTCACATGTTGCATACCAAGTAAAAATACTTATTTCTGAGAACGTAAAAATTTACATGATTTTTTTCTGTATCTGGAGGTTTCATACTTCATTTTCTTTCCGTGGTGGGGTAAACTGTACTGTCGCTCTAAATTGAGCTAATGCGATGTTAGGCTCAGTGGTGGCCAGTTACACAAGGACAGCCTTTATTAACTGCCAGACTTGCTTTCTTTCTGCTTAATTGTGCATTGTTATAAATGGCCAAGACTCTGTAGGTGAACTGAATTCTTATCATTAACAAGAGAAAGTCTCTGTAGAAACTGTACTAACTGGGCCGGCCAGGCTTGTGAGGAGTCAGATACAGTTTTGTGTGCGAGCAATGCGCAGTTTGCTCTCATGTTTATGTTAATGTCAGTTGATAACATTTTCCCCTGATACTCCATAACACAGAAGCAGTGAGCTAATGGAAGTCCTCCAGTGAACCTCTCCTCACCCATGTTCAAAGAATAATGCGCCAATTTTGGCAATGCCATTAGAGATTTTATGATCCACTGAGAGTGAACTAGTGGGCGCTTCATCACATCCCCCCCCTCCCCACACTCCCAATCCAATGAACAGTACTCTTGTTGCTATTTTATACTGCCTGCCAGCACCAACTAGATATTCGGAACAAGGAGCCTATCAATTCCAGATGGGATATTCAGAGAGCAGAGTGTCTTTGAGGGCCACTGTGCATTAGGTATGCTGTAGGCTGCCGGCATGCATGAGTATGTGTGCAAGTCACATTCGCCCTTTTTTTCTCCATTTGAATTTTAATTTGATTTTGATAACAGCGCCATAACTAGCAATTATTTATCACAGATGTAATTTTACAGTCTGTCAGGTTATCCATGAACACGCACTGAATAATATAAGGCAAAAAAGAAAAAAGCAACCAAGGACAGAAGAAGTGACTGATTATTTCCTTTCACCTCTGTATTATTATAATTTCTATTAGGTCACTGACCATAATTACATGGATACCATATGTAGAGTCTGTGTTGCATAAAACATAACAGTTCACATAAATATGAGTGGTGCAAGGGAAAAAGACATAAGTAGTCTTCCAGGTTTTCAAGAATTTGTAGTGGCCATCACAAAGCCATGACCTGAATCTTACTGAAAATTTGTGGACTGAACTAAAAATCGTGTCTGAGCGACAAGGCCTACGGACCTGACTGAGTTACACCAGTTCTGTCAGGAGGAATGAGCGAAAAATTTTCAGCAAAGTATTGTGAGAACAAGAACAAGAGTCTGAGTCAAGTTCAAGCAATTAAAAGGCAATGCCACCAAGTACTAACAAAGTGTATGTAAACTTTTGACCCACAGCAAATCTGATATAGTAAATAAATGCTGAAATAAATCTATTTTAAAATGAACTCTTATGGAAATGAATATAGATGCCTTAATTGACTTAACACAATAAATGCTTAATAACATGAAATATGTGGAGTTTGAATGTCTTTAGTCTAGGTGTATGTAAACTTTTGGCGACAACTCTAGGTTATGTAAACCATATCAACCAAATTTAAGAAGTATCCATTATATCATGATTGCTGGAAGCGTTTAAATGCTGCTGACATCGGACACCTTTCTTTTCTGTGAGGTGTGTTTGATACAGATGACTAAAGTGATTCAGAAATGCTTTTGGTGCAAATTGACCTTGTTTTTTATTCATTGTGCAAATTTAGATTTTTTCCCCCATAGCCTCTCATCATTCATATCCCTAGCACTTTTCAAAACAAAGCTGTGACTATGATCCCAAAATAACAAAGAGCTAAAGAAAATATTACAGAAAAAAAAACTACAGAAGGACAATTAAATTCAGATTGAATGCAGGCATATTTTTAGTGGCACTGTTTATGTCTGCGGTCATATTAAGGGCTCTTCTAATTATAAAAGCAAGCAAGCTGGCATAAAAAGGTCCCTGGTAGGAAAATCTCGGCATGAGCATGCTCTGCTTCTCAGTCTCAGGTTTATCTCTGAAATCTAAAGCCGTACCTCATGTCATCAGCCTTTTATCATTACATCTCTCTGACCACAGCAATTTCATTTTGAGCTTGCAGCACAACAAAATAACCACAGAGGAACTGTTTAGAATATTATAAAGCAATACTGTGCAACATTCGGGTTAGGTTTATTAGAAATCAGCAAATATGGCAGATATGATTGATGGGTCCTTGAGCATAGTTCCTACTGATAGTCACTACACAAAAAAGGGTAGTGTCTGAGCATCAGTGAGGTGTAATAACATTCATTTATATCCTCGCACAACTTCATTGTGGATTCTTGTGCGTGTCGCCATGCCACCAGACAATGATTTATCATGCAACTGAAAATGTTGAGCTTTGTGCATGGGTAAACAAATGAATTAAGGAAAAAATGCAGGGAAAGAATAAAGAGTGCCAATTAAAATGACACGGTAAAGTAGAGGCTTAGGTTTATGAGAAGCCAGAATGCAGACAGGCCTTAATGGCAAAGCCCAAACAAAGAGAAGTGCTTTAATGAGTGTCTCTTTCAAAGGAACACATGGTGGGCGTCTCTTCCTCTCTTTCTTTCTTTCGCTGCTGTTTGGCTGGCATATTGAATTTGTTTTCAGTGAGCTTGTTTGAACCTCAGCGCTCATGCAGTCACTGTGTCGCGTGCACCCTGTGTGTAAATCACAGAGGACCCAATAAATTAGAACATGAGTAGATGACCATAAACACAAAAGTGTGACTGCAATGCAAATCATTTGGACTGCAAGCAAAAGCAACAGGATGTAGCTGGTGCTACAGTCAACTCTAGAACTATTGGCACATTTTATGTAAATGAGCAACTCATATAAAATAAAAAACACATTCAATTTGTAATTTTTCATAGTACAATGTAGACATATTTTAAAATAACAAAAGGTTTCTGAAGTAATACAATTATTTTTCTCTTCAGTCCTACAAATTTGTTTCACTGCTTTCATAATTATTGGCACCCCCCCCAAGATTAATATGATAACGTTTCCTTTATAGAGAATAACAGCACTGAGCCTCTTCCTGTCATCCAAAGGTTGGAGATACTGTGTAGGGGCGGTGGTAGCTCAGTGGTTAAGAAGTTGGACTACTGGTTGGAAGGTCGTGAGTTCAAATCTGAGCACCGCCAAGCTACCACTGTTGGGCACTTGAGCAAGGCCCTTAATCCTCTGGGTGTGTTCACAGTTTGTAGTGTGTATGTTCACTACTCACAGCTCCTAATGTGTGTGCACTAACTTGGATGGGTTAAATGCAGAGGACAAATTCCAAGTATGGGTTACCATACATTGGCCTTCACATGTCACTTTCACTATGTAGAGGATCTTGGACATTCTCCATGCATTTTAAGTGCCTTTATATTCTAAACATTTCCATTTCATTTCCATTTTCCATTTCATCAGGCACCATGATGATGATGACGAGGCCATGAACACTAAGTCGTGGACAATATCTTTACTAACGGATGAACAACATTATAGACTTATAATATAATTATGGTAGTTATATCATTATATCATCGTCTGACAGTCAGCATCTCATTTATACTGTGGAATGTGTGTGCTCTTCATGAAAGAATTCACATTTTTTAAATTTTCCACATGGTGTGTCAATCAGTCCAACAGGAAGAGGCTAGTAATAACACTGATGCATGACAAACCAATTCCACACACGAGTCCCCTATAATACTGCTTTTGCACCTCCCTCCCCCTGTCTCTCTCTCTCTCTCTCTCTCTCTCTCTCTCTCTCTCTCTCTCTCTCTGCCTGTTTATCTGTTAATCTATTTGTCTATCACACAGCTTTCCCACTAGTATACATTGTTTTTGCTGTAGTAGCTCACCCTATTATATGGAGACTGAGAGTCAGAAATTTAGTCGCAATATGAAATCCTACAGCCATCGAATGGCTAGTCATAGAGGTCAAAATAACCATACTTCCTGGTGGGAGGGGCATAATCTCTAGTGACACTAGCCAATCACAGGTATCTGTGAGCTCATGTATACAGAAGAGGGCGGTTCTTCATGCTGCCCTGATGCTGTTTGATGCAGTCGTTTGCAATAATTGTGGTGGATGGCTGCATGCATTATAAGGCTGAAATATAACCGTAGGAATGCCCATTCCTGTGCGTACTCAACATGCGTTCTTGTGTTACTGTGGCGGTTATAAAGCTCAGTACTCAAGAGTGTGATAGAGTCGTTTGAACCATTTCCATTTTCTCTGCACTTTTTTTTTTGTCAGAACTAACAGAACCCGCAATTTCTTGCCTGGCATTTTCAATTGCTGTTCAATCGGAGTGCAGAGCTGATGACATATCACATATATGCTTATATGAACAATCCAGCTCTGCAAGAGACTCATCAAACTGCTGGTCTGCCATGACAGTTGATGGTGAGAAACCTGCCTGTGCCCTTAGCTGATTATAGCTAGAGGTCAAGCGATAAGCAGACAGCAACATGTGTGCAAAATACAAAACACAAATAACCAGGAAGAAAGGCGAGATAAAAAAACAGAAAAGCAATCACAGAAACAAAAGCTTGGTAAGTCAGGAAAGCCAGAAGAACTAAAACCCCTGATGAACCTTTGGTAGAAGTTTGCAAAACCTATGAATCTTTGAAGCTCTTTGACCATTGTAAGTGGGCCGTGTTTGCTCAGCTGCATGACAGGGCCTGTTTAATGTGCTGGACATGAGTTTCTAATGATGGGGAGTAGATCAAAATGTTGTCAATGTAGGCAGGGACGAAATTTCCCAACATGTTCCATACTGCATGACACAATATTCAAAGTGGCCAGAGGTGGTGCTAAATGCTGTTTTCCACTCACCGCAAAACTGAGATGGACTCACCAATGGGGGACCTGAGGCAGTGGGGGTCCTCTCAACGGAATTGGGTTGGACTGGAGTTTTCTCACAGGCAGGGCACTGAGCCATAGAATGAATGGAATGACCGCAGTAGAATCACAGCCTTTCTTTTCTTAGTTTTTCATGTTCAACGAGACTTAGTTGGGTCTGCCCTAGTTGCACAAGTTCCGAGTGGTCGATTTCCAGCATGGGACTCACCATCCCATTACGCGCTTGCCAGTTGCGGATGAGATGGTCCAGATGAATGGCTAGATCAATCAAGGAATCGAGACACATTTTGTCATTATGGCATGCCAGTTCAGTGAGAACTTCCTGATTGAGACCTTGACAAAAAGCGCTTTGAGGGCAGGCTTGTTACATCCGCTTCCTGCAGTGAGAATGTGAAACTCCAGTGCATATTCTGCAACATTTCTCCTGCCTTGAGTGACTGTAAAAGGTTGCTCACCAATCTCCGTGCCTTCAGGGGTGTGAATGAAAACTCATTGTAACATTTCCATGAATTGGTTATAAGACGATTACAGTTCCCCTCCTTGATTCCAGACCACAGTGGCCCACTTGTGAGCTTTTCCCATGAGTAAGCTGAGGAACTGGACAATCTTCTGTTGGTCAGAGACCTCCTCTTCACCTGAGAAGTACACTGAGCACTGTAGCAGGAAGCCTTTGCACTGGGAAGTCTCTCCTGCTTACTTGTTGGGGTTTGAGATAAGGAAGCTGGGGTTTGCCACCAGGATTCTGTGGGAGGAGCATGGAGGAGCATGTTTAGTTTGGCATCTAGCTTGGCCAGGCATTGTTGTTGTTTTTCTACCAGCTTTCCTTGGGCTGCCATGGCATTGTGCCAGTTTGATTCTCTTGCTGCATCCATGGTGATGGCAAAATAATCTGTCATGCGACGGAGTCAGAGAGGGACGCAAACTCATTTTAGAATTTTATTTAAATCTGGCAGACAAATCCTGTATGTGAAGAAGAATCATTAACAGAAGAGGTCAGGTGATCAGCAAACAGCAATATGAAATCCAAAATATACAAACCAGGAAGCAAGGCGAGATCAAAAAACAGAATAGCAATCACAGAAACAAAACGCTTGTTAAATCAGGTAAGTGTCAGGTAATCTGTGTATTCTATGAATCACAGATTATAGGACTTAAAATCACTATTTTTAAAAACAATTTATTCTTTCAGTATTACATTGTTGTTGGTCTAGGTTTAAAACTAGGTTTGTTTTTATATCTTTTTATCTTTATATCAAATTGCACAGCATATTTGAAAATGGCATTAGATGTTACAGGTTTGTGCTTACATTCTCTCACAAACTTCATAATATAAATAATAAAAAATAATGATCAGTCTCTGTTAGTTTAAAGGTTAATATTAGTCTTTTTGTTGTCCATTTCATTTGCTCATCATTGTAATTTTTTTGTGCATGGTTTAACACAATAGTATATCAGCTATAGTCATTTGATATTAATATATTTGACTTTATCATTTGACTTCCAGTATATTTGCCTGGTACTGCACCATTTTATGATGTCCATTTCCAGGTTCCTAGATGAGTCCTTATGTCTTTTAACAGTGAAATGAGGCATAGAATGAATACCAAATTACCAGTTACCCAGGAGTCTGCAAACATGCATCTCTGACTTTTAATAAAGGAGGCTGTACCTTGTGCAGCCTACATGACTGACATGTCCTCGTTGTTGAAATGCATATACACCTTTCAGAGATACTTCAGAGATAATACAGAGACTTCACAAGGCACAAATTACGCTCATATTTCAGCAGTGAACATTGCAAGACAGCAGGCTTTTAGTGATCAAGACATCTTTTTTAAAAGTAAGGCACAGAAGACCAATCCAATTCTAATATCCTGTCAAAGATCTAGTACTGGTGACATTTGCATGATAAATGCTGTGCAGTCAGTGGCGGTCCAGCAAAGCTAGGCCTGTCTAGTCATGTTTATATATGATCAGCTTTTACCTGAAGATACAGACCGGATGGGAGTCCTGCTCAGCTGATGTCGCTTTCCAGCTTGTCTCACTATGTAGAAGTCATTGTTTCCACCATTAACACTCTGCTGCTTACTTATAAAATGTTTTATTCACTGTAGGTTTATTGAAGAAAATTTGTTGTGTTAAGCGAAGTCTCTCTCTCTCTCTCTCTCTCTCTCTCTCTCTCTCTCTCTCTCTCTCTCCCCTTCATTGACTCAGGCACAACATGGATCGATACTGTTTATTATTTATAGTTGGCTTGAGAATATGGCTGAGGATGATTCTATATGAAGTGGTTTCCTGAAAACTGCAGTCAATAATTCAGTGCTCTGTTATGCTGGGCAGTCAGCTCACACATCAATGGCTACTACACATACACACACACACTAGCTGGGGACTGCAATTCTGTTTTGTTTGTTAAGGCCTTGCCCAGAGACCAAACACTACACAACAAGGACACACACACACACACACACACACACACAGCCAAACGTGAACCAATACTATCTGAACTGTGTCAGCATTGAACTGTAAAGTGGATCAATCCCTCCTATACTGGAAGCCTTCTTTTATAGATTCCCATTTTTGGTCTTGTTCATAATGTAAACAAGTACAAGAACAGTAGTGACTTGTCTGAACATGATTTATAATGTAAGTCTATAAGATGGAAGGCGCATCTGTGTAGAAGGAACTTAGCGTGCCTCATTTTAATCACGACATCTAAATTGTCCCACTAACTAACCAATTATTACATGTAATGATTCAATTACAGCATCTCATTAAGAGAAATACTCCGGTATACTGGTAGGAAGTACACAGGAGACCACTCAGTATCATCTACAATTACTGCAGATGCAACGTAAAGCTATTAAACATTGCAACACCATTCACTCAAACACACCCAGCAAATCAAAGAGGCAGAAGATCGCTGGGGAATCTGTAGCTCAGAAGAGCTCCTGTGAAGGTCAGGGCTGTAGTATAAAAGAAGCCATAGAGCCTTTTTCTGTGTATATGCTGATTCATTCCTCTTTCTTTTTTATTTATTTATTTATTTTTCATAGATGAGTATGTTAATGTGTAGCATTTGTTAGGATATCACTATATAGTCATGGCAAATCTGATGTTGCTCTGAACTTCACTACTAACATTTTGCCTCTTGGTGCCTTTTCCATTATGTTACAATGATTTACTATGCTACAATACTTTACAGCAGTATTTGAAAACAGTATAGCAAATTTCTTACTATCCAGCATGTCCTCATTATCAAGCCTACCCGTAGAGAAATTAACGATCACAGAGGTTAATGAGCAGCCTACTGGCTAACTGCTTGCTGGCTTTTTGATAAGCAAATAATGATGGCCTGTAAGCACATAAACATGGCACAACTACATGTTTGACTGTAATTCAGGAACTAATGGGAGAAGGAACACTTACTATTTCAATGAAGCAGTCAATATATACCATCTTGTACCCTAAATAAATATATTAGAAAGACAAAGGCTGTGGTTAAATGGAGAAAAACCTTCCTCCTTCATCCTCATAATGCATTTTAAGTCATCAAATTTATTCATATAAAAGCACATTTAAAAAAAGGCCTTGACGTGTTAAGTGTTGCACAATTAAATCAAGTTGAACAGAAGTGAGATACAGTAAAAAAAAAACAACAACAAACATCTAATGAATACATTGATAAATAAATGATGCAAATAAAAGCAGTAAAAGATAAAAACCACAGATGACAGGACAGAACAAAACAGAATACTTGACATAAAGAGGCTCAAAAATAAAAAAGTTTTTAAATAAATTGGATTTCAGTCATCTATTATGGGAGTAAAATGTAAAAAGGCTAAACTCCCAGTTTAATCTCAGAGCTACAACAAAAAACTTGATCTGTTTTTGGCTGGCAGGAGTGGAACCTGATGTGGTTGTAGCTCATCCACTTCAAGGTTTGACGTGTAGTATGTCCTGAGATGCTTTTCCGGTCACCACGGTTGTAAAGAGTGCTACTGTGTTACTATGTCCTTCTATCCTTCCAGCTCTAAACCTACAGAACTGCTGCTCACACCATTCTATAGTGTAAACACTAGAGACTATTGTGCATGAAAATCTCAGGAGATTTCTGAAATACTTAAACTAGATTATCTGGCACCAGTGTGCATAATTGGCTGATTGGAGAATTGCATGAATGAGCAGGTGTATAGCTGTTCCTAATATAGTGGACGGTGAGTGTATAATGTATTTATGCTATTCTGTATGTGACTAAAGGGTTGTCTGTTTCATTACAAATTGAATTTGATTGAGACTGACCTCTATACTGATTGTAGTGTTAATACGATGGTGTGTCATTGAGACAATATTAAACTCCATGTAAATGTAGGTGTAATATGTTTGCCTAAGGCTCAGAATAGTAAACGTTTCACTGGCTCATGTAATTGGAACAAGACACGTTTCGGTTGTTTATTGACTGCCGTTCTTTCACCTAGTCCACCATGAAAGCAACATCTTTTTTTCTTCAGCGTTGTAGATTGCATTGTCAGGGTTTTCCACTCTGTTCTAAAATTACAGAACATAATCAACAAAGAATCAAATAAAAGAAAACATTATTTTAATAATTTTTTCCTCTTTCTGCTGCAGTTGTGCCGATCACATGTTCATGAAGTGGACAGAGGCTTCTTTCTTTTCAGACTCAAATCAATTTGGAATCTGGCAGTTTGAAGAATAGCAAATGGCTGTGACCTTAAAATTACTCAAGAACTGTTCTTCCCCTATTGATTTTTGAGTTATCTGCATGGAATAAATAATCAGTTGTACACATGCCCTGCAGGACGCTGAGCATATAAAATTCACAGACATTACCTGGTGTGAGATCATTCTGTATTCAAATTGTGTGGAGCACCGAGGCATTTTCTGGCAGATGCTGAATTTTATACACACTAATACCTGACAAATTGACCGACAGGTTTATAATTAGCAAAAAGGATCACCGTGTGTTCTTATTTTACTGACCTCTGGCAGCAGATATCTTCTTTGTGTCAAATAATTACCTGCACTAATTTTTCCGGTGGTAGGAGATCTTGTACAACCCCAGTGCACTCTGTAAGATGTGTATGAAATCTTTTCATTGGAAAATAAAGCATTGCAACTATGTGAAAAATATGCAGCTGTATTTTATCCTACTGAACTAGATCAGATTTTTAAGACAAACAAGGTCTCTGTATATACAGTCATGTGAAAAAATAAGTACACCCCATGGAAATTGTTTTTTTTTTTTTCCTTCATATTTGGACAAGCAAACATTTGATCATCTTTGAAACCATGCCTATTAATAAAGTTGATATACTTGAACAAAACTACAAGGAAAAATAGCTTTTTCAATCATTTATTTAACAGAAATATCAATAGATGTGTTATTCTTCTGTGGAAAAACTAAGTACTCTCTTGGCCTCAGAAGGGGGCATTCTTGTAGGCATTCTTTTTGAGCTTGGTGGATTTGCTAGTGTGCTTGATAGATGGCCTCACATTATCTTCAAGCACTCTTTGATAAGATGCAGAATTCATAGTTGAATCAGTGAATGAAAGCTGTCCAGTCCCTGAGGCAGCAAAGCAACCCCAAACCATAACATTTCCCCACCTCCAGTGGCTCACAGTTGGTATGAGGTGCTTCTCCTGAAAAGCTGTCTTTGGTCTGTGCCAAACATGTCTGCTGTTACTGTGGCCAAACAATGCTATCTTTGATTCTTCTGTCCAGAGCACGTTATTCCAAAAGGCCTTGTCTTTGCCTATATGCTGCTTGGCAAACTGTAGACATGAAAAGGTTTTTTTCCTGGCACGCCTCCCATGCAGGTCAAATTTGTGCAATCTCTTTCTGATTGTAGAAGCATGCACTTTGACACCAACAGTTGCAAGACTTACTAGCAGGTCATGTGATGAATTTTTTTTAATTTGCTGGGACGGCCAGTCCTGGACAAATTGGCAGTTTGTAAAATTTGGAGATCTTTTTAAATCCCTTGCCAGACTCATAGGCATCCACAACCTATTTTCTGAAGGCCTTACAGAACTCTTTAGATCTCGGCATGATGACATCACACACCTCAATAACAAAGGGAACACCAGACACTAGACATAATAGGGGTATAAATAAGACAGGTTCCACCTGCACTCCCTAAGCAGGTTCTTATCACTGGCACCCAATCTTGAACACCTGATTCTAATTTTATGGATTTAAAGGTGTTATAAATGTAAGGGTGTACTTACTTTTTCCATGTGACTGATCTATTTTTTTTGTTAATTTAAATTGTGAAAATTACTACAAAATGTCAATTTTATGTGTCATTTGAGAGTGTATCACCTTTATTAATAGGTGCTGTTTTAAAGAGGATCAAATGTTTGCTTGTCCAAATATATTTTATATATATATATATATATATATATATATATATATATATATATATATATATATATATATATATATATATATATATATATACACACATAAAATTCCGTGGGGTGTACTTATTTTTTCACATGACTGTATATCATAGCAAATTTATTATCAGCACTGAATCAGGCATATGTCTGATAAACCCCATATGGCATATGGAAATATGACATCATATTACCAACAAATGGTAATATGATGAAATTCCTTTAAAAGAAATACAAGTCTTAGCCTTGCTTTTGGTTCAATAGCTGTGTCAGGTCCTGCAGAGAATCCTGCCCACATTCTTTATAGAAACCTGTGTACTTTAAACACATTACGAATTGAACGTGATTCTGAGTAATTTACTGAGCAATATATACTTTGACCTGAGACGGATGTTTGAATTCTTTATTAGAGAGTCATCACATGTAGCACAGAGAGAGAGAGAGAGAGAGAGAGAGAGAGAGAGAGAGAGAGAGAGAGAGAGAGAGAGAGAAGAACAGGAAAGATGGTATAAATTATGGGAGAAATGATTCACAAAGCCCTATCATATCATAAAAAAGTACCATGATTACAAGTGATAATACATTATTAAAATCTATATAAGCCAAAGTGATTTCAAATGGCTCTTTAGGGACATAAACAATATAATATAAGGAAAGCAATTTAATGCATTTATGCACATTTTAAATGGTATTATGCACATGCATACCCATAATTAGTGCAGTAATGTGCTGCTGCAGAGTATAGTGGATTTGCCAATAATGGGTTTATGCAGTGCACTGGGTCTAGTGATGCACAACTGATTAGAAGCATGAACTGATAATCCAGTTATGACTGCGGTCTGTGATTAGTTGCACATAATATTAGAGAGTGTTTGTAATGTGATGAATTTCAGCCTCAAGAAATTATTGTTAGCAGTCTGTAGGTTTATTCAGACCTGACCTTATTTGTTAGATCATAAACTGTAAGTAATTGGAATAATAATAATGATGATTATGACAGTGGAAATGTGGTTATACTGTGTGATTAATCAAAACAGTGCTTGGGGAACAGGGATTAATGATAATACTGCTGAATAAAAACAAGACAGTAATGCATGTCCACTGCCAGGATGTCTGTTTTGGCAGTGGACACTCAAGAGTTGTGCTGGAAAGCACTTGTAAAGTAGGCTTAGATAATTTTACACCTGTTTGGATAATATTGCCTGTATGAATTTATCAAAACAATTTGACCACATCAGTCAACTTTGGCACCTACTTTCAGCTCTTTACCACAATAATAGGCTACAAATGTATCTTACCGAAAAGAATACTACCCTTTTGTTTTTGATTCTACATTCACCAGCTACAATATTAATCAATTTTGATTCGTTGGTCCTTCTGAAGCTTGTAGTTTGTTCATTTAGGAGACAATAAATTCACTTTAATATTGACTAAACATCCTGAATGTAAAAAAAAAAAAAAAAAAAAGACAGGTTGTGCTAACAAAAAAAACTGTCAAGGCAAGTACTAGCCTGTGCTGTAAAGCATGAAAAAAACATTCAGAGTTAAAAAACACATTAAAAAAAAAAAAAAGGTGGGCATTCTCTCCCAGCAGAGTGCTATCAGCTGTAATGACATGGCCGCTTCTGAATGTGGACACTGGGAATATTCAATCTGAAGGCCATAAAGGAGGATTGTCATTTTCGTTAACAACCAGCCACTAAAAGCGATGTCTGGTAACATGTTAGGAGTTAGCAGGTGGACGAGTTGACTCGGTGTGCTCTATCCACCCCAAGGAGATGTAGTGTGAAGATAATGCTGTAGGAAAAATGTCATAAATAGTCACAACCTCAGCTATTTCTCCCACTGCCACCCCCTCCAATCTGCCCACCACAGGGTCTCTCTCTCTCTCTCTCTCTCTCTCTCTCTCTCTCTCTCTCTCTCTCTCTCTGTCTGTCTGTCTCCTGAGACGCCTTTACAAGATGTAGAGATGAGCTAGAGTGAGATATAACACACTGAGAAACTCATGGCTTGCTGCACAGCACAGAACAAAATGTATTGTAAGGACACAAGAGTTCTGTTGTTAAAAAAAAAAAAGACGAAAGGATGGAAGGAGGTGAAAAGAAAAGACAAATGTGGGAGTTCAACTGGCTGTGACTGGCTCCTCCATTAAGTGCCTTCCAAGACCTGTCTAGTGTATCACTGAGTAAAAAAAAGATCTTCTTTGATTTATAAAGATGTGCAGCAGAAAAGCTTTTTACCTTGTCAGCTGCCTTCATCCCCTCCAACTTGTTCTCCCAGCCTTAGGGTTTTCAAATATTTCATCACTTGTGACTGCGTCCCATTTCTTCCAGAAATTCTGATCATAATTGACTTAGTTAAGTAATATTGTTTAGCATACAGTGTTTAGGGGCATTTCTGTAATTTTGGAAATAGATGTTGGTGGAAAATGACATTTGATTTGCTTCAAGGTTTAAAAGAACAGATTTGTGATATTGTAACAGTTTAAAGCAGGTACAATAACACTGATATTAAGGTGGTGACATGATGAGGTAAAACTTTACTTTGGAAATCACAGGGTCTATAATGTGTCTGGTCTAAATGTCCCTCAGAACTTTCATGTTCATTCTTGTGTCACTTTTTTATCATATGTCTGATACCGAATGCCCATTTGTACTTAATGATCACAGACATGTTCGTCAGGGAGCTAATGTTCACAATGAGTTCACAACATTTAATGTTCCACAAGTAACTTCACTGACTTTGTTAGAGTGAGGCCAGTAAAGAGAAAAAAAGAAGCCATATGCAGAGATTGAAATGTACTTCTCGTAGAAAGGCTATTTCATGTGGTCATAAGGGAAATGTGTGTGATGATGGCCTGTTGTCAAGCTAAAAGGTAAACAGATATTTTATATCTTGTCAGAGGGGGTTAGCTGCGGCAGGCCGCTTGGGAGTCGTGGCAGCTGTCTCTGGATCACTGCGACTCTGGTGCTTGCCTCTAAACAGCATCATTTTGCAGATCAAAACAGCCGAGCTCTGATCAAAAGGCATTATTCACATCAGGAACCTTATTAGCACTGTCGGATGAATCAGCAAGAACCTTGGATTGATTGGCAGCTGTGAATGTCTGAGAAACATTGCTAATTGGTAAGCGAGTGCTTCACAGAATTCGGTCCCCTTTCAGTGGGTATTGTCACTGTCTGCCCTGAAATCTCAAAAACTGCTGTTAACTTTCCTATAATACATATAATGAGATAACAGGATACCATTCCACAACATTAAATGTAACTATAAATGGTTAAAAAGCATGAAGTGTCATTCATTAAGTTTTTGTGGTATAAGAGGAAAAAAATACTTTAAAATGTTGAGTATTTCCCTATAACAGCACACCCCATTGTGCTTTATTTCTTACACATAATCACACATAAAATACATAAAATCAGTACTGGATTCATATGATACTTTGTGCAACCAGTTGGATATATAGGTATAACCCCAGCAAACAGATTACTAACTATGAGTGCAGCCTATGTATGCAGCAAAGTCCGCAAGAACCAGTGTGGCCAGAAGATCTAACTATCATTATTAGCATTGCTAACATAATTATTTAGCATTGCTGCTGAACATTGTGGCACCAAGAACACTGGTATGCCAAACTGATAGGAGACAAGGATTGGCCTGCTAAGGCAGGAGTCATTGAGGTTGCAGCACAAGATGGAAAAGGAAAATAATAGCAGGAACATCATTAGGAAATAGCTTATCACCCTCCATTGTGTGGAATAGCACAGAAGAAGATGTGGGAAGCCTGTGGCCTTCATTGCAAACCCCTTTGTTTGGGGGGAAGTTTATGGACAAGTACTACTTCCACCTCCAAGGTGTCCAGTTTCCATCAATCACAGAGAGCCCCATTAAGAGCCAGGGCAAAGTCTTTGACTGCACCTTGGTGGACATAACACGATAGGTGACCAGCAATGAGTTGGAGGGTTGTTTAAGTGTAGTAAACAAATCTGGGCTTACAGGCAAGGTGTGGATCCATCAGCGTGGAATCCAACGTGAACTACTCTGGCCACTGTGGTTCTATGAGGTCCCTGACCACTGTTAAGGGCATTGAAAGTAGAACCAGCAGACAGAGAGGAAGTGGAGGGCCCAGGAAGGAGTCAAATTAGCAGAAGTAAGGCTGCAGCACAACAGATTGGTGGGACCTGTAGCTGTAGGTCAAGTAGGACTTGGTTGCAGTTCACATCCTCAATATGACAAAGGAAGGAGAGTCAACAGCTGGTCCAGGAAGAGTTTGAAGCATCAGTGGAGGAGGAGCACTTGAGCAGGATAGTTGGGACACAAATGCAGGGTACATGGAGCAGTCATTGGACTGGAATATCTTGTAGGGGGACCTCTGGATGGCTAAGCCATTGCAGATCAAATTTCTGATCTAGTCAGTCTATGATGTCCGCAGATCTGTGCAGTGAAGAAGACCATTCTTTTGTGAAGGTGGCCATTACTGCAGCCAGGATCAAATGATCCTTCTGGAACTGACTGTCCCTTTGGAAGATAGTATGTAAGAGGCCAATGAAAGAAAGAGGGCAAAGTATGAGGAGGCTGTAACGAATCAAAAGCATTACTAGCATTATTCTTTTCCACCAGAATAATGAAATGGATCAACTTTAAACATGAAACGAAACAGAATCGCACACTTAGATTTGAAGCACCTTTTTAAAGGAGACGAGTTTTAAAGCGTGCCCTCATTATCTACCAGAATGTGTAGTAACTCAGATGAATCTGCAACATTTAAAAATATTCTCCACCAGTTACAATTCATGTAACAAATTAAAAGATGTTTAACACGTTTAAATGTATTCTCCAATTTATATAAGGAATTAGCTCGACTGGCGTGAAATATATCTATATATCTAATCAACGCGTGTTGTGACCAGTTATAAATATACATCAGCCATGAAAGGGAATTCATGTATGTGCACATATACATATAGATAATTAACTACAATGGATTATAATCAATTATGACTATGTATGTGGCCTAGATCAGCTTTATGAACTCTAAAGAGTGAGTTTATCCTTCTGGCCAGGAAGAATTAACTCACGAAGTTTGTTATTAAAGATTAGAGCAGGTAACGAGATCGCAGCGTTTAATTTATTCATGACATGACAAAACAGAGAAAATCAAGCGTGGGATAATAGATTTTAATAGCTAGATGTAACTATGGATACACACGACTAACTCTAAGCAAACATGCATATGTACATCTATATACAATGAAAGAAAAGGTATAGAGAGAAAGTAATGAAGAAAAAGAGAGTGGCAGACAGAAACACAACTAATTAGCCTTTTTCAAAAACCAGCACGAACTTAATTCTCCTGTAACACAGGGGTACAATCTTAAACGCAGATATAGATTCATTAACTATACCTGCATAGCCTCAGGTTTGAAAGTTTGCGCGAGGTCATGTAGAGTTCGCTGGTTCGTTGCGCCGTTTGAAAAGGCATGAGCCGTGAGGTAGTTGCATCCTTTGTCCGGGAGAGAGAGATCCTGGTTTCCTAGAAACCGAAAGAGTGCAGAAGTGAAGTTGAAGAGTGACGAAGAGAAGACTAAGAGCGACTTTGAAGAAGAGCGTGGTGTTGTTTTAAAAACAACACCAACGCACACGCCTCTTTGGGCTATGGGCCAATCAGGAAGTTGGATTTGCATGTCCGGATGAACTCTCTTTGTCTGGTCTCAGACCCTAATTTAAATGTCCAGGGAGGAGCTGGTTTATACCGTATTATATAGGAAATTAAGAGAAAACATGAAATAATGTATCCCATTGCAATATGATATGCATAATCAATCTGGGTATCTCGAGATGATTAAATACATACCAAATTCGATGGAGTTGTAAAGAATATTACAAATAAAACCTGGTTACAGACATTTAAAATGATATGCTAAATTAAAACTATCTAAAATCATTAAGGTTAGTTACATAAACACACAATATATGTAAACAAGATAACATCACACTATTTAGGCATTGAATAATTACATATAATTACACGTTACATTGAAAAGAGAGAGATTTCTCCATAGTGTGTGTGTAAGGTAAGCTTGTGTGTGTGTGTGTGTGTGTGTGTGTGTGTGTGTGTGTGTGTGTGTGTGTGTGTGTGTGTGTGTGTGTGTGTGCGCACGTGTATGTCCAGAAGAGGGGGCTGGTGTTCTTCTAATGTCCCACCGGTCCTTGGTCACCTCAGGGTGACCTTAGGGAGGACATTTTCTCCTCTGGACTTTGCCGACTTTGAGGTTAATTTATGTGGTCGTAAACAGAGATTAGGTCAGAGATTTACAGGCCCTTGGTCAGAGTTTTGGTGGACCCCTGCTGACGAACTAATCGTGAAGTTTCCCAGACGTTCAGTCATCAAAGGTTTCTTTTATTGCAGGGGTAAGTCCTGTGTGGGTTCCAAAGAGTCTTTTGCATCTGGCCGCAGGAGGCCTCTCGGGGTTACTCTCCTTCACCTGAGTGACGAAATTTTCTATGTTCCGTCTGGGTTAATTCAGAAATCAGTTTGGGCACCGTCATACGCTACAAGGCTCACATCCTGTCCATTGAAATGGGCTGCAGATGCTTTGCCAGCCAGTCTCTCCTCAAGCATTTAAGAATCCCAAGACAGCAAATGAAGAGAGTTCAGGAACATCACAGAGGCGGTTGAGAGGGCTTCAAGTTGTCTCTGGAACAGTAGGGGCGTTCTGTGGTCTGCAAAAGCTACTTGGACACAGGGCAGGGACTGATCACCCCTGGCTGGGTTACCTGGGAGAGGGTTACCACGAAGATTCAAGACCCCAGGTTTCATCATGGATGATGTGTCTATGAGCACTGTGAGATGTACAATATGATAAAACATTTCGATTTGACTTTTTCATTTTGTCAAAATTTAGTTAATCTTGTTAATATGTTATTTAAATGCCATTGTGAGTAGCTTTAGGTAAAATTTAAAGGTATAAAGTTGAAAAGTTGCATCTGGCAAACTTTTGAGTGTCAAAATGTCATGGCTCAATATTTTAAAATCCCTGTACTGTCAGAACCTTATAGTTTCAAGGTCTTGATGTACAGTATCTATCATATTTATTATTTAAGGGTGGCAAGGTGGTGCAGTGGGTAGCATTGCCACCTCACAGCTCCAGGGTCCCCAGTTTGATCATGAGCTCAGGGTACTGTCTGTGTTGAGCTTTTGTGCATGTTCAACTCTGTGTTCCCATGGTTTTCCTCCAAAAAACAATGCCAATGAGTAAACTGGCTACACTAAATTGCCCCTAGGAGTGAATGAGTATGCGAATATATTGCATGGCACCCTGCAATGGATGAAAGGGTGTACAGCCATGGCCAAAAGTTTTGAGAATGACACAAATATTAATTTTCACAAAGTCTGCTGCTTCAGTGTTTTTAGATCTTTTTGTCAGTTGTTACTAACTGTTACTGAAGTATAATCACAAGCATTTCATAAGTGTCAATGGCTTTTATTGACAATTACATGAAGTTTATGCAAAGAGTCAATATTTGCAGTGTTGACCCTTATTTTTCAAGACCTCTGCAATTCACCCATGATTGGCATGCTGTCAATCAACTTCTGGGCCACATCCTGACTGATGGCAGCCCATTCTTGCATATTCAATGCTTGGAGTTTGTCAGAGTTTGTGGGTTTTTGTTTGTCCACCCGCCTCTTGAGAATTGACCACAAATTCTCAATGGGATTAAGGTCTGGGGAGTTTCCTGGCCATGGACCCAAAATGTTGATGTTTTGTTCCCCGAGCCACTTTGTTATCACTTTTGCCTTGTGGCAAGGTGCTCCATCATGCTGGAAAAGGCATTGTTTGTCAACAAACTGTTCTTGGATGGTTGGGAGAAGTTGCTCTCTGAGGATGTTTTTGTACCATTCTTTATTCATGGCTGTGTTCTTAGGCAAAATTTTGAGTGAGCCCACTCCCTTGGCTGAGAAGCAACCCCATACATGAGTGGTCTCAGGATGCTTTACTGTTGGCATGACACAGGACTGATGGTAGCGCTCACCTTTTCTTCTCCAGACAAGCTTTTTTCCAGATGCCCCAAACAATTGGAAAGGGGATTCATCAGTGAAAATCACATTACCCCAGTCCTCAGCAGTCCAATCCCTGTACTTTTTGCAGAATAGCAGTCTGTCCTTGATGTTTTTCCTGGAGAGAAGTGGCTTCTTTGCTGCCCTTCTTGACACCAGGCCATCCTCCAAAAGTCTTCACCTTACTGTGCGTGCAGACACACGCACACCTGCCTGCTGCCATTCCTGAGCAAGCTCTGCACTGGTGGTGCCCCGATCCCGCAGCTGAATCAACTTTAGGAGACGGTCCTGGCGCTTGCTGGACTTTCTTGGGCGCCCTGAAGCCTTCTTCACAACAGTTGAACCTCTCTCCTTGAAGGTCTTGATGATCCGATAAATGGTTGATTTAGGTGCAATCTTACCAGCAGCAATATCCTTGCCTGTGAATCCCTTTTTGTGCAAAGCAATGATGGCTGCACGTGTTTCCTTGCAGGTAACCATAGTTAACAGAGGAAGAACAATAATTTCAAGCACCACCCTCCTTTTAAAGCTTCCAGTCTGTTATTCTAACTCAATCAGCATGACAGAGTGATCTCCAGCCTTGTCCTCATTAACACTCTCACCTGTGTGAACGAGAGAATCACTGACATGATGTCAGCTGGTCCTTTTGTGGAAGGGCATGTTTTTTTGGGATTAAGTTCATTTTCATGGCAAAGAGGGACTTTGAAATTAATTGCAATTCATCTGATCACTCTTCATAACATTCTGGAGTATATGCAAATTGCCATCATAAAAACTGAAGCAGTAGACTTTGTGAAATTAATATTTGTGTCATTCTCAAAACTTCCGGCCACGGCTGTATTCTGACCAGGATTATTGTGGTTAATGAAAATGAATGAATTTATTAATGAAGTTCTCCTTTTGAGAACATTTGAATGAATTGACTGTATATGTTTGCATATATAATAAATGCTTTCATTTGCATTCAAATAAATTTTTCCAATGTTATTTAATGCACTTTAATCAGCATAACTTAGCTTGAAATGTGCTACATAAATAACATTACTTACAGTGGGGGAAAAAAGTATTTGATCCCCTGCTGATTTTGTACGTTTGCCCACTGACAAAGAAATTATCAGTCTATGATTTTAATGGTAGGTGTATTTTAACAGTGAGAGACAGAATAACAACAAAAAAATCCAGAAAAACGCATTTCAAAAAGTTATAAATTGATTTGCATTTTAATGAGGGAAATAAGTATTTGCCCCTTCGACTTAGTACTTGGTGGCAAAACCCTTGTTGGCAATAAAAGAGGTCAGGCGTTTCTTGTAGTTGGCCACCAGGTTTGCACACATCTCAGGAGGGATTTTGTCCCACTCCTCTTTGCAGATCCTCTCCAAGTCATTAGGGTCATTTTCAATGCCCTGGCTGAGGGAAGGAGATTCTCACCCAAGATTTGACAGTACATGGCCCCGTCCATCGTCCCTTTGATGTGGTGCAGTTGTCCTGTCCCCTTAGCAGAAAAACACCCCCAAAGCATAATGTTCCCACCTCCATGTTTGATGGTGGGGATGGTGTTATGACTTGGGGTCATGGGCAGCATTCCTCCTCCTCCAAACACGGTGAGTTGAGTTGATGCCAAAGAGATCTGACCATATCTGACCACAACACTTTCACACAGTTCTCCTCTGAATCATTCAGGCAAACTTCAGACGGGCCTGTACATGTGCTTTCTTGAGCAGGGGGACCTTGCAGGCACTGCAGGATTTCAGTCCTTCACGGGGTAGTGTGTTACCAGTTGTTTTCTTGGTGACTATGGTCCCAGCTGCCTTGAGATCATTAACAAGATCCTCCCATGTAGTTCTGGGCTGATTACTCACCGTTCTCATGATCATTGAAACTCCACGAGGTGAGATCTTGCATGGAGCCCCAGACCGAGGGAGACTGACAGTTTCTTCCATTTGCGAATAATTGCACCAACTGTTGTCACCTTCTCACCAAGCTGCTTGGTGATGGTCTTGTAGCCCATTCCAGCCTTGTGTAGGTCTACAATCTTGTCCCTGACATCCTTGGACAGCTCTTTGGTCTTGGCCATGGTGGAGAGTTTGGAATCTGATTGATTGATTTCTTCTGTGGACAGGTGTCTTTTTACAGGTAACAAACTGAGATTAGGAGCACTCCCTTTAAGAGAGTGCTCCTAATCTCAGCTCATTACCTGTGTAAAAGACACCTGGGATCCAGATATCTTGCTGATTGATAGGAGATCAAATACTTATTTCCCTCATTAAAATGCAAATCAATTTATAACTTTTTTGAAATGCGTTTTTCTGGATTTTGTTGTTGTTATTCTGTCTCTCACTGTTAAAATATACCTACCATTAAAATTATAGACTGATCATTTCTTTGTCAGTGGGCAAACGTACAAAATCAGCAGGGGATCAAATACTTTTTCCCCCCACTGGATGTACTTACATATCTACTCAGAATCTTCAGTGTGCTGCTTTCAGCTTCCATGCACCACTTGAGTTCCAAGGCCTTAACAGTTAGTGCACAATCTAGCTGCAGGGGGTAAAGCAGAGTACTGCACTCTGTTTAATGATTCAGCCACCATGTGCACTCACATGCAGTGGTTTATGCTCTGCTGGTTATATTACTCACTAGCCACAAATGAAAGAATTAAACCAGTGACAGGGCTGTATTATCACTCTTCACTATGATGTGATACCATTATTCCAATGATACAGAATGTTTTCAGGAGGTTTTAAAATGTCATCTTGTAAATGCTCTTCTTCTGTATCCTACTTACACTAAATCTTTAAAACTTTGTTTTTAAATAAATTGACAGAGTAGCTTTTTACTGTCCCTTTTTGTGGCCACCTAGTAGAAGTAGGATGTTCCATAAGCTTTCTACTCTCTGGTACTCTCTATATAACTTAGGTTAATGCACTCTATTATAATGTTTCCGAGATAATATGGAAATTACTGTGACTTTGATGGATGTTACAGTAAGCACCATTGAATCAATCAAAATGAAGTTTCCATTACAGTGGGGGGCCACAACCATTCATTCAGCCATGGCGAGAGGTGGGAATTTCCACTGTTCAGACACAGACGTCAGTAGAGAAATGAAGATCAATGCAGGGGGGAGTCCTTTCAAATCCACACCATCTCTCCTTTGAGTACTTCTTATGGATTGCTATATTCTGCAGCTTTTTTCAGACATATCTTAGTGCTGTATTCAGACTTAAGTTTAAAGATTACATCAATATTTAAAGTCAGTTTAGGCAGGTGGTTAAGTAGATTTTCTTGGTGGTACAGTATATTCAGATTACTAAAATGACCTTTGTTTAGTTCATGTCTATGAGCTTGTCAGAATTTTCTTAAGTAGGGGTGCCAGAGATAGGATTTTTCAATAATTTCTAGACCATCAGCTTTAAAGACAAACACTTGCCTTTAAGCCCAACTAAAGAAGCAGATCTGTTTTTTTCTTGGTTGGCATACATAATATGATGTAACATAAAAGCAAGAGACAGTTTAACAATGAAAACATAAAAGACTAATACAATTATATGTGCATGAGAAGATGGCAAGCATTTAAATAAACATCTGATAGGACTATATTGTCACTATGTTACCTTTGTATTACCCCACCTTTGTATTTAGCTTTGTATTTAGCTATTTAATTTTAGTAGTGACAGACAAGGTTATCTAAAGCCTGATGCTAGTAATCTAGCATAAATAAACCACTGGTTAAATAAGTATATACTATTTATATTTATGTTAATATATTATGTTATGTTTATGTTAATATGTTATTGTATTTAACATTTATGGAAGGAGTCTTGAATGTAAGCACTCTCAATCTCACTTATGCGTTATGTTTCCTCTGTTTTCTCAATAAATTGACAGGCTGTGCTTTTTGTGTGTCTGTGTGTGTGTGTGTGTGTGTGTGTGTGAGAGAGAGACAGAGAGAGAGAGAGAGAGAGAGAGAGAGAGAGAGAGAGAGAGAGAGAGAGAGAGAGAGAGAGAGGTGGGGGCTCTTTATCACAGCTATAACATAAGTGAGAACAGGAACTAACTTGTCTCTCGGATGTTCCATAACATTAAATCTAACTATAAACCATTAAAATGCACGACGTGTCGTTCATTAAAATAAAATATTGCAATCATTGGCAAATCACAGTGGTATAAGCAGAATAACACACTCCAGACTGTGCTGTTATATGAAAATAATTCACTTTAGGGGGTTAGTGGTACTCGTCTTGCTCCTCATGCCGCATCAATGTAGAATGGTTTATACTGTGCAGCTTTCTGTAAACAGATGCTTATTTAACATGTCCCGCCTCCATCGACCAATCAGAATTTAGGCTTAACTGGCTGATGCAATCTCTTGCAATACCTTTAACAAATATATAAAAGAATGGAATACCATATTTTTGGGGAATAAACATAACATTTTAAACATGGAATAGTGAAAATATAATGCATCTGCAACTTCAAACTGTTTACGTTCATAACACTCAGTATACACATACATACACTGTACACAACTACACTGTGTACATTCTACCATGATATGCTCAGAACTGGTTTAACACAGGGCTACAAGTGTCAGTGTTTTGTAACAGTCAAAGGTAAAGCTGTTCCTTTTAAATTTTTCAGTAACAAGCTGTATTTTTATTCTTATTAACTTCGAGAAAGTGAAGGAAAGACTGTTTATAGCTGCTGTAACATAAGTGATAACAGAAGCTAGCTTGTTTCACGGACAGTCCACAACAATGAATGTTTCACAGATGTTCCACAACACGGAATGGAACAATAAATGGATGAAAGTACGATATGTCATTCTTTGATGAGTGAACAAATATAATCATTGGCACACCACATCACACCACATGGATTATTTTCCTTTAACAGCATTCACCATTGTGTTTAAATCCTTTCTTAACTACCCAAATGTTGCGTTAACATGATATGAAACAGCCAAGCAAAATGACACAACCCATCCATCCATTTTCCATACCGCTTATCCTACACAGCCTATCCCAGGGAACTTGGGGCCCACAGCAGGGGACACCCCGGATGGGGTGCCAACCCATAGCAGGGAACAATCGCACACAACGGACAATTTAGAGATGCCAATTAGCCTACAACACATGTATTTGGACTTGGGAAACCAGAGTACCTGGAGGAAATCCCCAAAGCATGGGGAGAACATGCAAGTTCCGTGC
The DNA here is from genome assembly GCA_023630585.1 of Cranoglanis bouderius. NCBI lineage: Eukaryota > Metazoa > Chordata > Actinopteri > Siluriformes > Cranoglanididae > Cranoglanis > Cranoglanis bouderius. The sequence continues at coordinate 18,890,847 of CM042551.1, forward strand.
ACACAGGGCGGAGGCAGGATTGGAACGCCCAACCCAGGAGGTGTGAGGCAAACATGCTAACTACTTAGCCATTGTTGACACATCCCAGAGTTTGGGTTATGTAAATAATGCACAATTTCGCAATTTGTGCACATACAGGCGCATCTCAATAAATTAGAATGTCGTGGAAAAGTTCATTCATTTCAGTAATTCAACTCAAATTGTGAAACTCGTGTATTAAATAAATTCAATGCACACAGACTGAAGTAGTTTAAGTCTTTGGTTCTTTTAATTGTGATGATTTTGGCTCACATTTAACAAAAACCCACCAATTCACTATCTCAACAAATTAGAATACTTCATAAGACCAATGAAAATAACATTTTTAGTGAATTGTTGGCCTTCTGGAAAGTATGTTCATTTACTGTACATGTACTCAATACTTGGTAGGGGCTCCTTTTGCTTTAATTGCTGCCTCAATTCGGCGTGGCATGGAGGTGATCAGTTTGTGGCACTGCTGAGGTGGTATGGAAGCCCAGGTTTCTTTGACAGTGGCCTTCAGCTCATCTGCATTTTTTGTTCTCTTGTTTCTCATTTTCCTCTTGACAATACCCCATAGATTCTCTATGGGGTTCAGGTGTGGTGAGTTTGCTGGCCAGTCAAGCACACCAACACCATGGTCATTTAACCAACTTTTGGTGCTTTTGGCACTGTGGGCAGGTGCCAAATCCTGCTGGAAAATGAAATCAGCATCTTCAAAATGCTGGTCAGCAGAAGGAAGCATGAAGTGCTCCAAAATTTCTTGGTAAACGGGTGCAGTGACTTTGGTTTTCAAAAAACACAATGGACCAACACCAGCAGATGACATTGCACCCCAAATCATCACAGACTGTGGAAACTTTACACTGGACTTCAAGCAGCTTGGGCTATGAGCTTCTCCACCCTTCCTCCAGACTCTAGGACCTTGGTTTCCAAATGAAATACAAAACTTGCTCTCATCTGAAAAGAGGACTTTGGACCACTGGGCAACAGTCCAGTTCTTCTTCTCCTTAGCCCAGGTAAGACGCCTCTGATGTTGTCTGTGGTTCAGGAGTGGCTTAACAAGAGGAATACGACAACTGTAGCCAAATTCCTTGACACGTCTGTGTGTGGTGGCTCTTGATGCCTTGACCCCAGCCTCAGTCCATTCCTTGTGAAGTTCACTCAAATTCTTGAATCGATTTTGCTTGACAATCCTCATAAGGCTGCGGTTCTCTCGGTTGGTTGTGCATCTTTTTCTTCCACACTTTTTCCTTCCACTCAACTTTCTGTTAACATGCTTGGATACAGCACTCTGTGAACAGCCAGCTTCTTTGGCAATGAATGTTTGTGGCTTACCTAGTGAACCAAACTGAGAGACCATTTTGAAGGCTCAGGAAACCTTTGCAGGTGTTTTGAGTTGATTAGCTGATTGGCATGTCACCATATTCTAATTTGTTGAGATAGTGAATTGGTGGGTTTTTGTTAAATGTAAACCAAAATCATCACAATTAAAAGAACCAAAGACTTAAACTACTTCAGTCTGTGTGCATTGAATTTATTTAATACACGAGTTTCACAATTTGAGTTGAATTACTGAAATAAACGAACTTTTCCACGACATTCTAATTTATTGAGATGCACCTGTAACTCAACTCTGAAATGCATTGTTACAACAAATACTATGTGCAATTGGTAAATGTTTTCGCCTTAGATAATTGTGTTATAAGTAATTAAAGTGCCACCAGGCAGTGTTCTAGACAGCACATCTCTGATTTAAAAAAAAGAAAAGCAAATGCCATGTAAAAATGTTTTCTATCTTAAAGATCCTAGAGCTTTCTTTAATATGATTAAGTAATTTACTCTCCACACGCTTTGCCCACAACATCTTAAACTTATTTAAATGCCATGTAGCCTCAAATTCCAGTTGATACCACATTGCCTAGAAACACTAGACAAAAACACCACTGTGGATTCTGACCTCCTTTTAATTTTTCTCCTCTGGCCAAATACAGCCACAAAGGTGATTGAAAGAAGTCAGGAATAAAGGAACAGGAAGTCAATTAGGGATTCATTTGCATTTGATAATAGGTCTCCTGTGCACAACTACAGCTGGACCATGCATGATAGATCAATGTTTAGATATAAACCATTAGTACATGCTATAAGAGCATCTTTTGGAAATCAGAAAAGCAAGGCACTGAATCTTGATTTTATTGAGCTGTGAGGATTAATCTAATATCCCTCAGAAAAGACTCAATATTATTCTGAAGTTAAAATTAAGTTTAAATGATCAAAGATTGTCAAGGATTCATTCCTGCTAAGCCATCATCAGACATACAATGTAGCCACCATAGTCATGTATACCTACATAAATGAAGTAATATTTGACAGAATTTATGAATGGTTGAGCCATGTTGCATAAATAAGTGCACTAAAACATAATATATCTCATGTCTTAATACTCCTTGATGGTGGTTATAATGATGCTACAGTACCTGACATTAAAGTATTTGACATGAGGCCTAGCTTTCAGAAAGCAACAGACCCAGCCCATGTCAAACAAGCAAACTATGTAAAATATTTAGTCATCACCATGGGCCTGTGAGCACTAAAGATTTCTGGGAGTATCATTTCTTTCTTACTTTCTTTTTCTTTTTTCTTTTTTAATGACCTCTTTCAGGGCCACATAAGGACACACTCTAACTTATTACCAATGCTTCAGACTCATAGTGAAGAGGCAAATATGCTAAATTATTATTTTTTTCATTTACAAAAATAACAGATATCCATATGAACTCCATTCTTCTCTAATTAAAATGCCTTGAATGAAGTAAAGTATTCTTAAAAATGTGTGATAATATACATAGAGTAATTTTCTCTGGACACTTCAGGGTGTTTTGGCTTCCATGACCAGGCAATTCAGAGTGTCCTCCTTAACGAAGGCTCTTACAAGCACTGAACAGACATGACAAGATGTGTGGTTGGCCAACAAAATCATAGTTTTGAATATGCACAACCGCCCCCTCACCCCCAAAACTGCTTAATGACAGCACGGACTGTTCTATCCGCTCTGATTTTAATTCCTTTAAGTCAACCTACAGTGTCTTTTGAAGAGCAAAACAATATTCCAGGCACAGCTCCTTGAGTACACCCCATACAAACCTCTGAACAGCAAGAGGGACATCGTGGTAAGTATACCAATAGGTCTGGAAAAGGGCAAGGTGTAAAGACTGATGCAAATACTGTCTTGCATAATCGCACTTTATAAAACCTGTCCAGTCAGTCATTATTATTGCGTGCACACTGGCGCAGCAGAGCTTTAATTAACAAGGAGTCTGCAGCAGTAAATCAATTAAAACACAGGCGCTATTACTGTGATCAAATAAGCCCGCAGTGTATCATTCATAAATAGACTCCGGCTCTAGTTCAATATTTGAAGTGTGATGCACTTGATATCATGCAAACAATTACTAGGGTGTTTGGAGCTTGGTGATAAAATCCATCATCCGTAAACAACAAGAGTTCAAAAACAGGAGGAGGTTCAGTCTTACACAGTATTTATTGCAGATAACTAATGTGTCAGTTAGGATTTCATTATCCTGATTGTGATTTATTTTATTCCTTTTTAGGAGTGAGCCTGTACATGAGGCCTTTACTAAGGCTTCATATAGATACCCAAACATCCTTTTTTTTTTGTTTGTTTTAGGTCTCATTCATCACACATTGTGTTGTTGAACATCTCATTCCAGATGTATTCCCCCTTTGCTGTTATAATAAGCTCCACTCTTCTGGGAAGGCTTTCCACTATATTTTGGAGCGTGGTTGTGGGGATTTGTGTTCATTCAGCTACAAGAGCATTAGTGAGATCAGGCACCGATGTTAGGCGAGGACACTTGGGGTGCAGTCGGTGTTCCAGTTCATCCCAAAGGTGTTCAGTTGGGTTGAGGTCAAGGAAATGGAAAGGCTTATCATTCATAAAATCAATGATGAATACAGAGATTTCAGATTTTTTTTTAAGAATGACTGGATTTCTGTTTATATTTCTAAAATAACTGCTGCCAAATATTTGTATAGAGACTTTCATATTGAGCTTCATATTGGTATACTGATATCTAGGGGTAAATAAAGAACAAGGCCGATATCAAGACCATTACTGACATTGTCCTATTCCTTTTTAATGGTCTTAGATTGTCCTAAGTTAATTCTGAAATTGTAAGGTTTACATCAACCTCATCAAGGATTAATTCCTGCTACGGCAACTTCAGACACACAATGTAGCCACCATACTCATGTATACCTACATAAAATTTTTTAAAAATAAATAAAAAAAAAAAAAAAAAAAAAACGAATTTATGAATTAATTTCATAAATACTGTATGTGCACTCTTACATTAATGTAATTTGTAAGAAGTATAGTATTTGTCTCTGTAAAGCTCAAACACAATATATCTCATGTATAAATACTTCTTTATGATAATAAAAATGCTACCTGGCACTATTTGACACAAGGCCTAGCTTTCATAAAGCAGCAAAAAAGGAACTCTCTGAACAAGTAAGTGTAATTATAAGTGTCCCAAGTAGTCTTCCTGGCAAAAAGTGTCAGATCTCCAGAACAGAGTGTGGGGATAAATATTTTTAGGTTTCCAAACAATAACACATCTGTTTGTTCACACTATTAACACATTTAGAGACACAATCCTAAAGTACACACGTGCAGATTCCTCTGCAAATCATTTACCTACATTTCACTGGAAAGACAATTTACAGTGTCAACTTTTTTTGGTTACATCACATAAGGATGATTTCTTTTCTTCACATCTCCTTTCATTGCATTCATCACAGTACAGTTCCTTCCACAACAATGAACTGTTTCTTGCCTTGCTTTGTTTAAAGGAAACACATTAAATACGTTTATACTGATATATTTGTGATGTGCTTAGTGATCTGGTGTTAATTTGCTGGTTGAAGGTGCATTCTCATTATTCCTGTGAGATGAATTAGTGTTTTTTGCTGCACTGGTGTAAGAGGAGTACATTGCTAGCACAGTTATAACAACATTAGTAGGGGAAATTTTTAATGATCTCAAATGTAGTAATCAGGTTTTGGTGTGAGCTCCTGAAAGCAAAACGTTTTTTTCTCACTCTCATTTTCCAGCAATGTTGAAGGAAATCCAGCATGGAATTAGAATAGACAACATACAGCAAACTCCAAGTTCCAGGTTATACAACTCTGAGTTACGGCAGAAACTCGGCTCGGCTAGCTGGGGATCTACAAGATGGCAAGAACGATGGTATTGATTGACTGTGTGCTTTTTTTGTTTTGTTTGAGCTGAGTGCACAGATGAGGAGGTTAGAGAGCTGGACATGAGAGAGTAAAGGAGAGAAGCTCTCCTACATTAGGCTATCTTTAGGAAGAGCAGGCAGTCAAATGGCATTGTAGGAAATGTAGGAAACCAAACTTTGTTAACCAAAGTGGAAATAGATGTTCTATCCATCCATCCATCCATCCATTTTCTGCACCACTTATCCTACACAGGGTTGCAGGGAGCCTGAAGCCTATCCCAGGGAGCTCCGGGCACAAGGCGGGGGACACCCTGGACAGGGTGCCAACCCATCACAGATCGCACACATGCATGTCTTTGGATTGGGGGACAAAGCATGCTAACCACTAAGCCACCATGCCCCCTAGATTAAACATGTTGATGCAAGAAAAAAAAAGTCAATTCCAAAGTGACTGTTGGCACAAATCCAATAAAGACTTCTAAGACTTCTTTCATTAGAGCATGTGTGATTTTTGTCACAGGAAACTTTCCAAGTTCCAAGAAAGACCTTCCAACTGGACAACTGATACAAGCAATAAGAATGATAGTGCTAGGATTGCTTAAAGGATACATGCCCAAGAGTGCAAAGAATAAGGACAAGATTGTGAAGGTCTGAAAACTTTTTTTTTTTTTTTTTTAAACCTAGCCTTTTCAGTTTTATTGCTTCCTATCTGTGCATAATATCCAAATTATAGAAAACTCAAACAAGGTGCATTACTTCCAGCTTCACCTTTAGTTGTGTCACATGATTACAGGCATGTACAGATTTCCTCAAGATCTGGACATTTTGCATGTGCGTGTGTGTGTGAGAAAGAGGATGTGTGTGATATGCTGTCCTGCATGCATTCTCTCAACGCAAAAAGATTAAATTTTTATGAAAAAGAAAAACTGTTTTCCATTTTTAAAAGATTTTTCCTGATGTTAAATGTTGTGTAGAGTATCCCTAGTGTCAAGGAAAAGTCCCATTGATAAAATGAAAAACAGAGTTGTTGAAACCTCTTGAGAAATTAGTATACAGTAAGTTAATTTTGGATGTTTGTTGTTTTGTTCCAACACATTCAAATGTGCCAACGCACAAACTTAATCTGTTGTCTGTCTCCTGTGAAATCAGGAAAATCTGATAATGACTTGTGCTTCAGAGGGAAGCTGTATGCTAATGACTGCCAGGAATGAACTTGTCAGTCAGAGCTCAGTGTTCATGATGAGTTTCAGCACAGAACTGCGATTTACATCATCATTAAGCACAGGTGTCTGTGTTTTCAGGACAATGAACATATTGCTGTTTTCTTCTTAGAAATAACACTTTAGTTTATTTTTCCATATGTGATAAATTTCACTGCCCTGCATCAGATTTGCTGAATAGGATCTGATAGTTGTTTCTTACTAATACTTAGATGCTGAGTCCAGATATGCTGTTAGTTTTGCTCTAGAATATCACAACTTTTCACAAAGCCTGATGTCCGGTGTAGAGCTTTTTTGCCTAAGATGGCCCATAAACGTTAGAGCTATTGCCAGATCCACTGCCACCAACACAGGAAACACTATGTTTATGTACAATAGGTGAGCAACATTTATCACTTTTCCTCTGATTAGCCCTTATATGAATGCTAGGCACACTTACATGCACACAAAACTCCTGATTTCAGGGATTTATAATGACCAGTGAAAGACGGAAATGCAAGCATAGCCCAGATGATTTCTGCTACATCTGTGGGTGTTTTGCCAGTCCAGAAAACCCCTCAAGACGAAGTTCACTCCTTAAGCACTCTGCATATTATTATAATGTTCGTTAGAGATTTTCACAAACATTTCACAGACTATTTGTCTGCTGTTCATGTTGTAAACAAGTGTTATGTTTTGTGTGCCTATTGTTGTAATTAATAAATAATAATAGTGAAATTTGACAGCTTCTACCAATTTAAATAAAATGCTGAAAGCAATATAAATATAGCAAAATTATTAAACACATTCTTATTTTGTGGGAAAACAGTATGTGATAGGGAATTTTCAGTGGCATATTTGAACTCAGCATGACCAAAATAGGTAAAAACAAGTGTGATTTGCAAAACAGCATAAACTTTTTTTCTAGATGCAGGGCGATGTTTCCAGTAATTTTACACATTTCAATAATCACATTTTGATGTTCTTTCAATCCAAAGAAAACATTTTTGTACAAATATACTGTACTTTGCCAATGTGTTAACTGTTCTGTGTTTTTGGATTTTAAGATTGTGTTATGTTTGCACCGTAAACTGTCATGTTGTAGCTGTCATTAGGTTTTTGTATTACTCTATGTAGTGTGTGCACTGTAGGATCACTATAAAGCGGCAACAAATTTCTTGTATGCTCAGGCATATTTGGCCAATAAAGTTGATTCTGATTCTTTGCTAGATTTTTTTAATCTCGAAAAATCCTATTCAATTTCTATAATGACTGATGAGTTACAACTGCAATATTTACATTGTAATTGATCTGCTTGGCAGATTTGGCTGCGTTTTCCCAAACAGACAACTAGAGTTACAGTTAAGGCCAAATGTTTACATGCAATGGTGCTTGAAATTTTGTGAACCCTTTTTCTAATTTTCTATATGTGTATCATGGCATGAACTAAGGAGATTCCTGAGGACCTCAGAAAAAGAGCTGTTGATGCTCATCAGGCTCGAAAAGGTTACAAAACCATCTCTAAAGAGTTTGGCCTCCACCAATCCGCAGTCAGACAGATTGTGTACAAATGGAGGAAATTTAAGACCATTGTAACCCTCCCCAGGCATGGGGACCAACAATAATAATAATAATAATAATAATAATAATAATAATAATAATTATTATTATTATTATTGTTATTATTATTATTATTTTACATGTAGACTATAGAACTTGCTTTCTTGATAGATAGATAGATCACTTTATTCATCCCAGAGGGAAATTCACTTATATATATATATATATATATATATATATATATATACTATATCCATCTATTTTCCAAACAACTCATCCTACACAGGGTTGCGGGGAGCCTATAGCCTATTCCAGGGGACTCAGCGCACAAGGCAGGGGACACCCTGCCTTGTGCAATTAAAAAAAAAAAAAAAATTAAACACTTTATTAGGATTACAGCATTTATGGCAGCGTGACTGAGTAAAGCCAGGGTTCAAATCAGACCTGTGTGGTACTTCAACGGCTAACCTAAATTGTCTCTGCAATTGTGCTGAGCTCACGAGAGAAGACAATTACTTTTCCACAGTGGAAGACTGCATGTTTAATTATCTCATGCAGAAATTCGCTTGCCACTGCAAGGTGCATAAATAACACTGAATATTCAGTGTGAAAAATGAGGAAAAACTACTGAAGATTCTACAGGGAGCACCTTCTCCGTAAGCAATGAATGTCCTGCTGAGAGTGTAAGAGGAAAAGCTCAGCATAACTAGATATGATCTGGACAATATCTGTGGACAGGGATGGACTGGCCACTGGGAAAGTCAGGATTTTTTTTCCAATGAGCTCTATTTTCTTCTGCGTAGGCCTGCAGTTTTTTTCTATTCCCTTTTTTATATGTGCTCTCCGTTATGTGATAAACACACACACACAATAGTACAGAAAACATGATTGGTCCTGTCTGTTAGGTTTCAGTGATCAATTTCCCATGTAGTCTAGACAAAGATGGAGAAGTGGAAAGCCAGTGCAGAGACAGCGAGATAAAGTTATTGAAATGTAGCTGGCATATGCAGCAATGTTTTAAAAAATTAAATAAAGTTTTCAGTTCCTAATTGGCTGCTGGTGGTTGTGATGATGTGGAGTGCAGCGTTGAGAAAGCAGGTTCTCAGTGGCAAAGCTTTGCTAACTAAATAAGGCCAAGGAATGATAAGCATCCATTCATAAAAGCCTTTGTAGTACTGGTTTATGCTGTGCTTAAATCCCAGTTGTCTCAAAAATTGAGACTTAAAGGGAAATGTTAGGTGAAGAGAAATGATTATATGGTGCAATAGTCCTTGATACTACAGTTAACAACCAAGTTTGATATTCGCCAGCTGGGCTACATTTATAATCCATCACCTCCATGGTTTCACTCTGTGGCATACACCAAGTGCCAAAAACTCTTTCGTGGTGCTTCTGAATTTTCTGCTAGTGCTGGCCTTGCCTTTAGAAAACATTTAGACAAGAAGAAAAAGTGCTTACCAGTTGATTCAATGAAACTTTATTGTCATTATACATATACAGTGCCCTCTACTAATATTGGCACCCTTGGTGTATATGAGCAAAGAAGGCTATTCAAGGCTAAATTGTCTTTATTGTTAGGTTTTCCCTTCTCTAGCGCTCGCTATTCAATAAGGAGGAGCGAGTGGCATACTTCCGCATTCCATTGCACGCATTCCAGCGCCATTCAAAAACTCTCCGATGGACGTTTCATTCATGGACTCACGTTTTGTTTACTTTTTGCTCATGTTTTCGTTCACGTCATGTCTCCGCCTCCTATGTTCCCCCATGTGCTTATGTTTTGGTCTATGTCATGTCTCCACCTCCTGTGTTTCCCCATGTGCGTTTGTTTTCGTTAGTGTCATGTCTCCGCCTCCTCATTTGTTCATGTAGTGGGTTCAGCTGTTATTGATTTAGACATGTGATTTCTTTGGGTTTAAATATGCCGCTCCGTTTCCGCTTCGGGGCGGAGTATTAGTTTAGTAATAGCTTTAGATGTGTTTAACCGTGCGATTTGTTCCTGTGATTTCCAGATCACCTTTCTAGTACCGTGCGATTTGTTCCTTAGCTCTTTTCTCATTGCGATTTGTTCCGTAGCTCTTTTCTCGTGATTTCCAGATCACCTTTCTAGTTTAATATTAGTATAGTTTAACTCCGATGTTTTTTGTTAACCAGGCGTTCCCTGGTTCCTCCGTTTTTTTGTGTGTTTTTGTTTGCCTGGCATTCCCGGGTTTTTGGATTCCGGCTTCAGAATTTCCTGGACTTTTGCACTGTAAGTGTGCTAAGACGTGTCTAACCTGTTTGGGAATTTTGCCTTGGTTATTTGTGGCTTTTTGATGGACTGTCCCATTTCATTTGAAGGTTTTGTTTCTTTTATGTTCGTAATAAACTGAACACTTTCCCCTGCAAGTGCATCCTGCTAATCTCCTTCACCCTACGGGTCGTAACATTTATTGTTTAACCTTTTGATCTTTTGTTAAAAAAATCACAAAAATACTCTCTACGCTCTCATGGATATCAAACAATTGCAAACACAACACAGGTTTATCAAAAAAATATATCTTTGTTAAATATAGGTGTGCAACAATTATTGGCACCTCTATGAATTCATATGGGAAAAATATATTTGAAGTATATTCCAGTTGATATTTTCAATTTATTTTAGTACACTTGGGTGACTAGGAACAGGAAATTGTTCAACCACGACTTCCTGTTTCACAGGGGTATAAAATTCCCTTAGTCATTCATAGCAATGGGTAAGAGAAAGGAATATAGCTGTGATGTGCGGCAAAAGGTTGTTGAGCTTCACAAAATGGGAATTGGCTATAAGAAAATAGCAAAAGCATTGAAAATGGACATTTCCACCATCAGGGCAATAATTAAGAAATTCCAGTCAACTGGAAATGTTATAAATCAACCTGGAATCAGAAATGTGTCTATATTGTCTCAACACACTGTGAAGAGGATGGTTCGAGTGGCCAAAAAATCTCCAAGGACCACATATTAGTGGAAGGCACTGTATAGGGATGTACAGTATCCATCCATCCATCTATCCATCCATCCATTTTCCATACTGCTTATCCTACACAGGGTCGTTGGGGGCATGGATCCTAACCAAGGGGACTGGGGCACAAGGTGGGGGACATGATGGATGGTGTGTCAACCCACCCCAGGGCACAATCCCAAACACTATGGACAATTTGGAAATGCCAATCAGCCTACAATGCATTCTTTAGACTGGGGGACGACCCAGAGGAAACCCCCAAAGCATCGGGAGAACATGCAAACTCTGTGCACACAGGGTGGAGGCGGGATTCGAACCCCCAACCCCGGATGTGGTTGCCACTATTACAATTTAGCTAGTCTCAAATGTAAACATATAGTATGTGTTAGTGCAAAAAAAAACAAACAAAAAAAAAAAAAAACATAGGACATTAAGTAAAGTAGCATACACAAACAACACAATAACTAATTTAGTCATGGTCCATTCCCACCCATTAGGCAACTCTTACCTTCACACATGACAGCTATGAACCAGTCACGTGAAGCCAGCACAATGCATCTTTTTGAACTGCTGCTCATGCAACGTCAGTGAGTCACTTAACACACTTGGAGGAAAGCGCTATCTGCCCACTTCCACATGCAAGAGGTCACAGATGCCCATGATTGGCTAGTGTAGCTGTGATTGATAGGGAGATAGAGAGAATGCCACTCCTCCCTCCCTGACAGCATGGCCAGTTTTTCTTTCTTAGGCTCTTTACCACAGATGGTTGTGGCATCAGCAGGATTCAAACTCGTGATCTCTGGATAATAGGGTGAATGCTTTTCTGGTGCACCACTCAGGAGCCCAACGATAATAGTTTTAACAGTGAAGAAGAAGAAGAAGAAGAAGAAGAAGAAGAAGAAGAAGAAGAAGAAGAAGAAGAAGAAGAAGAAGAAGAAGAAGAAGAAGAAGAAGAAGAAGAAGAAGAAGAGAGTAGTTCTGGTAGCAGATAAATCAATAACAGGTAGATCAGGTAGGGGATAGATAAAGTGTCAGTGCAACAATTCCTGTTGTACAGTGAAAGCTCAAATTCAAGAATCTAGACAATGCTTTGTCAAAGGAATTACTGAAATATTGGTCATCTGATTGCTGGTGTTTATGTGAAAGAGAAATCATGAAGGAAGCCTTTGCAGGGTCCAGCAGAGGAGAAACTGCAAACTGATGTAATCATAAACAATGATGTAATATTAGTTAATGCATTTTAAACGCTTATTTTGGACAAATGCGTGGAGGCACTTTAAAGCATATTCCTGGGCAGATTTGTGTCTCCAGTCTCCAGTCTGTGGACGTATAACAATCAGATGAAGCTTCCTACACAAAAGCAATTTAATAAGTATGCTAATCAGAGACTTTAGTTCATCCTATCTATGATGAGCCTTGGAATACACATAAATATTTAATGACCAAATAAATCAGTCTTCTTGGTGGTCCAGTTGGATAACAGGCGACTTTATGATAGCATGTTTAAAATTTAAACAGACTCCTACATTAATGGATGTGAAAGGAAAACACACGGGGCCGTATTCAGAGTTGAGTTACAGTACATGCGCGTTGTGGGAAATTGCACACATCGGTATTCATACCTCAGGCATAACTACCAGCGTCGGGGAAGCTACTTTGCAACTGTGACTTATGAAACTACAAGCTACTCATGATTTAAAATAGCTATGCTACAGCCGAACTACCCTTTTGATAAAGTAGCTAGCTACACTACAAGCTCCTAAGAAAAAGTAGCTAAATGCTATACTGAAGCTACATTTTCAAACTAAGGAAAAGCAACTGTGATATTTTCATTTTGATGTACCGTTACTTTATTGCACAAAATAAAAATGCTTTGTTCAGGGTGTGCCATAACGACAGATACAGAGAGGGATCTCCATTATTCTTGGTTTAATTAGTATCTGGAAATATCTAGCTTGATAACATTAATAGCAACGTTTTATAGCTACTGTATGTTTGCTGCAATATGAATAATAATGCTCATCATCATTGCTTGTCATATTAGCTGACACTAGTTATTAGGCTAAATACCCGAGGCCACTCCTATCAGTCCTGATCATACTCTTAATTGAACCAGCTAGGTAATCAACAGCAATAAGGCTCATTCTATCTCAAATGGTCCAATAATTGTAAAGTTGGTTGCTTGACCGTTTGAAATTTATTTATTTATTTTTTGAGTGATTACCTATGTGTATTGGCATTGCAAAGCCACCAGTTATTTATTTATTTATTGAAAAATATTACTTGGTTTAACTATGACAACCATCTTTGTAACATAGCACACAACAAATTTTGCTTATAGACCTGTTTATGGAAACCTCAATATCTCGGTTTAGAATGTTCCGAGCTCCTTGGCACAAAAACTGATCTCTAGATCACATTACAAGGTACATGAACATATATAAACATTTTGCATATTCTTGTTCCTTACACTTCGAACTTAAGTCCAAATGTAATGCTCAAGATTGCTCACGGTTCCACTTATAGGGTCAATTTATAATTGGAAGTGTTCAAATCTCAGTCTTAATTTTTTTAAGGGGTACCTAGGTAAGTATAGTCTGCATGCAGAACATTTCAAGTTTGAAACTTCTCTTATTATTCTTATTTTTTTAATGGGGGCGAGAAAGTGCAATTAAAAAAAAAATCCCCTCACTTCCGGGTTGAATATCTCTGGTGGGGAACCAGATACAAACCTGAAATTGTCACATAAATAAGTCCTACAGTAGCATTTGGCTATAATAATTGTGAGTTTGAGATTCCACTAGTTACAGAGCTAGGGCTAGTAGAAATCTGGGGAACAGCCTACTTTATTCATGCATTTTGAGAAGTGAACAGATATATTATACAGTGCATCCGGAAAGTATTCACAGCGCTTCACTTTTTCCACATTTTGTTATGTTACTGCCCTATTTCAAAATGGATTAAATTAGTTATTTTCCTCAAAATTCTACAAACAATACCCCATAATGAAACCGTGAAAGAAGTTTGTTTGAAATCTTTGCAAATTTATTAAAAATAAAAAAATGAAAAAAATCACATGTACATAAGTATTCACAGCCTTTGCTCAATACTTTGTTGAAGCACCTTTGGCACCAATTACAGCTTCAAGTCTTTTTGAGTATGATGCTACAAGCTTGGCACACCTATTTTTGGACAGTTTCTCCCATTCTTCTTTACAGGACCTCTCAAGCTCCACCAGGTTGGATGGGGAGCGTCGGTGCACAGCCATTTTCAGATCTCTCCAGAGATGTTCAATTGGGTTCAAGTCTGGGCTCTGGCTGGGCCACTCAAGGACATTCACAGAGTTGTCCCGTAGCCACTCCTTTGTTATCTTGGCTGTTTGCTTAGGATCGTTGTCCTGTTGGAAGATGAACCTTCGCCCCAATCTGAGGTCCAGAGCGCTCTGGAGCAGGTTTTCATCAAGGATGTCTCTGTACATTGAATTCATTTTTCCCTCGATCCTGACTAGTATCCCAGTTCCTGCCACTGAAAAACATCCCCACAGCATGATGCTGCCACCACCATGCTTCACTGTAGGGATGGTATTGGTCAGGTGATGAGCGGTGCCTGGTTTCCTCCAGACATGACGCTAGCTATTCAGGCCAAAGAGTTTAATTTTTGTTTCTCATGGTCTGAGAGTCCTTCAGGTGCCTTTTGGCAAACTCCAGGCGGGCTGTCATGTGCCTTTTACTGAGGAGTAGCTTCTGTCTGGCCACTCTACCATACAGGCCTGATTGGTGGAGTGCTGCAGAGATAGTTGTTCTTCTGGAAGATTCTCTTCTCTCCACAGAGAAATGCTGGAGCTCTGTCAGAGTGATCATCGGGTTCTTGGTCACCTCCCTGGCTAAGGCCTGATCGCTCAGTTTGTCTGGGCGGCCCGCTATAGGAAGAGACTTGGTGGTTCCAAACTATTTCCATTTACGGATGATGGAGGCCAGTGTGCACATTGGGACCTTCAATGCTGCAGAAATTTTTCTGTACTCTTCCACAGATCTGTGCCTCGATACAATCCTGTCTCGGAGGTCTACAGACAATTCCTTGGACTTCATGGCTTGGTTTGTGCTCTGACATGCACTGTTAACTGTGGGACCTTATATAGACAGGTGTGTGCCTTTCCAAATCATGTCCAATCAACTGAATTTACCACAGGTGGACTCCAATCCACCTCCAAGTTGTAGAAACATCTCAAGGATGCTCAGTGGAAACAGGATGCACGTGAGCTCAATTTTGAATGTCATGGCAAAGGCTGTAAATACTTATGCACATGTGATTTTTTCGTTTTTTATTTTTAATAAATTTGCAAAGATTTCAAACAAACTTCTTTCACGTTGTCATTATGGGGTATTGTTTGTAGAATTTTGAGGAAAATAATGAATTTAATCCACTTTGGAATAAGGCTGTAACATAACAAAATGTGGAAAAAGTGAAGCTCTGTGAATACTTTCCGGATGCACTGTAAGCATAACAAAGAATAAAAATGAAGAGTATTTTACAGTAATTATGTTTATGATTTACATACAGTAACTTATGCTTGTTAATGAAGTCTAAAATGTTACTACATTTGATTAGAGGTATGTCTCATTTATGGATGATTTTTTCTTTTTTTTTTTTCTTTTCTTTTTTCTGCAGAATCAGCTTAAGTGAGGAGCAGTGGTAAGTCCAGTGCCACTGTCTGACATTTTGAAGTAACCACAACATGCTTGATATTTTTGGCCTGAAAAATACACTCTGTAAACTTAGCAATGCCATTTGAGCTGATTATTAAATAAATAAATATTACAGAATTAAATAATTAATTGTATTAATGTTGTATAGTCCATGGAAACAGAGGAGATGGGAGGCAGCATCTTAATGAACAAAATTATGAATAACACAAAGTGAGCTGTAAGAGTACCAGATGAATGCTTGGTCAGCTTATCCTTTAAACCACGGCCATGTTTTCTTTATAGGACACCATATTGGCGTTATTTATTAATTCAGCAAATCAAAATTATGAATTAAAAGAGTAGTAAAATAGCCGCACACCTGCACACACATTACATTTTTATCCCCTCGATTTATTTTGTTGTGGCCATTAATTGTGTGCACAGTTAACTGTAGGCATGCAATATAAAAAAACATTTTTAATAAATATATATTGTTCTAGTCTGTCCAGGACAATTCTCAAAAGCAGACACAATGCTTTTCACCCTTGCTTAAGCTTCACACTTTCTGCCACGGTGCTTCACTGTGCAAATAATAGGATGTGCAGGATCAAGCTGATGGATAATGAGGATGGAAGCAATATTGTTAAATTAAGACTAATTGACAGTAATTAATGTGAAAATTGCAACTAAGTCTATTCAAGCAGCAATATATTACCAACATACTAGACTCATATTACATATTTGTTTCATTGCTTGCCTTCTTCTCATTCATACAGTATATCATTGTATTAGTGTTTATTTTCTGATTGTGCCTTGCTTTTATGTTACATCACATTTCAGTTGCCAGCAAAGAAAGCAACACTCTCTGCTTCTTCAGTCTGCATTTTCTATCCTCAGGCAAATGTGTGTGTGTTTAAAGCGAGTGGTCTGGACGCTATTGAAACACTTCTTCTGTGCTTATACTGTAGAATAATCTGGCCACTCTTGGATGCGTAAAATACACACAGGTAATTTTAATCATATAAATGTGCCTCCCAGTAAATCAACTCTGAACATGGCCTGTAGTGAACGTTGTATTATTTTCTGTCAGATACCAACATCATAGGAGGTTATAAAGTAAAATCAGAATAAAAATCAAGGAAAAATATGTGGGTTTTTTTTTTGGCAGTTGGTTGGCTGAGGGAGGGGTATTAAAGATCCTTGACCTGGTGACAGGAGAGGACAGTGTGATGATGGTCTAGTCCAAGCTTTGACTGAAGGGCTTGTTAAACAGCAGTGCTGAGTGGAGCATGTCAGCCTCTAGAGGCTGGGGGCAGAGGACAGAGAGAGAGAGGGAGAGAGGAGAAGGAGAAGCAGAGAGCAGTCCCGCCCTTTTCTGGGGCATCAGTGACCCTTGATGCAAGCCAATCAGAAAAAAAAAAAATCTAATTTTTTGCATGTATTTTCATCAATTTGAATCAGCAGCTTCATTTTCGTTCCATTTGCTCAACATGTGTGATTGAAATGCCACGCACTGCTCCTCCCTTCCTGTATAAGGTTAAATAAATTTCTACACGGTCACACATGAGAGTTGGAAAACTTTGTGTTTGATTAGTGCAAGAGTTTTCGGTGTGGCTGGAGAGCCTGCGCCTCTGCATGCTAAAGTAACACTGCTAGCCTTTCCCTCTTGTCTATTCATATCATCCAAACACAGAGCAACCAGCTATGAAAATGGGATGGCGCTGTCATTTTTCTTCTAGCCTGTGTTTCTTTCTGACTGCTTGATTGAACCGAACACACTTCTTCTATCATAAAATAGAAGATGAAGTGATGAAACTGGTAGGTTTTTCAAAAAACTATCATAATATGTAACATGGGCAAAAATATAACAGTGTGATATGTGAAGACATTTTCTAGGTGTTCAATGTGAAATACTTACAGTGCCTTCCCCTAATATTGGCACCCTTGGTAAATATGAGTAAAGAAGGCTGTGAAAAATTGTCTTTATTGTTTAAACTTTTGATCTTTTGTTAAAAAAATTCACAAAAATACTCTGCTCTCACAACACAGGTTTATCAAAAAAAAATCTTTGTTAAATATACAGTACTGTGCAAAAGTTTTAAGCACATGCAAAGAAATGCTGTAGAGCAAAGATGCCTTCAAAATAATGAAATTATATGTTTCTACGTTTAAAAAAAAATACCATAAAGAGCAGTAAACAGTAGTAAATGAAACAAAGTCAATATTTGGTGTGACAAAAAAATAAAAATAAAAATAAAAATAGTAGTGTCCGGGACAATGTGTGCAGTTTTATAAGGAAATGAGCTGGTAAGTTTTATTGAGCATCTTGCAGAACCAGCCACAGTTCTTCTGGAGACTTTGACTTTTGCACTTCTTATTTTTGCAGCAAAACCCAGCAGCCTTCATTGTGTTTTTTGTCTGAAAAGTGTCTCTTACGTAATACGCTGCTTTCTTTAATGACAAACATTTTTCTGTAACATTTAATTTTGTGCAAGAAAACTAATGGTTTTGTACTGACTTGATAATCTTCTTCTTTTCCTTTCGGCTGTTCCCTTCAGGGGTCGCCACAGCGAATCATCTGCCTCCATCTAGCCCTATCCCCTGCATCCTCTTCTCTCAGACCGACTACCTTCATGTCCTCCTTCACTACATCCATAAACCTCCTCTTTGGTCTTCCTCTCGGCCTCTTGCCTGGCAGCTCTAACCTCAGCATCCTTTTACCGATATATTCACTCTCCCTCCTCTGAACATGTCCAAACCATCTCAACCTGGCCTCTCTAACTTTGTCTCCAAAACATCTCACATGTGCTGTCCCCCTGATGTACTCATTCCTGATCCTATCCATCCTCGTCACTCCCAAAGAGAACCTCAACATCTTCGGCTCTGCTACCTCTAACTCTTCCTCCTGTCTTTTCCTCAGTGCAACTGTCTCCAAACCATACAACATCGCTGGTCTCACTACTGTCCTGTACACCTTTCCTTTCATTCTTGCTGGTACTCTTTTATCACACAACAGACCTGACACTTTTCTCCACCCATTCCAACCTGCCTGCACATGCTTCTTCACCTCTTTTCCACACTCCCCGTTGCTCTGGACTGTTGACCCTAAGTACTTAAAATCCTGCACCTTCTTTATCTCTTCTCCCTGTAACCTCACTGTTCCACTTGGATCCCTCTCATTCACACACATGTATTCTGTCTTGCTGCGACTAACCTTCATTCCTCTTCTCTCCAGAGCAAACCTCCACCTCTCTAGAGTTTCCTCCACCTGCTCCCTGCTCTCACTACAAATCACAATGTCATCCGCAAACATCATAGTCCATGGAGATTCCTGTCTGACCTCATCTGTCAGCCTGTCCATCACCACCGCAAACAAGAAGGGGCTCAGAGCCGATCCTTGATGCAGTCCCACCGTCACCGTGAACTCCTCTGTCACACCTACCGCACACCTTACCACTGTCCTACTGCTCTCATACATAACCTGCACCACTCTAACATACTTCTCTGCCACTCCAGACCTCCTCATACAATACCACAGCTCCTCTCTTGGCACCCTCTCATACGCTTTCTCTAAATCTACAAAGACACAATGCAGCTCTTTCTGACCCTCTCTGTACTTCTCCATCAACATTCTCAAAGCAAATATTGCATCTGTAGTGCTCTTTCTTGGCATGAAACTATACTGCTGCTCACAAATGCTCACTTCTCCCCTTAGCCTTGCTTCCACTACTCTTTCCCACAACTTCATTGTATGGCTCATCAGCTTAATACCTCTGTAGATTACACAACTCTGCACATCTCCCTTGTTCTTAAAAATCGGCACCAAAACACTTCTCCTCCATTCCTCAGGCATCCTCTCACTCTCTAAGACCTCGTCGAACAACCTAGTTAAAAACTCTACTGCCATCTCTCCTAGACACTTCCATACCTCCACTGGTATGCCATCAGGACCAACCGCCTTTCCTCTCTTCATCCTCTTCAAACCTCTCCTAACTTCACCCTTGCTAATCCTTTCTACTTCCTGCTCAACAATATTTGCCCCTACTACTCTTCTCTATCTGTCATTTTCCTCATTCATCAGTTCCTCAAAGTACTCCTTCCATCTTTCCCTCACCCTCCTGTCACCTGTCAACACATTTCCATCTCTATCTTTAATCACTCTAACCTGCTGCACATCCTTACCATCATTATCCCTCTGCCTCGCCAACCGATACAAATCCCTCTCACCTTCCTTACTATCTAACCTTGCATACATGTCCTCATAAGCTTTCTGTTTGGCCTTTGCTACCTCTATCTTAACCTCACGCTGCATCTCCCTATATTCCTGTCTACTTTCCTCCATCTTCTCACTGTCCCACTTCTTTCTAGCTAACCTCTTCTTCTGGATACTCTTCTGAACTTCCTCATTCCACCACCAAGTCTCCTTGTCTTCTTTCCTCCTTCCAGATGACACACCTAGCACCTTCCTACCTGTCTCCCTGATCACTTTGGCTGTAGTAGTCCAGTCATCTGGAAGCACCTCCTGACCACCTAAAGCCTGTCTCAACTCCTCCCTGAAAACCGCACAGCCCTCTTCCTTTTCCAACTTCCACCACTTTGTCTTCTGCTCTGCCTTTGCTCTCTTCATCTTCCTCACCACCAGAGTCATCTTACACACCACCATCCTATGCTGTCTAGCTACCTACCACTACTTTGCAATCGCTAATCTCCATCAGATTACAGTGTCTACATAAGATATAGTCCACCTGTGTGCTCCTCCCACCACTCTTATATGTCACCCTGTGTTCCTGCCTCTTCTGAAAGTACGTGTTCACCACAGCCATCTCCATACTTTTAGCAAAGTCTACCAACCTCTGTCCTTCTGGGTTCCTTACCTGAAGACCAAACCTGCCCATCACTTCCTCATCCCCACTATTCCCTTCACCAACATGTCCATTAAAGTCTGCCCCTATCACCACTCTCTCACATCTGGGAACACTCTGCATCACTTCCTCAAGCTCACTCCAGAATCTGTCTTTCTCCTCTTGCTCACAACCTACTTGTGGAGCGTAAACACTAACAACATTCAACATCACACCTTCAATTTCCAGCTTCAGACTCATCAACCTATCTGACACTCTCTTTACCTCCAGAACATTCTTCACAAACTCCTCCTTCAGGATCACTCCTACTCAATTTCTCTTCCTGTCCACCCCATGATAAAACAGTTTAAACCCTGCTCCAATGCTTCTAGCCTTGCTCCCTTTCCACCTGGTCTCCTGGACACACAGAATGTTGACTTTCCTCCTCTGCATCATATCTACCAGCTCTCTGCCTTTACCTGTCATCGTACCAACATTCAAGGTCCCTACTTTCAGTCCCAAACTCCTGCCTTTCCTCTTCTCTCTCTGACTACGGACACGCCTTCCTCCTCTAACACACCTTCCTCCTCTCCTTCTTCAACCAACAGTAGCCCAATTTCCACCAGTGCCCTGTAGGTCAACGGCACCGATGGCGGTCGTTGTTAACCCGGGCCCCGACCGATCCGGTATGGAAGTCATGCTAGTAATTCGCATATTGAATTTGGCAAAAGTTTTACGTCGGATGCTCTTCCTGACACAACCCTCTCTATTTATCCGGGCTTGGGACCGGCACAAAAAGTACACTGGCTTGTGACCTCCTGTGGCTAGATTACTGACTTGATAATGTAGAAGTCATAAAATAAAAAAATCTATAGCAAAGTTTGTACTAGAAAAAATAGGGTGCCTAAAACTTTTGCACAGTACTGTAGGTGTGCAACAATTATTGGCACCCCTATGATTACATATGATAAAAATATATTTGTAGTATATTCCCATTGATATTTTAAATTTTTTTTAGCACACCTGACTAGGAACAGGGAATTGTTCAAACACACCTTCCTGTTTCACAGGGGTATAAATATGAGGTAACACATAGGCCAAATTCCCTTATCATTCATAACAATGGGTAAGACCAAGGAATGTAACTGTGATGTGCAGCAAAAGGTTGTTGAGCTTCACAAAATGGGAAGTGGCTATAAGAAAATAGCACAAGCATTGAAAATGGACATTTCCACCATCAGGGCAATAATTAAGAAGTTCCAGTCAACTGGAAATGTTATGAATCAACCTGGAATTGGACGTGTGTCTATATTGTTCAATTGTTAGATATCCATGAGAGCAAAGTATTTTTGTGAATTTTTTGATCAAATGTTTAAACAATAAAGACAGTTTTTCACAGCCTTCTTTGCTTTTGACATAAATCACAACCCATCATTCTCAATGCTATTATAACAATTACTGGCCAGTTTGACTGGTCACTTGAATTGAATGGGTTTAATCCAAACCTCATAAACTGAAACACAAGTTGGCCTAAAAATAATATCTAATGTGTTCTGTTGGTGGAAAGCACAAGAATATAAAGCTCTCTGGCAAATAAATAATCAAATAACATTTATTGTGCAAAAAATTTAATTCAAATAATGAGCCTAACGGGGTGGTGGTAGCTCAGTGGTTAAGAAGTTGGGCTACTGATTGGAAGGTCATGAGATCAAATCCCAGCACTGCCAAGCTGCCACTGTTGGGCACTTGAGCAAGGCTCTTAACTCTCAACTGCTTCCTGGGCACCGCAGCAAAAATGGCTGCCCACTGCTCTGGTTGTGTTCACGGTTTGTAGTGTGTGTGTGTGTTCACTACTCAGAACTCCTAATGTGTGTGCACTAACTTGGATGGGTTAAATACAGAGGACAAATTCCAAGTATGGACTACCATACATTGGCCATCACATTCACTTAATGTTTATAGTTTGGTTACTCTCATAAATCTGTGTTGAGGGGAAATTTATTTGAATATTTTATTCATTATTGATTGTCTAGATAATCAATAGGCTACCAATTTGTCCCTTTTACATCCACATTGTTTGGTTAGTCTGAGTTTATGGAGGTAAATTTTTGGTAGCTAATATACAGATCGCCAAGTGCTTTCACAATTTCAAATCCACTCCTTGTGCATTCTTTGATGTATTAATGGAAGACAGATAAAACCTTTGTTGACTTTTTTTGCTAATTATTTGGTAAATGGTTTTGGTAAATGGAAAAGGCATTCCAAATAAAGACAATTACTGTAATAAAGACAAAAAAGTAAATCCTTGAATAATGGGCTAGCATCCAATCAGTTAATTGTTATTATGTTATTATAGTCTCAGTTCGACACAGTTTTTTGCTAACAGTCTCTTTGGAACTCTTTCAGTCCCTTCAGGATTTTGCGATCGCAGAAATGATTGCAAAATCAAGCAAACTCCACAATATTCGCAGGAGCTTGTAATTTTTAAAAATTACCGCAGAGGTAATCGACATCATGTGACATAATCACAACTCGCATTCAGCCAAAGCCCTCTTCGATTCACGTGCATCGAACATGAGTACAGCTAAAAGGTCTAATTTACCAAAAAACATCACTGTGAAAGGCCATGCAAAACAATTTCATGCAATTGCAATTTCGCCAGTTCAAGTAATTTTCTGCAAAAAAGCATAAAAAACTGCAGCAAAATCAAGCATTTAACTCCATAAAATCCTGTACAGACTGTCTTTGAAACCTCCCATCCCATTTTGACAATACCTACAATGCTAAGAATGATTTTTTATATATATATATATATATATATATATATATATATATATATATATATATATATATATATATATATATATATATATATATATATAGTGGCATATAACATTTTTCCTCACCACCATCATCTCTGGCTTGCTCATTAAGGCCAAATTTGAATCTATATCTGGTTTTTGGTAAAGCTGCTCTGTGACAATGTCCACAATGTGACAATTGTTAAAACTGCTTCAGTATATAAATAACATTTTATTTAATTGAATGAATTGTGCAATTTATAGCAACTATCTCACAAAAATCTTCACCCTTACCCTTCAGAGGTAAATCAGAGATGTTTCTCATCTATCTATTTTGCTTCTTGCTTAGATTACCTTGAACCACATACAGTATAAACACCTCCCTACATTATTTATATATCATTTTTCAGGGCTTTACCAAAAATTCACCAAAAATTAAAGGTCTGAGCCCGGAAAGAGAGCAGAGAACAAACACCATTTCAAAGGTGTAATTAGTGATTATATTATTTATTGCTTATATTCTAATACAAGCCCTATAATACCTATATATAGTGTACCTTTAAGACTCACTAATGTTTACTTACTAGATTAGGTCAAATATCTCAATTTAAATTCTACATGCACTGATTTTATTACTCTTCATGGTGTAAACCATCTTCAAATTTTCATGCATGAATGAATCATTTTTCCTCCCGATTAATTTTGTTGGTCTTCGAAGCATGTCTCAGGTAAAAATGAATGTCCAACACAAGAAGTAAAAAGCAAAGCAGTTTTTAGTAGCCAGCAATATTTTCTGCTATCATCCAATTCTGAGTCAAGCCGATTAATGTTATCATGGTCAAAATTTGACATAATACTACCATATATACACTATATGGCCAAAAGTATGTTGACACCTGACCTTTACACCCATATGTGGTTCTTCCTCAAACTGTTTCCACAAAGTAGGAAGCACACAAATGAATAGAATAATCTTTGTGTATGATTTACAATTTCCCTTCACTGGAACTAAGAGGCCCAAACCTGTTCCAGCATGACAATGCCCCTGTGCACAAAGCGAGTTCCATGAAGACATGGTGTGTTAAGTTTGGAGTGGAAAAACTCGAGAGTCCTACACAGAGCCCTGACCTCAATCCCACTGAACACCTTTGGGATGAACTGGAACGGGAGCCTCCTCACTAAACATCAGTGCCTGACCTCAATAATGCTCTTGTAGCTGAATGAACACAAATCCCCACAGCCACACTCCAAAATCTAGTGGAAAGCCTCCCCAGAAGAGTGGAGCTTATAATAACTGCAAAGGGGGACTAAATCTGGAATGGGATGTTCAACAAGCACATATAAGTGTGATGGTCAGGCCATGTAGAGTAGTTTTGAAAATTAAAGAAATACGTTCCAATTTTGCACATACGTATCGCAACCAAAGTAAATAAGTTCTTGCATTTCTGCTTAGCCCCAAACGTGAAAATGGAGGAATTCGCGTAGAAAAAAATCCAGACCAAGTCCACTGAAAGATTCCTAAGCTACAGTACTTATGGTAAATGATAAAAAATTTTGGTGAAATACATTTATTCTTCGCATCTTATTCACAAAGCTAATAAATGTGAAATGCCTTTGTTGCACCAGCTACTGCAGTTTTGTCCAGCATAAAGAAAGCAAGAGCAACAGTTGTCCCTGGCTTGATCTGTGAATATCTGCTCACATGACTGAGACTGCCTATTAAGCTCTCTCCGAGACAGAGGGAAACAACTGTTGTTGTGAACTCGCTGTTGTACATCTGTCGCCCGCAGGAAGACCGCTGAGCTAAGATTTATTTGAATGGCAATAACGGAGAAGCTCATTTTATTCCAGTTAGGATCTTTCAACCACAATCAATTTAGTGTGTCACCGTAAGTAATGGGGGTCACGGAGTGCTGTGAGGGCTGCTGCATGCACTGGAGACGGGGTGCCATCAGTCGTGTAGCGCTGGACCCTGTGAACACTTTGCATTACAAATGAGTGTACATAAAAGTATGCCTATAGACAGTTTGCTCCCATGCCCCATGTTTTTTTTCTTCCCTAAATTGTGCCCCAGGTCTCAGTCTCAATATTTAAATAAGTATGTGTAATTAGATTAAAAGTCTATTACCTTAAGGTTGTGGTACAGCTCATGTGCATCTGCTAAGCTGCCTGTTCAGCTAGTCATCAGGCTGTCACAGATTGCTGGAGGGCCAGGTCCTGGCAACAGAACTGTACAGTTGTGTCAGTGATATACTCCTCATCATTCCTCCGGCTGTCTCTCTATATTTCCTACTGTCTCTCCTTCTTCTTCTTTGTTTGTTTTTTCTGTGTCTTTCCCTTCGTCATTCTCCCTGTCACATACACACACATACATAGAGAGAGAAATGGCAAAAAAAAAAAAAACTTTGCCATTATTTCCCTTATTTTTATTAATAGTGACATTCTCACAAAAAAGTCTCACAGTTGAAATACTCCTTCTCATGCTTGTGACTGGAGATTAAATGCTGTTGTGGGTTATTTACATAACGCAGTTATGGCACAGTTGTGCCTGCCTGATAGCTAGTTGTAAAAATCGTTGCAGGATCCACAAATTTAAATAAGGCACTGTATATTTTATGAAAAACGTATGCATATATATATATATATATATATATATATATATATATATATATATATATATATATATATATATATATATATATATATATATATATATATATATATATATATATATATGAAATCACACACACACACACACACACACACACACACACACATATAATATATATATATATATATATATATATATATATATATATATATATATATATATATATATATAATATGTGTGTGTGTGTGTGCGTGTGTGATTTTCAATATGTGCAAAAGTAAAGTATAGGAACAGATAAGTCTTGAAGTAAAGTAAATACTTAATATTTGGCTGCATATCACTTGCTTGCAATAACTGCATCAAGCCTGTGACCCACTGACATCAACAAGCTGTTGGTTTCTTCTTTTGTGATGCTTTTCCAGGCTTTTACTGCAGCTTCTTTCAGTTGTTGTTTGTTTCGGGGGGTTTCTCCATTCTGTCTCCACTTCAGGAGGTGAAATGCTGCTCAATTGGGTTAAGGCTTGTTGATTGACTTGGCCAGTCTAAAACCTTCCAATTTTTCCCCCTGATGAAGTCCTTTCTTGAGCTGGCAGTGTGTTTTGGATCATTGTCTTGTTGCATGATCAAGTTCCTCCTGATTAGATTGGATGCATTTCTCTGTACATTGGCAGACAAAATGTTTCTGTATTCATATTCATTCTGCTGCTACCATCATGAGTTATATCATCAATAAAGATTAGTGAGCCTGTTCCTGAAGCAGCCGTGCAAGCCCAAGCCATGACACTACCTCCAATATGTTTCACAAATGAGCTTGTATTGTTTTGGATCATGAGCAGATCCTTTCTTTCTCTACACTTTGGCCTTTTTATCACTTTGGTAGAGGTTAATCTTGGTTCCAGAACTTTTGTGGATCATCTCTGTATTTCGTTGCAATTCCAATCTGACTTGGCCTCTATATTTCTGCTCTCAAAGTCTTCTTCAAACATTTGTTGTTTTTCTTGGCTGATCCATTCTGTGTCTGTGACGCTGTACACCAGTGGTATCTTTCTTTTTCAGGACATTCCAAATTGTTATATTGGCTATACCCAATGCTTGTGCAATGCCTCTGATTCAGTTTCCCTCGTTACTCAGCTTAAAAAGGGCGTGCTTTTCTCGCATAGACACCTCACTGATCTACATGTTGGCTTATCCTTTTTAACAACAAATGCAGTCTTCACAGGTGAAACTGAAGGCTAAAACCAAGAGTAGATGTTCAAAGTTATTTAGTGTTTAAACAATCAATCTCCAATATTTTTGCTCACCTACAAATTGGGTGGTCTGAAACAAAATGTGCTATGTTCTATGTCATTTAACACATCTACAGTGCCCTCCACTAATATTGGCACCCTTGGTAAATATGAGTAAAAAAGGCTGTGAAAAATTGTCTTTATTGTTTAACCTTTTGATCTTTTGAACCTTTTGATGGGAAGTGGCTATAAGAAAATAGCACAAGCATTGAAAATGCCCATTTGCACTATCAGGGCAATAATTTCCAGTCAACTGGCATAAGTTCCAGTCAACTGGAAATGTTATGAATCAACCTGGAATTGGACGTGTATTGTCTCAACACACTGTGAAGAGCCAGAGCCAGTGCCAGTGCCAGAGCCATATCACCCTGCAGTTCTTGCCTGGTTTCCCACCGAATCTAAGCAGGATTAAGCCTGGCCAATAGGTGGTGGGTGTTCTGGGCCACTATGGCTACTGTTGCATCATCCTGGTGGTGGTTGAGGAGATTTCCCCCCCCCATACTATGTAAAGCGTGTTGAGTGTCTAGAAAAGCGCTATATAAATGTAACTAATTAGTATTATTATTGTCTCAACGCACTGTGAAGAGGATGGTTCGAGTGGCCAAAAAATCTCTGAGAATCACAGCTGGAGAATTGCAGTTTAGTTGCATCTTAGGGTCAGAAAGTCTCCAAAACTACAATCCGAAGTCACCTACATCAAGTTGTTTGGAAGGGTTTCAAGAAAAAAGCCTCAACTCTCATCCAAAAACAAACTCAAGCGTCTTCACTTTGCCAGACACTACTGGAACTACTGGAACTTCAAATGGGATCGGGTTCTATGGTCAGATGAAACCAAAATAGAGCTTTTTTGGCAATAAACACCAGAGGTGGTTATGGTACACACAGACAGGTAGCCATATGGAAAAGTACCCCATGCCCACGGTTAAATATGGTGGTGGTTCTTTAATGTTTGGTGCTGTTTTTCTGCCAGATGACCTGGACATTTTTCCAACCTCATCAGGCATTATAGGAGAAGACTCAGAGCTGTTATCTTGGCAAAGGGAGGTAGCACAAAGTATTGACTAAAAGGGTGCCAATAATTGTTGCACACCTATATTTAACAAATCTTTTTTTTTTTTGATAAACCTGTTTTGTTTGCAATTGTTTGATATCCATGAGAGCAGAATATTTTGGTGAATTTGAACAAAAGATCAAAAGGTTAAACAATAAAAACAATTTTTCACAGCTTTCTCTGCTCATATGTTCCAAGAGTGCCAATATTAGTGGAGGGCACTGTATATATTAATACCAGGAAATAAAAGCTGAAATTCTAAACTCCCTCCTCATATTCATCTTTTAATCTCAAACCTAAATGTCTTCAGTCAACAGCAAAAAATAAAAGAAATAAATTTAAAAAATTGACATTGCTGTTCCAATAGTTTTGGAGGAGACTGTAGTAAATGTATACATTATTGTACTGCACCTCTATAAAACCTCTAATTGTTCATATTGTCATTGTGAAGTCCATATGTACAGTATACAGTATTTCTTTAATCAGCTTTGTTGTATTCTAATTTGTCTCACTAGTTTCATTGAATTTGCTCCTGCTGTTTTCTGGATTGTTGTTTTGGATTTGGTTGTCTCAATTCTTCCCACTAAATTATCCATATTATGTAACTCTCTGCAATTCAATTCAATTGAGGCCTTCAGTTAACTATACTATTATGAAAGCAATAAGACAATTTTATTAAAGTGTACATTTATGAAGGAGTCAATTCATAAATGAATGAAGGAGTCAATATTTTGTTCCATCTTTTGTTGAAATGCTTGTTCTGCTTGGCAAATCTGCGCACCCTACTAGTTCTTATCCTGGTGGATTTATTAACTTAACACTTGGAGAGTTAAAAAGGTTTGATCGTGTAAAAGATGGCATGTGAGTCATGGTAGTTCCTCCAGATAACTCTTTCCCATTTCATGTCTGATAAAACAGACCACTGCAGAAGATTGCTAGCTGATTATGCTTGTTTTTTCCCCCTCAGTTGTAGAATAATGTGAAATAGAAAATAAGAGAGAAACATAAAACAAGATGAAATATATAAATTAACAGACTGTATATTATAGAAATATTGAACATAATTTCAACATTATTTCAGATTTGCATGGAACAATGAAATTTAATATCATTACTGTGATGCCTGTAGGTCTTCATTTATGGGAATGGAGAATAATCCAACAAAGAGCACATATCTCAAATATTTTTTATAATACATATGTACAATATGTACAAATTCACTTTATTAGGAACACCTGTACTTCTGCTCATGCATGCAATTATTTAATCAGCCAATCATGTGCCATCAGCACAATTAATAAAATCATGCAGATACAGGTCAAGAAAAATGTCATCTCTGTGACTTTAACTCTGTCATTGTTGAGGGTGCCAGATGGACTGGTCTGAACATTTCAGATACTGCTGATCTCCTGAGATTTTCACACACAACAGTAGAAAAACAAGAATGGGTCAAAAAACAAACAAACAAACAAACAAAAAAAACATCCATTGAGCGGCAGTTCTGTGACGGAAATGCCTTGTTGATGAGAGAGATCAGAGGAGAATGACCAGACTGGTTTGAGCTGCCAGGAAGGATATAGTAACTCAAATAATCACTCTTTACAACCGTGCTGAGCAGAAACAGATTTCAGAAAGCATGGCATATAAAAATTTGAGGTGGATGGACTACAACAGCAGAAGATCACATTAGGTTCCACTCCTGTCAGCCAAGAACAGGAATCTGAGGCTACAGTGGGCACAGACTCACCCAAGCTAGGCAGGTGAAGATCAGACAAACATTGTCTAGTCTTTTTTCTAGTATACAATATACAGTATATGCGGCAAATATTTAATAGCCAGCCCAGTCCCATGTTTTGGAAATCGAACCTGACTAGGTTAAAAAAATAAGCAGGTAACATAAAGTAGTCTAGTAGTCTGCATTAATACCGACTAAGATAAATATTTATGATCAAATATTTCTGGCTAGCATCTTTATTTTCTCTCAACATGTTTAACCATGAGAAGAAGAAGAAGCCTTTATTTGCTACATATACATTACAGCACAGTGAAATTCTCTTCTTCACATATCCCAGGAAGTAAAGATCAGAGCGCTTGATCAGCCATGATACGGCACCCCTGAAGCAGATGGGGTTAAGGGTCTTGCTCAAGGGCCCTCACAGGGCCAGCCTGGTGGCACTGGGGCTTGAACCCCTGACCTTCTTACCAAGGGTTAAGACAAAAACACAATGAAGGCTGCTGGGTTTTGCTGCAAAAATAAGAAGCAAGTGCGAAAGTCAAAGTCAAAGTAAAAACACTTCATTTCATTATTTTGAAGGCAACTTTGCTCTACAGCATTTCTTTGCATGTGCCTAAAACTTTTGCACAGTACTGTACCTATATAGGGCTGCTAATTTTTCCACTGCAGATTTATACATCTCCACCACATGGCACACAATAGTTCTCAGCAATTCTGACGTTTCGGTATTTTGCGCTAACAACCTATGCCACAGGGACAAACAGTGTTTTTTTTTGCTTGTGTCTTACAGCTACTCATTGTCAAACACGTCAGTCTGGGTGTCATTGTTCAAATGCCAAGTATCCTTAATCTGTGTTTTCTGAGAAGAGCAGTGAGCATGTCCACCAGTGTGTGGCTATCTGTAGTCATTTTTGACGGCCAGAGTCACACATACTGATTGATTGTGGGTAGTGCTATCATCTCCATCCATCTAGAACTCAGGGGAAATCACAGCTTGTTCTATCAATCAGACTGAGAAACTGTTTCAACTTGTTCTGGGCCTCGGTGGACTTTTAGGTAAGATTTTTCACCATTTTACCATCAACACAGAGAAGGCAGGCAGGACGAAAAGTTAACAGTGTGGCCAGGTCTAGCCTCTCTCACAGAAAAATGGTGCTCTCCTGCATTAAATCTATCTGTTTCTGAAGATGAATGAATGAATGTACCTGAATTCAGGTTGGAGCTGAGATCTGCTCTTATTGTGAGTCCAGTTTCTATTCATAATTTCAATATTTGTTTTTTTAAAAAAAACAACAACAAATAAACCCCCATATATTATAGTTCATAACTAGGGGTTGTCCAGTACATTTCCTGGAAAAGCCAATTAAAACCCTGACAATTAAAGCGAAGCCATTAAATTAATAGGAGAAACAAAATGTTTCATAATCCTTCATCATAAGTGCACTGCCAGACCTTCGGTCGTATCTGAAAAGCCCTACAGTCATATTTTCCACCATAAACATACACTTTTTTGGTTAGGGAAAAAAACTTTATATCTTAAAATGAAGGCAACTCATTTTTATTTATTTTTTTTTAATCTAACAGTAACAAGTGCTTTAGTGAAATGCTAAACAAAAGAAATAAGGCACAATAGTAGATCCAGTAAAACAGGACATGCAGCAGAAGGCTTCTGGAGGATTCATTAAGGGGCAATTTGCCTGTGCTCCTTAATGCTTTAATAGCTTTTTTGACTTTTTTCCCCCCAGCCATGGCTGAAATCCAGTTTAATGACAACAACTAACTCTGTGGGTTTTTATGAGACGCCTACATGCTCTTTGATGCATAAACACACTGTAACAATGGAGGCTTCATTATAGGAAAATACCTCGTGTCCAAAACTGAGGAGAAATTCTAGACCCTCCATGACTAATACACTGAGCAGAGCTTTGCAAACAATGGCCGCTGCTGCCAAGTGCACTAGATGGCAGTAACCAATATTCTGATTGCAGACAAAAATACACAAATGCACTCGAAAATAATATTTTTGAGACAGTGTTGTGTGTGTAGTACAGGGATTCTCAAATGAGTGTTTTTCTTTCACTGATTGCCAAACAGGAGTGAATATTATGTCGCAGAAACATCCCAATAGACCCCATTATAGTGGAGCAAGGCCATATTTTCATACTAGTGACATGTCTCAGGTAAACATAATTTTGAATTGCTGCCTTCAGATGAAACAGATGGTTATTCAAGGTTTTCAAGGTTTTACAAGCCGTTTCACTGCTTACAGTCAAAATGTTTCTTAAGAACCTCTCAGTCATATCTCACAGTGAGGTCAGCCCTATATTAATCTTACCTATAGTAATCTAATTTATTTGAATCTCCTATAAGCAGTGTGTGGTTCAGTTATAGAAAATAGATTCTGATTGAATGCAGAGATATGCAACAGCCAATGAAAGGTATGACTACCCTGCTTAAAAAACAACAACAATATAAACCTTTACAGAAATTTGAATAGTTTCCACTATAAATATCATTACAAACCATCAGCTAACCATGAAAACCATTACCATTACTGGTCCTTAATGGTATCCAATAGACATAACATGCCACCAATAGAAGGCAACAAATTACCAATAGAAACCCAGAGGGACCATTACAGTTTCCATTAAAACCAATACAATTCCCATTATAACTATTAAAACTATTACAAATTCTATGAGGATTTCTATTGTTTTTTTTTTTGTTTTTTTTTTTGTTTTGTTTGTTTGTTTGTTTGTTTTCAGCAGGGTAATCACTAGGTGATAATCTAGGTAATATGGGTAATCTAGGTCATTAAAAACCACACAAGGCTAAAAGCTAAGACATAACATTAAAATCTACCAAATAATAATATCTGTAGCATTGTTAAGTTGTTAAAGGAGAAGTAATTGAACAACGTTGACCAAAGCTGATTCCAACCTTTAAGACCTTTAAGAAATTGATTTATGCATAAATGAAGCAATTAGTTAGCAGTTTAACAAGAGTAAACAACAACAACTCCAAAAACAAAAAAAAACAACTTAGTAGAATCTTAGTAGAAGACTTTATTTCATTTTAGAGAAAATTTGTATATTTGGAGAATTAAGCTGCTCGGTTCCCTTTAGTCACTGATGATACTTTTAATTATTCACTCATAGCATCTCTTTCTTGAGGGTTTTTTTCCCTCTCAGCTGCAACATACAGCATGTTTCACTACAATACTAGTGAATAATAATTCCATTGGTATAATGACACTACAGTTAGAAACTATATGCATGCTGCAATATTAGCTTTATTTATCTTAAAATTTGGCATAAAAACATTTCATATTGCCATTGCGACATTGCCACACAGTGTTTACGTAAATTATATACTGTAAATACAGTAAAGACAATTTAAATTTGAACTAATGCTATCACAAAATGAAATTTTTAAAGTCATAGTGTACACCCAGATACAGTAACTAATAAGCATCAGCTAGCAGGTTACTGTAGATTTCTAGGTACTTGGATCCAAGTCAGAGGAATATGGAGGTAAGTGCATGTACTGTGTATGTTTATTTTGACTTGTCTAGGTATCATCATCATCATGGTCCATGATCGAGCTTAGTGCACAGGCAGACACAATTATTACAGGCAAATCCATATTCAAGGCCCTAGGTTGAAGCACACTAGGAACAAAAACGAGGACTGAGTGTAAGTACACTGACTAATAAGACACCATGAGAATAATCACAAAGCACAGGAACAAACCATAATAAGCATGGAGCTGAAGCAGGACAGAGGACAAGAGGAAACAAGTAAGCCAAGCATAAGTTTGTGTATGAAAGAACCTACTTATGCATACAACTCAACTCATTATGTAGTATGCAGAATGCACAATGCAATCCAGCTATTTTATATTCAAAATAAAACTGATTAAAGTATTTAAATGTTATTGTTTATCTAAAATTTGTATATAAAAACACACCCAAGTTAATCTATGGACCTTTTTCCACATTTCCATGGTTACGAATGTGAAAGTAGTAAGTTGTAACGTTTCAAAACTGTTACGTTAACTTACGGAAGGGAGTCAGGATGCATGTGCAGGGGAAAAGTCAGTTTATTAGGAACACTTGTATTCAGAAGTAATGGAACATAAAATAAACCAAAATCCATCAAACGTTATGCAATAATCCAAAACAAGATAATCCATCAAAAAGAAGGCAGTAATCCAAAAAGAGGTAATCCATAGGGTAGTAATGCAAAAGGGAGAAAAATACATGAACGAAGCAAAAACAAAACAAAGGAGCAAACGCACGACGCTAGGCTGTGGTATGGGAACCACGAACAATGGGCTACGGACTAGCAACATAGAACTATGGTCTGGGAACGATGAACTAGGGGCAAGCAAAAACGAGAAGGAAGCGGGCTTACAGCACATGCTGAGTCAAACTAAATCTACTGTAATACTCCACAAGGAAGCGGAAATGGAACGGGGTTTAAATATACAAACACATTAGAGAACAAACGAAGTGAAACACAAAACAGCTGAGACTAATAATAAATCAATAAACAGAAAACCAATGATGGAACGGGGCAGAGACATGACGTAACCCGGGGAACCAATAAACATAAAGGAGGCGGAGACAAGACGAAAACCAAAACACAAGCACATGGTGATATACAGGAGGCGGAGACAAGATGAAAACCAAAACACAAGCACATGGTGATATACAGGAGGCGGAGACATGACGTAAACCAAAACACAAGCACATGGTAATACAAACAAAGCGAGGATCTGTGAATGAAAAGTCCAGCGGGTTATTGATAATAAAGCTCGCGCTACTCTTCTTGGTAGCGCAAAGCGTGGAATGCGGAAATGCGCTACTCGCTAGCCTCTGCTAGCTGTATAGCGAGATGGAGATTCTAACAAAAACGTTCCTGTGAGATAGTGAACAGTGGCAGCTCACAATCATAGAAGCAAATTATTTGCACATCTAATCCATAAATCTGCAAATAATTCAAGCAAACATCTGTATTTGAGCTTTCACTCATTGCATACTGATGTGCTTGGGAAAAAGAAATGGCTTTGCACTATACACTGGGATGAGGGAGAGTTTTAAGAGGCAATGCATATGTCTGTAGCCAGCATTTCAAATAATAGCAAAAAATAAACAGAACATTTTACCATACTGTGTCCAAAATGTCACTTACTTGATATTAATTTTTGGTTTATAGGTCTGCTGTATAAAAGCAATATTGATTTTGCGTAATATTAAACCCACGCACACCCACACCCGTGTATATATATATATATATATATATATATATATATATATATATATATATATATATATATATATATATATATATATATATATATATATATATATAAGCCAACTGTAGAAAGTGCGGGTAGCCAGCTATTTACTGCTTACCTTAATCCAGAACATATTATTATTAACCCGTTTTCAAATTCAATGTCAGTCTTTGAAGTGACAGCCAGAACGCTATTATTAATGACCAAATATGCTGACATGGTCATTGTGAAAAACATCCATTGTCTATATGAACAGGTTAATGCTAACTAACAAGTCATAGCAACAGCTCAATAATTTGTTCTTCTGATTTATTTATCTTATTGTGTTATGGCTATATCACATACTAACAAATTAATACATTTAACATTGTTCTATAAGGTTCTTTGATTTTTAACTAGCTGCAGTGACGCATTTGATAGAACAAAAAGTTATCGATGCTAGTTCTTCCCTTATGTATCAATCTCCTGTTCCACAATTGACCAGTTTAAACCAATATAGTGAAATATCACTAGCCACTTCAGAACTGAGTTGGCTAGTTGATTTGAATTTTGGGGAACAAGTGCTGTCTAGTCATTTAGAGACAATTTTCAATGTTTATGAGCTTCCCAGCAACTTGTTCATAATGAGCCTGTCTTTTCATTTTCATATATCAACAGAAAAAATATGTATGTAGTAAGCTTAAGTTTGAACAGGACAGCTCAGTTTGAGGTGGGATGCGTCTACCTCAGTGGGAAAAAAAAGACATTTAATCAATTCTAATTCAACACATATTTAAGGTTTACACTATGTTGTCGTAGATTTGGGTTTCTAACAGCTAAAAAGCAGAGCCAAAATACAACAACACAAAAAAGAGTGTACTGTACTGTATATGTGTTTGTACATTATCTCAGCACATGTTAGTGAAGGGGGTTTATTTACTTTTCAGATGTTGGTTAATAGTATTATCAGCTATGACCTTAAGCCTTGAATAATTATATAGACTCTGATATGGAATAAAACCCAGACTAATACAATCTTTTTTTAAAAGCAACAGCTACATTTTTATGGTCTTTGCATCATGACTGAATCATTAATATACCGTTCTTCTCCTGCTTTCTGTATTTCTAAGCCGAAGCTACAGCCATGTTGCGCTGCTTAATCACAGCGAATGCTCTTCAGGTTTGTTTCTTAATCCCTTCTGCTTAATCTTGTCACTAAAGAATAGATTATAGCACTGAAGGGAGCAGAGTGTTAATTTCCTATCAGAATCGCTTAATTACTTTGGCCAAATGCTCTGACTGTAAGCTTTTTGGGCAGTTCAGCTCGGTCACAGATGATTGGCTCCTTTGAGGAATAAATAAAAAAAAAGTGGTG
The DNA here is from genome assembly GCA_023630585.1 of Cranoglanis bouderius. Taxonomy (NCBI): domain Eukaryota; kingdom Metazoa; phylum Chordata; class Actinopteri; order Siluriformes; family Cranoglanididae; genus Cranoglanis; species Cranoglanis bouderius. The sequence continues at coordinate 18,927,533 of CM042551.1, forward strand.
GGGGGGGGATCGATGCAAATGAAAGTGAAAACTCTAAACATGTTACTGAATTCTATTAACGCAGCAAAATTGCTTCCAGGGCACTGAATATTGAACTTTCTGCACCACACAAAGCCAGGCTCAGACCTCCCCCAGGTGAATGTGCTCTCCAGTTAAGTGCAAGAGATTAAATTAATTCTATACATTCAAAAGAAGGCGGCGGTACTTTGTTGTACGTGAGATAGATACTGAAAAGGAGATCTGGTCTGTAATTGAATACATTCATGGTCCCACTCTGGTATTCTGCCTTTTTTTGTTTTACACCTCTTTATGTGACTAGCTACTGTATGCTGCTATTCTGGCCTCACTCATCTTGCACGTGCTTGCTAATCAAGATTTACCTGATTGCAGTACAAAAAAAATATGTCTTAGCAGATGAAGAGCTCTTGTATATAGCCAATTTTTCTAGTATTTCCTATTATAAGATTACAATAAACCAAATATAAGATTATTAAACCTATTTCTTGTTCTTGTTATTAATTTCATGCTTGAAATAGTATTGTTATAGTGGCAGATAAGTTTGCTTCTTTCTAGAAATAAATGCTTAAAATTAGCAAAATCATCTGCCAATAGATCAAGACTATTTCAAGCATGAAATGTTTCCACATATAGTGCTGTCCACTAATATTGGCACCCTTGGTAAATATGAGCAAAGAAGGCTGTGAAAAATTGTTTAACCTTGTGATCTTTTGTTCAAAAAATTCACAAAAATACTCTGCTCTCATGGATATCAAACAATTGCAAACAAAATACAAGTTTATCCAAAATAAATATTTATTTATTTATTTATTGGCACCCTTTTAGTCAATATTTTGTGCTACCTCCCTTTACCAAGATAACAGCTCTGAGTCTTCTCCTATAATGCCTGATGAGGTTGGAGAATACACGACAAGGGATCTGAGACCATTCCTCCATACAGAATCTCTCCAGATCCTTCAAATTTCGAGGTCCACGCTGGTGGACTCTCCTCTTCAGTTCACCCTACAGGTTTTCTAGGTTTTCACAGGGTTTCAAGTCAGGGGACTGGGATGGCCAGGGCAGGACCTTGATTTTGTGGTCAGTAAACCATTTTTGTGTTGATTTTGATGTATGTTTTGGATCATTGTCCTGCTGGAAGATCCAACCACGGCCCATTTTAAGCTTTCTGGCAGAGGCAGCCAGGCTTTCATTTAATATCTGTTGATATTTGATAGAGTCCATGATGCCATGTATCCTAACAAAATGTCCAGGTCCTCTGGCAGAAAAACAGCCCCAAAACATTAAAGAGCCACCACCATATTTAACCGTGGCTCAAGGGTTTCTTGAAACCCTTCCAAACAACTTGTGGTGATTTAGGTGACTTCTACTAATTCAATTTAAATATATTCAAAATATTTTTATTTTATATTTTTATTTTGCAGTGTTAATTTAACTTACAAGTATTCCTTAGGATTCTTTTCTGGCAAAGCTGCACAATATATCAAAACCTCTTTAAAAGTTCCACAGTGTTTTCTTTTGGTTAAGAAATTTGTTAACAGTTGGTAATATACAGTACACTTACTGTCCACTTTATTAGGAACACCTGTACACCCACACATTCATGCCGTTACCTAATCAGCCAATTGGGGCAGCAGAACAATGCATAAAATCATGTAGATACAGGTCATGAGCTGTAACATTCAAACATCAAACATCAGAATGGATAAAATGTGATCTTAACTGTGGCATGGGTGTTGGTCTGAGTATTTCAGAAACTGCTGATCTTCCTGGCAGCTCAAACCAATATGGCCATTTTCCACTGACCTCTCTTATCAAGAAGGCGTTTTCACCCACAGAACTGTCACTCACGGTTTTTTGTTTTTCGCACCATTCTGTGTAAAGTCTAGAGACTGTTGTGTGTGAAAATGCTTGATGTGAACATTAACTGAAGCTCTTGATATGTATCTGCATGATTTTATGCATTGTGCTGCTACCACATGATTGGCTGATTAGATAACTGCATGAACTTGCAGGTGTACAGGTGTTCCTAATAAAGTGGACATTAAGTGTAATGCATATTACCAACTGTTAACAATTTCCTTAACCAAAAGAAAACATTATGGCATTTTGAAAGATCTATCTATCTATCTATCTATCTATCTATCTATCTATCTATCTATCTATCTATCTATCTATCTATCTATCTATCTATCTATCTATCCAATATAAAGAGGCTTAAACTACAACTTTAAAAAACCAACCCCTTGAGTGTTGAGTGTGTTCCTTTTGTTCCTATGAATGGATTTTCCAGTCCTTTTATATCTTGCCCCTCCGTACATGTCCTCCAAGATGGTTCTGAATTAAATAGCTTATTATCATTTCATACATTAAAGCAAGCTGCCCCTCAGGAGTCTGAGGTACTGCAGGGGCACTATTAGCACATGGGCTTTTATATTAATTTGTTCATTGTCAACCAAGGATTCATTAGAAAAAAAAAAAGTAATTACAGATTTTAATTAGAGTCTGTCTGCTGACAGCTTGTTTGTTATCACTAAGTCCATCCTGTCATTTTAAGGATTATTTTCTTTGACTTGGACTAGCATTGTTTACTGGTATCAGTGTGACCACACAGGCTGAAACTTTATTAAATTGGTTCTAATAGGTCTGTGCAATTAGGGTCATTATTTTTTCTACGGTATTGTCAAATCCCAACAATATGATATTTTATTTTTCTCATAACTCACACTGATTATAGAAGCATGCAAGTTTGGAAATGCTCTTTCCCATCCAGAATCGAATGTAATATTCTACTTGATACCACAGCACTGTTGAATACTCTGTTCGGATTGGTCAGAAGGTTCTGATTAATTTTCTATAACAGCATGGCTCTGACAGTATTCCCGGCTGTAATTAAAACGATAGGTTTATACATTCCCTTCTGAAATTATTGAAACAGCAAGGTCAATTCATTTTTTTTTTCTTGCTGTAGACTGAAGACATTTGGGTTTGAGATCAAAATATGAATATGAGAAGAGAGTTAGAATTTCAGCTTTTATTTCCTGGTATTTATATGTATATGTGTTAAGCAACATAGAACATAGCACATTCTGAATCAGACCACCCAATCTGTAGGCGAGCAAAAATACTGGGACATGTGACTGACAGGTGTTTCTTGTTACCCAGGTGTGTCCTATTGATTGTTTAAACAATAAATAGCTCTGAACATCTACTCTTGGTTTTAGCTGTCACCTGTGAAGACTGCATTTGGCTGCAAAGGATAAGCCAACATGAAGACCAGAGAGTTGTCTATGGGAGAAAAGCAAGCCATTTTGAAGCTGAGAAAAGAGGGGAAATCAATCAGCGACATTGCATTAGCATTGGGTATAGCCAATAGAAGAATTTGGAATGTCCTGAAAAGAAATAAACCACTGGTGTACTGAGCAACAGACATGGAACAGGTCAGCCAAGGAAAACAACAGCAGTTGATGACAGAAACATTGTGGGAGCTGTGAAGAAAACTCCAAAAACAACAGTGAGTGACATCACCAACAACCTCCACAGGGCAGGGGTGAAGGCATCACAATCTACTATTCGAAGAATCAGAAGGCCTGATCGGAATTCACAAAGAAATACAAAGATGAACGTTCTGGGGCCAAGATTAACCTCTACACCTAAGTGATGGAAAAGCCAAAGGCCTCATGATCCAAAATATACAAGCTCATCTGTGAAACATTATGGAGGTAGTCTCATGGCTTGGGCTTGCATGACTGCTTCTGGAAACAAACAACAACTGAAAGAGGCTGTGAAGAAACCAACAATTTGGTGATGTCAGTGAGTCGCAGACGTGATGCAGTTATTGCAAGCAAGGTATATGCAACCAAATATTAAGTGTTATTTAAAAAACAGTTAATTGAAAAATTATATTTATCTTTGCTTGTGTAATTGTGATGTTTTTGTGTCTTTAACAGTATAGCTGTTTGTTATACTGAGATAAGGATTGGTGACAGGACTGTTCTGTAAACAGACAGCTACTCATTAATTACTCATTCATTATTTCAACCCATTTGGTGTACTAACCACTGTTGAATGTGCGTGACCGTCAAGCCCTCAGGGAGCATTGCCTGAGAAATCTTCATGCTACTGTGATAAATATAACCACATGGGCACGGGAGTACTTTGGAAAACCTTTGTCACTTAACACAGTCCGCCGTTGCACCCAGAAATGCAACCCGAAACTCTATTACGCAAGGAGGAAGCCACACATCAACTCTTTGCAGAAACGCTGCCGAGTTCTCTGGGCCTGAGCTCATATCAGATGGACTGAAAGGCAGTGGAAACGCGTGCTGTGGTCAGATGAGTCCACGTTTCAGCTTGTTTTCGGGAAAATCAAATGTCAAGTTCCCTATCAAAAGCTACTCTCGATGCTGCGCATCAAACGCTAATGAGAACATTCTTTGTTCGACCGGTTGCGAAGTATGTGTGTCAAACACGCCAAGAATTTGGCCTAAATAACCTCGGTGAGTTACGTCATTGATAACGTGCACCTGCAGGTTATAAATAGACGTGAAACAGGCATACCTCCAGGTTTCTTTGTCTTCGAGACCGCTTTGTGTGTGTGTGTTGTCTTGGTAAGTGTTGGTAAGTGATAAATTATATCATGGCTTGTGCCTCGGTCAGGCGATGCATCCCGCTGTGTGCACGAGTTATTCCGGATGATGATCCGCACGATTTTTGTTTAGAGTGCCTTGGGGAAGAGCATGCTATTGCTGCTCTTGAGGACGCTGAGTGCATGCACTGCGAGCTATTTCTGCTCCAAGTGCTTTGCTCGAGGCTTGCTTTCTTCCGAAGCTCGGCGTCCTCATTAAGATCATGGGGCTCGCGTGTCGAGCTGGCTGAGAGAGAGCTTCCCCTCTCTCTCGCGCTTTCCCCAGATTGCGAAGCCCCCGCCTCGGCTGCTGAAGCACGCACCGGTGTTTCTTCAGAGCAAGATGAGGGCGCGGCTTCTCTTGCCTCCGGCGATATGGAGACCGAGAGCGCCACCTCTGAGCGCTCCTCGCGCGATGATAAGGCGTTTGTGGAGCTACTCGAGGTAGTGACTAATGCAGTGGCCAGGCTTAAGTTAGACTGGCCACAGGAGCAAGAGAACCCCAGGCACCCCAAATTGGACGACAGATTTCTGTCGGGTGGCAAAGGGGAGAGATTCCAACATCGATCTCTCCCCTTTTTCCCAGATCTCCATGAGGAGTTATCTCGTTCGTGGAGTAGGCCTTACTCCTCACGTATCTTTGTATCCACGACGTCGTTTTATTCGACTAACGTGGGTGCTAAGGCGCATGGATATGTGACGATGCCTCAGGTCGAAGAGATGCTCGCGGGCTATCTCTCCCCTGGGAGCTCGTCATCGCTTAAGAAGCCAACCCTCCCCACCAAGCCTTGCAGAGTAACATCGTCTCTGGTGGGAAAGGCCTTTCAGGCAGCGGGTCAGGCAGGGGCTGCCCTGCACACCATAGCAGTTTTGCAGGCGTACCAGGCTGACCTGCTTAAAGACCTGAGCATGGGCGGGAGTATTAGTGAGGAGGCGTTTTTCAAAGCTTGGCCATTCTGGGGCGCATCTTTTGCACGCTCGCTTTTCACGCTGCAGACCCGAATTCGAATCCCGACCTCGACAAAAACAAATAAATAAATAAATAAAAACATCACTCTTCAAAAATTTGGTGAGTTTCTTCACCGTCGTGCTCAGGCGTCAGGGCTGTCGGCCACCCAGCCCCGACCCAATCTTGTCTCTCTGCAGCAAGAGTCGCAGAAGCAGAGTGTGGTGAGCCGTTTGCCCCCTCGTAGGGACTGGGGAGCAGCTCGCCGACCTCAGCAGCCCAGTAAGAGGCCGGACCTCAGGACGATCATTTCGTCCGGGGAAAAGTCCTGAGGGTCAAGTCCTCGGGACTGTGGGTGTGCCCCTCCGGGGAAGAGTGCGAGAAGTTCCAACGGAAGTAAACGTTCCTTCCTGGCACCCTCAGGAGGCCTCCAGCCAAACATTAGGTGTTCGGTTGCCTCCTGCCATGCTTCAGGACACCAGACACCTAACACCTCCCCATCTAAGCAAAGTGTCAAAACTAGTGCCCCTCTCAGAGAAACTGGCAGCGTGGAAGCTACTGCCAAGTATCTCTCCATGGGTAGAAAGAACTGTAGGGAAAGGCTACAGGATTCAGTTTGTATATCGGCCTCCAAGTTTCAGCGGCGTGGTCTCCACTTCCATGAAACCGGAACGAGCCCATTTTTTGACACAGGAATTGCAAGCTCTGCTGCACAAAGGGGCCATAGAACATGTTCCCCTACCAGACTGAGAGTCAGGCTATTACAGCCGGTATTTTTTGGTTCCCAAGAAAGATGGGGGGTTGCATCCTATTTTAGATCTTCGCGGGTTGAACCACTGCCTCAGAACATACAAGTTCAAGAGCTTGACGATCAAGATGATTGTGTCTCAGATCCAGCCAGGGGACTGGTTCGTCACAATCGATCTCAAGGACAGATATTTTCATATAGAAATCTTGCCACAACACAGGAAGTTCATGAGGTTCGCTTTCGGGGGCGAAGCTTACCAGTATTGGGTTCTTCCATTCGGCCTAGCTCTATCACCTCGCACATACACGAAATGCATGGATGCAGCACTGGCTCCTCTGTGACTCCAGGGCATCCAAATTTTAAATTACATAGACGACTGGCTGATTCTGGCTCAGTCTCAAGAGCTGGTGCTTCGACATCCGGATGTCGTCCTAGCTCATCTCGAATCTCTGGGGTTGAGACTCAACGCCAAGAAAAGTGTTCTCTCTCCTGCTCAGAGGACAATGTATTTGGGGGTTGTATGGGATTCGATCACGATGCAGGCACAGCTTTCTTCTGCATGCTTCGAATCCATTGTAAATGCCCTAAAGAATATCAAGCTAGGCCAGAGAATTACGATTTAATTCTTTCAGAAGCTTTTAGGTCTCATGGCAGCTGCTTCCACGGTGATACCCTTGGGTCTCCTGCACATGAGATCGTTTCAGTTGTGGCTCAGAGCCAGGGGATTTCATCCAAGGACCAATCCCCAGAGGCAACAAGGGTCATGCGCCAGGGGCTTCATACCGTTTCTATGTGGTTCAGACCCTGGTTTTTGACTTTGGGTTCCACTCTAGGTCCGTGTTGTCATCGCAAGATGCTAACGACAGATGCTTCCCTCACGGGTTGGGGTGCGGCCTTGGGTGGCCGTCCAACCCAAGGGATCTGGAGAGGTCATCTTCTCAACTGGCACATCAATTGCCTCGAAATGATGGCTCTATTTCGGGCCCTGAAATACTTCCTCCAGCAGTTAAGAGGCTACCATGTCCTTTTGTGGGTGGACAATACGGCGGTAGTCTCTTACATAAATCACCAGGGAGGATTGCGTTCTCACCGCCTGAACAGGCTAGCGCATCAGGTCCTGCTGTGGGCACAGGATAAGTTCCTGTCCCTCAGGGCGATTTACATCCCTGGGTATATGAATGTGGGAGCAGACTTGCTGTCCAGATAGGCTGTGACACTCGGGGAATGGAAACTCCACCCTGAAGTGGTCAGTCAAATCTGGGGAAGATTTTACAGAGCAGAGGTGGACCTCTTTGCTTCACAGGAGATGGCACAATGTCCCCTCTTCTTCTCTCTGACTCCTCCAGCTCCCCTGGGTCTGGACGCCATGGCTCATACATGGCCCAGACGGAGTCTTTACACATTTCCCCTGATCGCTCTGCTCCCAGGAGTCCTGGCCAAGGTCTGTCAACAGGGGTTTTGCCTCTTATTGATAGCGCCCCGTTGGCAGACCAAAGTATGGTTCTAGGATCTAATATCTCTCCTCTACAGCTCACTGTGGGCGATTCCAGTTAGGAAAGCTCTCCTATCTCAGGAACAGGGGACAATATTTCATCCCCGGCCTGAGCTCTGGAACCTTCACATCTGGCCCCTGAGAGGGACCAGCTAAGGGATGCTGGGTTCCCTGCTGACATAGTAGAGACCATTCTAAGTGCCAGGGCCCCCTCCACTAGAGAAGTTATGCCTTCAAAGGGCACATTTTTTGAAAATTGGTGTATGGCGCACCACGTAGACCCAGTTCACTGCCAAGTGGTTTCAGTGATGGAGTTCCTGTAAGGGAAATTATCCTCAGGCACATGTCCTGGTACTCTCAGAGTCTATGTGGCCGCCATTTCGGCTTGCCATGCTCCGATTGAGGGGGTTTCTGTGGGAAAGCACCCTCTAGTCGCTCGCTTCATTCGTGGAGCCAAGCTGTTGAGACCGTCCACGAGAGCCACAGTCCCTTTGTGGAATTTAGCTATAGTGCTCGAGGGTCTGGTCGGCACCCCTTTTGAACCACTAGAGTCAGCACCTGTCAGGTTTCTGAGCCTAAAGATGGTTTTTCTAATGGCTATTACTTCTCTGAAGAGAATTGGGGATTTGCAGGCTCTGTCAGTCATGCGGTCCTGCCTAGACTTTGCCCCTGGGCTGGGCAAAGCTATCTTGCATCCTCACCCTAACTACCTCCCAAAAGTTTCATTCTTGACCATGCATCCGGTCATTCTTGAAGCCTTCTGTCCTCCGCCTTTCACGACTATGGAGCAGGAAAGACTTCACTTACTGTGTCCAGTACGTGCTCTTCAGATTTACGTCCACCGCACCAGCCAGTGGCGTAAGTCGGAGCAGCTCTTCATGTGCTATGGAGGCCGCAATCGGGGGGCGGCTGCCACTAAACAAATGGTGTCTTATTGGGTGAGGGATGCCATTGCCCTAGCCTACGAGGCACGTGGTCAAGCTTCGCCGCTAGGAGTTAGGGCTCATTCAACCAGTGGGGGTTGCCAAAGCATATGGCTTTGGCAAAAGGTGTCCCCCTCCAGCAAGTGTGTGATGCGGCAGGTTGGTCCTGTCTGCACACATTTGTCAGATTCTATAGCTTGGATGTCCATGCTACTCCGGGCTCACATGTCCTTGAGTCAACATCCCGTAGGCATGTCTGAGACCTCTTCAATGTTTGTGCGCACACACTACACAACCTTGGGGGCTCAGACACTTCCAGTGCAGCGGCGTTGGTATTCTCGTTCTCATTAGCATTTGATGCGCAGCATCAAGAGTAGCTTTTGATAGGGAATGTCTCGGGTTACTTGACTGTAACCCTGTTCCCTGAAAAAGCGGGAACGAGATGCTGCGCCTCAATGCCGCACTGCAGACCTGTCTGGCATCTGTCAGACAAAGTGTAACCTGGAGGTATGCCTGTTTCACGTCTATTTATAACCTGCAGGTGCACGTTATCAATGACGTAACTCACTGAGGTTATTTAGACCAAATTCTTGGCGTGTTTGACACACATACTTCGCAACTGGTCCAACAAAGAATGTTCTCATTAGCGTTTGATGCACAGCATCTCGTTCCTGCTTTTTCAGGGAACAGGATTACAGTCAAGTAACCCGAGACGTTCTCCATGCCAAAGATGAAAAGGCCAACCAGTCTGTTATAAGCGACAGGTGCAAAATCCAGCACCTGTGATGATATGGGGGTGCATCAGTGCCCACGGGACTTGCATATATGTGAAGGTACCATTGACGCGGAGGTGTATATTTGCATTTTAGAGAGACATATCCTGCCATCAAGGCAACATCTTTTCCCAGGAAGTCCATGGTTATTTCAGCAGGACAATGCCAGGCCTCATTCTGCACGTGCTACAACAGCGTGGCTTCCTAGACACAGAGTGTGTGTGCTTGACTGGTCTGCCAGCAGTCCAGATCTGTCTCCTATGGTGCATCATGAAGAGGAGAATCAGACAATGGCGACCAAGGACTGTTGAGCAGCTGAAGTCTTGTATCAAGCAAGAATGGACAAAAATTCCACTTGGAAAACTGCAACAATTAGTATCCTCAGTTCCCAAACAATCAAAAAGTGTAATTAAAAGGAAGGGTGATGTAACACAGTGGTAAACATGCCTTTGTCCCAACTTTTTTTGAGTGTGTTGAAGGCATCAAATTCTAAATTTGTTTATATTTACAAAATACAATTAAGTTGGTCAGTGAAAACTTTGAATATCTTTTCTTTGTACTTTTGCCAGTTAATTAAAGTTTCATGAGACTTTCATGAGACTGTGACAAATCACAGATTTTTGTTTTTATTGCATTTTAGAAAAAATCCCAACCTATGGAAATGGGGTTAGTATTTTTGCACCCAAGAAAGGAATATGTTAGATCAAACAAACAAAACAGACTTAGATTGCATGTACTCTGAGGGAGCAGAATCAAATATTAGCAGGTGAACCTGGACACAGAAGCTTCAAATCAATAAAACCATACAGAAATCCTGAATAAGAATCATAACAAGAAAAATGGAAGAGCTTGAAGATACACAGCCCCAGAACAGAGTTCGACGACCTTTGATTCGCAACGAGCATGAGCATGCATGCAAAATGCATTCGCCCACCATATGTTCTTTAAAAGGAGTGCGTTAAATGAATCCATTCCTGAAGATAAAGCCATTACTTTTAATATAAGGCACTGTGTGGGCAGGTTATTATTAGTTCAGTTGTTTTTATTTGCTTAAATGAACAAGTTCTGCGGAAGTGCCAAGACTCTTCGGTTATGAATGCAATTTGCACTTGTGTGTGTGTGTGTGTGTGTGTGTGTGTGTGTGTGTGTGTGTATTCATAAGATGTGTTTTTAATTACTTTTCAAAGTACTGCATATTATTGCCTCTCCTTTATATTTTCTATATGACCTCATCCAACTTTCCACATACAAAATATACAATCAACTATTAGGGATCATCTTTGATTGGACAATGTCAGTTATCAGGTTTCTGTCGTTGGGTTGACTCTGATATAAACAGTGACATCTGGTTCTCCAGTGAGGCTCAAGATTCATTTGACTCTTAACCTTTTTTTTGTTTTTGACCTTTCCTTTGTAAAAAAAAAAAAAAAAAAGATTGTTTTTAAGCTGCAAATCTGGCTGAACATCTACAGCTTATTGAAATCAGGCTGAAAATTGCTCAGGATGTGTTTCTAATTTTTCCCTTGGTAATCAATCCCCTTGACGCCCTAATGGCCTTCTGTTTTGTAGAAATTAAAATAGCTGTTGGAAATGGCCCATTCATGAAATCAGTGCTGGGTTATAATTATAATAGTATTTGCCCTGTATATTTCGCCACCGTTGTGTCTTACATAGTGATGAAGGGCAATTCTCAATCTGGAAATGGATTCAGACAGGAATAAAAAAAGGAAAGGTGGAATGAACATCTCCAACAGAGGCTGTAATACAATGGCACTATCATTAAAAAAAGCTAATTATAAAAAACACCCAAACCTTTTGGCTTTCAGAACAAAATAGCTTCATGCGAGCTCTCGTGACAGACAGTTACATACGGTAGATACAGATTTATTTACTAAGTACTGTATGTTCTGAGTTCTTCAAGGGTTCATTGGATAAGTAAAGGGTCTTAGCTTCTTAAAAAGGTCCTCCCCTCCTCCAGCTCCCCCAGAAGGACAACCAAAGAACCCTTAAAGGTTCATTTGTGCCACATGGCTTGGAAGTTGATTTATATTGACTCAGGGTGAGATTCAGTTCAGTAACTGAATAAAACAATAGAGGGAGACTCAAGTTCTGTCTGAGTTCTGTTGCTTTACTAAAAAAAAACCCATATCAGCCACTCCTAAAACAACATGGGGTCAGAAGTGAGATTTGAACCCACGTCTCCATGTGGGGAACAACCACTTTCAACACCACAGGTTGTACATTTTCTAAGAGAGTAGGGATTTGTTTGTTGCCTGTTTCTCTGTAACATAAATCTGAAATGGAATGATAGAAATCATGGTAAATCCTATAAAGTAAACAGTTTCATTAAGAGAAGATGATGGGCAATGTACAGTGGGTATAGAAAAGAATGACTCACTTTAAAATAATCACATTTTGTTGCTTTTCAGCCTGAAATGAAGACAGACACAGTTTTTGTTTTATCCAGCTGTATTTACTCAGTGCAACTTCTAACATCCAAGTGAAAGATATAACACCAACATGTCAGACAAAAATAAAAAAAAATAAAAAACCAGAATCACTGAGTTGGAAAAAGGATCACCCCCTTCCTTAAAATGGCTTGTAAACTCAATAAGGTGTAGCTAATCACCTTCTCAATGGTACACAAAGCCATTTGACTTTCAACTGTGATCAGCTGTGGTCATTTTGATTAGCTTAGCATGAAAAGAGCTTTCCTGGAGCATTTTGTAGTGCAACTGAAGCAAACAATCAACTATGGGTGGCAAGGCACTGTCAAAAGATCTCTGGGATAAAGTTGGCATAAGTCAGGAGATGGATACAAAAAAAATTAAAAGGCTTTATCAATGCCTAGAAGCACAGTGAAGTCTATTATTAAGAAGTGGAAGGTATTTGGTACAACACAGACCCTGCCTGGATCAGGACGTGCCAAAACGCACCTTGCAGATTCTGAGGCCACATGGAAAATGGTGTTATGGTCAGATGAATTATTTGGCCTTAACATCAAACGATATGTCTGGCGGAAATCCAATACAGCTCACCATCCAAATAACACCATTCTTAAATTCCTAAGTAAAGCATGGAGGTGGTAATACCCTGTTATGGAGGTGTTTCTATGCAGCAGGGACTGGAGCACTTGTCAGGATAGAAGGAAAATGGATGGGGCAAAATACTGTCAAATTCTTGAGGAAAATCTGCTGCCCTCTGCCAGACAGTTGTCAATGGGAAGAAGGTTTACCTTCAAACATGACAATGACCCAAAGCACACAGCAAAACTGACCACACAGTGGTTTAAGGAGAAAAAGATGAATGTCCTTGCATGGCCTAGTCAGAGCCCAGACTTAAACCCCATTGAAAATCTGTAGAATGACTTGAAGACTGTAGTCCAGAAACGGTCACCATCAAATTTAACTGAACTTGAGCAGTTCCCTATCAAAAGCTACTCTTGATGCTGCGCATCAAATGCTAATGGGAATGCTAATGAGAACATTCTTTGTTCGACTGGTTGCGAAGTATGTGTGTCAAACATGCCAAGAATTTGGCCTAAATAACCTCGGTGAGTTATGTCATTGATAACATGCACCTGCAGGTTATAAATAGACGTGAAACAGGCATACCTTCAGGTTTTCTTTGTCTTTGAGACCGCTTTGTGTGTGTGTGTTTCCTTGGTAAGTGGTAAATTGTATCAATGGCTTGTGCTTCGGCTAGGCGATGCGTGCCGCCGTGTGCACGAATCATTCCGGATGATGATCTGCACAATTTCTGTTTGGCGTGCCTCGGGGAAGAGCATGCTATTGCTGCTCTTGAGGATGCTGAGTGCATGCATTGCGAGCTTTTCCCTCTCCAAGTGCTCCTCTCGAGGCTCGCTTTCTTTCAAAGCGCAGCACCCTCACTAAGATCATGGGACTCGTGTGTCGAGCTGGCCAAGAGAGAGCCTCCTCTCTCTCTTGCGCTCTCCCCAGATCGCGAAGCCCCCGCCTCTGCTGCTGAAGCATGCCCAGCGTTTCTTCAGAGCGAGACGAGGGTGCGGCTTCTCTTGCCTCCGGTGATATGGAGACCAAGAGCGCCGCCTCTGAGCGCTCCTCGCGTGATGATAAGGCATTTGTGGAGCTACTCGAGGTAGTGACTAATGCAGTGGCCAGGCTTAAGTTAGACTGGCCACAGGAGATGGGATCTTTTTCCCAGATCTCCATGAGGAGTTATCTTGTTCGTGGAGTAGGCCTTACTCCTTGCGTATCTTTGTATCCACGATGTCGAATTATTCGACTATCGTGGTTGCTAAGGCACATGGATATGTGACGATGCCTCAGGTCGAAGAGACGCTCTTGGGCTATCTCTCCCCTGGGAGCTTGTCATCGCTTAAGAAGCCAACCCTCCCCACTAAGCCTTGCAGAGTAACATCATCTCTGGTGGGGAAGGCCTTTCAGGCAGCGGGTCAGGCTGGGGCTGGCCTGCACACCATGGCGGTTTTGCAGGCGTACCAGACTGACTTGCTGAAAGACCTGAGCACGGGTGGGAATATTAGTGAGGAGGTGTTTTTAGAGCTGCACCGAGCCACGGATCTGTCTCTTCGTGTAACCAAGCAGACAGCCCATGCCATGGGCCGTTCTATGGCTGCTTTAGTTGCCGCGGAGAGCCTCACGGGCATCAAGGATAGGGACAAAGCTTTCCTCCTTGACGCCCCTGTATTGCCTTCTGGCCTTCTTGGCGATGCCATGAACTCCAGGGCATCCAAATTTTAAATTACATAGACGACTGGCTGATTCTGGCTCAGTCTCAAGAGCTGGCGCTTCGACATCAGGATGTCGTCCTAGCTCATCTCGAATCTCTAGGGTTGAGACTCTACGCCAAGAAAAGCGTTCTCTGTCCTGCTCAGAGGACAATGTATTTGGGGGTTGTATGGGATTTGATCACGATGCGGGCACAGCTTTCTCCTGCGTGCTTCGAATCCATTGTAAATGCCCTAAAGAATATCAAGCTAGGCCAGAGAATTACGATTTACTTCTTTCAGAAGCTTTTAGGTCTCATGGCAGCTGCATCCATGGTGATACCCTTGGGTCTCCTGCACATGAGATCGTTTCAGTTGTGGCTCAGAGCCAGGGGATTTCATCCAAGGGCCAATCCCCAGAGGCAAATAAGGATCACGTGCCAGGGGCTTCATACCCTTTCTATGTGGTTCAGACCCTGGTTTTTGACTTTGGGTCCAACTCTAGGTCTGTGTTGCCGTCACAAGATGCTAACAACAGACGCTTCCCTCACGGGTTGGGGTGCGGTCTTGGATGGCCATCCAGCCCAAGGGATCTGGAGAGGTCATCTTCTCGACTGGCACATCAATTGCCTCGAAATGATGGCTCTATTTCGGGCCCTGAAATACTTCCTCCAGCAGTTAAGAGGCTATCATGTCCTTGTGCGGGTGGAGAATACGGCGGTAGTCTCTTACATAAATCACCAGGGCAGACTGCGTTTGTGCCACCTGAACAGGCTAGCGCAGCAGGTCCTGCTGTGGGCACAGGACAAATTCCTGTCCTTCAGGGCGATTAACATCCCCGGGTATATGAATGTGGGAGCAGACTTGCTGTCTAGACAGGCTGTGATACTTGGGGAATGGAAACTCCACCCCGAAGTGGTCAGTCAAATCTGGGGAAGATTTTACAAAGCAGAGGTGGACCTCTTTGCTTTACAGTAGATGGCACAATGTCCCCTCTACTTCTCTCTGACTCCTCCAGCTACCCTGGGTCTGGACGCATGGCTCATACATGGCCCAGACAGAGTCTTTACACATTTTCCCTGATCGCTCTGCTCCCGGGAGTCCTGGCCAAGGTCTGTCAACAGGGGTTTTGCCTCTTACTGATAGCGCCCCGTTGGCAGACCAGAGTATGGTTCTCGGATCTAATATCTCTCCTTGCGGCTCGCCGTGGGCGATTCCAGTCAGGAAAGATCTCCTATCTCAGGCACAGGGGACAATATTTCATCCCCGGCCCGAGCTCTGGAACCTTCACGTCTGGCCCCTGAGAGGGACCAGCTAAGGGATGCTGGGTTCCCTGCTGACATAGTAGAGACTATTCTAAGTGCCAGGACCCCCTCCACTAGAGAAGTTATGCCTTCAAATGGCACATTTTTGAAAATTGGTGTATGGCGCACCACGTAGACCCGGTTCACTGCCAAGTGGTTTCAGTGCTGGAAGGAATTTGCAGGAATTTCCTGCAAGGGAAATTATCCTCAGGCACATGTCCTGGTACTCTCAGAGTCTATGTGGCCGCCATTTTGGCTTGCCATGCTCCGATTGATGGGGTTTCTGTGGGAAAGCACCCTCTAGTCATTCGCTTCATTCGTGGAGCCAAGCAGTTGAGACCGTCCATGAGAGCTACAGTCCCTTCGTGGGATTTAGCTATAGTGCTCGAGGGTCTGGTTGGCACCCCTTTCGAACCACTAGAGTCAGCACCTGTCAGGTCTCTGACCCTAAAGATGGATTTTCTAATGGCTATTACTTCTCTGAAGAGAATTGGGGATTTGCAGGCTCTGTCAGTTGCGCGGTCCTGCCTAGACTTTGCCCCTGGGCTGGTCAAAGCTATCTTGCATCCTCACCCTAATTACCTCCTGAACTTCCATTCTCGACCAGGCATCCGGTTGTTCTTGAAGCCTTCTGTCCTCCACCTTTCACGACTACGGAGCAGGAAAGACTTCACTTACTGTGTCCAGTATGTGCTCTTCAGATATACATCCACCGCACCAGCCAGTGGCGTAAGTCAGAGCAGCTCTTCATATGCTATGGAGGCCGCAATTGGGGGGCGGCTGCCACTAACCAAACGGTGTCTCATTGGGTGAGGGATGCCATTGCTCTAGCCTACGAGGCACGTGGTCAAGCTTCGCCGCTACGAGTTAGGGCTCATTCAACCAGGGGGGGTTGCATCTTCTATGGCTTTGGCAAAAAGGTGTCCCCCTCCAGCAAGTGTGTGATGCGGCAGGTTGGTCCTCTCCGCACACATTTATCAGATTCTATAGCTTGGATGTCCATGCTACTCCGGGCTCGCATGTCCTTGAGTCAACATCCCTTAGGCATGTCTGAGACCTTCTTCAATGTTTGTGCACACACACTACACAACCTTGGGGGCTCAGACACTTCCAGTGCGGCAGCATTGGTATTCTCGTTCCCATTAGCGTTTGATAGGGAACATTTCGGATTACTTGACTATAACCCTGCTCCCTGAAAAAGCGGGAACAATATGCTGCGCCTCAATGCCGCACTGCAGACGTGTCTGGTGTCTCTCAGACAAAGTGTAACCTGAAGGTATGCCTGTTTCACGTCTATTTATAACCTGCAGGTGCACGTTATCAATGATGTAACTCACCAAGGTTATTTAGGCCAAATTCTTGGCATGTTTGACACACATACTTTGCAACCGGTTGAACAAAGAATGTTCTCATTAGCGTTCCCATTAGCGTTTGATGCGCGGCATCTCGTTCCCACTTTTTCAGGGAACAAGGTTACAGTCAAGTAACCCGAGATGCTCTGCAAAGAAGAGTGGGCAAATATTTCAAAGTCTAGATGTGCAAAGTTAGTAGAGACATAACCCAACAGACTAAAGGCTGTAATTAAAAAATTAAGGCAAATTAAAGCAAAGGGGTGATCCTTTTTCCGACTCAGTTATTCTGTTTTTTAATTTTTTTTTTTCTGACATGATGGTGTTATATCTTTCACTTGGATGTTATAAGTTGCACTGAGTAAATACAGCTGGATAAAACAAAAACTGTGCCTGTCTTCATTTCAGGCTGCAAAGCATCGAAATGTGATTATTTTAAAGGGGGGTGATTCTTTTCTATACCCACTGTATGGTCAGGTCCATAAATATTTGGACAAAGTTACTTTCAAGTTGAGGGTATTTACGTTTAAATTGGGTCAACAGTATAGGAATTACAGCACTTTATATATTTGATCCCCCCCATTTTAAGGGACGAGGAGTAATTGGACACTTGGCTACTCAGCTTGTTCATGGTCAAGTGTGTGTTATTCCCCCATTATTTCACTTATATGTAAGCAGATAAAAGGTCTAGAGTTGATTTCAAGTGTGGAATCTGTTGCTGTTAACTCTCAATATGAAGTCCAAAGAACTGTTATTGCCATTAAGCAAGCAATTATTAGCCTGAAAAATCAAAACAAACCCATCAGAGAGATAGCAAAAAACATTACTACTACTATTTGGTACATTCGTAAAAAGAAAGAACACATTAGTGAGCTCAGGAACACCAAAAGGCCTGTGGTGGACTGTGGAAAAGAAAAATGATAGAACAGAAAAATGGTAAAGAAAAACTCCTTCACAACAGTTTGCCAGATCAAGAATACCCTCCAGGAGGTACTGTAGGCATATCTGTATCAAAGTCAACAATCAAGAGAGAACTTCACCTGAGTAAATACAGAGGGTTTACCACAAGATGTGAACTACTGATAAGCCTCAAAAACAGGAAGATTAGATTACAGTTTGTCAAAAAAAAACAAGAAAAAAAAAACACACACCTAAAAGGCCCAGGAACAACATCCTATGGACAGATGAGACAAAGATCAACTTGTAGCAGAATGATGGAAAGAGAAGCACAAGGAGAAGGGAAGGAACTGCTCATGAACCTAAACGTACCACCTCATCTTTTGCCATTGGTGTGTATGGCTGCCAATGGAACTGGTTCCCTTGTATTTATAGATGATGTGATTGCTGACAAAATCAGCAGGATGAATTCTGAATTGTATAGGACAATATGCTTTAAATGCTTTTCAAATGCTTTAAAACTCATTGGGTGGCGATTCACACTGCAGACAGACAATGACCTGAAGCATACTTCAAAAACAACACAGACTGCTTGTCACTTGCTGAAGGCAAAACTGAAGACACAACAGCCCAAAGGTAAGCAGGAAGTGAAGACAGCTGCAGTAAAGACCTGGCAAAGCATCACCAGGGAAGAAACCCAGCGTTTCTATGGGTTCCATACTTCAGGCAGTCATTGACTGCAATGGATTTGCAACCAAGTATTAAAAATGACAATTTAATTTATGATAATGTTAGTTTGTCCAGTTTCTACACATTTGACCTGTTTTGGATATAAAGTTAAAGCTGAAAGTCTGCAATTTGGACACATTATTTATTTATTTAATTAGGTAGGTAGACAGCTAAAATAACAATAACTTTGTCAAATTCCAAATTTTTATGGACCTAGCTGTGTTTATCAGTGATCACCCTATAAGAATGACACATAGCTTGTTTGACTGATGCTAGTCAAGCACATTTGAATATTGTAACATCACTATAAAATACCCACACTCAGCAGTACAGGAAACAAGACAGACAAAGCCGGGATTAGCTAGACAGTGGATCCAGCCTGTGTGGAGCCAGGTCTGTCAGAATGCGCAAACTTTGACCCATGACTTTCTGTCCATAAATGGTACTGGATCCATGAGCAGAGAGAGCAATCAATATTGCTTTCAGACTTGGCAAACCAAAACTCTGACACATAATGTTAGCATGAGTAAGTTTAACCCACACTAGCATCCAACAACAGCTGTAGGTACAGTAATTAGCGGTAAAGTTTTTATCTCCAAATAACATTTGGGAAAACTACCTTTCAAAAAGGTGCTTTAATAAATTACAGTTGCAATCAAAATTATTCAACCCCCATTGCAAACCAGGTTTATTGTCCAAATTTACAGATTTTAAGCTGTTTGCAATTAACAAATCAAACAAAAGCAATTGAAATAGTTCAGCACAACGAATGCTTCAAGTGGTTTCCCCAAATTCAACTGAAAATGCAACTTATAATGACCTTTCCTGTTTCACAATTATTCAACCCCTTCATGGCACGCATCTTTAGTACTTAGCAGAGCACCCTTTTGCTGTTATGACCTGCTGCAAATGAGATGCATAGCCAGACACCAGGTTCTGGTGGAATCAGTTCCTGAGGAATCTTAGCCCATTCCTCATGAGCAATGGCCTCCAGTTCAGTAACATTCTTGGTTTTGTGTGCTGCAACCGCCTTCTTCAAATCCCACCAGATATTTTCTATGGGGTTCAAGTCAGGAAACTGTGATGGCCTTTAGAATCTTCCAGGACTTCTTCTGCAACCAAGCCTTGGTGGAATATGAGGTATGCTTGAGATCATTGTCGTGTTAGAAGGTCCAATGACGCCCAAGCTTCAGCTTCCTCACAGACGGCATTACGTTTTCTCTAAGGATTTCCAGTGGATTTTGCAGTTTTCCAGTGAATGCAAAACAGCCCCAGAGCATCACCGAGCTACACCATGTTGGCTGTGGATGGAGTTTTCTTTCTTCATTCTTCTTTCTCCAGACATAATGTTGATCCATTGTGCTGAAAAGTTCCAGTTTTGTTTCATCGCTCCACAGAACAGAATCCCAAAACTTCTGTGGCTTGTTTATATGATTTTGAGCTGACATTTCTTGTGTTTTTGGGTCAGTAGTGGTGTACGTCTTGGAGTTCAGATATGGAAACCTTCTGCGTTTAGTACGTGTCATACTGTGCTCACTGAAACCTCCAGGTCTTTTGCAGTCAATCGAGGGTTTTTCACAACTTGCCTTCTCAGAAATCTGGTTGCAGCCATTGATAGCTTCCTTTTTCTGCCCTGTCCAGGTATTATATATATTTTCTGCCCCTAGCCAGTTCAGGTATTTCATGTGTTCCAGCTCAAGCACACCTGGTGAAACTAATGAAGCCCTTGATTAGTTGCATCAAGTGTACTTGAGACAACACCTGTTATGCATATTTCTGCTGTTGTGAGGGATTGTATTAAGGGGTTGAATAATTTTGAGACTGGAGAAATCATTATAAGTTGCATTTTCAGTTGAATTGAGGAAACAACTTGAAGCATTCGTTGTGTTGAACTATCTCAATTGCTTTTGTTTGATTTGTTCATTGCAAACAGCTGTAAATTTTGACAATAAACCTGATTTGCAGTGGGAGTTGAATAATTTTGATTGCAACTGTAAGTCTGTTTGACAGTCTGTTAGGGGCATAACTGTGCAGTTTTTTCAGAGATGTTCAACGTCTAGACTTCTTACTAAGAGACAGTTAAGGACATTCATTATTCTTGGATAATAGGCAAGCATATTAATGAAGATGTCAAATTCACATCTTGCCAGTCACTAAAAGCACCATTTCCACATGCACACGTCATATTAGGTTTCATCTGCATTACACCACATAGTAACATATTGGAGTTAGAGAGTGAGCCTTCATCAAGCTACTATACTGAAACTTAAATACTTAAATACTTGGTCAAGTTTGTCAAAAATACTTTGTCAAAAGAAGAAAAAAAAACAAGTCATTTGACATAATATGACATGTGGAGTTGTCACATTAGGGACAATGGCAATGATAAGCAGAAGAATAGTTCCATTTTTTTTTTCTCATTAAAAGATCCTGTGCTGCTGCAGAGGAATGTTGCAGTGAGGAATCTGACAGCCTGGGGACCGCAGCTCTACAGCAATAGCGGAGGTGAAATATTTAATTGAACACTCCGCTTCCTGCTCCAGTGATCACGGCTACTGCTGAAAGCTGTCACGATCCGATCTTCTCTCTCTCTCTCTCTCTCTCTCTCTCTCTCTCTCTCTCTCTCTCTCTCTCTCTCTCTCTCTGCTGTCTTTTTTTTTCCTGGGACCTGGCAACACAGTTTGTTAATTTGTGACTGTCTAGCATTGAAAAGCACATCACATAGTGTTGCTCAGTCTGCAGTTATCACTGCAAATGGAGTTAAAAGGGTTTTTTTTTCTTCACACCAAGGTGAATGTGGTGCTTTAGTTTAGACAAAAGGTTCACTATGTTCCACCTGCTAATAATCAATACGGGGTCAACCTGACATCTTTTCTTCTCATCCTCCATTACTTGATTATGGCATTTTCCAGACAAAAAAAATCTAAGATGGGCAGTTACGGTTTTCAATTTGGACATTGTAAAGCTATCCACACCATTCCTCATTTGATAGCTAATCTGCTGCAGCCGAGAGAGAAATCATGAAATAAATTTTGCTGCTATGTGTTTAAGATAATAAATTGCATATAAATGGGTGTCACTTAGGCAAATGATACCATAAATATGCCAACCGTTAAATTGGGCACACCAGCTACTCGGGGGCTGTGTTATAAGGGTGAGAAAAATTCTGCTCGTAAAAAAATAAAAAATAAAAAATAAAATTCACCCATCACCCTGCAGTTCATAAAGTGATAGATGTTCCTTGAAATGAGTAGTCTTTTAGAGTTTCATCATTTTGGATAATAAGCTTCTGAATTTGTAGGTTTCGTTTGGTTTTAATATCCTATTTCTCATTCACAAGAAGAGATCATCCTCCTCCTCATCATCATCACCATCATCATTGCCATCGTCAATTGGTGTCATCCTCACAGGATGTGTGCAGAGCTAACGCATGTTCTTAGCAATAATATACAGGACATTAGCTGGAGTGTATTTTCTCATTGGCATGCACATGAGGAATTCACTGACGTTTCTTCCTTCCGTCATCAGTCCAGTTTCCTCCTTTACTTCAACCTTAACAAAGTGGGTTAGAAATGTGAGATCGTTTTCACATTGCAATAAATAAATAAATATATAAATAAATGGCAGATTCCTGTTTAATTTCTTCTTAATAGTTGAAGGGACTGTAGTACCATGGCACTAGTTCCTGCCAAATTCTATACTTGCTGCAGAGAGAGGATTGGTGGGTTAAACTCGTAATTGCTTTGGGCAGTTTGTACATGCTTCATTTGAACTGAAAAAAACAGAGACAGATCATTTTTCTCTCTTAAATATTTCCTGGTTTCTATTGGCTTACACTAAAATTCACAGGTAAAAGTTCACATCCAGAAGCAAACCTATCTTCCACTTCATTAAACCAGCAGATTTTATTCTCATTTGTTCTGACTGCTGCTTTAGACGAAAAAGACGTTTTCAGGTGTTTGCCATAATGTGGTACTTAAAGTGTCAGAAATCATAAATCCCACAGCTAAATTGTTAAAATCACCTCTGTGTGATTTTTATGGCAATTACCTAAACCTGCACCTGGGTAAAATTTCAGTATTGTGTGCATTTAGCCTTTAGCTATATCCAATATGTATTGATACACAATATACATGATGTCCCAAAAGTCTCCATACATAGGTTAAATTAACACTTTTTAGCAAAATGTCTTCCAAAAGACATTATATATATATATATATATATATATATATATATATATATATATATATATATATATATATGTTTAGATAGCCTTTAAGAATGCCTCTGACAAAAGAAGAACGTATTGAAATCATTCTCATGGCTGGATTGGGAAGCTGTCGCAAGGTTGCGATGGGCTTTAACAGATGGACGTTAACTTATTAACAAATTCAAAAAGACTGGAAGTGTTGTGGACCAACCAAGAAGTGTTGCATCCACTGACGAAGGCAGAACCGAAGTGATGCGGGCAAACATAGTCTCCGATGTATGGAGACTTTTGGGACACCCTGTATTACTAGCTATGGGTAATTTTGTTATAAAACTTTCATATTTATTCATATTAGGTCAAGTAATTACTTGATGTATTGTATTTTTAAAGTACTTATAAGTTAGTGATAATATGTGTAATTGGCTGATATACAGTACCATGCAAAAGTCTTAGGAACCCTTATTTATTTTAATACAAATTTTGTTATAGATGTTATTATATGACTTCTGCATTATTGGTTAGGCAATAAAACAAAACAAAACAAAAAACCTTTTAGATTTCCAACCATTATTTTTTTTAACAAAAAAAAAATTAAAATTAAATGGTACAGAAAAATATTTGTATGTCAATAAAGAAAATAACATATTATATAACAGACCACTTCTCAGACTAAAAACTTAATGAAAGCTGTCGAGTTTTTACCTCCAATAACAGAAGCTTGTTGTCTCATGAAGAACTGTGGCACATTCTCCAATATGCTCAGTAAAACTTACCTTATAAAACTGCACAAATTGTACCTCAGACTAATGATGCATTTTTAAAAAGAAAAGAGTTACGTGCATCACATCAAATGTTGACTTTCTTTAATTTATTATTTGCTGTTTGCTGTTTGGGGTGTCGGGGGTGTCAGGGATGGGTAGTACCTCTGACGGGAGGGCATGTGGTGCTCCCCGAGTAGCTCTCCCGCTTTGGGCTCCACCTGATACTCAGCTCTCACCAGTGGCTCCCCGTAGCTGTCTGCATGCAACAGCGGCCACACCCTGGGCAACGGCTTCCACTGGCCGGCAAAACCTGGTGAGGGTAGCCGCAGGGTCTCAAACCCTCGGTGACTCAGGGCTTGTCTACCTACGCATGCGAAGACTGGATCCGGCGGACTACGCGGAGGAAACCACCAGACTGGTTCAACGGGCAGGAAGGCGGACCCAGCAAAGCGTCGTGGAGCGCAAATAGGGCACAGTGAGACACAAAGGACACTGTTGACCATCCACTGCATCCCAACCTATCTCCAGTCGTCTCGACTTGTCTTGCCACTGGATCCTGATAAGAAGGGATGAGAGAGTGAGGCTGACGACCTGTGCAACTCTTCCTCACTATAATCCAATTCACGTGCGAGTCAAGACATCACAGCAAAAAGTCCTGTGGCGACAGGCGAGTGGCAAAGCAGCAGGTTTGGATACACTGTAAGCTGTAGCCACAGACCTGCACACAGGCGGCCCAGGCCATCGGGTCATTCTCTACTGGAATGAAGTAGCAGTGGAGTCCGGCAGCCCCCTGGGTGTCTGAGCAGCCCTCTTCAGGATCGCTCTGCTCACCTCCACAGCATGAGGAAGGGGCTAGAAAAGGTGCCCTAAAAATAGCCTGCTTCATCACACCCTGGCCTGCTTACCGCGGCAGGCGGGGATCCCAACCACGCGGTCGAAACACTAAGAAAACCTCGGTGTCACCACTCACCTTCGGCACATGGAATGTGCGCACACTCATGGACAACCCTAAGGCTGACAGACCTGAGAGACGGACAGCACTTGTCGCACGCGAACTTGATCGGTACAACATACATATCGCAGCTCTGAGCAAAACCAGGCCCGCGGATGAAGGTCAGCTAACAGAGGCTAAGGCAGGATACACATTCTTCTGGAGTGGACGCAGTAGCGAAGAGCGTCGCGAAGCAGGGGTGGGCTTTGCCATCAGATCGAACCTGATCAACAAGCTAAGCAGCCTCCCTAAAGGACTCAACGAGCGGCTCATGCATATGCGGCTCGCCCTCAAAGGAAAGCGCTACGCCACCATCATCAGTGCGTATGCCCCCACCATGACAAATCCCGAAGAGATCAAAGACAAGTTCTATGAAGACTTGGAGACTCTCATAACGTCTGTACACAGGGAAGACAAGCTCATAATTCTCGGAGATTTTAATGCCAGAGTTGGTACAGATTGTCAGGCATGGAAGGGAGTCATTGGGAGAAACGGAGTCGGCAAAAGCAACAGTAACGGACATCTCTTACTGAAGACCTGTGCAGCGCACGACCTCCTCATCACCAACACAGTCTTCCGTTTACCAAACCGTAATAAGACGTCTTGGATGCACCCACGCAGCAAGCACTGGCACCTTATTGACTATGTCATAGTCAGGAGATGGGACAGGCAAGATGTCAGGGTGACAAAGGCCATGTGTGGTGCAGAATGCTGGACTGACCACAGACTCATCATCTCCAAAGTCAACATGCGCATCCAGCCTATGTGGCGCCCTCAAGGCGAAAAGGCTAACAAGCGACTGAACGTGACCAAGCTGGAACAGCACTCTGTGCGTCAAAATCTCTGTGAGGACCTGGACAGCAAGCTGAGCCAACTCAACCTAGGCTCAAACAGCGCAGAAGAGGACTGGACAGCCTTCCGGGACACGGTGTATAGCACTTCTCTCACTCATCTGGGCCAGAATACTCGCAAACACCAGGACTGGTTCGATGAAAATGATGAAGCAATCCAGAAGCTGCTTGACGAGAAGCGCCAAGTCCACAGAGACTTTCAGCAAGACACTTCATCTGCCTCCAAAAAAGCAGCTTTCAAATCCATCAAAGGCAAGGTGCAGGCAAAGCTAAGAGAAATGCAGGACTCTTGGCTCAGCAACAAGGCAGACGAGATACAGAAGTATGCTGACAGCAACAACTCCAAGCGCTTCTACGATGCCCTCAAGACCATCTATGGGCCACAGTCCTCTGGTACTTCTCCATTGCTAAGTGCAGATGGAACCACTCTGCTCACTGAGAAAAAAGCAATCCTGGAAAGATGGGCAAATCACTTCAACAACATTTTGAATATGCCCTCCTCCATTAATGACGAAGCCATCGCTCGCATGCCACAGGTCGACATTAATACATCCCTGGCAGAGCCTCCAACAGAATCAGAAGTACAGAAAGCAATTAAGCTGCTCTCTAATGGCAAGGCTCCCGGCTCCGACTCCATCCCAGCTGAAATTTACCAGGCAGGAGGACCAGTCCTGGTACACAAGCTAACCGAGCTCTTCCAAACTATGTGGCAACAGGAAGTCATCCCCCAGGAACTCAAGGATGCCTCCATTGTCCATCTCTACAAGAGGAAAGGAAATAGGCAGTCTTGCGATAACCACCGTGGAATCTCACTCCTTGCCATTGCCGGCAAGATCCTCGCTAGAGTCCTCCTAAACCGACTCATACAGCACATGGAAGACAGTGGACAAGATGCAGCAGAGCATGAACTGCTTTTCCGCTGCCTGCAAAAGCTTTGGTCTCACCATTAGCACCAAGAAGACCGAAGTCCTACACCAACCCGCCCCGCAGAAACCATATGTAGAACCGGTCATCACCGTGGAAGGAGAACCCCTGAAAACTGTCGACAAGTTCACCTACCTTGGCAGCACGCTTTCCAGATCAGTGAACATCGATGATGAAATTGAATTGCGGATAGCCAAGGCGAGCTCAGCATTTGGACGGCTACGTGTGTCAGTGTGGGAGAGGAGAGGCATCAAGTTGGCCACCAAGGTGAAAGTGTACAGAGCAGTTGTACTCCCCACCTTACTGTATGCTTGTGAGACATGGACAGTCTATGCACGTCATGCCAAGAAACTACACCGCTTCCACATGAACTGTCTGAGAAAGCTTCTAAAAATCTCCTGGCAAGAAAAAGTTCCAGACACAGAGGTACACTCTAGAGCTGATCTTCCCAGTGTTCACACCTTGTTGAGGAAAGCTCAAGTCAGATGGGCAGGACACCTGGTTCGGATGCCTGACACACGCCTCCCCAAGAGGCTCTTCTATGGTGAACTAGCAGAAGGCAAGCGCTCACACGGAGGTCAGAGAAAACGCTTCAAGGACACACTCACAGCTGCTCTCAAGAGCTTTGAGATCAACCCCAACACCTGGGAGACAGTAGCGCTAGACCGACCAACCTGGCGCTGCCGCACAAGCCAAGGTGCCACCGCATACGAGCAAAGCAGGACTGTTGAGGCTCAAAGGAAACGCGAGCTGCGAAAGTCCAGAGCTAACATCTTGCCCTCAGCTACAGCAGACCACATATGCCCGACATGCGGCAGAGCCTTCCGTGGTCAAATCGGACTTATCAGCCACAGCCGGACACACCCTACCCTATCTTCTTCACTACCTATGTGATGTCCTTGGTCACTGTCGACAACGACGGACGAACATCACATTGCTGTTTACTGTGCTTTATGGTAGATTTTTTTTTTTAAATGATGGGATTTTTGCTTTACAGCATTTCTTTGCATGTGCATTTTGACTTTTGAACATATTCAGTATATTCAGGATATTCAGTATAGTTGAGAATTCATTAGACCCTTTTTTCTTAAATGGAGACTGTAGTATTTAGACTCTAATGCATTCCCACGAGGAACAGTGGTGACTGGGAATACTGACACACGTCTTTGTAATTGAGGCTTTCTAGCATTCACTCAGCCATCAATCCGGTATTAGAAAAAGGCACGTTAATTAGACATTTCTTGAATCTTATAAAACAAGACATGCACGTCTCTGATCCACATCAGACGGGAGAGCTGTTAAATCTACTCGGCCATAATGATTGCTGACAGCCCCCTGACAGGATTATTACAACACTGCTATGAGTGCACTGCCCCCAAAATAACACTGCACGTATGGCACTAGTCATTACTATATGAATTGGGTGTATAATCTTCTATTTTGCCGTGCTGTTGAGATGCTTAAAACTAAACTTGTTTTAGCAGGAATTGTAACCGAGATACACAACCTCTGATTTTTAATCGGGGGCGGGGGGATTGGGGCTAAAATAGATGGCACTGCTACTCAGGCATACTACTACAAAATATGACTGTGTGAGTTTAAAAAAAAAGTAATGAATCTTAGAAACACACCCTCATGAGAATTTCACACCCAAGTTCAGCTCATGACCCCTGAAGCGCTGAAGCCTTTGTCAGTATGCAGTACAATGCTGGGTGTATCTGGTCTGCTGTTCCACAATGTGCTGCTGCTTTCTCTGCCTTTTTCTGCCCCAAAGGCCTGAGCCAGGAATCTGTTGCCCTAAGGCAATTAGACTAGCTGTCAATGCAACTGAAAAGGCTGATGCCTTTCATTGGGGAGGGTGCTTGCGTTTGAATACATGGGCTAAGGAAACATTAATGTGTTTCTGCAATAGATAAAAAATAAAGAGACGGGTTCGGGAAAAAAAGCGAGAGCCACCAAGAGAGAGAATACTGTAGAAATATATGTGGAAATGATGAAAATACGTAGCAGTAAATTTGGAAATGTGGAGATATAATCCTGCCAGGCGTATATCAGGGTTCTTCCTGTGTTCTGTCACATGCATACTATGTTGTCCACTATTAATGCTTTGAAAAATTAATTACTATCTTGTTGGATTCGTGTCATACCATTATAGAAAAAAAAAAGAATTGCATGATGACAACCTCAATAATTTCACAGCTACTGTAGCTGAGCCATTTGCACGGTTACATTACCATTCCAGAAGCTGTCCTCACATGCATTAGGATTCACAGTGCACTCAGTACTGCCTGTCATATTTTCTCCCATTAATACACACTGTCCTACTTTCTTAAAGAACACTATGATTTGCGGATTAATTTTTCAAACTTCTCTTTCTCGTATCGGGCTGCGATTAATCACCATCTCCAACCTGACCTGTGAACGCTTCTTAGTTGTGAAAAGACTTCATATACTCATCAAAATTTAATCAAACATTGTGTAATTAAACAGTGCTTGGCAATGATAAGTGTGGATTTGCATTACTATTAAAAGGTCCATGGTAATATTGGTGATAATACTTATTCTGGCCAGCTTTATTGTTTGAAAAATCAAACAGTAACAACTCAGCATGCACAAATGGGAAGCTAAGAAATTAAAAGCCAGTCAATTAACAACTGATTGATTAATTATTGTTGTTATTTTGGCTGCTCCCTTTAGGGGTCACTACAGAAGATCACCTTCCATTGACCACATACTGATTTGGTACAGGTTTTTGGTTTTTTTTTTTACACCAGATGCCCTTCGTGACACAACCCTCCCCATTTATCCAGGCTTGTGCACCCCCAGTGGCTGGGGTTGGTGACCAGCATAAGGCTCAAATCCGCAATCCTGTGATCAAGAGTCAACTGAGCTAGCCGGGTGCATAATTAATGCTTAATTAATAAGTAATCAATAATTCAATAATTATGATTATTTAAGGTAAAAGATTATTATCCATTCTGGACTTGAATCTTAATCCACAAATTATTTTAACTTGCTTCATTGTCTCATTTCTGCTCCTGTTGACACTCGTCCCTGTATGGTCATTGTGATGGCCCCCTTCTGGATAGTGGATTGTTCTCAGTATCTGGAACAACCCCAAGCTCATGTAAAGTTTGTAGGAATTCTAGTTGAAATGATTTAAAAGACAAAATTTGCACTTTGGCTATCATATGAATACAACCTAACTTAATTTGTAAGGTCTCCCACATGTAGATTCTTAAATCACTGAGAGAACACAGGGTAGCGTTGTCGTCTCACAGCTACAGGGTCCGGGTTTGATACTAAGCTTTACTTACTGTCTGTGTGGGATTCCTCTTGTTCTCTGGTTTCCTCCCATCTCCTGAATCATGACTATGGTAAATTGCCCCTAGGTGTACTTTTGTGTGTGTGTGTGTGTGTGTGTGTGTGTGTGTGTGTGTGTGTGTGTGTGTGTGTGTGTGTGTGAGTGTGGTGCCATATAACGGACTGGCATCCTGTCCAGGATGCACGGATCCATCACAATGACCACTAACCAGGATGAAACGTTTACTAAAGATGAATGATGAATAAAAATATTTTTGGCAGGAAACAGAGAGACAGTTTGTGTTTCTTACCCACTGTACAAACACAGTACGACAACAGGCCTTCACTCCAGATGTTTGTCTAAGTGTTGTGCCAGTGCTTCTTCTTCTTCTTTTCTTTTTTTTTGTGACATCAATATTTGCATTTCTTATTGTGCCTCTGGCTATTCTGCTTCCCTCAGAACAGCTGCTTCATAGCAAAGCCTTCCATTGCACATTTTTTTCAGGCAAGGAAAAACAAACAAACAACAACAACAAAAAAACAATATATAATATTTCACCATTAACCAGAAGTGGACCACCTCCACAGCCAGTATTCCTAATATTTCATTTACACAGCTCATATTTTTTCTTTTTTTTTTTTTTCAATTCCAACCTATTATTTACAACAAAAACAACAAAGTGCAATTCTTTTTAAAGGGGGTGATTACTTGTGTTCCAGCTGGCCTTTTTTGGGAGTTCATTATTCAGGCATTTTTTTAGCCTCCATAATTACCCTTTGACAGAGAGCCTGCATAGCTTTATACAGTACAACTACAAAGACGCACACTAATAATCATTCATCTGCAGCCCATGTAAAAAAATAGCAAACTGTGAGATCTTTTGTTTACTGGTGAAATTTCCCTCCAGTGCAAATCGAGTGTGAATGGAAGAAACAGCTTCAATACTTCAAAGAGCAAATAGTTGGACTTTAAAACGTGAGGTTTACAGCAATCAGACAGGTCCACTCTAAACTTAATTGTAGGAACTGGAGAAATTGGTCTGTGCGTGCTGGCCAAGGGGACGTTGTTTGCAGTTCATAAATATGTATCCGTACAATATTTCTGAAAAGCAGCTGGCCAGACACCATTTTGTGAATATTTACAAATCAGTCGCAAATTTCTAATTTAGCCGAGCTGGCTTGATTATGTGCAGTTTTGATTGGAAACTGAAGTAGTTGCAGGCTTTTGTCTTCCCACATGATCAGCAAACATTTTTTACATTAAAATAAATAAATACATAAATAAATAAATAGCAATGACTGTTTCATTGTTGGGCTTTTACAGTATATGATGTCACTCAGTTGTTATAGCACAGTTACAGCTATAAGACATGCAGTAATCTATCATTATGTTTAAAACCACTCGGTTGGCATTTCTTACATTTTCAAACCCTTGACTTTTAAAAAAAGGCATTAAGATGCTTACTAAGTCACGGTGCAAAAGAAAATATGACATCAGTGAAAACATCATATAGTCAAATGCATCTAGAATGTCATAATAGAAGTTCACAGGAAGCGCATTACAAGATTATTAAACCTATTTCTAGATTTGTTTTATAGTAATTTGATTAACAAGACTGAAATAGTCTTGTTCTATTGGCAGATAATTTTCCTAATTTTAAGAGCTTACTTATTTCTAGAAAAACGCTAAATTATCTGCTAATAGTATAAGAATATTTAAATCTTGAAATGAGTAAATCTAGAAATATATATATACGATATATATATATATATATATATATATATATATATATATATATATATATATATATATATATATATATATATATATATATATATATATATATATACGATAAGATATACAATAATAATCGTATATTTGGTTTATTGTAATATTTTAAGAATAAATACTAGATACATTGGATCACTTGTTAAGATGTTATTTTGCAGTCTTCTCCGAACTGTTGACACAAAGTTGGAAGCACACAATTGTATAGAATGTCTTTGTATGCGGTAGCATTACAATTTCCCTTCACTGGAACTAAGAAGCCCAAACCTGTTCCAGCATGACAATGCACCTGTGCACAAAGCGAGCTCCATGAAGACATGGTGTGTTAAGGTTGTACTGGAAGAACTTGAGTGTCCTGCACAGAGCCCTGACCTCAAACTTACTGAACACATTTGGTATGAACTGGAACACCAACTGCACCTCAGACCTCCTCACCTAACATCCTCACTAATGCTCTTGTAGCTGAATGAACAAAAATCCCCACAGCCACGCTCCAAAATCTAGTGGAAAGCCTTCCCAAAAGAGTGGAGGTTATTATAACAGCAAAGGCAGGACTAAATTTGGGATGGGATGTTCAACAAGCACACAGGTGTGATGGTCAGGTGTCCACAAACTGTAGGCCATATACAGTAGTGTATGTAAGACTGACATCAGGAACGAAAATATGGTTGTGTCTTATACAAGAAATACTTTTGTGCAAACCAGCTTAAAACAAATAAGAAAGATAAGGAGTCAGGTTTAGCATTAGTAAATTTTTTTTTATATTAATTTGTTAAAAATCTCCCATTTCTACTTCATGAAGTGCAGAGAGTCTTTTAACGGCCAAGTTTTGTAAAATGTGTGCAATTTGTCTGGCAAGAAGCAACTGCCCTCAGTTCTGAATTTGCTAAACATTTGCTATGTGAATATCTATTTTCTAATTAAAACTTTGCCATTACTGTGCTACACTGAAACAGAAATATTTTACACAGTATTAAAGATTGGAATTTGGATCAAATAAACAGCATTATATGGAAATAAATGGAACACTGAACGATACTGAAATCAGACAAAATCTATGCGAAAATTAATATAACATGCCAATGGCTATAATGTTTCAGAATAATTGGAATAATGCTTGAAGCCCCATAAGCATGTTTCATGGGAAATCTGGTATTATATGCTCTCTATCTGCTGTGTCTTTACTTTCAAAACACTAGTCTTGGGCAAATATTAAAGTGTTGCTGCCTTGCATTTAATTATGGACAATGTGCTGTTTCAGCATCTCCTCATTTTTATATAAACATGTGGAGGAATTATTCAGTATGCCTTTAGTAATTCTAATATTAAAATGATAAATTAAATGATCAAGTCTGAAAAACAGCTATAATAACATAAAAACACATGGGAAAAAAAAACACATTTACATGAGCACAAGCTCACACACAGAGGCTAATATGCAAATCCTGCTCTTTGCCCTGTGTCACATCTGTAACAGCCCCGTGGATCACAGGGTGTCCAGACTGGATCTGTTGCCTATCGGAGAATAAAATGGCCATTCTTTCTCAGCAGGTCAATAGGAAGAGAGTTTGCCCTATAATATATCCTCCCTAATCCACCCCCAGCATTTCTTACCTGTCACCCTCACCGTGACTCAATAATGTTGAGTGATTGTTCATAGGCAAGGTCAGATCTTTCAACCTTTGCGTCATCTTCAGCTGTTGGCAGCCGAACACACTCGTCTCACAACAAGCGTCAATCAGCCAAGGATGAGACGATCTGAAAATCTGAACAGTTCTCACTTTTTTGGCTTGCTGACGTCATATATGTTTAATACAACATATATCTCTCTTCAATTAAACCCATAAACCAAAAATGCATAAGCAGAAAAGAAAATCATAACAATTGATAAATATTTACTGATGGCATAAAAAAATCTTCCAGCTGATCTATTTGCATTGTAGAACACTGACATTATGCTGTATTCAACTAAAGGTCATAACGCAGACTAGGAAAAAAAAAAGAAAGCTCCCCCCCGCAACTGGTGGTAAATGAACCACTTTATTAGGAACACCTCTATACCTGCTCATTCATGCTGTTATCTAATCAGCCAATCATGTGGCTGACAGCACAATGCATAAAATCAGACAGATACAGGTCAAGAGCAGGTCAAGTTAATGTTCACATCAAACATCAGATTGGAGAAATGGGGTGATCTCTGTGACTTTAACCATGGCATGGTTATTGATACCAGATGGGCTGGTTTGAGGATTTCAGAAACTCCTGGGATTTTCACACACAACAGCCTCTAGAGTTTACACAGAATGGTGCAAAAAACAAACAAAAAAAACATCCCTTGAGTAAGCAACAGTTCTGTGAGTGGAAACATCTTGTTGATGAGAGAGGTAAGAGAGAAATAGCCAGATTGGTTCCAGTTGCCAGGCAGAATATATTAACTTATATAATCACTCTTTGCTACCGTGGTGAGTAGAAAAGCATCTCAGAAAACACAAAACATCGGACTTTGAGGTGGATGAGCTACAACAGCAGAAGACCACATCAGGTTCCGCTCCTGTCAGCCAAGAACAAGAATTTGAGTCTACTGTGGGTACAGACTCACCCAAAGTGGACAGTTTAGGGGAAAAAAACAACCACCTAGTCTTTTTTCCAGTCTTCAGCTGTCCAGCCTTGACTTGAGCTTGTTGCTCAGGAAAGATGAACATGGAGGCAGCCATGTTTTTTTCCCATGTTATAGCTCGAAAGCACGGAATAATTTCCGAGCTCCGATTTCGCACTTCAAATGCAGCATTAGTTTAATGTATGCTAAACTCCCAACCCTCAACATGTGGGGGTGGGTGTGGGGGGCGGGGGGTATCTAACCTCAGAAGAACATCCAAGAACATGGAGAAACATGTAATGTAACTATGCTAAAGATTAGTTTCAGTATTCGTCGATTCAGTTATTTTGACAAACCTTGGATAAAATTGTCTTGACTAGGTTTCATTTTTGATATTCCTGGAAGTATAGAATAATGACTGTTGAATGAATGCAGAAAATATGCGATCTTGCAAATAAAAGAGCGTACCATCTTCAAGTTTAACACTTGTGTGCTTTTTCATGGATAGCTTTTTTCCCCCTACAACTTCTCAAGGTGAAAGCAAAACAGAATAGTTTAGACACTTATACCAGGGCCAGCTCGCTCCCAACAGATGTGTACTGGTTGCTAGGATACTGAGGAGGGAGTGTTGTTAAGATGTGAACGATGATGAAAGAAATGTTGTCTACCAGAACAAGACACCCCAAAGGCAACAGATAAACACACACACACAAAATGGATAAAGCAAGTGGTTTTCATTTCACCTTATAAGTGAAAATCAAACAGAATAAGAGGTTTATTACAACAGCGTTATTCATCTCTAACATCTTTAATGAAAATAATCTATATTCCATTCACACGTACTCATACACGCAGGAGAACGTTAAAAAACAACAACATACAAGTGTGACCATGATTATTTTTTAAATGATTGCCCGAGGCAGTGCAAAGAATCCCACCTTCACACGTGATGAAGTGAAGGAACAGCGGCAGACACTCCTCATGTTCATCTTCCCATAGGGAATTTGCTTTGTGTAAATAGAAGTATTGCTGTGTTTTGGGTTATTTCTCAGTATTAAAGCACAGAAGAAGAAATGTCCACAAGACAAAAAAAAATAAAAAATTCTAGAAATGCTGTTGAAAATGACTCTGGTTTCGATATCATACACAAATTAATGACAACATCAAGCTATTTAGTTGATGTTACGACCCGTGGGGTAATGGAGAGAAGCAGGGCCTGGATCTCGGAGCTGCGCGTGACCTGGTGCTGGGCCTGGATCTCGGAGCTGCGCGTGACCTGGTGCTGGGCCTGGATCTCGGAGCTGCGCGTGACCAGGTGCTGGGCCTGGATCTCGGAGCTGCGCATGACCTGGTGCTGGGCCTGGATCTCAGAGCTGCGCGTGACTTGGTGCTTGACCCGGAGCTTGACCTGGAGCTTGACCCGGAGCTTGACCTGGAGCTTGACCTGGAACCAGGATCGGAGTCGGATCTGGAACCAGGATCGGAGTCA
Organism: Cranoglanis bouderius; assembly: GCA_023630585.1. Lineage (NCBI taxonomy): Eukaryota > Metazoa > Chordata > Actinopteri > Siluriformes > Cranoglanididae > Cranoglanis > Cranoglanis bouderius. The sequence continues at coordinate 18,962,955 of CM042551.1, forward strand.
GCTCCGGAACCAGGATCGGAGTCAGCTCTCGCACCTGGATCGGAGTCAGCTCTGGAACCAGGATCGGAGTCAGCTTTGGCACCTGGATCGGAGACAGGCTTGGAAACAGACTCGGAGAAAGGCTTGGAAATAGACTCGGAGAAAGGCTTGGAAACAGACTCGGAGAAAGGCTTGGAAACAGACTTCGAGACAGACTGGAAACAGACTTCGAGACAGACTTCGAGAAAGACTTGGAAATAGACTTCGAGACAGACTTGGAAACAGGACAGAGAACTCGGTTAGACCGAAAACCATAGACAAAATCAAAAACTTGGTTGGAAATTAAATTGGAAACCGGGCTGGAGACCGGGCTGGAGACAGAGGAGTGAGCTGGGTTGGAAACGGAGCTGGGAGTTACATCAGCCACTGAACTGAAAAGGAGAGCAAAAACATATCCAGAAATTAAACCTATGCAGCTAGTAATGAAATCAGGAACTGGACTTGGAACTGAACTAGGAACTGGGCTAGGAACTGGGTCAGAACCTGGACTTGGACTAGGAACTGGACTAGAAACTGGACTGGGAGCAGGACTGGGAACAGGACTGGGAACAGGACTGGGAACCTGACTGAGAACTGGATCAGAGATTGGCCTTGGAATAGGGCAAAAATCTGGACATGGACTTGGACATGGACTAGAATTAGGGCAGGAACCTGGACATGGACTTGGACATGGACTGGGATTAGGGCAGGAACCTGGACATGGACTTGGACATGGACTAGGAGTAGGGCAGGAACCTGGGCATGGACTTGGACATGGACTAGCTTGAGAAGAGGTCATCCCATGGACCTCAGACATGGACAGGGCAGGAGTGGAGGCTTCTTCTCGAACCTCTGATGAGAACACGGCTTGGGCGGAGGTCTCCTCGTGGAGCTCCGGCGTAAGCAGGCTAGGAGAGGAGGTTTCCTCTTGAATCTCTGGCTGCAGCTTGGGGCTGGAGGTCACCTTGTTAACCTCCAGAGGCAGCTCTGCTGTGGAGACCTTCTGCTGGGCCTCCAACTGGAGCTCGGGGCTGGAGGTTGCCATGTTAACCTCCAAGGAGCAGCTCCCTTGAGGAGACCTCCTGCTGGTCCTCCTGCTGGAGCTCGGGGCTGTAGGTCGCCACATTAACCTCCCTGAGCAGCTCCTCTGTGGAGACCTTCTGCTGGGCCTCCGGCTGGAGCTCGGGGCTGGAGGTCGCCATGTTAACCTCCCTGAGCAGCTCCGCTGTGGAGACCTTCTGCTGGGCCTCCAGCTGGAGCTTGGGACTGGAGGTCGCCATGTTAACCTCCCGGAGCAGCTCCTTTGAGGAGACCTCCTGCTGGGCCTCTGGCTGGAGCTCTGAGGGAGCCCTCCTGTGGAGCTGCTTATGCACCTGCCAGCTGCCCTTGAAGCAGCCTTGGGAGCAGAAGTAGCAGACTCCCTGGTTCCTGCAGGTGGGACACTGCAGGATGGCTGGTCGGGTGCATCCCTCGGTGGCACACTCCTGGGTTTGGGGGTGAGAGGTGTAGGCCGCCACGTTAGCCCGCTTACTCTCATAGTACTCCAGGAACGTTTGACTAGGTCGGTCGCCCAGACGATCCTTCCCCAAAAATGTCCTGAGGTCGGGTTGGAAGTCTGGGCTTCCGAACACCTGGACCAGTAGATCCACAAAGCCCGAAACTGTTTGGAGCTTTGGGGATCTACTGGTAAGGTGAAGCTTCGCCCATTGGCGAGTGGAGCCGACCAGACGAGAGAGGAGGAACCCCAACCACTCTTCCTTGTCGGGTTTGGGGTCCTCCAAACTCAAAAAATAAATTTGAGCCTGCAAAAAAAAAAACATTGTCGCCAAGTGGAAAAACCGTCATACCCGTCCGGGGGATGAATGAAAGTCCACTGAGGAAAAAACATAGAGTTAATAGCAGGCATTTTAATTGTGGCGTGGCAGGGCGTGGCGTGGCGTGGCATCGCTTTCCCCGCTGCATCCATTTTTTTGGCGGAGTATTCTGTTACGACCCGTGGGGTAATGGAGAGAAGCAGGATGCATTTGCTGGGGAAAGTTGTCAGTTTAATAGGAACAGTTCAAGTCATAATAAACATAAAGGACTTCATTCAACATAAATGCATCAGAACGTCACCGTTATCAAAAGAAGGTAGAAGTAATCCAAATAAGAAACACAGTAGTCCACAAACTGGTAGAAAATCCGGAAAACACAGGGAAATACACGCTAGGCTAGACGGTGGTCTGGAAACCACGAACTACGAGCTAAGAAAAACTAATGCTAGGCTAGAAAGGTGGTCTGGAAACCACAAGAAAAGAGCTAAAGGAAAAAAGCGCACGGTTAAACACATCTAAGTTAAACTAAAGCTAGGCTAGAAAGGTGGTCTGGATACCACGAATGACGAGCTAAGGAAAACTAACGCTAAGCTAGAAAGGTGGTCTGTAAACCACGGAAAAAGAGCTAAAGGAAAAAAGCACACGGTTAAACACATCTATGGATTTCGCTTTGCACACAGGAGCATTGTTATGCCGGAACAGGTTTGCACCTCTTAGTCACAGTGACGGGAAATTGTAACGCTACAGCATACAAAGACATTCTTCCAACTTTGTGATAACAGTTTGGGGAAGGCGTTCATATAGGTGAAATGGTCAAGTGTACACATACTTTTGGCCATATGTATAGTTTTAGAACCTGTTTAGCAATGACTCTAAAGTCAAATATCGATCAATAGTTTGACAATGAAACTGTTAGAGTTGAACAATGCATCATATCATACAGTATTGTGTCACTCTCACTTATTGACAGATAGGCAGCTGCAATCATGATTTCTAGAGTTTCAAGTCCATAATGCTCTAATGGTTCATATATTTCCTCTAAATACTGAACAGAGTAAACAGAAAAGTTGTGACTAAACTTACACTTCTGTCATCTTTGTAATTTGTCCTTATATTGGACAATGTGCTCTTATATATTCTACCTAATAACCACCAAAAAGGCTGAATGTACTAATCATTCGGTTCGTTTGCCTCTCTTCCGACTCTCTTTCCTACGTTCTTCTAATATCACTTCAAAATTCTCATCAAATCCCTGCCAGCATAATTTCGTCATATTGATTAAGTCATATGGAGTAAGTTCTGTTTGTTTTGGTTCAAACGTTGCTCTCTACAGAACAGAATGCACAGGGGAATCTGCAGTGCTTCGAGAATGAATCAGGCCATCCTCTGCAGGTTAGGATCATCTAACCTGAGCACCTAATCCTATTCAAGTGTTTCTATAGTTCTCTCTCTCTCTTTTCTTCTTTTCTTTCCATTTTCCTTAATGACATATGTGGACTAATCTGTCCAAGGTCAGTGTCCCCATGTTGAAGGGTGAGCTGACATAGAAAAATTCAGTGATCCTGTATATCGTGTGTATTACTGTTCAACCATATCCTAAATATAACAATTCAGCTTTCACACTATCAGTGTTCAAATCCCGACAATGCCTTAGCCATCCGTGGCAAGGAGTCCAAGATAGCATGAATTTGTTCTGCTCTCCGGGTGGGATGGCATCTCTTTTTCTCCTGTCAATCAAAACATCCTATGTATTTCGAATTGGCGTGGCGGCCTGAGAAAACTCTTTACATAGTGATTTTTTTCCTGAACTGAAATATGTTTCTGTTATGCTTGTACATCAACCACAACAACATCAACAACAATAACAACTTTATCTTCTAGAATTTTAGAGGTGACTTACCCCCAAAAATGAAAAGTAAGAAAATTTAAAGATGCACAGGAACATCGTGGACATCTTGACAGCTGGGAACTGATTACAATCTGAAAGCTTTTGTACGTTTTACTATGGCATGTAGCTAGCCAACAACTTGATCAGGTGTTGCAGCTATATTCTGAATATGATGTTTACATGTGTACAGGCATCGCAATATCCCTCTATACATGGTTGTTGTAAGGATGCCGATATACACATGCTCTTTCCCTCTCCCACTGTTATTTCCGAGAAGATTCAAGATGCAGCCGTTGCTACCCACAATTGACGATCTCCTTTCAGTGGATTTTCTGAATAAGGTGTTTACATGCAAAAAATTTCTGATTAAAACAGTCATATTCCAGGGGTGGGTGGTCTTAATCTGAATCGGGCAATCGGCATTTCCATGACTCAATACTAATTAGAATATTGCCAAATTCTGATGTGCATGTAAACGAAGTCACTGTGTGTTACAAAACCAGACGGAGGGAGGCAGGATGCATGCGCAGGGGAAATAGTCAGTTTATTAGGAATATTCGAAAGTAAAGGAACGTATACCAAACGGGGGGAAGGGCAACGCAACGGCAGGGTCAAAAAAGGCAAACAGTCAAACAATAATCCAAAGAATGGTCAGGCATAAATCCACAAACAACACGGCAATAATCCAGAGGGTAGCGAGACATAAATCCACAAAACAGTGAGGCAATAATCCACAGTGTAGCGAGGCGGTAATCCAACAGATATCGAGGCAAGAGTCCACGGTCCAGGAAACACGAGGTGAGTGCACACAGAGGCATGTACGTACATACATTCCATTTAATTCACAATATAATACTCCGCGATGAAGCGGAAACGGGAAGAGGTTTAAATAAAGAAGGTAATCAAAAACAAACGAGACACAACACAAAACACCTGAAACTCATAATCAAACAGTACACGGAAAACCAATGAATGAACATGGGCGGATACATGACACGAACCAAAACAAACGGACCAATGAGGAAACGGGGGCAGAGACATGACGTAAACCAAAAACAAACGAGCACATGTTGAAGTAAACAAAACTCGAGTCTATGAATGCACAGTCCAGCGGGTTTTTGTGAATGAAACGAAGAGTAGCGTGAAGCGTGGAATGCGGAAGTGCGCTACTCGCTAGCCTCTGCTAGCAGCGTAGCGAGAGGGAGACTCTAACACTGTGAGAATAGCGCACTTAGTTAGCCAGGTTTTTAGACATCTTTTTTTTTTTTACTGCCATGTTTGTTAAATGCAACCTAACAACTGATAATGTGTGGCCATTAAAAAAGTGGAATCACAAAATTTGCTTTGGTGAATTAAAGTCGAAGTGTCAAAGAATGCTATAGACAGAAAGACTAGAAACAAAAAATGGTGGATCGGATATCAGGGAAAATGTATCAGATATCAGGTCCCATAACAAGTGGTAAAGATTGGAAGTGGATTCGGAAAAGAGATATATATTTGGAACAGGAAATGTTTACATGGGCGGATACATAACTTTTTTGTTAGGATTGATTATATTATATTTATATTAGATACTTTATTACATTTACAATGTAAGTGATTTTTGTGTGAAAGAGTTTACATGTGAAGCTTAGTAGTTCTTAAAGAAAACAAGCTGATACTCAGGGTTTCAAGGAAAATAAAAAGTGGTGTCACGCCATCTCTAAGGAAAACACTATTTAGGCTGTTTTCTAGAATTCAGCAGGAGTGATATCTGACAGGTTTTCTTAGACTGTCACACATTTAAGATGACTCACTAAAATACCACTGATTGTGCAAACATACCCATGCATCATCATGAGAACTGTTTTACTTTTCTTCTTGGTAGCTCCATCCCATCCCATCCCATCCTGGTCATCCTCTTTGCTCCAATTTTTTGAGAACACATTTGACACTCCATCTTGTGCTTTAGACACGTGTCAACTTTAAAGAGTCCTCTCACAAAAAAAAAACAAAGAGCACACTCCTGTTTGACACGCTCAAGTGGTTTGTTTTGACATTTAGCACTCTGGACGAATCCATAGCGGCGGTCCCTGCAGGCCTCCCCTCCCCTTCCCTCCTCTTCCCCTCCTGCGCCCGCCCTTTTCCTAGAAATCTTGTAAAGGCCTTTAGTGTTTTCTGCTGTCCTCAGACTGTGTGAGAGTGAGCGCACTCTGGAGAGGAGCAGCAGCAGTGATTTCCAACACACCGCCAGTTTTTTTTTCTTTTTTCTTTTTTTTTTTTTTTGCTGACACTGCGGGCAAAAACGCAGGTGCATTCATTATCCTGTAATTACCCCGCTGTTAGTCCTCTGGTATATTATTCATTACATGGCTTCTCCACGCAGCACTTTGACAGGGTTGGGAAGAGTCCATGCTGGAAATAGATGAGCACAACAGCAGCAGGCATGAGGTGTATCAGACCACGCTGTCGTCATTAATACTTAAGCAAAGGTGAAAAGTAAATCATCACAGTTCAAGGCCAACTGTGAGTGACCCCCGAAATGTTTTTATCCCTTCACCAGAGATGAACCTCCTCTCCATGTCATTTGTGCTTTGTTTAATGCAAGATTTTGTTATCGAAGATGGCTTTTGTGCATGAAAATAAAAAAAGGGAACAAGTTATTTTAGATGTTTCTATTGTTATCGACATGGTGCTATTGAACAAAGCAAAGAATATTGGACATGCACTGTGAGTGTGGCATGCTCATGCCTGAATCATAACTACTTCTTTCCTATTATCCTCCAGGAAAATGGCACTTGTAGCTAAATACACTACATCAATACAACATAGGCAATTACTTAATAATCCATTCAGGACAAAAATTGTTGCCAGTGTAAGGATGAAGGTTAGCTCTGTCTGGCTTAGAAGAAGCAACGAATCTCTCAGTGAGGATCAAGGCATGGGAACACAGCAGAGTCCCCAAGCAGCCATGAAGGGAAGCTTGATCCTCTCAACTTAGGGTACAATAAATTGAGGCTGTATCAATCCCATGGTATGCTCAACACACAACACAGACCAGGCTCCTGCTTGGCAAAAGAGTTCATGAACCAGTGAGATATGACACAGGGTGTAAGAAAAAGGACACGCTTAGACCTGGTGATCAAACCTTTCCAAACACTAGCAGCTTCATTGGAGGAAAAAAATAATGTGACCTTCACAACACTGAAAGGTGTCAAGGTGCACTGATAAATCAACTCTGTGGTCCTGTGTTCAGAATGACTTCGTCAGGCAATAGGGAAAAAAAAATATTATTATTATTTTTTTTAATACACTGATCCCCTTTCCACAGCTGAATTATTGCTTATTTATGTGTAGGGTTATCTCAATTCTTTTACTGTGAGATTCTCTTAGTTCGTCTGTTAGTATTCTGCTCCAAGTCCATTTGTAATTTACAGTAGTTTATTTCAACTCTGGTTCATGTTGTAAAGTCTTTGTAGGCCATTTGACACCAACTCACTGTATCCACCGCAGACTGAATCTTAGCAAGCAGCTAATAATTTAATACTTGTACACATTACCTGCCATAATGTTTTGTGCTAAAATCAGATTAGAAAGGCTAAATGCTAACAACTTCATAAATTCCATCAAGACAATGTTTTCAGTAGTGCATGCCAAGAAGTGGACAATTGCAGTAATACACACTCTGAACACAATACACACATTTTATTAGTTTCAAATCTATGCATTTTTATGCTTGTAATGATGAAATATATATCCAGTTCCTGTACTGCTGATCCTTCACAGGATCTCAGGAAGACTGGAGTCTATCCCTGGGAGATATGAATCCATCACAGGGCACAGTCGCACACACATTCACACACTATGGACAATTTGGAAATGCCAATCAGCCTACAATGCATGTCTTTGGACTGGAGGAGGAAACCAGAGTATTTGGAGGAAACCTCCAAAGCAGGGGGAGAACATGCAAACTCTGTGCACACAGGGCAGAGGCAAGATTTGAACTCCCAACACCGGAGGTGTGAGGCAAACATGCTAACCACTAAGCCACCGTGCCCCGCATAATGAAATATAACATCTTTTATTCAAACGTGAGCACATTTAAACCTTGAAAACCGTAAGAAGACATTGAAGCATCTGTCTGAACGTTGTATTTTAATACAAATGAACAGTATTGGTGGATATTGGATTGGTGAAACGTGGTAGGTGTGTGTTGTTACATATGTAAGAGATGAAACATGGTGGGGTGTGCTGTTATAGGAAAATAATCAATGACAGGGTGGTGTGATGTGAATAAACAAAGATGGTGTAGCCATTTTCCCATAACAGGACAATCCTAAAGTGTTTCTTTCCTCTTCCACAGCAATTTCCCAACCATTACAAACACAACTGTTGTGTTTATTAAAGCGTGACATGTCATACTTTTTCATCCATTTATAGTTATGTTTAATATTATGGAACTTCCATAAAATGTAAAGTTACAGCTTTGCCTCTAACTGTTACCAAGCACTGACACTGGAGACTCCTTCCAAAAATGCTAAATATACTGTATGTCAAATAACACATTTTAAATCATTTTATGTGCACTGTCCACTGTACAAGTCCCTGTGTAGGTTATAGAACAAGTGCAGTAATACAGTATATGCCTGTGATCAATCAGAATTGAGTATTCAACAGCACCGTGTTATAATGATGTTACTAAAGCCTCATGGGACACCATGAAAAATGGCTTCATATCTTGTAGTAGTCTGATCAAAACTACACCCTGTTCCAATATCTTGGCAAGTCAAGTCATGTTGTACCATCTGCTCAAATATCAATAAAATACGACTTTCTCTTCTTAAAGGCCAGTCCATATTTGGTGATGAATTAAAGCATACTGGTGGACTCTTGAGCCTTGTTTACCAAGCTTGAGCAGAGAGGCTATTCACAGCAATTTCTGCTAGTTTGCCATTTGCTTGTGGATGCTATTTAAAGTCCACTGTCCACTTAATAAATTCTCCTCTGACTCAGACCAGTGTCCACCAAATCAGTGCTAAACCAGTTCCATTCCACTAATGGACATTGCAGCAGCTGTGTTATTCTAATTACAATGCCATCAGTGTACATTAAACACTGAATCCTCCATTATACACTCCAGCCATCTCTTTGTAAGACATGACAACCAATTTGAATATATACGCTTGTCTGTGTTCCCTACATACAACTCCAATTCTAGTAATAGTTCATTAGACTAAAACTGTTACTACACTTACTATGGACAGTCAGTCAGTCAGTGTGTTACCATGGCAACACGCAATGCTCTATCCAGCTGTAGCTTCTTTGGGAACTGTTTTTATTGATGGAGCAAAAATAGACATAATATTTTGACGTATTGTGTCTGAAATGTCAGTTACTTCCATATTAATTTCTTGTTCAAAGCCTAAGATCCCCATGCGGTTACTGTGGATGGCACCAATTACAATAGAAACTCAAATGGCTGAGATGGCTTAGGACTGTAAACAGCTAAGAAGAGTTTGCGCTCAAGAATCCATCATCGAACAGTTAATGAGTTCAATTCAATACAATAGACTTTTAGTTAAATAAATTCAGAAATGATTTGGATGCTCATACTCAAGTTCCTGTTAACACAGTTAGCCCTCTTTGACTCTACAGCACACAGTTATGGAAGGGAATTATTTATAATCGCACTATCCATTGTCACCCAGATGAGGATGGGTTCCCTTTTGAGTCGGGTTCCTCTCAGGGTTTCTTTCTCATGTCGTCTCAGGGAGGTTTTCCTCACCACCGTCGCCTCTGGCTTGCTCATTAAGGATACATTTATAAATGTAAAAATGTATGTCCGGAATTTATATATTTCTGTAAAGCTGCTTTGTGACAATGTCCATTGTTAAAGGTCCTATACAAATAAAATTGAATTGAATTGTTTATAGAACTGTTGCAAATATCACATTCGCGATCATGCTGTCACGCTGTGATTACCTGTGGCCGAATTACAGTTGAATCACAGCTGTGCTGATATTCTGTACAACAGCACAGTGGAGTCCAAAATCTACACTGAAAATCTGAGGGGTTTTTTATTATTTAAAAATAATAAAATAAAAATAAACAGAAGGATTAGAAGATTTTTGAAATATTTAAAACAAAGATTCTGCACGATTTCTAGGTCTCTATTTAAATGTAAGCAAATGTGCGATATTTCCCATGTTAACTGCTTTGCACAAAAGGTCAGATTTTCCTCATGCCTAATCTCTTCTATTGAAGCACGTGTTCAGACGCCGATGGATTTGATCTAAAATGGATATGGTTTTACACAAACGTATGGAGTCCATGCCAGCTCGAGTGCACACTGTCATTAAAGCAAAAAGGAGACGTACCAGATACTAAGAAAGTCTGAAATTCATGTAAATATTTCAAATATTTAAATATTTCTACTTCTCACTCAAGTTGTTGTCAATAATATAATTGAAAATAATGAAAATTATTGAAAATTGATGTATTCAATTAGAAAAGAATGCAGAATGGAAGCATTTCCATTAGTGCTCTCAGACTTTTGGTATATACACTCACTGTCCACTTTATTAGTACATCTGCACATTCATGCAGTTATCTAATCAGCCAATCACATGGCACAGCGCAATGCATAAAATCATGCAGATACAGGTCAAGAGCTTCAGTTAATGTTCACATCAAGCATCAGAATGGAGAAAAAGTGTGATCCCTTTAAATGTGACTTTAACCGTGGCATGGATGTTGGTGCTAGATGGGCTGGTTTGAGTATTTCAGAAACTGCTGATCTCCTGGGAATCTCACACAAAACAGTCTCTAGAGTTTACACAGAATGGTGTGAAAAACAAAAAAAACATCCTGTGTGGTCTGCAGGCACATGACTAGCTGATTGGATAACTGCATAGGTGTACAGGTGTTCCTATTAAAGTGGTGGATGGTGAGTCTCTCTCTCTCTCTCTCACTCTATAAAAACACCTATGCAGTTATCCAATCAGCCAGTCATGTGCCTGCAGACCTCACACAATGTTTTTTGTTTTATACAGTATATCATAGAAATACCACATAAGAGAGAGAGACAGAGAGAGAGAGAGAGAGAGAGAGAGAGAGAGAGAGAGAGAGAGAGAGAGAGAGAGAGAGAGATGTGCTGTCATTGACTGTCAAAAACCCTATACCTATCTGACTCCTGTCATCCCATTTCTGTTCATTATTCCACTATTTTATGACAAATTAAATGCAGCATGGCACACTGAAGAGCCTGAGAGCACTCTTTACAGAAGAAAATTGAGCATAAAATGAGATATTAAATCAGGCAAAGACGCTCTCTTTGGAACCCATTCAAAATTGATTTCTTCTGGACAGCCAAGAGGCTCGGATGGAGCTGTCCGCCGAGAAACCACACTCATCGCTCCATCCTTGAACCTTCTCTCACACTAGAGGCCAAAATCACCAGCTTATCCAGAGCACCAGGCTTCCAGAGTTACAGCAACACTGCTACATTCATATTTCAACAGCTGGCTATGAATTATGCACAGTAACGAGTAAGACTGAATTTAATGATGCCTCGGTAGTAGGAGTTGTCTCTCTGAGCGGAGACACCTTCCTCTTCTAACCCCTCCCTCCACCTCCACCCCATTATCATCACCATCATCATCCCTCCTCCATCCACATTTATCCCTCAGCTGTTCCACTTTGGCCTCAGGGAGGCAGACGCTGATTGGAACAAATCTTGACCTCATCCGTCTTGTTGCTCTGTGGAGGGAATGAAGTCGTTGCTTGGGTTTTGAAAGCGTGAGCCGGAGAGAGGGATGGAAGAGTTTTATCCTCTTAGAATATTGATTTGTTCTGGTGCGTAATGTAATTTTTCTTTTTTTTTTTTACTCGGTAAGCAGCATGCCAGTAAGTAAGAGGCTGAGCCTTGGGTGCATGAGGACACTTTTAATTACGGTGCTGAAAAAACCCATCCAAACAAGAGCGGATGGTAGCGATTGTTCTAATTCCTATGAGAATTATATTGTAAGTGCTTCCAAAAGAGATGTACAAAAATTACATTTTGGATTTCATGGATAGTCACTGGAGAATAGAATACAATATTTCTGATATACAGTAATTGGTGGCAACTTGGCCTCCATTTGGCATTTATATTCTATGCTATAAGACATGAATCTATGCTTCCAGATTATGGGATTTCCTGGTGCAAAATCAATGTCTCCATCTCGCAGTCAGTGGAAGCTTGGCTCAGTCTGTGTTATATACCCGAGTTATAGTACTACTGCAATGCGATTCAAACTCAACCTTTAACAACAATATTAACATACATGCTCATACTATATTAATGACAGTTTCCTACACTGTGACACTGCTGTGTTGTTCTTCCCGTATAATTACTGCGGAAACTTCTAAGGCATGAAAATTAAAACCCGCAAAGCTTTCTGAAGCGTTGCAAAATCTCTCTGTTGTATGGGGCCTTTGCATATCATTGGAACATCAAAGATTGTTTGTGCACCAAACACAGATTTTTTAAAATTTATTTTTTATGCCAGTCTCTGCGTATTAGTGCTGTGTCCTCATACTAAATCTGATCAATGACTTAATCCCTGCGAGCTATGCGTCTGAATTATAATTGGGAGTAGCACACTGCCTTCCTGTTCATCCCTGACTGAAGATTAATGAAGCTATGGTGTAAGGGTATAGAAACACACACACACACACACACACACACACACACACACACACACACACACACACACACACACACAAACATAGAGAGAGAAATATGGAGGAACATATAGGAAGCTATCTAGTCATAAAACTGTAATTTACCTCAATGGTATACCCAGACTTTTTATTTATTTATTTTTTTTACTTATAACCCAGTTGCTGCTTTGACGCACTCGCCTATTGTTTTCACAAGTATTTCACATTCTTATAGATTCTGTGAATGGGTTTTGACTCGGCATGTCTGCTCAACTATCTCCAGTGAATTCCTCCACTCACTGTTTTTTTTTCCATGCAATTAAATGATAAGCACAACTCCCAACCATCTAAACACTGTTGCATTTCAATTCCATGAGTTTATGAATAGAATATGGCCAAACTCTCAGGCGCACAGAATTGTTTTCCAGGCTTCATATTTGCTCAGCCAATTTATATTCCTTTTGAATGAGATATATTTGTTCACAACAAACATCCTTACTGGAGCCTGTCTATCCCAGTGGTCTTACCCAAGGTTGAATTCATCCTGGAGTGTTATTTCTGTTGAGAGAGTAGTGGATCATTTTGGTGCCACAGATCTGAAGCCTCCATACAGTATGTTGTCTGTATATCTTCGATCATCATCAGATCATCAGTTTTCATATATTGATGAAATTACATTTTATTTTGAATTCTATTGTCAATTGACATTTATAGACCAGGCGTTGTCAGCTGGCGGACCGCAATCCCAGCCAAGTAGTTCAGCAGTCTGACCCGAGTACATGAGAGAATACTGTAGCAGAGCGAATAAACAAGTGGAAAAAATAAAAACCGGCTACAGTTCAATAAACCCATTACATGCATTTTGTCATGGTAGCACCGAATGGCGAAAAACTACACTACCCATCAGCCCCTGCTTGCTGCTGTTGTTTGTTGTCAGGTGTGCCACCTTCTCACTTATAGTCTGTACATTTCTTGCCCTGTACCCATAGTTCATGTTCATGGTTCTTGTTTTCATGGCTCGTTTTTTCGTTTGTTTTGTTTGTACTTTACGCAATAAATGATCTGCACTTGTATCCCTATCCACTGCCAGTTCCTGACACATTTATGTAAATTAATAATCTAATGGCAGCTCTCTGGACCAGAGACTAGCTACAGGGCTAAAGATATCAATTCAGAATGGGTGCATCTCAATCACCTCCCTAGTTCAGTCGTCACTACACTGATCAGCGAGTCAGCCATTTTTAGGGCTCTCTCAATCTCAAAATCCTTCCAGTGCACTGGAATGTTCGCTCCTTAAAAAAATCCCACAATGCACCGAAAAAAAGAAACAGGAAGCATCAATGCTCACTATGTTCCCTTACTGGAAATGATGTCATATTTTCTGAAGCCTCTCAGCTTGAATGAACTCTCAGCCAACTTCGTCTACAAATGTTATAGTTGTTGTGGCTCTCAAATGATTACTTACGTTAGCGATTTTAACTTTATTTGACGTTCTATATACGGTTTGTTTGAGTCTTACGACTTGTAAGTGTTTAATGATTTAAAAAATCCACTAGCTAGCCTACTATAATGCTTGAAGTACCATGACAGAAACGCTTGTGATTACGCTAACAAATGTATATGACATATAATGTCAGAAAGATATCGGTCCTGCCTGTTGTTGATAAATGCCACTGGGGACGGTTTACAAAGCGAGTACGTACGCCAGAAACTGAGTCATCAGTGTCCCAATGTGTAGTGAGCCAGGGTCCTTACCAGTGCCTGAACTCGTGTACATGATATACTGATTCACCAACTAGGGAGCTGATTGAGATTGAGATATGAAAATACAATAACCATATGAGAATATGTGTTTATTTTCCCAGTGTAAAACAAACAAACAAATTAATAAATAAACAGATAAATAGATAAATAAACAGCACATAATTGAAGCACCACTATGAAATAAAACATATCCAGTTCAAATTGTCTTATTTAAAGCCTTAAACTGATCATTAATGGTCAATACTTGAGTAGTTGTACTTCATTATTATAATTAAGTAGCAGCTTGTTGTATTTATACTTTACTTGAGTATTATCAAAATTAAATACTTGTATTTAACTATTTATTTCGACTTTTAAAGTACTTGTTACAAATGACAAAGGTCTTCTTCTCTCATCCAAGCAGTGAATGTATGCTATACATCATAAAAATGGCCTCAGTCCAATAGCATCCAATTATTTCAGTTTAGCATCGAATCAAGCTCATGAGTGTAGAAAAAAAAAAAATCAAGAATCATACCAATTCATCACCAGCCTTGACCTTCTCAAGCTACACAATGTAATTAGCGCTATAGCTATCTGTGTGTGTTTATACAGTAGATGGATAATCCACCAGACTACAGCGTGGAACTTGAGGATTAGCGTCCCTGGCCCTGCCTCAGTAAAATCTTTCAGTTTGCTGGAGTAAGCAAAGACTCATATAAAATGAGGCGTCTCCTTTGCCTCTTTAGAAGGCATCGAACTCGATCTTATTTGAAAAGCATGCTGAGGTAAGTTTCAGTAATTTGCTAACATTAACTGTGTATATTTAACTAAGTTAGCCTGTATTCCATTGCTAATGTCAGGTTAGACACATAATATTCTAGCTAATAGTAAATTATGCAGACTCACAGAGATTGAATGATGTTTTCAGACCAAATGATATACCTGCTACAGAACAAAAATCATCTTCTAAACAGCTTTCAAGAAGTAATAAATGTAACTTTTCACATGAAAACATGACACTGACTTAATTTCATCAGTTAAAATACATTTACATTTTACTTTTTTACACTTGAGTAGATTTAAAAGTAGCAACTTTGAGTTACTTTGACTTGAGTACATATTTTTAACTTTGACACATTATCTACACTTTCACTTTCACAAGTACAAGTTCTCAGTACTTTGTCCAGCTCAGTGATAGGTAACTGCTGTTGCCATTCAGTCATGTGAGTTTGGGAGTGAGGAATTTTATGTAATGCTTTCTAATGCTTAAAAGCATTCTAATGCTTTAGAATGAAGCTTAATTCATGCCCGTGGATTTGTCCTGTTAGTTGCACTTAAGCCTTGTGTACTACAGATGACTCCTAACCATATCTGGTTACACTGCTGACTGTGCAATGACGACACACACACTTCCCATCTCCAAGTACCGTCCAGCATTTCACACCAACATTTCTTGCAGCATCATTTTATAGTCGAATCCGAACAGACGTGTCAACACTCTCAGGATGGAAAGCGGTCTGTTTTCTTCCTCGGGAAATGAAAGCGTAACAAGAGCATTTTTTCCGTGACAAGCATGAATGACTGGGGAACAGGGAGTATGGTGACATGCGTTGTATATTACAGCTGTGGGACGTCTCAGGGTTACTGCAGGTGCTTTTCTCGAACAGCTGTGTTTAGCGCAAAGGCAGGGACCTTAGAAACCGCTGGCCTTTGGGACAAGGTCAATTTTCTGTCGTGCACAACTCCGATTGAAACCGAAAGCCTCCAGTTGCTAGGCAGTAGCCTGAGTCACGAAGCTATCTAACAAAAGCGATGAATAACAGAATGAGAAAATGCTTCGATTAACCATTCAGTAACATTGCCTATGGTCCCATGCTGTCACCTATGGATACTGAATTGACAGAATTTCTTTCAATTATCCTTTTTTTTAATATTAATGCCTTCAGCTAGGAGTTGACATTGAATCCTAACTAAAGAAAAATATTCTCGTATGTCTAACATGCCCACTCTGCATACTGCATGTAAGTCTCATTGTCCTTATTTCCCACCTTTTTATCCATCAAAGCAGTTTGTTCTATGTCAAATCCTGATAAAACCTACAATCATGGTTGTCGCATTACCATCTCTTTTGGATAGCATTGCATCTAGGCATAGCAGTCTCAAAGATAATCCTACAGAGGCTCAACAGAATAACACAAGCAGCTTCTTGCAGCCTTTTTTTTTTAAAGTTTAGTTGAGATATTCAGGTCAGGATTCTGCAAATTGCAGCACACCAGTGTTTCTGTTTTGTACACGCAAGAATTAGTGTGCTTCATTAACCCTTTAACTTCCTGGCTTATTATTCAGTTATTCACTTAAAGCAGATTATTCAGTAACTACTATGAATTATTCATGAACTAAAGTCAGACTAATGGGAAAGTGAAGTTATGAGTGTGAGAAATGTGCTGTAAGATCTGACCCAATGAAGTGGTCCTGGGAGTTTAATGGGTCAGCATGGTCTTTGTAGTGCTATGTTCTACTAGAACATTGTGTATTATGAACATGAACTTTGCTTTATTAATATATGCCCAAGCTGTTACAGTTATGCATCATCCTGTACTAAGTGCAAGCATCTAGTTTACAACAACAACAACAAAAAACCCTTGCACAGAAAATCTGGATGTAAAATCACCTCTTGCCTCACGATTGTTAAGGATGACATTTTGTTATTTGCACTCTCTCCCCATTTAACCGCAGACAGGCAATAGCCTTCTAGCAATGTTATGTCCCGCTAGTGCTGTCTGCTCAACATGTACCAAATACTATCATAGCACAGCATGGGTACTTAGCAACAAGTAATTCACATGGACACAAATCATGTCATTTGCACCCACGGCACTATTTTGGCACTGCTAGCTTAACTGAAAGTTTTACAAATCAAAGCGCTATATGCAAAAACTGGCAATAGTGACCACATAACAACAATGGCCTGTTGAGTTGCTTTCCTTTCAGCAAACAGTGACAAGTTTTATCAATATATGATACATTATTACTGTTAGCTATCTAATTAGTAGGGCCATTAAAAGTACCAAACCATTAGTCTTTGCTAACCTAGTTATGAGAATGTACCACTTACCAGCTAGAGTTCACTGTTGATGAAGGAGATTGATGGTATCAGGTAGACCAGATCTATCCATTTTCTGTACCGCTTTTCCTTCAGAAGGTCACAGGGAGCCTGGGGTCTCTCCCAGGGAACTTAGGGCACAAGGCAGCGGACTGCCTGGATGTGGGGCACAATCGGACACTGTAGAAAATTTGGAAATGCCAATTAGCCTTCAACGCATGTCTTTGGAGTGGGGTAGCAAACCAGAGTTCCCGGAGGAAACCCCCGGGTTTTTATAAAATTATTAATTTTTATAAAATTAATTAATTTAATTTATTTCTTTATTCACAAATGTAAATGGAGTGATTCTTCAGTAATCTGCTTTATACTGGTCAGGGCCATGGTGGATCTGGAGCACACACACTCTCTCACTTAGGAGCAATTTAGTGTAGTCAATTCACCTACCAGCATGTGTTTGGACAGTGAGAGGAAACCGGAGGTCCTGGAGTAAACCCATGCTGACACGATGAGTAGCTCCATACACACAAACAGACAGTAACCTGGGCTGAGGAACAAACCCGTGGCTGTAAGGTTCTTTTGCATAACGATTATGCCTTTTTTTTATTTTCCCTTTGCTTCTTAATGTTTCTTTTTGCTCTTCCTGTTATCCCTGGTCCCTGGTCTGGTCTGGCTGTTGCACAAGCACCTCATTTATAACAAAGTTTGCTTGAGTACTTACCAGTTATTTATCCTGATTCTTTTATGCCCTTTCCTCTAACAAATTTGCTTACTTCAGTTCACTTGCTCAATCCAGTCTCTCATTTCTGTAATAAAGTATCGAGTATTCTCCCTGTGAGCTACTACAAGTACACACACAGGAATCAGATGTGCCTTGTGTTTGCTGTGCGTCATTTATAGTCTGCCAGGAAAAGGCATGACAGAGATGCACAGCACGTTGCAGGAGAGCTCGACCGCGGCTCCAGAAGCTGCTGCAGCTGTGGGCTTCCTGCCTATTTAATCAGGGTGGGATCGGTGTCTGGCACCAGAGGTGGAATACATTTGCATAAAGAAACTTTTCACGTAACAGGTCGCTCTTGCAAATGGGCAGCTTCACCAAAAGAGTTGGATTGTTGAAAGCCTAACTGATGTTAGCAGATCTTTTTATTTCATTTCATGACCTGACACGTGCAGCAGAAACTCACAGATTGAGCATTTTAAATACATTCTTCCAACTGCGTACTAAGTGCAGGCTTCCATTCGAATAAATATGCTGTAATTATACCATTTGCTACTAATAATAGCACTAAAGATCACACTAGCAATGGCTATACATCATTAGGGTTTAGAACACATGCACGCACGTCTACAGACAGTTTCATCATCGTCATTGAACCCACATGGAAACAGGAACCGAGACACGAACAATTTCATCTGCTGGCGATAAAGACAGATCACACCTACAACATTCTGCTGTACTTTCCACAAATACACATACACCCACGTGAATAAACACTCTTCTCAGGCTGTGAACAAGTAAAAATGTAACACTTTGAGAGCAGTGTGGATCCATTCTCTCTTTTTTTTTTTTTTTTTGAGGAATAATTGTCTCTCTTGAAAGCATGTCAAAATGTACATAAAGGTGCATTAGGTAAATGCTATGATCACAGGCTAAAAAGATCATCTAATCGGATCAATGCTATGATCATATGCCTTGTTTGCAGAATGATCATAACGATAGACAAGAAGAAGTCTTAATAAGCACACAGAAAGGAGAAGCATATGGATAAAAAAGGTCATTGCAACTT
The DNA here is from genome assembly GCA_023630585.1 of Cranoglanis bouderius. Classification (NCBI taxonomy): domain Eukaryota; kingdom Metazoa; phylum Chordata; class Actinopteri; order Siluriformes; family Cranoglanididae; genus Cranoglanis; species Cranoglanis bouderius. The sequence goes on from CM042551.1 coordinate 18,981,990, forward strand.
TATATCTCAGAATTTTATTTATCACAGTTGCGAGTTTACATCTCACAATTCTGACTTTATTTCATGCAATTTTAAGTTTACATCTCACGATTCTCATTTTTTTCTCACAATTGGGAGTTCAGATCACACAATTTTGACCATATCGCTCGCAATTACGAGTTTACATCACGCAATTCTGACTTTTTTTTCTCACAGTTTAGATGTCCACTTGACATTTAGTGAGTTACAAAGAATGCCCTGATAAAACATTAATCATGCTCTATAAACAGGCTACAGTAAAAACAGTACTCATCAGCTAGTGAAGACAAGGAAAACCAGACGCTAGCGCTCACTTGTTACCTAAAGTTAGTCACATTTCAAGTGGATGTCTAAATTGTGAGAAAAAATAAGTCAGAATTGTGAGATGTAAACTTGTAATTGCCAGAAATAAAGAGAATTGCGAGCATTAAGACACTTAAACTTGCAATTCTGAGAAAAAAAGTCACAATTACCTTTTTAATTTTTTTTTCTCCGTGGCGGAAATGGGCTTCTATAACATAAAACATATCCTGAATATTAATCAAAACGCTACTCAGCCCAGACAAACCTGAAAAGATTTGGACTGTGAGTGGAGAATTGAGAAAAAAAAAAAAAAAAACTTGCAAAGTTTGTTCGCAAACTTTGTTCATTTGGGCATCAGTTTTAAAGATGAACAGTGTGTATGAAACACAACAAATGTTGCTTACTGCCGTGCAGCATTCAGAGGAAGGAAGGCTTCCAGAATGTGTGAATCTAATGTTGGCACAGAGTACTGTCCTCTAAGATCCCTCTAAATGGTGGATTTTTAATGGAAGTATATCCTTCCTTATCCTTCCTACATATCAGCTTATAGCATGAAGGTACTGCACTGTGGTGTATTACTGCACATGAATGGTGTAAACATGTACCTGTTTAGTTTTACAGGTATAGTTCCCTCCACTAATATTGGCACCCTCTGTAAATATGAGGAAAGAAGGCTGTGAAAAATTGTCTTTATTGTTTAACCTTTTGATCTTTTGTTAAAAGAAATTCACAAAAATACTCTGCTCTCATGGATATCAAACAATTGCAAACACAACACAGGTTTATAATATATATATATATATATATATATATATATATATATATATATATATATATATATATATATATATATATCTTTATTAAATATAGGTTATTATATAAATTTGTTAAATATAGGTTATAATATAATATTTGCAACAATTATTGGCACCCTTTTAGTCAATACTTTGCGCTACCTCCTTTTGCCAAGATAACAGCTCTGAGTCTTCTCCTATAATGCCTGATGAGGTTGGAGAATACATGGCAAGGGATCTGAGACCATTCCTCCATACAGAATCTCTCCAGATCCTTCAAATTTCGAGGTCCACGCTGGTGGACTCTCCTCTTCAGTTCACCCCACAGGTTTTCTATGGGTTTCAAGTCAGGGGACTGGGAAGGCCATGGCAGGACACTAACATCTAACTTCCAGCATATTGGACTGAGACATGCATGTGTAATTGCACTGCAAGACTGACAGATTAAAATCGTCACCTGAAAATCTCTCATCTCTGATAAGGATGGCTCCACGTGGACAAACCTAAAGATCCCCACGAGATTACTGTTGAATTCAGAAATGACTCTGATGCTCGTACTCAAGTTCCTGTTAACACAATTAGCACTTTCTGACTCTAAAGTATCCAGTTATAGGCACACATTAATCCGGATAGATCTGAAATTTTCTTTTTAAAATGCTCTCGGTCTACACTGCCGTTTTCAAACATTCCAAAAATTGCTTGTCCACACTTATATCCCTATACTGCACATGCGTAAAAAAACGTAAGAAGCTTTGGCCTGCATCACTTCTGTCAGGCGTTTATTTAAAAATGCAATCTGAAGGTTGTATAAAGTGACTTCTTTAACGTTAACAAAACTATCAGACTGGATAGCAGAGACAACAACTGCAGTACATCATCCAATATATTGTTTGTTTTGAGGTGAATGGGTCAGATGACTGCATCACCTGACTAAAAATACATCATAGGTTTTGAATATCTCGTTTTCTCAGTCCATACTACAACACGAAAACTGCGTTTTCAAATTTATTAATATATTCTGAGTCTGGTTCCTCTCAAGGTTTCTTGCTCATGTAGTCTCAGCGAGTTTTTCCTTCCCACCTTTGCCTCTGGCCCGCTCATTAGAGATAAATATATACATTTAAAATTTATATTTTGATTTCTGTAAAGCTGCTTTGTGACAATGTGCATTGTTAAAAGTGCTATATAAATAAAATTGAATTGAACTTAAATTGAAGTTTAATTTTAGTCTATTTGGTCTTGGATGTATTGGCGTGCTCGCAGATTTCGGTTATTTAGTTTAAAAACTAGAAAATGTCAGCTGTTTAGCGCAAGCTGTAAGAGAAATGATCGATATAAGTGACGGTTCGATCAATGTGACTATGCAAGATATTATCGCATAGTAATATGTCAATGTTTTGCAGTGTGGTTTAGCTAGGTTTTTTTTATAGTGTACACTCTTGGGCAAAAATTGTATAAAAAAAATAACAGAGCGCATGAAATGTGGTATTTATTTATTTAGCAATGAATAAAAAGTTAACAGGGAAATAAAGACTGATGCAAGGTGTAAGAGAGGTTAATACAGAATAGTTTTCAGCATTAGATTTGTGAAATAATGAAAAACTTTGTACAGATATTTGCGTCACTGTTTTACTCATATACTGTTCTACTCATTTATGCATCACTTTTGTTCCAGTCGGTTTTAACGGCTGGATGATAGACAAGCTTTCAAGAACTTTTGTTAGGTGTGTTAATATCGAGTGGGCCCTAACTTTAAATGGTCTGCAGCACTTCTGTGGCAAAAAGAACCTTGTGCTTTAATTATTTAATTATTCCTTGAAACAAATAACATTGCATGCTACTGGCATTTTATTCTCAATTTGTACATGATTATGCTTTAAGAGTAGAGCAGAGTTATCTCAGAGTTACCTCAGTGGCCCACAGACAGCTACCCCTGCAAGCCCTGGGGAAACCTCACCCTCACCAGACTACAGCCGTGGCCAAAAGTTTTGAGAATGACACAAATATTAATTTTCACAAAGTCTACTGCTTCAGTGTTTTTAGATCTTTTTGTCAGATGTTACTAACTGTTACTGAAGTATAATCACAAGCATTTCATAAGTGTCAATGGCTTTTATTGACAATTACATGAAGTTTATGCAAAGAGTCAACATTTGCAGTGTTGACCCTTCTTTTTCAAGACCTCTGTAATTCGCCCTGGCATGCTGTCAATCAACTTCTGGGCCACATCCTGACTGATGGCAGCCCATTCTTGCGTAATCAATGCTTGGAGTTTGTCAGAGTTTGTGGGTTTTTTGTTTGTCCACCCGCCTCTTGAGGATTGACCACAAATTCTCAATGGGATTAAGGTCTGGGGAGTTTCCTGGCCATGGACCCAAAATGTCGATGTTTTGTTCCCCGAGCCACTTCGTTATCACTTTTGTCTTGTGGCAAGGTGCCCCATCATGCTGGAAAAGGCATTGTTCGTCACCAAACTGTTCTTGGATGGTTGGGAGAAGTTGCTCTCTGAGGATGTTTTTGTACCATTCTTTATTCATTTGGCTGTGTTCTTAGGCAAAATTATGAGTGAGCCCACTCCCTTGGCTGAGAAGCAACCCCACACGAGTGGTCTCAGGATGCTTTACTGTTGGCATGACACAGGACTGATGGTAGCGCTCACCTTTTCTTCTCCGGACATGCTTTTTTCCAGATGCCCCAAACAATCGGAAAGGGGATTCATCAGAGAAAATGACATTACCCCAGTCCTCAGCAGTCCAATCCCTGTAATTTTTGCAGAATAGCTGTCTGTCCCTGATGTTTTTCCTGGAGAGAAGTGGCTTCTTTGCTGCCCTTCTTGACACCAGGCCATCCTCCAAAAGTCTTCGCCTTACTGTGCGTGCAGACGCACTCACACCTGCCTGCTGCCATTCCTGAGCAAGCTCTGCACTGGTGGTGCCCCGATCCCGCAGCTGAATCAACTTTAGGAGACGGTCCTGGCGCTTGCTGGACGTTCTTGGGCGCCCTGAAGCCTTCTTCACAACAGTTGAACCTCTCTCCTTGAAGGTCTTGATGATCCGATAAATGGTTGATTTAGGTGCAATCTTACTAGCAGCAATATCCTTGCCTGTGAATCCCTTTTTGTGCAAAGCAGTGATGGCTGCACGTGTTTCCTTGCAGGTAACCATAGTTAACAGAGGAAGAACAATAATTTCAAGCACCACCCTCCTTTTAAAGCTTCCAGTCTGTTATTGTAACTCAATCAGCATGGCAGAGTGATCTCCAGCCTTGTCCTCATTAACACTCTCACCTGTGTTAACGAGAGAATCACTGACATGATGTCAGCTGGTCCTTTTGTGGAAGGGCTGAAATGCAGTGGACATGTTTTTTTGGGATTAAGTTCATTTTCATGACAAAGAGGGACTTTGAAATTAATTGCAATTCATCTGATCACTCTTCATAACATTCTGAAGTATATGCAAATTGCCATCATAAAAACTGAGGCAGCAGACTTTGTAAAAATTAATATTTGTGTCATTCTCAAAACTTTTGGCCACGGCTGTATAATGACTGGTGACTTTAAATTACCGCAGCAGTAAGAGTTGTTTCTAATGACATGCTAATCTTGTACATATATGTAATATCATCATCACGTTTCGCATCCTCCTATGCCGTAGTCCAATTGGTGGCTTTTAGACGAGTGTCATAGCAGTGGTCACACTCTCACATTGTAATCAAAAGTTACTGACACTGCAAAAACTCGCATGTCTTTGGTCACAATAGGACTTAAGGTACGTTCACACATACAGCGACGAAGCGACCAGAGACCATTCACCGTGGGTGACTAGATGTGGGCATGTCCAGTGACATGACAAAGTTTAACTTTGGGCAAATTTGGAGCGACTTGGTGCAGCTACCAATGGGAGTGAAGACAGTAGAGCGGATGTGATCCGTGATCCACCATGCTGCCGGCGAGTCCGGATAGATGGCCGCCAAGTGTACACTGCTTCTCATTCATCTCATAGGATATGATGCATGTATACACTGGTGAATTTTATATACAAATGCACTTCCTAAAATTCCTACACCTACTGGCGACTTCATGGTACAGCGACTGGTGACTTGCAAAAAAAATCGCCATACGTGTGAAAGTAGCTTAACAGTCCCTCCACGATTCTGTGATTTTTCAAAAATTCAAGGAAACTCCACAATATTCTGAGGAGCTTGCAATTTTTCAAAATTACCGCAGATTTGAGCCAAGACACATCATGTGTGACGTCATCACAAAGCGCATTCAGCAAAAGCGCTCTTCGATTCATGTGCGTACAGCTAAAATGTCTCATTTACCAACAAACAGCACAAAAAAGCACAAAAAAACTCTGCAAGTTGAATCACAAATTTTTTAAAAAGCTGCAGCAAAATCATGCATTTTTGGCTGCAACAATCACAAAAAAACTCCATGAAATCCTGTACGGACTGATAAATTGGTTCCCGGTGTGAACGCTGCATTATGCTGCCAAACGCAACTCAAGACTGAAGATTTCTTTTTTTATGATGTGAAATTGTTGCGTGTGAAAGCAAAATCATACAGCGTCAAACCGGTTTTAGATTCTGCTTGATGCCAAAAGGCTAAGGCGGACCCTAATAAATAGTTGTGGAGCAATTAAAAATGCTCCTTAATTGATTTAACACAGTGGTAAACAAAACAGCAGCGAGAGCAGGCACCTGGTTAAATATTAAAGTCATGCTTTGGGCAATTTAATGTAGAATAAGTTAACTACATTTAGAATTTCCATTATCAGTCTTCATCCCAAGTTACGCATCCAAATAAAGCAGGCTGGGATGCTGTTTAGTAAATGAGACATTTAAAAATCATAAAAAGGGGAAGATTGTTTTGTGTTCTCTAACGCCTGAGCACAGGATACTGCCATAATACTGTCTGCAGGCAGTTTGAGACTAGGCTTAAAAATTACACTCCAACCAGCCAATCGTCTTTAATCAGTCTTCACATAGCGTCTCAGCAGCGTTAATATGCAAACACGGTGCAAGACTGGACTCCTTTGTAGCATTTTCAGTGCAGTTGGGTGTGAAGGAGGACAGAAAAGAAGTAGACTACTGTATGTAGAGATAACATTTTCGTTACCTTTCCCAAAGTTATCCCCGACAAGGTTTCATTTAAAAAGAAAGCATCTCGACTGACGTTTTTTGATCAACTGTGCTTTAAAAAGTATTGTGCATTTGCCAAATGTAAGATAGAGTTCTTTGTTCATTGTCGAGTGGAAAATTGAGAGAATAATTACTTTGAACGGCGCTCGAGTGCGAGCCTAATGCAAATGTGGACACTGAAAAATGGGGTGAGAATATATTGAGGAGAAATTAGCGCAGTTGGGGAAACCCAAGCCCTTTAAAACTGCATGAGACTGGGAAATGATGCAACATCGGGTTCTTATATTGCTTCACTTTGAGATGAGAAAAACCTTTTATTAATTTTCAGTTTTCAATTCATTATCTTCTGGGCCACATTAGCAGCCATAGAAAGGTTCCTGGTTTCAGGTTCCTGCTCGGAATCAGTACTCTTTGCATGCTCATGCTTGTATGATTGGATTGATGAGGTTTTTATTTTGTATGACTAATAATATGACTAAAATCTATGAATTTTGTGCTGTAATCATTTTGACAGCTGTGGCAGGAACTCATTTTATGGAAAATTAAGCACACTAATTAGACAAATATGTATGTTTTTAAGTGGAACCTCTGGTCAGTCTTTTGCTTGGGAACTTTTTAAAGCATTTGGGAATTTGTTAGCATCTTCTAACACTTTAACATTCAACTCTCACAAACGTAATGGATGTGTACTGGCTAAAGGTTAATATTCACTCAGCAGAAAATGGCTAAACAGTGTATTAATGAGACCATTACCAACAATGATGGATTTAGAAATTAGTCTCCTTTAGAGAAAAGTTCATTTATGTGGTATTGATTTGTGGGATGGGGCATTCTTTAGACATCCCTCTGCCTCTATGGCCTTATAGAGACCATATAGTGTAATCTAAGGCAGTGTGAACCAATAAAAAGATGCCATGGGTGTGTGGTTTAAGCGAGAGTCTGCAGCGGGAGGGTGGTGGGTGGGGGATGAGCTACAGGGGTAATGAATAACGTGGCACACCCGAGTCCTGCTTTTCCCATATATTACTAATGTGATCTCTATTTCTTCCTCTCTCCCTGAGCTATGAGCTGATTGTGTGTGTGTGTGTGTGTGTGTGTGTGTGTGTGTGTGTGTGTGTGTGTGTGTGTGTGTGTGTGTGTGTGTGTGTTTCAGTAAGCTAGTATAGACAAAACTGTCATGAAAAGAATAGTTAATACTTACTTTCCTTCCTGATCTTCACATGTTAATTTACAAAACTCTCAGTACCATGTTATCTATATTATAGTCTCTTATTATAGATTTAACATGTTATGGCCATTGGAGAACCCATAGCTTTCATGAAAAACAACACCCTACACACACACACACACACGCGCGCACACACACACACACACACACACACACACAATTTTTCTACCTAATTTAATCTTGGCCAATTTCCAGTGAGATCCTCCCTAGCTTCTATCCATGTTCTCCTCCAGGTTCTCCAGTTTCCTCCCACCTCACAGAAACATCCCAGTAGGTGGACTGCCTAAGATAAATTGTCTTGTATTCACTCTCCATTAGTTTTTTCAGACATCGGAATCCACAGCGACGACTAGCCAATTCATGAATGTATTACCTACCTAATATTGTGTAGGCCCCCCTTATGCCACCAAAACAGCTGTGACCCATCGAGGCTTGGACTCCACAAGACCTCTGAAGGTGTTCTGTGGTATCTGGCACCAAGACGTTAGCAGCAGATTCGTTAAGGCCTGTAAGTCCTGCGAGGTGGGGCCTCCATGGATCGGAGTTGTTTGTTGTCCAGTACATCCCACAGATCCTCGATCGGATTGAGATCTGGTATTGAGATCCCATAGTGCATCCTCTTCCCCAGATAAGCGACGCATACGCACCCCGCCATCTAAATAATGTAAAAGAATACGTGATTCATCAGATCAGGCCACCTTCTTCCATTGCTCCATGGTCCAGTTCTGATACTCATGTGCCCATTGTTGGAGCTTTCAGCAGTGGACAGGGGTCAGCATGAGCACTCTGACCGGTCTGCGGCTACGCATTGCCATACGCAGCAAGCTGTGATGTACTGTGTGTTCTGACACCTTTCTATTATAGCCAGCATTAACTTTTTCAGCAATCTGTGCTACAGTAGCTCCAGGACCAGATGAGTTAGCCTTCACTCCCCATGCGCATCATTGAGCCTTGGGTGCCCATGACCCTGTCGCCGGTTCACCAGTTGTCCTTCATTGGACCACTTTTGGTAGGTACGAACCACTGCATACCGGGAACACCCCACAAGACCTACTGTTTTGGAGATGCTCTGACCCAGTCATCTAGCCATCACAATTTGGCCATTGTCAAAGTCGCTCAGATCCTTACACTTGCCAATTTTTTCTGCTTCAAACACATCAACTTCAAGAACTGACTGTTCACCTGCTGCTTAATATATCCCACCCCTTGACAGGTGCCATTATAATGAGATAATCAATGTTATTCACTTCACCTGTCAGTGGTTTTAAAGCTATGGCTGATCGGTATACGGTATACATCAATGTAAATAAAGAAGAAGTATAATAAATATTATCATTTACTCGTACATACAGTTGAACATTTTCTGTTCATTCTTTTTCTAGAATTATCCTGTTCTACTTTCATGTTACTGATAATCGCTAGAATACCTAATAAAATGTAAAAAAAAAATATATATATATATATATATATATATATATATATATATATATATATATATATATATATATATATATATATATATATATATATATATATATTAGCTTAAGTTTTATGGCCCTTCAAAGGCTTACTAAAATGATGATGTGGTCCAGGCACACCGCTGTTCAAGGTTTTTACACTCCTTCACTTTCAGTAACTGCTTTATCCTGGTCAGGGTCACGGTGGATCCAGAGCTTATCCCGGGAACACTGGACTCGATTACTAATAACTCCGCTCTATCTATCTAATTATCCCAAGGATTTAGGTAAATATATATATTTTGGTCAGTATTTTCAGGAAGAGGCAAACATTTTATTACCTCTGTTCAAGTGAAGTATATTGAGAACGGCATACATAATTTATGTCCAACAATGGTTGTGCGTCTTGCCTTTTTAAATTCTAAATTCTTTATAGGTTACGAGGAGATAAGTTACAGTATGATCGATGTCTAAAGCCCTGTGTCTATATGAGTGCTGAAGAAAAGTAAAAAGTAAAAAATGTTGCCATTCTCTCTTTGTATAGTGAGCTTTTATATTCATATACTAAAATCATTTTTAATGTTAAATTCATTGATCTGGTTAAAGAAGAGATGATAGTAGTGAATCACTGTATAAACTGTTACTAACTCGGATACCTTTGAGTTACACAGGACACAGTTCAAGTTACACTTGGATCTTTTATACATTTTCTTGATTCTATTTTAAAAAAAAAAAAGATTTTATTTCAAATAGAGATATTATCTGAACTAGCGTGTTCACCGCGAAAGAGTCACACTGCTTTAACACATCCTTTGGTATCATCGTTGTGACATGACACAGTAAGAAAATGTTTTTTTGTTTTTTTTAGCATGTTCTCTCCTGCATGAATAATAACAGTTTTCACTCCATTAAGATCGAGGTACTTTGCAATGAAAGCTGACACAGACAAATGTTTACTGGAGGTTTGCTAACTATGCACATATGGTTATAGCAAACCTCAAAGAGTGTAATTCATGTGGTAGAAAATAATAATAATAATAATAGGTAATGCTTTTTTCTGCTTAGATATTGAAATGATTCAATGTTTCATTGGGCGAATATGTAAATAAGGAGAGAGAAAGTTTAAATGGTAGTCCTAATATTATTTGTTTAATGCATGGAAGCAGGGAGGATTAACAAATTATTGTCAGCCGTGTGTTTTGTATGTTTTGTCTGTGCCTAATAAAACTACATACAGTTGGCGCGAAAAAAAAAAAACCTTATTAATTATTAATGAGAAGTGACTACATACTGTATATGAATATATTTTGCTTATAAACTATGTCAAAGGAACTATAGTTCATTTGAGTCTGAATGTTCAGCTGATGTCACTGACAGGGATGCATGTCAGGAAAACGTCAAATCCATCACAAACGTCGCCTCTGGCATCCGAGAGCATGTTTTATGTTTTATGCTAACCAGCACTGAGAAGCATACAGTATAGATGGCGTCTTCCATCATCTTTGTACTATTGTTGTGCTTTGTATTAACATTACAATTGATTTTGATTATTTTGTATGATGCGGCATCAAGCATTTTAAAACAGCAGTGGAAAAGAAGATGAATATTTCTTCTAGATCTTGAACATGCCATTGTAAAGCTTCATCTTCACCACAAGCCTAAAGAAGAAATACAGTTAAAAACACACACACACACACACAACAGCAGTACACAGGATGCTGTGAGGCAATAAATAAGTCATGGACTTTTTTTTCTTTTCTTTTCTTTTCTTTGGCTTTCTTGTAAAATATTTCATGAAGAAGGCTGCAAAGAGCTAGTCAAGAGGCCGGAGTCTGCTGTATGAATTCATCAAAAAACAAATCAATATAAATATTGAACTTTTGGGAGATGGAGCAGTTCAGGGTTAAACAGAACCAACGCCAGTTTGCAATTACTCAAAATAAGAGGAACCTGCACTTCCTGGAGTCCAGCTGTTTGTATTCTCCGTATCATTTGATTTCATGTAATCTGTCTAGGAGCTGAATTATTTTGACAGTGCTTTATTGGACAGTGTCATAACCGCCACTTAGAAGCAACAGCTCGGTCTGATTGCCTATTCTTTCCCCTGACTCGGTGTAAAGTGACATACATTGATTTGTACCGCTCGGGAAAAGAAACGATACGGCTTTGATAGAGCGGTCCTGATGAGAGAGAAGCAGTCTCAGAGAGAGCTCGATGTCTCCGAGTCACACACTGCCAGACCGCCCACAGGGACACACACATGGAGGACAGCTTTGCATGTCTTTTATGCAATAGATCTCTTGTAAGCCATTATTCCTCTGAACGCAGGTTGTGCATACCTGAAAAGGGATTACAGAACTAAATTAAGGAGCGAAGACGCTTTTAAATTGCAAAGCAGGCTTACTAATGAAAGATTGAAATGACTTTACACAGGCCTTGCACTTTGGAGACTTTGGCTAGTTTTCATGGTTCTCCTGTATGAAAAACTTTTAGTGAAGATCGTGAACTGACTTAACGGAGTGTGTGGGTATGTTTGTGTGCATATACAGTAGTTGTGCCTCACACTTTCAGAAAAAAAATACACTAAACCTGACCAGTGATGGTACACTTAAGGGTTTGTTCTTTGCTATGTTTCATGTGAATATAATATAGTGTGTCCCAACAGTCTCCATACACAGGTTGTTTGCCAGCACCATGTCGGTTGTGCCTTCATCAGTGGATGTTCGTCAATGTCCATTTCCACTTCTTTTTGAATTTTTAATAAGTTTGGCAACAGTGTTGTGCGTGTGTGTGTGTGTGTGTGATGTGCTTGCCATGTTTCCTGTTAAACTTCCTGATCCAGCCGTGAGAGCGATTTCAATACGCTCTTCTTTTTGTCAAAGGCGTTCTTAAAGGCTTTCTGACCAAAATAATATATGATTCTGAACTAAGTATGAAAAAATTTTGGAAGACATTTTGCTAAAAAGTGTTAATTTCCCCTGTGTACTGTATGGAGTCTTTTGGGACACCCTCTTGACCTTTAATATTAATGTAATGTACAACATTAGATTGTAAAGACCACTGACTTTGAGAGATGTGCTACCTGCTATTTCCCTCCCACCCCCAAATAAATAACAGCATGCTAAATAAATTCTGTACAATTAAATTAAGTGCAAAACACTTATGCATTTTGTGTGGATGCCAGACACCAGTAGGAGTGGTGCCATTAAATTCTACCCTTGACCAATCTTACCATATTTATAGCAATGCCATAATATGACAGTTCCACTGTAAATGTTTAAAATAACATGCTAGTTGTAGAGGTAAAATGACATCAGATCTTTTTTTTTTGTCCTCTTGCAGTAGTACAGTAGATCATCAGTCACCTTGATATCGCTATACTCAAAATGTAGCTAGCTGTCTACTAGCTTTCACACCAAAATGGGAAAATCCTAATGCCTGATCCTGATTGGTTAATCCTGTTTCTCACCATAGCAGCTGGCAGCCAATAAAATGTGATTAAACAAACTGTTAGTTCAGGGTATTAAGTTGACTTTTCATGAACATCATTATAGCACAATTACTACGCAAAACATGTACAGTATATCCACTTATCAGCCGTAACATTAAAACCACTTGCCTCATATTGTGTAGGTCCCCCTTGTGCCACCAAAACAGCTCTGACCCTTTCGAGGCATGGACTCCACAAGACCTCTTAAGGTGTGCTGTGGTATCTGGCACCAAGATGGGATAGCCTTCTCTCCCCAAGCACATCAATGAGCCTGGAGTACCCATGACCCTGTCGCCGGTTCACCGGTTGTCCTTCCTTGGACCACTTTTGGTAAGTACTAACCACTGCATACCAGGAACACCCCACAAGACCTGCTGTTTTGGAGATGCTCTGACCCAGTCGTCTAGCCATCACAATTTGGCCCTTGTCAAAGTTACTCCAGATCTTTACACTTGCCCATTTTTCCTGCTTCCGACATATCAACTTCGAGAACTGACTAATATATCCCACCCCTTGACAGGTGCCACTGTAACGAGATAATCAGTACTATTCACGTCAGCTGTCAGTGGTTTTAATGTTATGGCTGAACGGTGTAATCAGCTATGCTGTATGTGTGTTGTGATGAATACAGTATGCATTTGGAACCAATGTTAAATATTTCAGGGCAATTCAGACCCATCCCACTGTTAGTACATTTTTCTCACTTTCACTGGCACAAACAGACAATCCAAATCAAATGTGCATTGGGATCAGTATGCTTTATAATGAAGGCTTTGAAACATGGTCTTAAAAGTCAGTCATCCTCTTTTTGGTGCATTTATCAGATGGCAGATCGGGGTTGATCCGAAGCAGAGGGATTGTGTGTTCCTGCTCCACACACTTGACAGTATTGCAACCCAATTTCAATATAAAGCCTATGATTTAACTCAGGACTAACCGCAGCTTGGATTTGCATTATCCCCCCCTTTTATTACCACAAAAAGATACCAAACAAAGGGCTCCCGGAGTAGAGAAGAGAAGAGAAGAGATGAGATGAACGATTATAGTGTGTTCAAAATTGAATCCCTTTTCAAGTTTCTCTTACCCCCGTCCTTCTTACCCCCGCCCTTGTCCCTTGTTCACCGAGGCAACAGAACAACAGCTCAGGCTCAGAGCTTGCTTTGCCTTCTCTCTTTCTTTTTTTTTTATTGTCTCCATTTTAAAAGACTGGCTTCATATTTACACATTTATATACATTATATACCTTTATTATATACACTGCAGCAAAAGAAAAAACTTTTTCAGTTCGATGTGTAGATCAAAGTGCAAATATACATACCATATTCATAAAGCTGTATGTTTTGTTTTTTTTTAAATACTCATTTGCAGGACTTTCTTTAGTAACACTCCAATTATGACAAACATAATGTCGTATCTTCTATATCATTTCCCCCCTTCACACAGTGTTTTGATTGTAGTCTCACAACAATCTCGGTAATGAAAGAACAAGACGAAAAAAAAGAACATATGTGTGTGTGTGTGTGTGTGTGTGTGTGTGTGTGTGTGTGTGTGGATAATTAGCTTGAGCAGAGTCTTGGCAGAGCTTTAGCAGCAGCACCATATATCACCTTTCTTCTTACCTCCCCAGTGCCATTGTCAGAAAGAACCTGCTTGCAGCAGGAAACAGAGAAATATGAAATCAGAGAGTATGTACAGTGTGGCAACAAGGGGATCACCTTACATCTGAGCCTTTAAACCATGAGGGGATACAGCAGCTCGGAGACGAGTGATCGGGTGCGGGATTGTAAAGGGCAGCGCGGCAGTTACTCATTGAACCAATTGCTCTGTGTAACTATCCTGCGGCCATAGAATTCCCTCAGGCAATAAACACACCAGCCCGACCCACAGCATACACCCAGTCGAGCACTGCCTGGCTGGCTGTACGCAGGATTTTCTTCCATTTTTTTTCTCAAAGTGCTTCAACACAACCAAAGTGCTTCAGCACTTACATGGTGATATGGTGCAGAAATTACCTCTCATATGCTTCCACAGGGCATGGAATAATTGCTTTTAGAAACTCTAATACACCACTAATGTTGATATACAATATTCTCCAGCATTTGTGCTATTATTTCCAGCTTTACAGAAAGACCTGATAAAAAAAACAATAAAATAAATAAATAAATAAATACAATTAAATAAAAAATAAAAAAAACAGAACACACTTAATCTTATAACTGGCTTTCTCTGTGCTCATTTGAATTTTGTTGTGATGCAGCTGATCTTCGAAATCATTATTTCCCTGAAGTGCACTGTGCACGTAATTTTTTGATCACAGCATAAACACAGCACATCTGTAAGTCAGATTCTTGTGAACATCCCCTAAATCATGCCTTCTCCCTCCTGGCTAGAAGAACACAGGACGCTGATGCTAGTACAATCAGAATAATAGCTCCCAAGCTGTTTGGTATATAAAAAATTTTATGCTAAATGATTTCAGTGCATACATCAAAATACTTCCTCCATAATTCACACAATAGTACGTTGAACATTGTTTTTCTTGTGTTTTTATGTCCTGTGGAAGCCCATGAAAGATTTTTTAGTTGCTTTAGAAGCACACATTTTTCACAAAATAAATAAATAAACAAACAACAAAACATTTTGCTATACACAATAAAATGTTCCGCCACCCCCCCCCCCCCCCCCTCCCTTTAAGCAATGATGCAGTACCTCAGCTGATGGCAAGTGAAGACACCACGTAGGGCCACGTTTTATTGATTCACTGTCTGTATTGATTGTCTAAGTTGTCGAAGAGGAAGAAAATCATGGCAATAACTATGATGGAAAAGTGAGACGAAAGTTAATTGCAGTTGAAGGTTAAAACAACGTCAGGGATTTATGAAAAGCAGGAGATGGTAATGACACCCTGTTATCATAATCACGGCCGTGTTGGCAAACGGCAATCACTTGTGGTCCTGATTAAAGAAAAAGAAAAAAAAATCTCTCTTCAAATGGAGCAAATTTCCAGCAACACTGCAAACAACTGAATTGGATTTTTCTTTCTCTGGTATTTTGTTGGTATAAGTAAGCTTCCTGGAGCAGTCGTCCACAATGGCTTGATGGATTGAGTGTCTGAAATAAATAATTGATGGAACTAAATGAACCGCAAGCCAAAGAGAACTGTTAATACTTATCTCATTTTCACAACCCTGAGGGCTCGATTTAAATGTCATAACTCAAATGTAACTACAATATTTGTTGACTCGTACAGGGCCAAGTTCAGTAAAAAATGGTACAGAAATAGTATTAGCATATGTTCTACTATATATTCTATAGTATATGAATAAATCCTTTTTCCCCCGTAACATTTTGCTCTGTCTGAACCCATGCAACTCGTGCTGAATGCTTGTGATGAATTTGATTTCTACTTAAATTAAAGGAAATGTATCACATTCTGCCTCGCATTAGCATGGCCAGTGTTATTAAAATACCAGCATAAATGAATTTAATAACTTCCTTCAGTAATTCAGTAGCCTAGTGCTAAGTGTGTAGTACTTAATTCAAGATTCTAAGAACTGAATACTGAACAGTATATCTGGAATTGTGCAAAAGGGTGTCTTTGATTGCAAATGTGATCAAGTACGTTTATCAGCATGGCTTCAGTAAGCAGTCAGTGCTTAAAATTAGGTCATCTGAACTATAAACCATAATAATAATAATAATAAATAATAATAAATAATAATAAATAATAATAAATAATAATAATAATAAATAATAATAATAATAATAATTATAATAATAATAAATATTGCTGCAAGCAGCAATCATCGAGGTTCAAGCATTTTAGGGCCTTTAAGGACATGCATAAAAAGATATTACATAATATTTTCCAAGCCTATAAGCACCTAAACCAGAGAAAAAGCAAGATCATTTTAAGAAATATCGGCATTTGTAAATTTAGTCTAATAGCTGCTGAACACTGTTTGCCCAATAGCGGCCATGTTATTTTTGAGATTCACAACTGTCCTCATAGACACTGATGGGACCTTGGAAAAAGACACTTGGTGCAAGATTTCAAGTCGACTGGACCAATGTTTTCCATACTTAGTGCCAATTTTATGTTTTGTCCTGTTACAGCACCATCACATGGCCAAACTCGGCCATTTTGTGCATGTGACCTCAGATTGAGCTCATGCATAAGTCTGCCAAGTTTAGTGAAAATATCTCATTCTCTTTAAGAGTTATAGCCATTTCAGTAAAAGTGACCACGCCCTACTTAAAAAATTATAATAAACGCTCTGTAATAAAACAATTTCAGTGTTCCATAGTGTAGCTGTGAAACCTTATATGATTTATATGAACATGAGTGTGAAAAGTGTCAGCACCTGAGCAAGTACATTTGCATCCACATGCATTTAAATTCAACCCTGAACCCATATCTGCACTGGAACCGACTAGGACCCAACGAGTGAAAGTTTTAACACTAACAATAACAATGTTGCTGAGACCTGTCCTGTAATCATAAATTTATCTTTAACGTCAAGATTTTCACACAGCAGATGTTTGGTAACACCCTACCGCCCAGTCCGTCTGTATTGTCGCTGCACTCGATCACGCTGCCTTTTTTTTGCGTCTACACCATGGACTGTAAGGAGTGGTGTTGCTTTACAGGCCGATTACGAAGCATATGTTTGCCTCTTCGATGTTTCCTGATTAATCCCATGCATGACAATGATGCATCACGTAATGGTGCTCAAATCAGATGTTCTCATTCTGTTGAAAAGAGAATGAGCCAGGAACTTATAGAGGGCATTATGGTAAGACATAGATGGTTCAGTAAAGACCTTTATCCCACAGTGGTCTGTACTGCTTCACATTAGAGCTTATGTCATTGTGGTAAGCTATGGTAATTCATGTTATGATAATTCAAACCAAACTCCCAGTGCGTTAGATACTGAAGCTTGGGCAGAAGCTTTTAGCGTCACTCTATACACTATTTTTGACTCACTCAGTAATCCTGGTGTTATAAATGAAAGTGTCATCGCTCAGACACAAAAGGCAAACACATTTACTGGCTTTGTAGTTCTTTCTGTGAGAATGGGTGCATTATGAGAATGTGATTATTTAATTATCAGCTAATTAAGACCGATTTGAACCAATTTCAAAGAGAATAAAATGATCATATTAAATTAACAGATGCTAATGCATTTGGATAATGAAAGAAAAAAACGCCATCAAAAATAAATACTGACAAAATAAACGGAGGTCCAAAAGTTTGAGACCTAGGCCTGTCACGATACTTTTGTTGGACGATATATTGTCCCAGAAATAACTGTGATAAATGATATTATTGTTATTTTAATGCCACTGATATATATATATATATATATATATATATATATATATATATATATATATATATATATATATATATATATATATATATATATTATATCATAATAATGCAAGTACACCCTTTCAAAGAGCGATGAGCATTTCATTCTTATAATTATTCAGACATTGGAATTGGAATGTCAAAAAATAGTTTTTGTCTTCTGACGAAAATATCCTTTAAATTTAGTCATTTACTTTCACTAAAATGGCACTGAATATTAGTCACACGTTCACACATTTTATATATTAACTTAAACCAGTATCAACAAAAACGTGAAAACTGGCCCTTGTTGTGAAAACCTGATCTTCTGAAATAATAACATTACAATGTCTAAACTACTGTAATGCAATACTGTGAATTCTTAATGCTTTAGTCATTCATTGCGACTTGCGACTTTCACAGTTGACTAACTAATTTTGTGCAGAAGCGAGTTGTAATATTGTGTTTATGTTGTGTATATGTCTCATCAATCTCATATGTGTATAGGATGCGTTTGGGTGAGTTAATTAACCCGTTAGTAAAGCTTCAGTTTACCGCTGTTCATTGACTGTTCAGCTTCAGCTCACACAGCTTACGCTGCTCAAACCCCAACATTATTGACTACGACTGGATTATTTCAAATACTGGGACTATTCTTTCCATATTTTTCTTATTCAAAAAACATTGTTAGCGCATTGTTAATTAAAATTAAAAATGCTTGCTACACATCTTAAATTCAAATGCACACAGTTTTTGCATTCAAATGTGCATTTTTATCTTAAATTCGACGAATATTCAAAGTTCGAATTTTAATCTGACAGCCCTAGAGCATATGAGAGGACAGAAGCAGCGCGGACGGCTAAAATGCTGCCGACATTCACTCTCATGTAACACAACAGGCGATATCGAGGTCACCAAAATTGATCGAGGTCACGTTCATATATCACACAATAAGTCGATAACGTAATTATCGGGACAGGCCTAACGAGACCACTAACGAAAATTTTATACAAAATGGTTTATTAAAAATGATATTATCAGCAATAACCTGAGTGAAAAGTAATATTTTATAGAATATTTAGATGATTTTCAAAATGTCTTAGTATTTGATATGCCTCCTATTTTTACTTTAATGACAAGTTTGTGCAAAACCTGATGATTCATGTTCGGTCAAATCCATGAGAGTGTCGTCTGAACACGTTCTCCAGTAGAAGGGATAAAGCTCAAGGAATATCTGAGCTTTTGTAGAAAGGATTTACAAATGTCATAATATCATAAATGTGCTTAAATTTAAACAACAAATAGTGCTGCATCTTGAATATTGAATACTTTAGATTTTGAACATTTACATCTTCTTTGTTTTGATTATTTCTTTTAAACCTTCTGTTTATTTCCGGTTATAAATGAAAAAAAAAACCCACAAAAAAACAAACAACGACAACAGAATTGCAATGTGGTCCCAGACTTTTGGACCCCACCTTTGGAAGCGCCTAGAATTTAATTTAGCTATAGGAGACAGCTATAGGTTTCAGACAGTTGAGTGTTTTGATTGGCCAACGGCAAAATATATTGTTAATGATGAAGAGATTTCCACAAACAAGAATGAACAGTTTACTGATAAATGTGATACAGTTAAATACTATGACTCTATGCAGATAGGTCTAGCACTAAAGAAGAAGATGAATAGAAAATCACCAGTGTTATGCTTTATTATGGACTGTGCATTCATTCATCTTTGAAGCACAAGGTTCATCTTCAAAGCCAGTACATGCGTTTGCCTTTCGTGCTGGAGAGATAACGCAAATGGGCTTTAAATAGGATTATCAAGTGCGTCAAATTAATCGAGCCAAAGACGGCGTATGTGCATGACGCTACAGGCGTCTGCCCATGTTTCAATATTTGGCGCGTTGGGAATGTGAACACGTTGGGTAAATTCCTAAATCCAGTTAACGAAAACACAAAAATGAGGCTTGTTTGTTGAAATTGATGTTGATGCTGAATATTCAGTGTAGAAATGCAATACGTTTTGTGGAATAAATCTGAACCTACCGTCACAAAATTAAAAATTTGCTTTGATTCTGAACAATAAGCCTAAATGTCAAGACTGGACAAAACGATTTGTTAGAGAGACCCTTCAGCAAGTATATGTAACATATGTGACGTGATCTAAAAAACAAACAAACAAATAAAAACAGACCAATAAACCTATATGGCTGAGGGGGTAAGGACACTTTAACTCATTGCATGCATCATCATAGTAGACATGATTTTAGAGCAACGTTCTGTTCAAAAACAAAATGAATAAAAGCATCTTCTTTTCACAAATATAAATATATTTATGTACTGTATAATATATATATATACAACAAATTGCCACCATGAAGACCATTGGCTTTTTGGGGAATGGATTAAAGAGCAAATTGGTAAAATCTTTGCTCTAAATACAGACAGCTATTACTGATTGGTTGTGCTGAAGCACGGTTAAAGGAGGATGAAGAATGTTGGTGTTTTTTCAAGGGGGTGGGGGTTTAAGCTGGTGGAGCGGCGATGCGCCAGTTTGTCAGTCCCGTGGGCCGGGGGAGTCACCTCCATCCTCCATCTCCCACTGGAAATTCTGCCCTGTCATTTGGTAGAACATGTTATTAAAGGGCTTGTAGAACTTGTGCAGTCTGCGGATGACATCCGGCTCTATTTTGGGGTGTGTCCTGCCCTTGGACTTGCCAAGGCACCGCGGGGTGCTACTGTCCTCAGGCTTCTTCAGGCAAGGGAAGCCTTTGGTCTTGTTGAAGTAGAAGTGCTTGTCGGTGACGATGCGCTTGAGACCCAGGAAGTCCTGCACCTTGGTCATTTCGCCGGCCGGATCCGTGATGAGCCGCTCACCGCTCACAAAGTGCATCTGTGACAGAGGAAAGTACTGGAGCCAGTTTTCTAGATGCAGCGCATAGATACCGATACGCAGTGCGCTCCATGAGGCATCGATTATTCCCAGTGTCCGGTTCTTGAAAGCGAGGACCTCGAACGTGGGGATCTCGGGCCGTTTGGATAGCGTCTGTGTGTAGTCTGAAATGGCTCGTGTCACTGGGTTGCGCACAACTATGATCAATTTGATGTCCTTCGCCATTGTGTGGATGCGCTTGGGAGCACTGTTCGTCACAAAATAGCTGGGCGTTTTCTCCATGGTGATCTGGCCCTCCAGCGTCGAAGGCATTAAGTCCCTGAAATGCAAGAAGACCAAAAATTAGTAGAATAATATTTCATCTGGAAATGAGTAAATATGAATTTAGGTCATATGTGTATGATACTTAAGAGAACACCAAATGATAGCTGTAGATGTGCAAAATCAGTACAAAGTAGATTACTGGGGGGGCGGGGAAATGAGTATACATATAGCAAAAATGTACATTACTTGAAAAGAATGAAAATGATAGAGAACATGCACGCTCACTGCTTAATCTGCGTTAGGAGCTGTTTTGGGACTTTAATAAATAAGAGAATTCACTGCATAGCGTTAATGCTTTCTTGCCTGGGGGACTGTTTTGTTTTACATCTACAAGCAGTCCTCCTTGTGTCTTTTGGATACACCCAAGTCTTCTCTGTCGAGACTGTAGTCTACCCTGTCCTCCTCCCTTTAAGCTTAAGAGCGCTTCAGTGCAGGGGGAAACGGTGATTAATTATGACGTTCCCTCGGATCATTTGTAGCAGAGGAGAAATGTCTCTGCCTACAGAGATTTATCGGAAGGGATAGTAGGGAGCAATTTGCCACTGCTGCAAATATTATGTTCAACTTTGTCCTCGGGACTTGCTTGAAAGATGAATCAGTGCACAGGCACAAGTCATTCATGAGATAAATGAGATTTATCTACGTTCTTTTAGGAATTTACAGATTGCATTTAGAAAATCAGCATCGTTTTCTTCCTGCTTTCTTCCTCACTCATGCAGCAGGGTTTATTAAGTGAGGGTTTATTTTTTAACCAATAACTTATTATAATGAAGCTGTATTAAATCCTTTTATATGTCAACGCACAAAGTGTATAGTTGTAGTATAGCTGAGCATCCACTGTGTCTGCTGGGTCAAAAGCAATATTTGAGTTCAGGGTTTGGATATGCTTCTTATGTAACAATACTGACACTTGGGCTTATGCAATATTGATTTTTCTCTGATCGCGATTTTTCCATTTTAAAATATCGTGATAAATGATTTATTCATCCAGAAATGTTAGGCTAAAAAGGCAGCATTTCCAACATTTCAGGTTTAAGGAAAGGAGGAGAGGGTGTAACAGTGTTATCTGCTGTGCAGAATTTTAAGTGAGTCTGCAGTAATACGTAGTAAACAGTATAAAACCCTTAAAAACACCACATATATAACACCACATTTTGACGTAATCTCTTTAGAAATTGGTTGTCTAAGGTCTTCATGGCCAACATTTTCTCTGTTGATGCTGCTCAGAGTGTTGGGCAGGAGACCACCACTCAAAAGAAAACAAACAAAACAAAACAAAACAGAGTGTCATATTTGGCACTTTGAAGGTCCATGTTTTCGCTTTCGGACGAATTTACGGCCAAAATTTCAGTTTAAGTGACATCCCTAATAAATATATAAATATGCAGTAATAAACTGAAGTTAAATATATACTTGTATACATACAGTATACATACACTAGCTATGTTTCCATCCAAGTTGCGAATTTAACTTATGGGAAAAATTGGAATATCGCTTAAAACATTTGCGAATAAAGCACCGTTTCCATCCCAGGTGTTCAAGAGAACAAAATTGTGACTTCTGAGGCATCTCGCTCTCCACCATTTTTACTTTTCTGAGCCAATTATCCAATCACATGATTTGTTAAGGCAAAGTCACATGACTTTTTTGATGTGCATCGAGCAATTTATTCGGTAAATGTGTTTCTAACATAGTTGAGGAGCATGCCTTCATATCGAATAAAAAAAAAAAATCTGCCTCAAGTTTTTTTATGCGTGTTTTGGAGATTTTATTTTATTTTCACATCTGGTGTTTCCATCCAGCGTTTTTTTTAATGCGAAATCCATAAATTTGCGTAAAAATACGTGGACGGAAACATAGCTACTGACAGATTTTATTTCACATTAATGAACTCAAAATATTCTCCATTTACCCTGACAGTAATCTAGAGCGTATGTGGTAGAGAAAGTGGGCGGGGCTTCCAGGAGGTGTCTGTTAATATCGGAGAGTTCAAAACACCTGCGCAGATCATTCCAGATTCGCATGTTGATCGGATCATCGCTTATTTTATTCAGGAGATAAAATCTGCCGTATTTTGTGAGTGATAGCTCGTGTAAGTGTACTCTGTTTTTTGCGGAGCTCCTACACAAAAAGTGTCTTTGTATAAGACTGTATAACGTGTGATATCGTGACAGCGTAATATCGTATAGGGACGATAATATGGTAATATTGGGGCAGCGGTTGCTCAGTGGTTAAGATGTTGGGCTACTGATTGGAAGGTCCTGGGCTCAAACCCCAGCACTACCAAGTTGCCACTGTTGGGCCCTTGAGCAAGGCCCTTAACCCTCAACTGCTCAGATGTATAAAAGTCAGTAAGTCACTCTGGATAAGAGCATATGCCAACTGCTGTAAATGTCATATCAGACAAGCCTATTTATCTATTTTTCACTGCTCTATGACAACAAGAGCTATGGCTTTACATGCAAGATGAATTGTAAAGCTTTAACTCGGTCTCTCATGTCTTTCTCTTTATAAAAGCTATGACTTTACTGACTCAATCATTCTAATTGAACGTTTTTGTGTTAAAGCCCCAAATGCTTGAAAATTAACCCAGTATAATTAACCCATTACTGGTACATGTTACATAACTGAATTTGCTTCATGCAGAAAACACCTCACCTATACCTTTTATTTATTCATTTTTTTTTTTTTTACCATGCTATTTATGTCAGTCTTATTTTTGCACCTAAAATATTTTGTTATTAGTATAAGAATGAAATATATAGGCTACAAAATCAGTGACTTGGTTGTATAGGTCTAATTTTTGATTTTGTGAGTTGCTTAAACGTAAGCTAAAATGGAAGTCAATTATTTGCATGCGGCACACATTTTAAAATGGACCCCTAAATGAAACACATTAAATGGTGAACACACACACACACACACACACACACACACACACACACACACACACACATGCACAGAGCCCTCCTGGCCTCTCAGCACATGCAGGCACTCACTTACAAGTGGCTTTGTAATTTCATTTCTATGCCAGCGTTGCACTCTTGGTGGGTTATTTCCCAATGGATTATTTTTGCCTGTACATGGTATTGAGCTATGGCCGTTTGGGACATAATGGGATATAAAACATATCTAAAGCTTGCATGGCACCTAGGAGCAGTATTAGTTTTCATTATGCACCACCATCTTAGTGGATCTTCTGTAAATAGCTTGGAAAGCCACCCCACCTTCAACACAGGACCAAGTTGTTTTAATATTGCGCTCGTGCTTCTCTGGATGGCGCGGCAGGACATGCGACTTCTGCTCAAGGTAACCCTTTTCATTTAAGATGGGCCCATTACCAGCCTTTTGTCCTCATCAAGCCTCGGCACAACTCATTATATGCGTAATTGTGGAAATATGGAGATTACGCAGGCCCGATACCTTCATTTGCGATCGAGGTCGAACTCATTTGGATTTGGAGAGAATCAGTCATGGATGATGTACATTGGAAATGTCAAGCGGGACGGGGAGGTGGAACGACAAACACAATGCTGATAAACAAGCTGATTTACCTACGCCTCTCCCGGCCACGCACTCAGCCAGAACAGAAAGAACCCTGAAACGTAAAAGCGCCCAGGCATGGGTCGTTCAGGTGGGCAGATAAATAAAGCATGCAGCACTGGAAAAGGCACTTCTCACCATCTGCTGTTTACCTACTCAGACTAATCGCATAACATCCTGTGGCCTTTTGTTCTATAGACCTTGCCATGCTTGTATAACACCTGGATATGACACTTAAGCACAATAAACGATTGTGTTTCACATGGCCTGGTGTGTTATACAACACTTATTTTTAGCCCTAATAACAAACACAAGCACAAAGACCAATTGTCACCTAAAAGTCATATTTCAGAGCCAGTAAAAACCTAAATTATCAAGTTCCTGAGAAAGTTTTAGATGTACTCACTATAATGCTATAAAACCAGCAGTACAGCAATGCAAACAAATTATAATAATCCGCGGTTGCTTTAGAAGGACGTCCGAAAACGGCTTTGCTCTTAGTGCTTTGAAGTTAAAAGCAATTTAATGGCCACTCACGGCGAGCAACGGACATAACGGCGAAAGATCTTTGGAATCACTTTACTCTGGTTTTCTCATTTCTCTAAATAAACCCCTTCCCTACTTACAATGAAGAGACGTTTATTGAAATCTGGCAAAACATGTAGCTTTAGATCCAGCCAACACAAAGCTAAATACATAGAGCAGAGACTCATTTGCTGTACAGACATGGCAATTAAACTGCAATTCTGAGGCTGCAGAATAAAAAAAGACAAGAGACTTTTTATTAACCAGTGAATATAGCTTTTTTTTTTTTTTAAAGCTTCATAAAAATGACACTGTTCCACATCACAAATTCATGTATTATTAGTGCTGGTATATCAACGTGGACATCCTCTCAAAGCATTGCTCCTAAAGCAGGTTCTTTAAAAAGGGAAGGAAGTACAATGTTTTTACTATTTCACAGTATTTATATTTGTTATGCCTAGAGATGCCCAGTATCAGGCCAGAACTAGCAAAAAAAAAGGTGGATCGGATATATCAGAGGAAATATACATCTATATATCTATCTATGAATCTATATCTATCTATCTATCTATCTATCTATCTATCTATCTATCTATCTATCTATCTATCTATCTATCTATCTGTATATATATATATATATATATATATATATATATATATATATATATATATATATATATATATATACAGTGCCTATAGAAAATCATCATACCCCTTTGAAATAGTCACTTTTTTGTCTTACAGCCTGAAATCAAAACCCATTAAAAATATTTTTTTTTTTGTTCCAGCTTTATTTACACCTTCTGCCTTACAACATTCCAGTAACGTAAAAAGGCAACAGTTTGGAAACATAAAAAAAAAAAAAAAAAAAGAAAACTAGAATAACAAAGTTGGAAAAGTGATCAGTCCCATGAGTTAATACTTTGTAGAGCCACCTTTTGCTTTTATTACAGCCATCGGTCTGTTTGGATATGTCTCTATTAGCACCTAGAGTGGGGAATATTTGCCCATTCTTCCTTGCAGAATTTTTTGAGTTCAGTCACATTTTGTGGTGAGTGGCGATTGACTGCTGTCTTCAAGTCCATCCACAGATTTTTAATTGGATTTAGGTCAGGGCTCTAACTTGGCAACTCAAGGACATTCACCTTCCTATACTTAAACCACTGTGTAGGTTTTTTGGCGGTGTGTTTCGGGTCATTGTCATGCTGGATGATGAACCACCTGCCCATCTTCAGCTGTCTAGCAGAGGGCCACAGGTTTTCATCAAGAATTTGGGTGTATTTGGCAGCATCCATTTTCGCTTCAATCCTGATCAATTGCCCAGTCCCCGCTGAAGAGAAACACCCCCACAACATATTGTTTCCACCACCATGCTTCACAGTAGGTATGGTGTGTTTTGGGTGGTGTGCTATATTTGGTTTTTGTCAAACATAACGCTTGCAGTTCAGTCCAAAAAGTTCAATCTTGGTCTCATCTGACAATAAAACCTTTTGCCACATGGCATTAGAATCTTCCAAGTGGTTTTTTGCAAAGCTTTTTCAGAAGAGGCTTCTTTCTTGCCACCCTGCCATACAGGCAAAGCTTGTGAGATTGTTGTCACATGCACAGACTGACCAATCTCTGCCATAAGGACTTGTAAGTCCTTCAAAGTTGCTATTGGCCTCTTGGTAGCTTCCCTGATCAATATCCTCCTGGCTCGGTTATCCAGTTTGAAGGGATGGCCCGATCTAGGCAAGGTGTTGGTGGTGCCATACGCTTTCCACTTCTTAAT
This sequence comes from Cranoglanis bouderius, assembly GCA_023630585.1. Lineage (NCBI taxonomy): Eukaryota > Metazoa > Chordata > Actinopteri > Siluriformes > Cranoglanididae > Cranoglanis > Cranoglanis bouderius. Next base: position 19,008,834 of record CM042551.1, read on the forward strand.
AATGCCCTGAACGGTACTCAGAGGGATAGTTAAAGCCTTTGAAATCTTTTTGTATCCTTCTCCTAACTTGTGCCTTTCCACAACTTTGTCCCGGAGCCCTTTTGAAAGCACCTTTCCAACCATGGTGTATTCTTTGCATTGCCATGCATTACTAGTAATGGAATCATCATGGAACAGCCGGTTTTCTTATGAAGTAATCAAAACCACTGCAACTGATGTCAGTTGATAAGCATGGTGTGGGATCTGGGAAGTGACTGGTTGTACCTGAGCAAGTTTATAATGGTTACTAATGCTTACTAAGGGGCTGATCACTTATCCAAACCAGATATTTCACTAATTAAATTTTAATAATTGTTCAGATTTTTAAAAAATGTTATTTCCACTTAGATTTTGAGGGTTATACTGTGTAAATACAGCTGGCAAAAGTTAGATTTAATTTATTTTAATTTCCAGGGTGTAATGTGACAAAAGTGACAAAAGGTAAGGATCTTGACAGGGTTTGATGTATTCTATAGCCATTATATATATATATATATATATATATATATATATATATATATATATATATATATATATATATATATATATATATATATATATATATATATATATATATATATATATATATATATATATAAAATTAAAATTTACTGTAGCTCTTATGTTAACAGCATTATATATTCAACCTGAAAACTCTTTAATTCTTCTTTATACATCAGTTAATTCCGGTCCACTAATTTGACTGGTCGAGCAGGTTTCAAGAGTGCCTATATTTCCTGCAACCTCACCATGGTCTGCGTTCACCATGTAGAAATTCCACTTCGTAGTTCGAAACCATTACTACAGCGGACTGAGCGACATCATCAGCGGATTTTTTTTAATTATTATTATTTCATTTATGTGCTCTATAGAGTTTATTGGATGAAAGGCATCTAGAATCATTGTATATTTGCTGGCTATACAGACAAAACCATTGGAAGACCTTTTTTTATAAGACTGTAAAACTATGGAAAATATTTCTTTTTGACACTTGACATCATGAGTCAAGTCATACAGTCTCAATGGCCTCAGTCTGAGAGAAGTGCTAAAGGTATTGTGAATATGGTTATATGGAGAGAGAGAGAGAGAGAGAGAGAGAGAGAGAGAGAGAGAGAGAGAGAGAGAGAGAGAGAGAGGTGAGAGTAGTTAAAATGCCACCGCTTCCTCCCAGCAGCAAGTAAGCCCATTATGTTGCTGCTGAACTGTTTACTTCAGTAGGACGGTTAAGAAAAGGAACTGACAGCTGGTCCTGATCAAACTCTCTTTTCTCTGCTCCTCTCTCGCGATCCCCCAGAAGACCGTTCAACTTCCAACAGTGCGGCAGCCTGACACTTTTTTCTAACACCACCATCAGGCTGCAACGCTCAAATTAAATATTTATTTGCCTCTTGGATGTGGAAGATGATGAAATGAAACTGAGGCAGAGAAACTTTATGGATCTTTGGAAGATCACCATAAACCGGATTATTGCTCTATGAAACCACCTTCTATATAACCTTGTAAATTAGCTTGTTTTTCTTTCCAGCATGTTAAAAAACGACGAGGACACAGGCACTGAGATGCACCTCTGGCTACGACGCAGTGAAATGGAGAAAAACAAAGAAGAAATCTCGCTTGTTTTATCACTTGTGCAGACTGGACAACAGCAAACACCCACTCATTTGAATATTTATACATTTACTTTGCAGTGTTTCACCCTCATGTTGTTTACATCCCCCTGGATGAGTGGCTGAGAGTGCTTGAGGCTACACACATACAATTTGCTCACAACAGCCCTTGATAGTCTATGATAACAAACACAAGTAGATGTGTGGCGTGTGCAACTGCAGAGTACAGCAACAAAGTGATCAGTATGTGTTTTCAATGTCACTGCCAGGAATGAATTGGCATTGCAAAAAAACAAAACTGTAATTGGCAGTCACACCTGGGTACATCTGAGGCTAAGCCTATACGATTTATATCCAGAAAATCATGCACACCTGGTTCACTTAAGCAGAACCGATTAATTTGACATATTGGATGTGATAGATTTTATAGCATGAGGGGCAAAAAAAAAAAAAAAAAAAAAAACATGGATGAGAGCTCATCCTGCTGATCAGGGAGGGCTGACTGGTGGCCACGCACATTAACTCTCCAGCTTCTTTATGCAGGCTCTGGTGTGAGTAACAGCGATGAAGGGCTTCCATTAGCATAGAGGAAAGTGTGTAGGCACAGGCGCTAAATCCTGCTCAATCAGAGAGCATATGGCATGCATTGCTATAAAAACGCTTCGAGAGACTGACATCAGACGAGATGTATCATCCACACTCAGACACCAGCGCATGGAGCATGAAGCAGATCTACAGCATAACAAGACCATACTATTTACAGTATTAACCAATTATGCCTTTAAATCAAGCGTGGTGTGTTTGGAACGTATAGCGAGTGTGCACCGTACACAACACCAACCCATGGGCATTTTATTGCAAGCAAACTAGACAACTTTAATATTCTGCAATATCTGCAATACACGGAAACACCGGGATTGCACATCCAAGTGGAGTACATGTAAGTACATGTAAGTGTCCCTAAAGTGTTCAGTTACCACCGAATAAGACTAGACTGCCATTTTTCTTGCACTGGTTGATGAGCTGAGATCCTCTGGAGCCCCACAATGCTTTTAGACCCACATCCTCTCTGCTCGGCCCTGAGACTTGCTTAAGTCAGCATCACAGGACCCCATTTGTCCACGGCGCTTTCTTATAATAGCCTGGCGCAAACTAGCATCCGGGGCAGCCGAGGTTTCATTTACTCTGCCACACAGTAAAGGGCACATAAACAACAATATCAATAAAGAAAGAGCATTTGAACCGTCTCTGTCTCAGTTCAGCAGTCATCAGTGGAACAATAGCGAGGGATGTACTTCCTTTCTTGTTTAATTTCTTGTTGATGGATTTACAGCGTGATTCCCACCTCCGCCCTGCGTGCGTGGAGTTTGCATGTTCTCCAGGGTTTCCTCTGGGTTTCCTCCTCCAGTCCAAAGTCATGCGTTGTAGGCTGATTGGCATTTCCAACTTGTCCGTAGTGTGTGTGAGTGTGTGTGCGATTGTGCCCTGTGATAGGTTGGTACTCCGTCCAGGGTGTCCCCCGCCTCATGCCCTGATTTCCCTGGGATAGGCTCCAGGCTCCCCTGAGACACTGTGTAGGACAAGCGGTATGGAAAATGGATAGATGAACTTGTCTAGCCTTTGTTTCGGTCTCCTGTCAAACGGATATACGACTCAATCAATTTCTCCATCTGTAACTGAAGCAAACTAGTAGTAGTTAGCAGAGACCTCCTGAGGTTTTGTGCTACTTTATCCCTTGCACGGATCCCAGAAAACCTATACTGGAGCCGGAACATTTCTATTTAAGAGCAGGTTTTAGCAGGGGGATATCAAGACGATTGATTTTTTTTTTTATTCAGGTCTTCTTAGAGTCAGGCCAATGGAGCAGACTTCACTTCTGAAATGACTCGGTAGGAATGGCTGTTTGGCCGGTGCCTCCCCCCTTTTTCTGTTCATTGATTACTCCCTCGTGTGGAGTCGCAGTGAATCACTCTCAACTTCACTCCCACCTCAGAGCGAACAAGTGTCAATAGCTCATCTCTATCTCTGACTCATATGCGAGGAACGTTCATGCCTGCGGAATCTAAAATAGTTAACCGTTTTAGTGGTGACATTTATTAAACCGCACCTTACAAACTCGATTGTATGGATGAAGATACACTCCAAATGAGCAATTTTGAAGAAATGAGGAAAGTATGTATGGTAACCGAATTACACTTTTCTTGCCTTGTTTTCTCAAACAAGGCAAATTAGTAGAAATTAGACGGTACTGAGTCAGCACAGAGCATAATTACACTTCAAAACATTAGCATCTTAACTGAAAATATCTTAAATATAGTTCAATTTGCCTAGTACTTCATACAATAAATGATAAGATTACTATTACTATTATAAAATTACTATTGCTAACCTATTTCTGTTTCAAGCTTTACATTTTATAATCATTTTGCTTCTTTTTAGAAATACAATAAATGCATCAAATTAGCAAAATTATCTGCCTATAGAACAAGACTATTTAAATCATGAAATTAGTATTAAAAAAAATCTAGAAATAGGTTTAATGATCTTATATTTGGTTTACTGTAATCTTTAATAGGCAATAGTAGACATATTTGACTATCAGCCTGACTGATTATAATTACCCATGGTTTATTCAGCAACACTTCCCTTTTCTCCACTCTTTTATTTATTTCTTTTTATTTTGGTATCGACCACACACTTTTTATGTCATCCTCCCTCAAATGCTTGTGTATGAAGGCCACAAAAACTGCAGCCTTGTTTGTACGGTAGGTTCATACACATCATGCATGGTGTTATGTGTGGAATACAAACTAACCGTACCTGAGAATGGACGCAAACAGCATAATACTGTATCTATAATCTGCTCCTATGAGTGTGAGAGTAGCTATTTAAATGTTAAGATTTATGAGTACAGTTAATCACGAGCAACAGCTCAGTCAGTTTTTAGTGCAAAAAAAACAAACAAAAAACAAAACAGGAGCTGGACTGATTTTTAAAAATCACATCGTACAGAGTAGCAGATATTTATTTATCATTTATTCATTCGATGATTTTTTTTTCCATCTGCAAGTTACACTAAATGGCCAAAAGCTTCCGGACACCTGACCATCACACCCATATGTACGCCTTTCCCAAACTGTTGCCACAAAGTTGGAAGCACACAATTGAATTAAGAGGCTCAAACCTGTTCCAGCATGACAGTGCTCCTGTGCACAAAGCGAGCTCCATGAAGACATGGTGTGTTAAGTTTGTAGCGGAAGAACGCAAGTGTCCTGCACAGAGCCCTGACCTCCTGAACTGGAACACCAACTGCACCCCAGACCTCCTCATCCAAGCTCTTGCAGCTGAATGAACACAAATCCCAACATCCACGCTCCAAAATCTAGTGGAAAGCCTTCCCAGAAGAGTGGAACGTATTATAACAGCAAAGGTGGAATAAATCTGTTCAACAAGAACATATGGATGGTTAGGTGTCCACAAACGTTTGGCCATATAGTGTATATAGCCTCTGTGCAAAGTGGTTCAATTAGAAAAAAATAAAAATAAAAAATATACAAAATGGAAAGTCTGTTTGAACAGGTGAATTACCACCTTATTTATTTATTTATTTATTTTACATAATTATAGATGATTAATTGAATATGCAAACACTAATAAGCAGAACGTCAGTGAAGATGAAAAATGCTTACCAACTAATCCATCAAACAAAACACACCAGTCACTCCTTCTCCATGTGCTTCCCCCTGATATTTTTTAATGGCAAGCAACATTAAGGCATGAGAAATGGAGTCCCAATCAAATTTGGAATATCAGTGTCTCGGTACCTACTTTGTGTGCTGACATTGACAGTGCATGACGCAGTCAGTGTCTTCTACACTCTCACACACTAACACATAGACATTTTGCTCCGATACAGTGTTGTGCTCTGTTCTCCGCAAGACGTCCGCAAGCCAGTGTGAGAGACAGACATAAGAAGAATGCGACATGTTTAGAAGACACTAAAGTGATAGCCTTTCATCAGAAAAATAACCTGTGGTTTTCTTCCTGGTGACAAATATATATATAGTAATTACACGGTGCCTCTTCACTGTGTCATTTTTGATTTTCCAAAACAACTATTACGCAGGTCACTAAAAGCTCGATTATGGCAGTGTTAGTCACCGCTGAGATGCGCCCATGTGGCTCTGTTCATTTCAGAACATCTGCCCTGATGGAAATAGATCGGTAAGAATGTTATAATCATGTACCAAGGGGCCTAAGCTGCTCCATTAAGGTCTAAGCCGACCTAATACCAAAACCTCCGCTAATCCAAATTGTGCATTTGCTGGCACAGATGAAGACCTATGTGAAAAGTATTATGGTGAAACTATGTACAATCTGTGTGTTAAACACGTTCATGACATACAATTCAATTTCATTTTCATGAAGTTCATTGCAGGACTTAAAAAAAAAGGGGGAAAAAAAAGAGTTGGAGTCTAAATAGTAGTCTGGATTTCATAAAGAAATGTCATTTAAGAGTTGCATGGAGAGGAATGTGATTAGTTTTATGCTGCACTGCCAAGCAACAGTGTTCAAAGGCACCAAAAGCTAGCTGTATAATCCTGGCACATGTTCATCCCCACTGGATGTTTGTCCCTCACATATTCAACAGTAAATCCATAAAAAAAAAAGATTGACTTTAATAGGTAGTGCCAGCTACAGTATATCCTGATAAAACTTCTCCTGGTTCATTTAGCGTTTCTGAGCTCTGGGGTTTGAAGTCAGTAGCTTCAATTAAAGTCTTCCAATCAAGGCTTGCCAGTTTATTTGACGTCAACTTCCTTCCACAAAGGACTTTGGTGGCAATCTGAGTCCAGCTGATAATGAAAAAACCTCAGCCTCAGTTTAACCCAAGCGCAAGACGCGCTCATGATCATTTCAAGCCAGTCATTTGCTCAATCTACAGCAACATATGGAGAATAACTACTGTTTACCTTATGTTACCCTTTTACAAATGTGCATCATTAATCTCTGCATCCTGTGAGGCTTTTTTTTTCTCTCTCTCGAAATACTAATGGGCATATGGAGTGTTGTAAGAGATTGTGTAAGAGATATTAGCTAAGTTGAGATATTAGTACAATCTTAACAGCAGCACATTAAGGTACAACATCGTCATGACCAGCAGTTGAGCTTACTACACTCCAAGGGTATGCAATGAAGTCCTGATACATGACCACATGTCTCAGTTGTAGAGAAACAGGAATAACAGTGATGTAACTGCAAGAGCCCTTAAGCGGTACGAACTTTAATAGTCTTTTCTAAAACGTTTAAACCGTCTCTGTCCATACAGCTAAAGCTACGCACACATACAGTGATTTTATCACTGCAAGTCACAACTGTACTAGGATGTCGCCAGTAGGCATTCCTACCATTGGTTTCCACATTTTAGTAACATTTAGCATTCCACTTTTGACAGCAAACTTGTTTTCTTGCCGCTAAAATAAAACATTCTGGAGGGAGAGCGTTTGTATATAAAATTCACCAGTGTATTTTATATACAAAGAAGGCTGTGAAAATTGTCTTTATTGTTTAAACTTTTGTTCAAAACAATTCACAAAAATACTCTGCTCTCATGGATATCCAACCATTGCAAACATAACACAGGTTTATCAAAAAAAGTTAAATATAGGTGTGCAACAATTATTGGCACCCCTATGAATTCATATGAGAAAACTATATTTGAAGTATATTCCCTTTGATATTTTAGATTATTTTTTTTTAGTGCGCCTGGGTGACTAGGAACAGGAAATTGTTCAACCATGACTTCCTGTTTCACAGGTGTATAAATACGAGGTAACACATAAGCCAAATTCCCTTAGTCATTCATAACAATGGGTAAGACCAAGGAATATTGCTGTGATGTGTGGCAAAAGGTTGTTGAGCTTCACAAAATGGGAAGTGGCTATAAGAAAATAGCACAAGCATTGACAATGCCCATTTCCACCATCAGGGTGTAGGGAAAATTAACTGTTTGGGTTAAGTTGATACATTCTCCAACATTTTATGTAAGTAAAAATTACTGTTTAAATTGAGCTACCTGTATCTCCTCCAAATATGTAAGAGAGATTAGCATATCAGCTCAAAAGGAGAAATTTGGCTAATTTAGTATTACTGATCAACTATTCATCCAGCAATCAGTTGAACTTGTGTATTAATTAATTATGCACTAGATATTACCTCTGTGGCCACCGGCAATAATATCCTACACATAGTGAAATATTATTTTAAAAGCATGTAGCAGAATTGCAATTCAAGGCAACAGACACTTGTAAGCAATAAGAACACGTATATTTAAGAACAGACGAGACTTTATTGAACTATTCTACTACACAGAAACTAATCTAACACATAAACGCATGCACACACACACACACACAAGCAGGGGTGATAATGAAGAGTGAATGAAGTTCCGAGTCTCTAGCGTTGCATGCTGTTTCACAGACCATGATCTGAATGAACCATCAACTTAATAATAGTTGATTAGCTAGATTCTGGGGTATTGTGCTTGCCTTTGAATAGTTGTTGAAGGGATTTCCTCGTTACGTTGTGGTGTCGTCAGCGGTCTGGTCAGCATTTGAGTGGCGTCTCGGAAGACCAATCGGAATGCTGAGCGGAATGAAGGCGGGAGGTTTGAAAAGCAGGCGGCGGCTCTTGGCTGGGTCTCCAGGCCGATGTAACGTGATCTGATCTCCCCGATGTTGATTAGAGAAAATTCTCTGATGGCTCTGGAGACCCTCCACAGCATCTGTCCTGCATTTGATGCCTTCTCTTCTCATGGACCTCTTGGACCTCATAGAAGAAATAGAACATCAAATGCGGGACAGACGCAATCATGGTCTGTGAAACAGCATGAAACGCTAGAAACTCGGAACTTCATTCACTCGCCATTATCACCCCTGCTTGTGTGTTTGTGTGTGTGTGTGTGTGTGTGTGTGGGTTAATGTGTTAGATTAGTTTTTGTGTCGTAGAATAGTTCAATAAAGTCTCATCTGTTCTTAAATATACGTGTTCTTATTGCTTACAAGTGTCTGTTGCCTTGAATTGCGTTTCTGCTACATGCTTTTAAAATATTATTTCACTATGTTTAGGATATTATTGCCGGTATGCATTAATATCTAATGCATAATTAATTAATACACTAAGTTCAACTTATCGCTGGATGAATAGTTGACCAGTAATACTAAATTAGCCAAATTTCCCCTTACGATCTGATCTGCTAATCTCTCCTACATATTTGGAGGAGAACACATATAGCTCAATCTAAACAACTAAATTTTACCTACCTTAAAATGGTGGAGAATGTAACAAGTTAACCCAAACAGCACATTTTCCCTACAAGGGCAATAATTAAGAAGTTCCAGTCAACTGGAAATGTTATGAATCAACCTGGAATTGGACGTATGTCTATATTGTCTCAACACACTGTGAAGAGGATGGTTCGAGTGGCCAAAAAATCTCCAAGGATCACAGCTGGAGAATTGCGGAAGTTAGTTGTGTCTTGGGGTCAGAAAGTCTCCAAAACTACAAGCCAAAGTCACCTACATCATCAAGTTGTTTGGAAGGGTTTCAAGAAAAAGCCTCTACTCTCATCCAAAAACAAACTCAAGTGTCTTCAGTTGGCCAGACACTACTGGAACTTCAAATGGGATCGGGTTCTATGGTCAGATGAAACCAAAATAGAGCTTTTTGGCAATAAACACCAGAGGTGGTTTTGGAGCACACAGAGAGGTAGCCATATGGAAAAGTACCTCATGCCCACGGTTAAATATGGTGGTGGATCTTTAATGTTTTGGGGCTGTTTTTATGCTAGAGGACCTGGACATTTTGTTAGGATACATGGCATCATGGACTCTATCAAATATCAACAGATATTAAATGAAAACCTGACTGCCTCTGCCAGAAAGCTTAAAATTGGACAATGATCCAAAACATACATCAAAATGAACACAAAAATGGTTTACTGACCACAAAATCAAGGTCCTGCCATGGCCATCCCAGTCACCTGACTTGAAACCCATAGAAAACCTGTGGGGTGAACTGAAGAGGAGAGTCCACCAGCATGGACCTCAAAATTTGAAGGATATGGAGAGATTCTGTATGGAGGAATGGTCTCAGATCCCTTGCCATGTATTCTCCAACCTCATCAGGCATTATAGGAGAAGACTCAGAGCTGTTATCTTGGTAAAGGGAGGTAGCAAAAAGTATTGACTAAAGGGGTGCCAATAATTGTTGCACACCTATATTTAACAAAGATTTTTTTTTTGACAAATCTGTGTTTTGTTCGCAATTGTTTGATATCCATGAGAGCACTGTATCTTTGAACAAAAGATCAAAAGGGTAAACAATAAAGACAATTTTTCACAGCCTTCTTTGCTCATACTTACCAAGGGTGCCAACATTAGTGGAGGGCAGTGTATATGCATCATATCCTATGAGATGAAGGAGAAGCAATGTGCTCTTTGCCATTGCGGCCATCTATCTGCAGCGAAAGCACAAGCACCAGACTGTCAGGGTCCACAAAACAATCCGGACTCGCAGGCAGCATGGTGGATCATGGATCATGTGCGCTCTACATACTTCACTCCCACTGGTTGTCTCTGCACCAAGTCGCTCCAAATTTGCACAAAGCTAAACTTTTCTCAACTTTGTCACGTCACTGGACACGCCCACATCTAGTTGCCAACAGTCGCTGTCGCTCATGTCGCTGGAAGTCTCCAGCTCTCATTGAAAATGAATGGTCTCCGGTTGCTTTGTCGCTGCGAGTCTCTTTATGTGTGAACGTAGCTTAAGTTGGTGTAGGACTAATGCGGTTTTCCTTTCTTTTTATGGGTCTGTGTTTTCTGTAAAGATTAAGCCGGTCCATTTTTACTATGAAGATCAATGCTTCAGTATGTACAAGAGCAATATCTGTAATGCCATTCATATAATCAAAAATATTCCAAGTAGGCCTGGACAATGTAATTGGTTGTCATTGATGACTGACACGCAATCTGATGCCGATGTTCAACAAGTGATACTCAGCATGGAGGAAAAAGATTTAGCAGAGATCTTAATATTTGTGCATGGAAAAGTGCTGCCGGGAGCACGTTTTGTGTTGATATATATGAAAAAAAGGTCTCATGCCACAGCACACTAACCATAACAACAGTGACATGTGAAGACCAATGTATGGTAAACCATACTTGGAATTTGTCCTCTGCATTTAACCCATCCAAGTTAGTGCACACACATTAGGAGTTGTGAGTAGTGAACGTACACACTACAAACCGTGAAGACACCCGGAGCAGTGGGCAGCCATTTTTGCTGCGGCGCCCAGGGAGCAGTTGAGGGTTAAGGGCCTTGCTCAAGTGCCCAACAGTGGCAGCTTGGCATTTGAACTCACGACCTTCCAACTGGTAGCTCAACTTCTTAACCACTGAGCTACCACCACCCTTGACGCCCACTCTCATCACTAATTTTTTAATCAGTAATTTTTTTTTTACTTTACATGACTGTGACATGCTCTTTGAGGAAAATCCTAAGTATTATCCATACAGCTTAAGTGTTCCAAGTGATCGGATGGCTGCATAGCTAGGTCAGAGAGTGACAGATCGTCTAGAGTGGAGATTTGATGTTTGAGAGTCTCGAGCTATTATTTTTTTTAGTTTATTTTTATTTTTGCAAAGCCTACAAATTTCTTGGTAACACTTTACAATAACAGTACATGAATAATCATGCACTAATACCTGAAGTAATACTTACTTAAATATGAACGAATGATGCGTTAAGGCATGTACTAATCACAAAATAACGACCGCCTTAAGTACGTTAGTACATGTTTGTTAATGTATTAATGAACACATAGGGGTAAACTAAATCAAACACGCGCTATAAAAAAGATTACGAATTAAACGTGCATCATTTCAAATTGTTTATTATCGAGCGTAGAAACACTCACTAAGACTCCCTAATAATAAAATATTCTTGCGACGCAAAACGGGTTGAGATAAAATTATTGGTGTTTATTATCAGTGCATCTTTCTACGCTCGATAAGGAGGATCAATGTAAATTATGAAAGTAATCCAGCGCCTTCCAATGATGTTTGTGTATGCAGCTGCATATGGAAAATTATATGAAAAATTTGAAATTATACATGTTTAATTCATATCCTTTCTTATAGCGCATGTTTGATTTAGTTTACAACAACTAACAAACATGCGCTATGATGTACTAATGTTGGTGAGATACAGCAGGCAGGTCACCTTATTGTTTAAGATTACACACACTGAGGCTACTTTGTATTCTGTCTAAATGTACTGACACACACAGAAAAAAAAGGTGCAGCATTTGCTGCTAGACTGAAATTAACACCTTCCTTCCAACAGCCATCAGTCTGGGACGGTTATTGTACATTCCTCACTCTCATAATTACATGCAATTTCCTTTTCCATCCCTATGACAACTTCATTGTAGTTGCTCGATAATCCTCATTAGGGTGAACAACTGCATAATAAGCCAAGCTTTAAACTTAACAAGAAAGTTTAAACTCCAGGTGTAAACATTAGCAGCAGTCGTCCTGCAGTTGTTTAGTATCTTCAGCACCTCTCGGCTGCTCCGGCAGAAAGCCGGCGAGAGCCGCGATGAGCCAGTGAGCGACTGGATAAGCATTTAATGGTTACAGCAAGACCTGATGAAGTTGCTGTTTATTAGCAGACAGAAGATTAAGTCCATCCCTGGTGGTATAATTCAACGAATCCCACAAGTGGAGATTGAGAGCAAATATTGAATGGTCATCTGTCCTGGCAGCAGAGTGGCTTTACTCCAGAGTGTCTGGCAAGTCCTGGCTCAGGGTAGTACTGTATGTGCAGGTAGTTTCTGTTTTTTCCACTTGTCTACAATGTAGTGAGCCTCTCAGACTGCTCTGTAGAGCTGAGAAAGAGGTGTTACTGAATTAAGGTTGCTAATGCCTGTGCGTTCCATCCATCCATTTTCTGTGTCCCTTATTCTGGGTAGGGTCGTGTGGGAGCCTGGAGCCTGTCCCAGGGTACTTGGGGATCAAGGCAGGGGACACGCTGGACAGGGTGCCAACTCATCACAGGGGACAATCACACACACACACGACAATTCGGAAATGCCAATCATCCTACACCGCTTTGGACTGGGGGAGGAAACCGGAATACCCAGAGGAAACCGCAGGGAAAACATGCAAGCTCCATGCACACAGGGCGGAGGCAAGCGTGCTAACCACTAAGCCACTGTGCCCCATCTGCAAGTTACTTCCTGCTAATGCAGGTAGCTAATGCTACCTACAATATTTCGAAAGCAATCTTAAACTTCGTTTACCTGCCATATTGCGGCATGGAAGTCTCCCAAGTTTGTTCTATCAGTGCAAGAACTAGAAAACCAAAACAGGTGCCATGTCGTCTCCTGCCTGGAGAACCAAACGAATTTGCCTTCTTGTCTGGATTATGTTACAGGCTGCAGACCAAATTATAAACGGCAGATGTGATAGAACAATCAGCACCGTCTTAAATACCAGTCATTGCATCAAATGATAAATTGAAAAAAAAAAAATAAAACAACAACAACAAAAAAAAAAAACATAAAGAAATGTTTCATATTCCATTTTCTGATTTAGGGCTGTAAAAGAAAATACTCAAGTTACTGAAAAAAAATTGCAGTTCCAATTTGAGGAGTACATCCATCCACTGAATGTTCCTACACTCCTACCTCTGGGTGCTTTCTTGTCAAACTTCGGCATTATATCTTTCCTAGCACCATGCAGTGCCAGCTCAATAAAATGAGAGAAGGAAAATAAAAAAAAAAGAGAGTATCATTCTTTATCTTTAGAGAGAGCGACACAGAGCATGCCGACTGTGAAATGGCTGTCCCAAGTCATTGAACAGTTCACTGGCTCACAGTGAGGAGATGGATCTAGATATACAGCGTAATACTGGCTGGATCTCAAAACAGCCCTCAGATGGCCTTGGGCCAATGAGCAGCTTGTTTAAGCACAGCCAGTAAATCACTGTACACATCTTTAATCTCCGGAGAAGAGGTACTTTGCTACAATGTGCCAATCTGCCATAAACACCTGGCAGATTGTGTTTATTTTTTTTATTTAATAAAATAAAAAGCAGGATAATGGTTTAAAGATATGCAGATTAACTTTGCATAATGTGCACTGACAAAGAGAGATACAAAAACAGAAACAGCATTTATGGGATTTATGTTTTTACAGTCGCAGTTTAGCAATAATCTTTCAATTCAATTCAATTTTATTTATATAGCAATTTTAACCTAGAACATTGTCTCAAAGCAGTTTTACAGAAATCCAGATATAAATATTTGCATTGATAAATTTGTCCCTAATGAATAATCCAGAGGTGACGGTGGCGAGGAAAAACTCCCTGAGATGATACGTATGAGGAAGAAACCTTGAGAGGAACCAGACTCAAAAGGGAACCCATCCTCATCTGGGTGACAGCGGAGAGTGCGATTATAAATCATTTCTCATCTATAACGATATAATATAGAGTCAAAAAGTGCTAATTGTGTTAACAGGAACTTGAGTATGAGCATCAGACTCATTTCGGAACTCATTCTAGTTTTAACTTTAAGTCTGTCATATGGAACTGAAGTTATTAAAGATGGAAGGAACTCAAATATTCCTTCAGAATGAACAAAAATGCTTTACACAGGACGCTAGTCTGCGACCATGATAAAACAGTCTGTTTTCTTACATTAAGGCCATATCAAATTCATAAAAATCATTAAAAACTTTTATTTTTATTTTTATTAATTCTCAAATAAGATAACACTCTTTTCTACACTCTTAGAAACAAACACCATAAATAGTGTATGCTCAATTTACTAAACCATCAATACAATTTTCTACACCAGGAAGCTTTACAAAGCTGGATTAATTCACTGCATTGGTTTAATGTGATATAAAAAGTGCAGTAAAACTCAAACTTGCGATTATTATCAAAGCCGAGATCAGCACTGATGAGCTTCCTGCTCAAAATATAGCAACTGAGCAAGAGCTCCAGCATCATGCAGCGTCCCATAACTGCAAATAAGACACATCTGAAGGCACTGATGGAATATTATGTCCTTCAATCTCCAGCTTCACATCCAGCCTCTAAAAAGAAATAAAATAGATTCCGATATCTCAGCAGGGAGGGAGGTAGGGAGGGAGGGAGGGAGGGATGAAAATCTTTGCCTTTATCACCTCATACATGTAAGCAGGGACTTGTGCACTGATGGTGATGAGGAACATCGTAGCAGTAAAGACTTTGTCTATTTATTTGTAAAATCTTTGAGATTTTGTCTGCTTGTTCAGGATAGATAGGGCAAATCTGCACTCATTCTAATACATCATTGTTTCTATTGTAGCAAGTTACACAGGGGCTCCACATAAACTGATTAAAAAATTGTTGATATGGTGTTTTCTCTGAGGAGATGTTGAGCTATTTAGCAACTTTGGAAGGAGTCTCCAGTGTCAGTAAAAAGCCAGGTAAAGCTGTTCCTTAAAAGACACTGAAAAGCCATCAGGATGAAGGGCTTTGAGGTTTAACATGAGAAGATGCATCTTGTATGTGTGTGTGTGTGTGTGTGTGTGTGTGTGTGTGTGTGTGTGTGTGTGTGTGTGTGTGCGTGCATCAAATATTCAAAACATATCCAGCTTCTTGAGAGGTTTTGCATATCATATGCATTTAAAAAAACAAAACTTTTTTTTTTTTTAAATATCATGTACACTCACTGTGCACCTTATTAGGAACACATGTACACCTGCTCATTCATGCAGTTACCCAATCAGCCAATCACGTGGCAGCAGCACAATGCATAAAATCATGCAGATACAGGTCAACAGCTTCAGTTAATGTTCACATCAAACATCAGAATGGGGGAGAAGTGTGTGTCTCTGTGACTTTAACCGTGGCAAGGTTGTTGGTACCATGTGGGCTGGTTTGAAT
The DNA here is from genome assembly GCA_023630585.1 of Cranoglanis bouderius. Lineage (NCBI taxonomy): Eukaryota > Metazoa > Chordata > Actinopteri > Siluriformes > Cranoglanididae > Cranoglanis > Cranoglanis bouderius. The sequence goes on from CM042551.1 coordinate 19,024,478, forward strand.
ATTTCATTGAGTATTCCTGGGATTTTCATACACAAGTCTCTAGAGTTTACACAGAATGGTGAGAAAAACAAAAAACATTGAGTAAGTTGCAGTTCTTTGAGTGGAAACGCCTTGTTGATGAGAGAGGTCAGAGGAAAATGGCCAGGCTGGTTTGAGCTGCCAGGAAGGATATAGTAACTCATATAATCACTCTTTACAACCGTGGTGAGCAGAAACGCATCACAACATGCACAAAACATTGAACCTTGAGGTGGATGGGCTACAACAGCAGAAGACCACATCAGGTTCCACTCCTGTCAGCCAAGAACAGAAATCTGAGGCCATCATGGGCACAGATTCACCCAAACTGGACAGTTGAAGATTAGAAAAATAATCACCTGGTCTTTTTCTAGTCTTCAACTGTCCAAAAATATTTAATAATAGTTAATATTGATAGTAATAATCAAGCGCTAAATCTTCCATCAGCTGAGGTGTTTGTTTACAGCTTAAGGCTCTGCGCAGACAGACCGACCCTTCCTCCGTTTATACGTCGCCATTTCTTTTGCCATAATTGAATGATTAGTTTTATTTGTCTTAATTTAATGGGTTTGTGTTGGCTCGCTTTGTTTATTTTTCATATTATTTATTTAATGCTAATAAAATAATGAGTGGTTTTCACAAAATGTTAAGGATGGCGCTCTTAATCCCTGACCTAGTAAACTAGCATGAGGATATGTGTTATAACAGAGAAGGAGGGGCTGGATGCAAATGCTGGGGAAAGGTCACTTTAATAGGAACACTCTCAAAATAATAGGAATAGTTCAAAATAATAGGAACAGTTCAAAATAATAGGAACAGTTCAAATGGGCAATCTGAGGCAAGGTCAGTAAACGGGCAATGTTCGAGTCATGAGCAAACAGTTAATGCCAAGGCAAGGCAGCAATTCGAAATGAAAACGTTAGCAAAGTGTTCAAAAAAACAGAGACAGTATCACAAGGGCAAGGCAAAAATCAGTAATCCAAAACGTCAGCAAAGTCCAAAAAAACAGAATACATAGTCCGTAGAAATCAAGCTTGGTAATTGCAGTAACTAGGTGAAAATACAAATACTTCGCGCCGAGGCGAAGAAATGAAAGGCTTAAATACATGAATGAAACGGGTCTTAACGTAAAGCACCTGAAAGTCATAATCACAGATAAAGCAGAGAACCAATGAACATACAGGGGCGGAGACATAACAAAAACCAAAACAAAGAAACACGTGGCGAAGTAAACAAAACCAGAGTCCGTGAATGAGGAAGTGCGCTGCTCGCCCGCTTCAGTGAACAGCGCGAGGGGAAACCCTAACAATGTGTTTGATAGAGACTCCAAAGCTCTTCTATACTGTAAGTCACTCTGGATACAGGCATCTGCTAAACGCTGTAAACGTAATAAAAATAAAACTCGACAGCATATTCCAGATAAAAAAGTGCAGTAATCTATGGAAATTATATGATTTGAAGTTGATCAGGTCGAGGTTTACATTAGTTAGTCTGTAGTGTGTAAATTTTGCACACACTCAGGAGCACGAGTAGGATACTAACGTTTTTTTATGAATTTACAGGATTTTCATGAATACCGAATTTCTTGTGTAAACACTCATACTAACGATTTCCAAATAAATCGTTCATGTCCACCTTGATGAATGAGGCCCATTATATGCATGTACTGTATATGTATTATTTTCATTACATTTTGCATGCATTTGTTTCACTACATTACAAACCATACAAAACATTAGAGGAGAGAAACACTGAGCTAATACTATTTTACACTGCCAAAATATTCTCACTTGGATTAGACTCTCACATGGATTAGGGGAGTATTTTATCAGTATAAAATGCTGATTCAGCGTCATTACACTGCTTCCTTCTTACGTGGTTCTCGCTCCACTTCTCTTAGTGGGGTTTAACAATCGACCCTTCCGCAACTTCATCATGACCCACTTGAAGAAACTTTAGTGACACCATTTTTCTGTTTTTATCTATGAATTTTCTAAAGTGTCACCGTGAAATTAACCCGAAGAGGATGAAATTCATATTATCCTCCAGTACTGGATGAGTTTTTTTTTTTTTTTTTTTTTTTCTTTCTTTCTTTTCGGTCAAATCAAACCATTTGGAACATTGCATAAATTGGTACAAGCCTAATAAAACTTTTCATTCACATTTGTGAAACAGAGGAATTACTTCCTTTTCCCCTGTCCTCCCTAAAATTCTGTTTATTTCCTGCACAGATAACTGTACAAATATACCATCCAGGCAGGTGCATTTCCAATGGCTGCTCATAGCAGATAAACCATTTTCAGGCACTTGGAAATTATGAGATTAAGGTGGGGTCAGTGGGATATCTCCTTTGCACAGCACCTAAGAGCTGCAAATAACCTGTGTCATCAGACTAAGGGAGGAGGGCTCTCCATCGTCTCCTTTAATCACTGCTCTAAACCTGAGAAGCACACGGCTCAAATGGATCAAATCCACCAAGCGGTGCTTTAGAATGCATACGAGCGCTCACACAAATCTTTAGACCTGCTTATTTGAGGGTATCATTTACGACTCTGTTTAACGCCGGACAGGAAAAAGTATGCGTTCTATTATGTGCTTCATATTACACCCCAAACAGTCCTCAAATACAGACGCCCGAGTCTCAGCAAACTCATTCCGACTGGAAATCTGTAAGGTCAACTGGAGGTCCGGAGCTGAAATCTGAGCTCATAAAGTCCTCGTGATTTATGAAGTTCTTCCCTCTGGTTTAATGAACTAAGACTAATTAATCCAATTTCCCTCTGTACGCTTTGAATGCTGAATATCGAGTGAGCAGAACGTGGATCATTTTGGCCTTTTAAGAAAATTTTAAGAACAATCACTCGAATCATCTTCCATTATCGGCTGTTTCATCCACATTAAAAACTGTGAAGAAATGAGTTGAGACAACAAAAGGCATAAAGGAATAAAGGAATAAGGAATTAGTGGTTAGCATGTTTGCCTCACACCTCCAGGGTTGGGGGTTCAAATCCCACCTCCTCCCTGTGTGCGGGGAGCTTGCATGATCTCCCTATGCTTTGGGGGTTTCCTCCAGGCACTCCAGCTTCCTCCCCCAGTCCAAAGACATGCATTGTAGGCTGACTGGCATCTCTAATTTGTCCGTAGTGTGTGATTGAGCCCAGAGACCCTTGGGATGCAGTATGGGAGATGGATGGACTCTCTATGGTGGTAGAGAATCCAAAGACTAAAAAAATAAACATCAATGGAAGTCTACAGTATGTGAGAGGGAAATGGGGGGATGAACAGGTTACTGATTTGACAATGATTAGACTTAAAGCAACTCAGATGTGCCTTTGAGCGGGATTATCCAAAGCCTGTGCTCTGAGATTAATCTCAAGCACAACCTTTTTCCTTTTTCGTAAAATCATCACAGCTCCTCTGTCATCACTGTCACATACGGAGGAGAAGCACGGACATGCTCTCGAACCTGGCAGAAGTAGTGCTCTACAGAGCTCTACTTTTTTAGCTATTACAGACAACTATTTCAAGACAGCCTTTTTGCTTTTATTAAATAGAACCGTTCAAAAGAGAGGAGATATATGTACATGAGTAAGGAGGAAAGTCTCCGCAATGCCATTCGGAAAGCTTTTAGTGCTGGTGAATGGACAAACATGGCCGAATGGACAAAAGTGTACTTAGATGATGATTTTCTCATAAAACGTAAATCATAAATAACCTGATTTGATTTCTTTAAAAGTGAAAGTCAGTGGTGAAAACAATATACAGCCGTGGCCAAAAGTTTTGAGAATGACACAAATATTAATTTTTACAAAGTCTGCTGCCTCAGTTTTTATGATGGCAATTTGCATATACTCCAGAATGTTATGAAGAGTGATCAGATGAATTGCAATTAATTTCAAAGTCCCTCTTTGTCATGAAAATGAACTTAATCCCAAAAAAACATGTCCACTGCATTTCAGCCCTTCCACAAAAGGACCAGCTGACATCATGTCAGTGATTCTCTCGTTAACACAGGTGAGAGTGTTAACGAGGACAAGGCTGGAGATCACTCTGTCATGCTGATTGAGTTAGAATAACAGACTGGAAGCTTTAAAAGGAGGGTGGTGCTTGAAATTATTGTTCTTCCTCTGTTAACTATGGTTACCTGCAAGGAAACACGTGCAGCCATCATTGCTTTGCACAAAAAGGGATTCACAGGCAAGGATATTGCTGCTAGTAAGATTGCACCTAAATCAACCATTTATCGGATCATCAAGACCTTCAAGGAGAGAGGTTCAACTGTTGTGAAGAATGCTTCAGGGCGCCCAAGAAAGTCCAGCAAGCGCCAGGACCGTCTCCTAAAGTTGATTCAGCTGTGGGATCGGGGCACCACCAGTGCAGAGCTTGCTCAGGAATGGCAGCAGGCAGGTGTGAGTGCGTCTGCACGCACAGTAAGGCGAAGACTTTTGGTGGATGGCCTGGTGTCAAGAAGGGCAGCAAAGAAGCCACTTCTCTCCAGGAAAAACCTCAGGGACAGACTGCTATTCTGCAAAAAGTACAGGGATTGGACTGCTGAGGACTGGGGTAATGTCATTTTCTCTGATGAATCCCCTTTCCGATTGTTTGGGGCATCTGGAAAAAAGCATGTCCGGAGAAGAAAAGGTGAGCGCTACCATCAGTCCTGTGTCATGCCAACAGTAAAGCATCCTGAGAACACTCATGTGTGGGGTTGCTTCTCAGCCAAGGGAGTGGGCTCACTCACAATTTTGCCTAAGAACACAGCCATGAATAAAGAATGGTACAAAAACATCCTCAGAGAGCAACTTCTCCCAACCATCCAAGAACAGTTTGGTGACGAACAATGCCTTTTCCAGCATGATGGGGCACCTTGCCACAAGGCAAAAGTGATAACGAAGTGGCTCGGGGAACAAAACATCGACATTTTGGGTCCATGGCCAGGAAACTCCCTAGACCTTAATCCCATTGAGAATTTGTGGTCAATCCTCAAGAGGCGGGTGGACAAACAAAAACCCACAAACTCTGACAAACTCCAAGCATTGATTACGCAAGAATGGGCTGCCATCAGTCAGGATGTGGCCCAGAAGTTGATTGACAGCATGCCAGGGCGAATTGCAGAGGTCTTGAAAAAGAAGGGTCAACACTGCAAATGTTGACTCTTTGCATAAACTTCATGTAATTGTCAATAAAAGCCATTGACACTTATGAAATGCTTGTGATTATACTTCAGTAACAGTTAGTAACATCTGACAAAAAGATCTAAAAACACTGAAGCAGTAGACTTTGTGAAAATTAATATTTGTGTCATTCTCAAAACTTTTGGCCACGGCTGTACTGTGTGTGTGGTGGCCTGGAAAAACCTTTCAGATTTTGACATTTTCTGCTATATAGTTCTACAGACATTGTTGAACTGAAATATGTTTCTCTTTTGCAGTTCTGACATATTTAAAGTCTACTTACTCCACAAAAGTCCTCAGCCAGGATCTGATTACAAGCTGAAATGATTAGGTTTATGTAAATGTTTCTATAACATGTAGCCAGTTGTTGGTGGTGATATTCAACGGGAGGGCTAAAATCTAATACCTATCAATATCTCGACAATTTAAACTATTAGGCAGTCCCTCCAGGATTAACGCAAAATCAAGCAAACTCCACAATATTCGGAGAAGCTTGCAATTTTTCAAAATTACCGTAGATTTGGGCCAAAGCGCGATCACAACGCGCAAAGCCCTCTTCAGTTCACGTGTGTCAAACATGAGTACAGCTAAAAGGTCTCATTTACCAACAAACATCACTGTGAAAGACCGTGCAAAAAATTTCGTGCAATTGTAGTTTTGCCATTTCAAATAGTTTTCCGCCAAAAAAAGCACAAAAAACTCAAAAAACTGCAAAAACGCAAGATGCATCGCAGATTTTGAAATAACAAACATGGGACAAGTTGCAAATCTTTCATTCAAAACATTAAATTACAGTCTTGTCATCTGTCCTTTTGTGTAATTTGTACTTTGATTACACAGTGTGTGCTGAGTCAAAAACTTGCTTCTCCTCAAAACATATTTTAGCTCCTCCGAATATTGTGGAGTTTGCTTGATTTTGCTTAATTTCTGCGATCACAAAATCACGAAATCCTGGAGGGACTGCTAAACAAGCAATGTCGAAGTCACTTGGTCCTGAGTGAATTATCGCTTTTGAGATAATGTGGGAAATTTGATTACTTAGACAGCACACCTAGCATTGCTGGAGCTCCATCTGTTGTGAAATCGACCAGCTTCTCAAAAAGAATATTTTTTTCCACTTGGAATAATTGAATATATCCTGACCCCTCATCACCTTTTTTTAAAGGGTATGAGTTTGAGAAAATCCTCCTTTCACATGTTCTCCCTGTGATCGCTTGGGTTTCAGGCTGTCCAAATACATGCATGTAGGTGGAATGTCTGCATTAAATTGCCCATTGGTTGTGACTGAGTGTGTGTATGTGTGTGTGAATGGTGCCCTGTGATGGACTGGTGAATTCTCCCGCCTTGTTCCCAGGGTTAGCAGGATTGGCTCTAAAACCTCTGTGACCCTCATCAGAATATGAATTCTGAGTGAATTCATTAAAGAGTTTCCTTGGTAAAAGTATCATTAAATACTGTATAAGACAAACAAAAACCATTAGCTATACAATATCCACTCACTGATCATGTCCAGACCCAGGTCTTTCAAAACCTGCTCAGAATTCTTCTCGTCACAGCAGATGGACCTAGTGCCATATTTTTTCATCATCGTCCATTTTGTTTTTTTTAAATTAGTGCACATTCAGGCTCATTGCTTCTTTAACAAACTCAGGACCTATTAATGGTTTCTTAAGTTTGGTGATCAGGTGGCTGACTCAGAACCATGCAACGGATGATGATTGCTGGGCCATAAACTCAACAACCTTTAGCGCCCAGATTTTCTGAAGCACACTTTTTGGCAAAATGTGTGTGTGTATTGGTGTGATGGTACTCCGAATTGCCCCGTTTGGCCAAGGTAACAGTGTGCTTGCATATCGCAGGTATACTGTCTTATCTTTCACATTGGGGGACAGAAATTCGTTTTTCCCATCCCACATTAAAATGATAAGTTTTAGGGTCTAGCTGATTTTTCTGTACTCAGCAAAACTGGGGTTTGGAGACACAAAATACCTGAAGCAGACTTACTAGTGGATGTGTACATTGTACAAGTATGTCTGTACTTTAAATGTAATATACCAGCATTTCTAAGTTTACTTCAAGAGAACTAGCTACACTAGATGAGCAAGTGAATTAACAGATTACTTTAGATAGACCAATTACAAAAAAGACATTTACTATTAAACTTCTTTCTGAATACACAGGTCCACTGACTGTATATGTAAGCAATATCACATGAGTAAGAGTGCAGTTATACTGAATATCGGCACGTCCTTGGCGAATCAAAGCCATGCTGATATTCAGTATAACCGCACAATTGTGGGTTTTATACAACGGTTCTATAAACAAGAAATTAATATCGAATAAGCGACATTTCGGACAAAATATGACCAAATATGTTTTTTTTTTTGGACAGGACACTTCAATCCCCCTTTACTCAAATTCATATGAACTTGATTTTACCGTGCAGCATACTTCCTGTCTTTAAACATGCTTTATAGATGGAGGTGACTTCACTAATTAAAACTAATCCGTGAACAAAAGACGGAACACATTATTACAAATGTGAGTATTCATTTAAAGCTTTTGTTCTGAAGCGAGTGGTTGGAAGTTTGCGAAAGTTTGATTTGCAGACATGACAGAAAAAGTCATTTCCACTTTCCCTTGTCAATCAAAGCATTCAAGTACCCTTTAAATTACATGAGCAGCAGTCTGGAAAGATGCGACAGCACCCTCAGGTCGAGGTGTAGTTCACACTGCAAAAAACAAAAAATGAGACATCTAAGCAAGTGGAAATAAGCTGAATATCGTATAGAATTTCCTATTATAACATTACACTAAACTAAACATAATTAAAAATAATTTAAAAATTGCAAGTTTGAAATAGTTTTAAAATGATAAATAATCTGCCAATAGAATAAGAACATTTAAGGCTTAAAATTAGTTTTAGAAAAATGTCTAGTTTAATAATCTTATATTTGGTTTATTATAATCTTATAATAGGAAATACTAGATAAATATGAGTATATGCGAAATACTTTCACTTGCTAATGTTAGAGAACCCTCGCATGCGAAGTCCAAGCTTCAAACCAAGCACCTGGTCAAGTTCCAAGCTAGGCACCAAGTCAAGCTTCAAATCAAGCACCACGCCAAGCACCAGGTCAAGCACAGCTTTAAGTTCCAAGCCAAGTTCTCGACCAAGTTCTCGACCAAGGCCGAAGGGACAACCAGACATGCTCCGCTCTGGCCTCAGAACACTGGACATCGCCAGCCTCGGGTCCTGGGGGGCAGACATTAGGATCCTGCCCAGGGGCCCAGGTCCGCCAGAGCGGTTGGAACTTTCGGCGCTTCGGGAGCAGCGCCTTTGGGGGGGCTCTGTTAGAGAACCCTTGCATGCGAAGTCGTTTGCTACAGAGAGTAGCGCGAGCTCCATTCACAAAAACACGCTGGACTATGCATTCATGAACTCTCGCTTTGTTTACATCACCATGTGCTTTTGTTTTTGTTTTACGTCATGTCTCCGCCTCTGAATGTTTATTGGTTCTCTGGTTTATGTCATGTCTCCGCCCCTGTTCATTCATAGGTTTTCTGTTTATTGTTTAATGATGTGTTTCAGGTGTTCTGTGTTTAACCTCGTTTGTTTCCGATTATTCTAGTTATTTAAACCTCTTCCCGTTTCCGCTTCCTTGCGGAGTATTAGAGTAGAGTTCTTCCTAGCATGTGCGGTACGCCTGCTACCTTCTCGCTTTCCCTCGCCCTTAGTTCATGGTTCCTAGACCATAGCTCCTAGTTCATAGTTCCTAGACCATAGCTCATAGTTCTTAGCTCATAGTTCATAGCTCCTAGACCATAGCTTAGTTTCGTGCATTTGCTTCTATTTTGTTTTGTTTCATTCTCATGTTCTATCTCTTTTGGAATTACTGCCTTGTGGATTAACTCTTTTGGAATTACTGCCTTGTGGATTAACTCTTTTGGATTATTGCCTTACCTTTTTTGTGGATTACGGTTTGTTTCCCCTTTTTTATGTTCCATTACTTTTGAACTAAACTGTTCCTAATAAACTGACTTTTTCCCCTGCGCATGCATCCTGCCTCCCTCCGTGATTACATAACAGCTAAGATGGCATATTTTGCAGTGTACATTCAGTTAAGTACTAAACAATGTACATGGTGTTACATGTGCTAATAGTATATTCAGCGTATCCTGAAGAGTACTTTTAATATTGAATAGTAAGCTGATGCAGTTACAGTTATACAGTAGTGTAGATGTGATGAGATGTAGATGTGATGAGCCTGAATCTTCAGGCTCACTGATGAGTCTGATGTAAGCATTCATTCTTAAGCATTTAGCTAATTATTTCATTTAAGGACCATGAAATTTCATGAAAATGAACCCTTTCTAGCAGTACGCTGGCGTTCAGTTCCGTCGGCAGAATGGAATCAAATCGAATTATCGACACTTTCGATCAGTATAAACAAATGAATTATTTTATTGCCGCAAGTCTGTTATAAGATTAGTCAGTACACTGTTGGATTTCTGTGTGTAGAGTATCGTGACTCTGTGTTTAGTTGCTGGTGAGCAGGGTGATGGGAAAGGGGAGGGGTGTGAGCCCCTGTTGGGCAAACAATTCACACCTCTCCACAATAACATTGGTATAACGATAAACAGACAGCACAACTAAAGCTTTTTTGATAGTAAAACACCGTATACAAGTGCCACAATAAAATTATAACATTTAAACCTAGTGGGGTACTGTAGGTAAAAAAGCAAACAAACAAAAAAAAAGACTAAAAAAAACTGCAAGCCCTGAGTGTCTACTTTCATATGAGCCATTAACCCCTACTGTGGGGTGTGACATCACAAATAAATTCAAAACAACACACCAAAGCAGTCGCAAATTGCATTTTTTTTTTTGGCTTCTGGTAAAAAAGAGTTAAACTGAGACACATTAAACCTGCTTCAAGGTGTTTTACCTGCTGTGCAGAATAGCTAAAGTGCTAAAGCGCCGAGATGCTGACTAACATTACAAGTCACCACACGACCCTATTTAAACTCCTCTTCATCTGTTATGTGACATTTGCAAAAGGACAATTAGCAGCGCAAATAAACAGCAAAATACAATATGGAGCCGATCACAGACAAGACTGGATTAATTACGGACTTTTCTTGCACCCTGACATTCACACGAAAAGATTAACAGCCCGCATGTTTGCCGTTGTTGTTATTACGGAGCACAGTATGAACACTCTAGCTGTATACTTAATTGCAGTTTATTTGCAGAGGTGATGCTCGTTCGCATACTGTACATGTTTGCTTGTGAATTTTGCTTTAACCTGCTTATTTTGTAATAGAATATAATAGAATAGAATACAAACGCATTATATTGCACCTGAATCCACAGTTCCTTACTGTGCCGGCTTTACAAATCACCTGCATGTCAGTCAATTAATTTCATTTCCCATGCACTCTCTAAACAATTTCCAACAAGAGCTATTAATGAATATGTTTACGCACAATTGAAACCGACTAAAAGTTAGGAGTAACTGTAACACTTTACGATAACAGTACATGAATAATCCTGCACTAATACCTGAATTAATACTTACTTAAATATGAACGAATGATGCGTTAAGGCATGTGCTAATCACAAACTAATGAAGAGCTATCCTTAACTACGACGTGAGTCTTATGAATTCATGCGTGAATAATGACCACCTTAAGTACGTTAGTGCGTGTTTGTTAGTTAATGTATTAATTAACACATAGGGGCAAACTAAATCGAACATGCTCTCTAAGAAAGATTATGAATTAAACGTGCATCATTTCAAATTGTTTATTATCGGACGTAGAAAAACTCACTAATAGTAAACACCAATAATTTAACCTCAACCCATTTTTCGTCATTCTCCATCCTCTGTAGTACTAGTACGTGAAGAAAAATGGATGGAGAATGACGCAAAAATGACTTGAGATGAAATTATTGGTGTTTATTATTAGTGTGTGTTTCTATGCCCGATAAGGAGGATCAGTGAATTATGTAAATTATGTATAATTATGAAAGTAATCCAGCACCATCCAATGATGTTTGTGTACGCAGCTGTATATGGCAAATTATTTTGAAATGATGCATGTTTAATTCATATCCTTTCTTAGAGAGCAGGTTTGATTTAGTTTATGCCTACGTGTTAATTAACACATTAACTAACGAACATGTACTAACATGTACTTAAGGTGGTCGTTATTCACGCATTAAATTCATAAGACTCACGTCGTAGTTAAGGTTAGCTCTTCATTAGTCTGTGATTAGTACTCATCATTAGTTCATAATTAAGTAAGCATTAATTCATGATTAGTGCATGATAATTCATGCACGGTTAGTGTAAAGTGTGACTGGATTAACTATTCAGTGCAATTAAAACGGAAACAAACTCTCTAATGGAACTAAATGACCACTTTAATTTCTGCTATATGTCGTGCTTTGTAAATCTATGTACTACAAGCTGTATCATGTGATTGTGTCATGTTACTTTTTAAATTAGACAGTATTCAAGTTAAGGGCATTAATGCACAAAAGTCCTGACATCTTCCGCACAATATAAACAGCAATAACTCGTATGTAAGATTCAGAACGGATTTATCCATTTTCCTTTCTAAAGATGCATTATCTATTATGGATCCATTATCCAGGAACTGTTTCGAGTGACAGCGTGACACTGTCAGGCTTCGAATCCGACAGGAAGACAGACTGCAGTAATGCACCATCTTTCTTTGTTTGTTTGTCTATATATAATAAGGTGAAGCATATGAGCCATAAGGAATAATTGGATGCCATGTGCTGAATTCCGAGCGAGGCGTACACATTTGAAATGGATTGCTAGCTGATGAAGACAAATTGCAAATGATTCTCGCTGCTCTCACTGTTTGCCATGGGCACACAACTAATCTGCTGTGATTATGGCTCCCTAATAGGTTCATGTATTTTTGACTGAATAATGACGACACCTTGCACAATCCCTTCTGTGAATTAACCAAGTCTCAACAGCCTCCTACAAAACAGTTGGTTTAAGTGAACCTAAAATAGACTTGCCAACTGTTGCCTACACAGACATCCCATTTTGGGGAAAAAAAAAAAACAAACCAAAAAAAAACACAAAGACACACAACTAAGGCTGCAAATTATATGTATTGTGATAATCGATGAATCCAGGAAATTTTTATTGATTAATCAATTTAATCAAAAGGTGCAGATTTAAACCTAGACAGAAAAAAAGAACTTAATTAACATACATGTACAAACATAATCCTCATTGAGTCAGAGGAGGAAAAAAAAAAAAAAACGCCAAAAAACATAATGTTCCTGAGCTGTAGTCTGATATGACGAGAGTTTTCACACACATGCATCAAAAATCATGCAAATAAGGTTCCAGCTCTTCCAGTGCCAACTGGAAGCAAGCTAACTGTTAGCAAGTTAGCTAAGACAACCTAAAACGAATACAAAAAGGCACAGATGACATAATACGGTTATCTGAAAATACAAACCGAAAGCAACAAATGTGTTTTGGTCTTCATTCTGTGTTTAGACTCGCAAGCAATAACAAAGCTACCTAGCTACTGGCTCTGTCTGACAGACTGTTGAGCTGCACGAATGGCTGTTGAAGGCTCGTCCAATTACACTACCGTGACGCAAAGCGAGAATTTGAGGAATTAGTGCAGAGTGTGTCTTGTGCTAATTTCACCATAGTGTTGGCTAGTAGTGCCAAGATAATGCTGGTAGATCCGAGCAGAGCGCACGGAGCCCACAGAGCATGCTACCTGGTTAATGCTAGCTTGCTAACTAAGAGGAAGGCTCCTGCTTGAAGTGACAGGTTTTGTTCTTTCAGCCGGTTTGAGACGCAGCCTTGAATTCCCTATAGTGTGCGTTGACTCACGTCTCACAGCCATCGGATTAACTGACACGGTCTAGAAAGGTGCAGCAGACATTATGCTACAGAATATTCTTCCATGAGTGGCTTGCAGCAGCAATTTTTATATAAGAGAGCACATACCCAAATCTTGCATTCACCCGCATACAACATTAAGGAAATGTAAATATTGAAATAGATATTTTTAGAAAATCATCAACACAGGCTTCCATACACTGCATAAAATGACATCTTAGCAACTGGAAATACCTTGAATATAGTCGAATTTATTTAGTATTTCCTATTATAAGATCACAATAAACAAAATATAGGATTATTAAACCTATTTCAAGCCATTTGTACTCATTTCAAGCTTTAGTCTTGTTCTATTGGTAGATCATTTTGCTCATTTTAAGCATTTATTTCTAGAATGAAGCAAAATGATCTGCCACTAGAATAAGACAACTGCAAGCTTGAAATGAGTAATAATGTCCAGAATTAGGTTCAATGATCTTATATTTGGTTTATTGTAATCCTATAATAAGAAATACTAGATACATTTGTCTATATTCAAGATATTTTCACTTGCTAAGATTTTTTTTTTTTTTTTTTTTTTGCAGTGTAGGAACATTCTTGGCTCCAGTGCGAAAACTTCTTATACAGGAACAATAGAAGTTACATAGAACCACAAGTGCTGGAAATCATTATATCATAAAATGGTGTAAGGAATAAAACACTGCATATTGTGTGGTTATAACCGCATGGTCTGGAGTGTGTTATTCCACTTATTCTACACGTTTTACATTTTGCCAATGATTACAATGTCTAATTGATTACTGAATGACACTGCATGCATTTTAACACTTTATATTTAAGACTTAATGTTGCTGAGCGTCCGAGAGACAAGTTAGTTCCTGTTCTCACTTACGTTATAACTGCGATAGTCTGCGACAGTTGTTACTTCAGCAGCATCTCTCAGACCCTTTTTTTTTAATCTGCTTATTATTATTAGTCTCAGATTATGTGGAGTGTCTGCAATACAAGTCCCTGTGTATGAGCTGTTACTATAGAAACGATAACATATTCCGTCCCTCTAGGATTTTGCGATCGCAGAAATTAACGCAAAATCAAGCAAACTCCAGATATACACAATAAAAGAAAACACAATATCCAGTGCAACTGTTCAAAATTACCGCAGATTTCCCACAGATTTGGGCCACGCCGCATCATGTGACGTCATCACAACGTGCATTCAGTCAAAGCCCTCTTCGACTCACGTGCATCGAGCATGAGTACAGCTAAAAGGTCTCATTTAGCAACAAACATCACTGCGGAAGATGTGCAACTGCGATTTCGCCAATTCAAGTTGTCTTCCACAAAAAAAAAAAAAAAAACACAACAAACTCTGCAGGTTGCATCGCAAATTTTGAACAAATCCGCAGCCAACTCACACATTTTTGGCCGCAACAATCACAAAAAAAATCAGCGTCAATCCAGTAGAAGCGGACGAGCGCATGCTACAGCCAGTAACTACTGCCCGAGCTGCATCTTTTGACCAATCAGAGTCAAGAATTCAATGGTGCTGTGGTATAATCCACAATTATTATCCAGCTAAGCCTGTGATACATTGGCCTAATCCATTTCTGCGAAGCAAATCTGTGATTGGTACCCTGGAAGCAAGACAACAGCATTGCTTTGATGGTATCAAAACTGATGGGGTAACAAAACTATAGAGGTGTTGTTAAATTATTTACCCAGTTTTCCTGTCTGATTGTCTTCGATACAATAACGTGTTTCTGATCTTTATCAGAGACCGAGGTGTCTATAATGCATCACTTTCGATTCCTGTAATCATCTGAGTCGCCCCACCAAGTTATATGGCACCGCTAGACAATAAACAAATCTACATAATTGATTTATGGCCATCAGTTTTGTGTTATCAGTATTGCAGCCCGAGATTATCAGATTTTGCAGTGTTAATAAGTTGAGTGTTTATGGATGCAGACGGCATGGCTGCTTTTGGAGACATTCTGATGCCACTGAGATGCAGTCATAGCATGGATAGAAGAGGCTCCGAGTGTGTCTTTCATTATTAATAAAAATGTGACAACAGTTCCAGCATGATGGCCCTGAACCGCCATAACCCCCCCCCCCACACACACACAAAACCTGTAATATAAAGCTGGTGATGGGCCTAAAGCCTCAGTGCCAACACTCTACGAATTATGCTGTTGTCACAAATACGCTTGCACACATATTATCAATCTGTACCGTATAATTATTCACACTGCTCAAAGTGCTCTCAGTCTGATATCAGGATCACATTTGTTAGGTGAGTCTAGCTTTAGAAGAGGTTTAAAAAAGGGGGCCAGCTCAGTATAGTGGTGTTAGAGTGCTGGCCTTAAGTGATTTCAAATTACTAGTTGAGATGCCAAACAGATAATCAAATGCAGTGAAATGCTAATTTTTAAGCATCTTATTTCGAAGCGCCTTTTTAAGCATTTTTTTTTTTTTTTAAAGCATGTCACTCTTTAACAAGCAAATGAAAGTGTGCCATCGGCTCCGGCACTCACTGCAAGCACCGCCTTTAATCTTTTCTGGGCTCTAATTCAACATCAAACCAACACAAGCTCACTTTGTTCTAACTGAATTCGAAACTTGCAACCAGTTAGCATGCAGCGTTGCACACATCTTTAATCTCTCTCTCTCTCTTGGAGACTTGAAAGTCTCTACCTGCTTTAATACACCACCATTATTCTACTCTTAAAGAAAAAACAAAGTGGCCTGTCTTAATGGCTAGCGTCCAGTGGCACTCACCCTGGTCGCAATGAAATGCTTTGAGAGACTGGTAATGGGCCGTATTAACACTATTATCTCAGAAAGTCTGATTTCTTCAGGAACGACATGAACCAGGATCAACATTAATGAAACAACATTCATTTTCTCCAGTACCTGCCCACTAAAATCATTATTGTTTGGCTTTGATTACTCCCATCAAAACCCTTGATGCATTCACAAAATTTAAGGTGTACCGCTTCACCTCTCATACTAAGCAATATAAGCTAAGTTATAAGCTTATTATATTCATGTATATAAGCTATACAACTACTAACTATAGCTGCTTCATTGAGTGTGCAAGTGGTCTTAAAATAAGGAGAACCACCTTGTTCCTCTGCTGGTACATTATGCAAACCATTGTTGTAGCTTGTTACACATTTTAGAGTCCCAAACATTAGTTTTCTAGCACAAAATTAAATGTTACAGAAAAATGTTTGTATGTGTTACGTAATGCGGGTGATGGAGGCGAAGACGGATGCAAGTGCAGATAAAAGTCAGTTTATTAGGAACAGTCGTCAAACTCCAAATCGTGAGGCAAATATAAAAAATAAAACAGGCGTGGGTCAGGCGATCTGCAAACAACATGAAATGGGCTAAACAAGAATCGAAACACGAGGACAGATACAGGGATCAAAAACCATGCAAACAACACTATGAAAAAAGGCTTGGTAATAGACAGACCGCTAAGGAAACCGCGCTAATACTTCACAACTAAACTCGGAAACACAAGGGTTTTAAATACACAAACACAATCAGTGGTTAACACAAAACAGCTGAGACATATTAGGAAGGGACCAATGACATAACAGGGGCGGAGACAGGACAGAAATCAAAACAAAACACACGTGGAGAAGTAAACACAGCCAATGTCACTGAGCCGCGATCAGCGTGAGGGGGAATCGTAACAGTATGTCATTAAAGAAAGCAGCGTATTACGTAAGAGACACTTTTCAGACAAAAAACACAATGAAGGCTGCTGGGTTTCGCTGCAAAAATAAGTAAGTGCGAAAGTCAAAGTCTCCAGAAGAACTGTGTCTGGTTCTGCAAGATGCTCAATAAAACTTAGCTCATTTCCTTATAAAACTGCACTAATTGTACCAGAGACTATTTTTATTTAGATTTTTTGTTTTTTTTTTGTCACACCAAATATTGACTTTGTTTCATTTACTACTGTTTACTGCTCTTTACTGTATTTTTTTTTATGTAGAAACATTTAATTTCATTATTTTGAAGGCATCTTTGCTTTACAGCATTTCTTTGCATGTGCCTAAAACTTTTGCACAGTACTGTACATCATTCATTACAGTTAGCTAGCTAGCTTGTTCCTAACAAATTATGAACATGGAGGCATCTGTGGTTTTTTACCCACGTTGTAGCTCGAATGCACGGAGGTCAAAAAGGATTTCATCCAAAACTATCACTAAACTGCTTCATCTGGATCTCAGGTTTTGCAACAGAGAACAACATTTTTTATTGGAACACAGTTCTGGAACAAGATCTGTTAGTCCTCCAGTGCAGATCCCAACAAATGGAAATCCTACAAGTTAGTGTGCTGGTCTTGTTGCTCTTTTTGTACATGTATGACTGCATATCCAGACACAACTCAAATTCCATCCTAATATGCATATATATTGATGACATTACTACTGTATATGCCTGATCTCAGCAAGGCTAAAGAGTGAATCACCAATTTCAGGAATCAGGAAGTGCTCTTAACGGCTTCCAATTGTTAACCAATCACTGTGAGCACCCCTTACTCCTCCCATTCGTAAACCACTTGAAAACTTAACTGTTAACCATGAAGATGGACAAACGCTCTGAAATTCCAGGGAGTCACCATTACCAATGACATCAAGTGTATACAGCATACTTAGCATAGGTTACTATATGCTTCTTTTCTTCCTCAGAGGACTCAATGACTCATAGAAGTTGGTGAACACTGTTCAAGTGCACCACGGCGTCTGTCCTTAAATGTTACATCACCTCCTTCTCTGGTGTCTCACGTCACCACTGGACTATGTTGCTGAGACACCGCTCAAAGCATCACTAGAGCACAATTTCTCACATCTAACCTTCTGAAAGACACTAATCACCATGAATACACATTGCTCTTGCTTCTCCCGACTAGCAGAGTATACTGAGCTATTAGTGCTGCAAACTTCAGAGGAAGCTTCTACTACTAGCAGACAATCAGAGCCAATAATCAGGATTTTGGACCAAATTTTAATTACAGTTAATAGCAGTATTGTACTCTTAAACTGTCAACATCAATTCAGCTGCAGAGACACATGAAGAGAATTTCAGATTAGCCTGTAATTCCAGGAAAGATATGGGATTCTAACACTGTTGCTGGGCAGTTAGTGATTATTTAAACTATTTCTTTCAGTCCCCGTGTATGCGTGTGTGTGTGTGTGTGTGTGTGTGTGTGTGTGTGTGTGTGTAGGCCTATCCGATTAGCCTACAGTAGAACTAAATCAATTAAAATCGAGTAGGAAAAGTGGTTAACTTGCCTACACTGCTTTGCTTTGTGCCATTCGTTAACAGAATGATTTGTCAGTCGAGTTCTCTGACTACATGAAACTGCGATGCCAGCTGAACTTCAAGCAGAATGATGCGGTTAATACAGCAGGTTAGACGCACTTTGAAAACGGACACGCAGTTGTTGTCTAAATGAATTATACGACACTAAACACCTAATGTGTGCGAATGTGAAGGAATTGTCTGGTGCTGTCAATCCATTTGTGTTGCTTTTTCCTGTGATCATGTACAGTAATGAACAAAGTCACTGCTTCTAACAAGCTGCCAACCCAAAACACTGATCAATAAGAAGCAAAATCAGACAAAGATTGTACCTACTGTAAAACACGTCATAATTCTTCCAACGGTACCTTTAAAATATTTATTGAAAAAGTAATCTGAATAAATTACACTTATGTAACTGTATATCTTAGTGATTACACTTATGACAGAGTATTGAGGATTCAGCTATGGATTCGGCCCAACCCTGGTGCTACTTTGTTTAATGTTGATGCCGTGAGCGGCCATGTTGAGTTGACCATCCCGAGTTCCTGAGTAGGAAATCCAAGTTGAGGGGGGTGTGGTTTAGTGGGCAACTGGGGTTGGGGGTTCGAATCCCACCTCCGACCTGTGTGCATGGCGTTTGCATGTTCTCCCTGTGCTTCGGGGGTTTCCTCCGGGTACTCCGGTTTCCTCCCACAGTCCAAAGACATGCGTTGTAGGCTGCATTTCCAAATTGTCTGTTCTGTATGAATGTGTGACATTGTGCCCTGCGATGGGTTGTCCCCGGCCTTGTACCCCGAGTTCTCTGGTATAAGCTCCAGGCTCCCCCACAACCCTGTACACGATAATCGGTACGGAAAATGGACGGACGGATGGATCTGTAGTCGAATGCAGCATAAGCCCACAAACCCTTTCACAGGAGCTTCTCATTTCACAGATTTCTTGTCTGGTGAAACTATTTAGATTAAAATAAAAATGAGGCAAATAACAATATTTAATTCAGAAATTAATTTACACAGCACATGGACATTAACGATGTATGATGTATGATCTCGTTCATCAAGAGGACCAACTAGTCGTGTGAGGTAAGATGTAAGATGCTTCTGAGGGCCTCTCGATGTGTCTAGGTTTGTGTGAGTGGCTGAGTCAGAGGAAGCCAGCACCTGTCATGCTGTCACCCTTACTGATGATGACAGAGAGGTATTGCTTCAGGCTTGTCACACTCTCTCTCTCTCTCTCTCTCTCTCTCTCTCTCTCTCTCTCTCTCTCTCGCTGTGTGCACCTGATCTGCCTCCATGTGTTTTAAGACAGGAGGGGGAGGATATTGGGGGGGGAATACTTCAGCCAGGCATCTATTCCATTTCAGCCGTCAAACAGTGACACGTGGCATCTCACACGGGGATTTGGCGTGTTTGAAAGCCCTCAGACTTCCTCATGGCTCGCTCAGAATGCCTCCGACTTCTGCATAACTGTCAGACCAGACCCCGGCAGGTGAGCTGACAATTTTACCCTGCTGATGAATGAAACTCAATGGAGTTTGTCAGAAATATGCACACACACACACACACACACACACACACACACACACACACACACACACACACACCTCAGGTAAGTGTTACAAATTCACACGTATACACACACTTACATGGGTGCATGCATACCTACACCTTCTATGACATGTAAAATGATCCCAGGAATATGACAAATCCATGAACACCTATTGCTAACATGCTTAGTGTAGTCATTATGTGTTCCGTAATGATGTGTAGTCTGTTCCATCTAGCTCCTATTCATTTCATTTCCAATAACGCTAATATGTCACTGGGATGGATCTTTGCCTCAGGCGCAGTAGGGATGCACTGATATGTGATAAGACTTCGCTTCACTCAAGGACTCCCAAATCAGATGATTATTCGCTGTGCTAGGCAGCTCGACTTGGAGGAGGAGGAGGAGGAGTTGGGACTAGAGTGAGGAGAAGCATGTCTGTAACGAGCTCAGCAGTACCTTTGTGAAAGAAAACCCTTAGCAGAAACCTTGTGGAAAATGACTAGGTAACGACACTACTGACAGGGTTTCTCATCCCTTTCTGATCTCTTTAAGAGCTACCGGTTTTCCCAGGCCAACCCAAACCCAGTTATCCTTTAACACCTCTCCAAAATAACGGTAGCACACATCGCTCACAGGTTCATTTTATACTTCTGTATTCATTTTCTCAAAGGTTGATTTTGTGAGTCAGTACAATCACGGATTGAATATAGATTTACACTGAAATCTTTAGCAACATTAAAAAAAAAAAAAAGTTTCTTCTATAAGACATTAGATACATAATGGAAATGTAACAATGTAAATGAAAAAACAAAAACAAAAAACGTTTGCATATACGTTTAATATCAATGTTCTGGCACAAACATACGAGGCGTAGCAACCTATCAAACTTTCACTCATATGCTCTGCGTCACGGAATTGGGACTTTACAAACGAAACACGAACATAAACAAGACCAAAACTAGGAGTCTAAGCATGAGCTATGAGATACTGTATACGAGACATAAACTATAGTTTAACACACAGACAGCGCAACACTAGACAAAAGGAACGAACAAAAACCAGTGCTGCGTCCCAATTCGCCTACTATTCGTCCGAAATAGTATCCGAGATTAGAATTGGTAGTATGTTGAAATGAGAACTCCCAAAGGTACCCAGATGGTCTACTATTTCTGGTTGATTTTCGAAGTGTGGATCCGTGGACACTATTTCAGCCAATATTGCCCACAACTCCTTGCGCGAGGGAGAAGGAGATCTGTGACTGGTAGATCTGTGATGACGTGCTCCTCCTCTCAGCAATAAGGTAGGATGCATTTTAGAGAGGTGTAAATGAAATGTGGAAAAATAAACCAGGCGAATGGTCAATTAAATTATATAGTATAACTTAAATAAGGAATAATGAATGAAGAAAAGCTGAAATGCAACGAGGAGTTTCGCTGCGTCCCAATTCGCCTACTTACAGTATACTATGCACTAAAAGGATATACTCTTTTTGTGAAGAAAAAGTACATACTTTTGAGTGTGTAGCAAAAGAGTATCCAAGTACTGGGACATACTAACACGTCATGTAACGGAAGAGAACGTTGTTGCCTAGTTACGCACACGGTCACCGTAAACAAACTCCTTGTCGCATTTCAGCTTTTCCTGCTTCATTATTCTTTATACTAGTATAATTTAGAAATTTTATCATTTATAAACTATGGTTAGTGCTTAACATTTAAGTTCTTACACTTAAATACTGAAGCCACATCACTGAGGTTACACTCGTCCGCCATGTTTGCGGGTTGAATTCGGAGAAGCAATCCGTCACATAACTCCTCCTCCTGGGTAATATGAGCTGAAAAAGTGTCCATAGATCCACACTTCGAAAATCTACCATAAATAGTAAACCATCCGGGTACCTCTGGGATACTCATTTCAACACACTACGATTTGGGACACATTAATTCTAATCTCAGATACTATTTACGCCGGATAGTAGGCGAATTTTGGGTACAGCATTTGTTTATGGTGACAGTGTGCGTAACTAGGCAACAACGTTCTCTTCCATTACATGATGTAATTGCATACTCTTTTGCTACACACTATGTACTTTTTCTTCACAAAAAGAGTGCATAGTATAAGTAGGCGAATTGGGATGCAGCACATGACACAGTGTTCAGTGGTCATTAGGTGCAATCAGGAACAGGTGTGTGCCATCAGTGGTGTCACTTGATGTGCAGGGGATGATGGGTAGTGTGGGTGTGGATTTCAGCACTAACATAACACTCTGCATGAGACGGTCTGAACCAGCATTTTGAAAATACCAGCGTCACCGTACCATGTTAACTTGATCTTATTCGCATGGCGTAGTGTTAGAGGTGGGCGTGGATAAAATAAATTATGTGACATACTGTACAGTTTTCCCCTCAGTAAGACAGGGCTGATAGAAACACCACTGAACTGACCGCATATAAACTCCCAGAAGCAAACTTCTTTATGCCCACTAGCAGGCTATCTTAGTGCAATGTGTGCAACAAATGATAGTCATTTACTCCTGTATGCAGGAATTTCAAAAGGTTGCACAGCAAAGAGAGATGAGGTGAAGAAAGAGGCTATTACCTACATAGGTGGAAGTGTTATGATGGACGTTGTGATATAGTGAACTTGAACTTGATGCGCAAGTGAAAGTGAACAGAATGCAATAAACGTGAAGACAGGAAAATGTCATGTGGAAAAATGGGTAGATCAGAGGCACAAAATCAAGGCACCAGACCTATTAATGATACATATGCTGAGGATTGACAGGAAAGGCATCAGGTCATCAGAGCGCTTTCATTTTACAGCAATTAGTCGGCAGCCAGACGAGAAGTCGCCCTGACTACAGAGCAGATGAACATGACGCAGAGCGAGAGAGAGTCATTTGGTTGGAATAAATGTGCAGGACCTTTGCTGCTTGGAAGATTGCAGGGATTTTTATTTATTTATTTACTTACTTATTTGTTGCTATAGAAATACAGCGAACGTTAAAGATATGAACTTGCTGACCTTCAGGATGAGGCGCCAGTCGTGACCTCCTAACCCTCCAGCCTGCACATGCCCTTTTCAGGCCATTAAAAATAAAACAATGCCTTGGGTGACCACAGATAAACTGACCTCAAAGTACAGCTCTGTTTACTTTTTTCTCCAGATCATATATTGGTTGTATAATGGCCTGGGTCTTCGCTTGCTTTTTCCGAAGGAAGGGCAGCACAAAAACGCTGGCAGAGCTAGCCAAAATGAACGAGAATGACGTAAATTTCCCAATGAAAAAAATCTCCCCAGTGCTAAAAGTGAAGCCAGACAGACTGGCACTCTGAAGAACAAAAGCACAGACAACCAGCGTTATAAAATATGGATGATTGTCTTGTCTCCCTAAACGCTGTTTGACCAAGTAAATGCTTTTGTTTTTGTTGTAATCCAGTGAGACTACAGTGAAAAAAAGCACTGAGAGAGACTTGTACAACCCACAGAACCTATGGAATCAATGAAAATATTACAGTACATACTGTATTACAGAGTGAATGGTAATAATTCCTTTACATATGTAAACATCCAGCCATCCATTTTCCATACCACTTATCCTACACAGGGTCGCAGGGGAGCGTTTGAGCCTATATCAGGGAACTCGGGGCACAAGGCAGGGGACATCCTGGACACCCTGTGAAATGCCAATCAGCCTATAACACATGTCTTTGGACTGGGGGACCTGGAGGAAACCCCCAAAGCACAGGCAAGCTCCACGCTCACAGGACGGAGACAGGATTCAAACCCCCAACCCTGGAGGTGTGAGGCAAATGTGCTAACCACTAAGCCACCATGCCCCATTTCACAATTCAGTTCACACAGTACTCATTCTTAATACCTAGCTACAAGGAAAACATATTTTCCAATGTATTTATTATTTATTTTTCACCCTCATTGTGTTCTGGTTTCTAGTTTGCTTTTACTTTTCACTCATGCATAAACTAATCTAAGTGTCTTATTTAATTACAGCGTGTAAAGCACTGAAGGGCGGACTGCTTCGTTTCTTCGCGGCAATACTCATAATGATAATAAAGTCGACTTTGACTTTGACCTGCATTAGCCTTGTTATGTTGGATTTCGGGTTCAAATTCACTTTTTTTTTACGGCTTTGAAGAATGGAATGCATGGAGAGTTAATTAATTATTGCTAATCAAACATTTAATTTAATCCGCTCGCTGTTGTGCTTTAGTGGACATGCTGACAGGAATGGTCAAGCAACACAGTCAATTTTAGAGGCTGAATTGAGGACATGTTTATGCAGCAAATAGAGACGTTGGAGTGGATATCGGAGACAAAATGTCGGATATCGGCTTCTACTGGAAATGTTTACATGTAAAGAAACATATAAGTATAAAATATATAAATATATTTATATTTCATTATTATTTATTATATTAACAATGGAAGTGTTAAAGAGTTCAACTTTTAAGTTCTTTGGTTAAATAATAATAATAATAATAATAATAATAATAATAATAATAATAATAATAATAAAAACTTTTTAAAGCTTAGTAGTTTTTAAAGAACACAATATCGGATGGTTGTCAGTATCAGCTGATACTCGTGGTTTCAGTGTCGCAAAAGAAAAAGTGTATCATACAGCAACCCATTAGCCTGCAAACTATAGCTGGGAAGATTTAGAGCAAATGTTTGAGTTGAGGGAAGCAGCCCATGTTTAAGCCACAGGAGAGATTAAAATCTCAAAGTCTCCACTGAGCTATTTGCTGCCTGCCAATTTTCCAAACAAGCTGAGAGGATTTTGAGGTGTTTCCGAGTTTATATAACACGTCTCACAAACTCTGAGTTTGTTCCTTTAATCTCGAGAGAAGCCAAGTCCGTTCCACAATTCTTCTTTCAGGAGCCGTGTAAACCACTCCTAATTTTAAGCTCATCACTTTATCGGCGGCGAGCACTAATGTGTGTCATGATGACGGTGGCAGGAATGCCGATTGCAGCTATGAGAACTATCACGCTCCTTTTTCCAACCCTGGATTCAGTTTTAAAAATGACAGCGGATGTATAGGTTGCATGCTTCTTTCTTTATTTCATGCGTCATTTGGAGCCAGAGCCACAAACCTATGTGGGAGACATGTTTGCAGCAAAACTTTCATCCACTCCAAATGGTTTCCATGGTAACCGCAAGGGAGGCTTACATGAAAGGTTTCTCTGTGTTGGTGAAATGAAAAAAAAAAATAATAATAATAATAATAAAAAAAGCAGAAAAAAATGAGGCTAATATATCGGACCAACTTAATAAAGAAGACTTGCATGTAGTCAAAGGATCTGTGGGAACATCTATTGAGGTGTTCAAGAAATCAATGGATATGTGTCGCTGAAAGTGTTGTCACGTAATACAGCGTTCGTCAATCTGTGAATGAGGCTTATATGAGTGCTTGCTTTTATTGTTCTTCAATTTCAACAAGCCAATTTATTGATTACTGCGAGGAACCCAATTACAATCCTCTGATCCAGTCAGAACGAGCAGGTCATACAGGCGTAACGCTCTGTGCTCGGCCAAGCTCAGGCATAAGAAATAAACGAGAAAAAAGTTGGCTTGGAACAGTTCATTCTATCCATCACAGGGTATCATGTACACACACACTCACACTCATTCACACACCATTCCTGGGACTGATCTCCCCAGGTTTCTATGGAGAAACAGAAAACCTGGAGCAAACCAACATGGACATGAGGAGAACAGTACACACACTCAGGATCCAGCTCAAGCTCCAGGGACCCTGTGTAAAGTACAGCACCGTTACTGCTGTTTATTCTTAGAAACAGGCAATGCTAATCGCAGTCAATGACAGTACATCCAGTGTGAGCAGCAGCATCACACTTCCATCACATCACCAGTCATATATACAGATAATATACAAAAAGTTTTTAAGGACATTAGTTCATTAGAAAATACCATTTCAATTTCCATGGTAGTATTAGTGCTGGCTGGACAATCCCAAACAATTTCAAGATATATTGGAAGCAAGTATCCTCCAGGATTTTGCGACCACAAAAATAAACGCAAAATCAAGCAAACTCTGCAATATTCGGAGGAGTTTGCAATTTTTCAAAATTACTGCAGATTTTCTGCAGATTTGGGCCAAGACACGTCATGTGACGTCATCACAACGGCCAAAGCCCTCTTTGATTCACGTACGTTGAACATGAGTACAGCTAAAAGGTCTCAATTACCAACAAACATCAGCGAAAAAGACCGTGCAAAACAATTTTGTGCAATTGCAATTTCGCCAATTCAAGTTTTCCGCAAGAAAGCACAAAAATCTCCACAAGTCTCCGGATTGCAAATTTGGAAATAAGCTGCAGCAAAATCAAGCAACAATCACAAAAAAGCTCAGCGAAATCCTGTACGGACTGAAGTCTGTTGACGAACTACTGTACTGTAGTATCAGCCAGGTAACCACCTCTGGGGGGCATGGTGGGTTAGTGGTTAGCACGTTTGTTTCACACCTCCAGGGTTGAGGGTTCAATTCCCACAGCAGCCATGTGTGTGCGGTTTCCTCCTCCAGTCCAAAGACATGCACTGTAGGCTGATTGGCATTGATTTCCATGTATGAATGGGTGTGTGATTGGCACCCCATCCAGGGTGTCCCCTGCCTGTGCCCCAGTACCTGTGCTCCAGGTTCCCTGTGACCCAGTAAGGAAAAGCGGAACAGAAGATGGATGGATGGATGTACGTTACCTGGTGGATATGATACTAACAGTATGGCAGTACTTGCGTTGGTGTTACAGTGCAATACATAATGAGTAAATATATAGTTCTTACTAGTAGGGATGTACAGTAACAATAAACTCCAATCTCGATTCATTTCCATTCATGATACTGGGTTCAAGATTTTATATTCTCTGAATATTTTCATCTAAGTTAAATCTAAAGAAGAACAATTGTGACTAAGAAGACTCCTTTTTGTATATAACTGGGAATAATTTTTAAACAGTGCTATGAACAGAGGTTCAATATTGTAAACAAAATATATTACAGGTTCACCATATCTAAAAAAGAAAAAAAAAAAAAAAGATAAATTCTTCAAAAAATTTGGTCTTTTAAAAAAGCAAACGATGACCTGAGGACTTTGAAAATGATCGAGAAAATAATAACAATTTACACCTTATGTACAGTTGGCTCTTAATGTACTGTGTTGCCTTCTTGAGCATCAGTGAATGTTTGCACCTTTTGTAATAGTTGTGTACGATCTCAGTGTCCTCAGATCTCAACATCATATAGCCCACTGTTGGAAAGGGGTCAAATATGCAGAAGATGCTGGAAAAGTAAAGAATGTGCAGAAGCTGGAGGATTTTTCTGAAGAACAGTGGGCAGTTTAACTGCTCAGGACAAACAAGGGATTCATGAGCAACTATCACAAAACATAAACACAGTCCTTGATCATCCAGGTAACAACACACAGTATTAAGCAAAGGGTGCACTCTATTTTCACACTCGGATGACGTAGCAGTATGGGACAGGGCGGGGCACAGCGATAAGGGGCGGAGTCACTGGCTTGTCAGCTCGCCTCCTATCGTCTCTGTCAACTCTGTAAATAAATAAAGCAAGTCAGCGGCCTAATTAAAGCACAGCGTGTAATGCTGGTTTCTTTTTGCTTATGTTGCAGAGGCAGCACGCTGACTGAGAGCTACTGTAACAGATAACTGCACAAGACCTTCAACAAAGGGTGGAAAGGTCACAAAAACTGGTACAGAATTATGAAGATCTTCATTTTTATTTTTTTAAAATATTTTTTTGTTTATGTTCCTGTTGATAAATGTCTCAGCTCTGTGTGTGTGTCTCTTTTTTTTTCCCCAGAATACTATCTTGCTCTCTTGGTAAACACCACATGGTAATACTGTTATAGAGAAATAAAGATATAAAATAACAGTCATTTGCTGAAAATGGAAAGTCATTTGCTGGAAATGGCAGACTAATCTGCTATGTAGATTTGTTATCTCCACTAGATTTCTCTCGCTCTCTCTCTCTCTCTCTTCATCTTTACACACTCTGCTTTCTAGGGGCTCTGAACGGTTTTTATTTATTTATTTTTTGATTATGGCAAATGGAATGTAGAGGATTAGAAATGTGTAATCTTTTAGTAGCTGTGTGGTCAGGGATTGCAGTAAATGACACATACTGCAGGACTTGTCATTTTGTTGCTTATGTTTTTGGCTGTGCAGTCCTGCTCATGAGACAAATCTCTATCATCTTTTTTGCAAAGTCTGAATCATGGCACACTGCTGGAAATCTTGGCCTTATTAAGGATTAATTGTGGATTTAGGAGCGCTCAGTGTGTTCAGAGATAATCAAATGTACACTACTCAAAATGTAGTAAACCAAGACAGGTCCACATTTTACGGTTACAAAGTTTGACATAAACGCCGATGACCATCACTTAGCATAATGCAACTCACATGTTGGACTCATCACACTTGCTTTGTTCTCAATTTGTTCTAAACTGTATTCCCTCAGAAAACGTCACCACTGGCGCGGAGGTACATTACAGGAAGTCTTTGTTCTCACTCCAAATGTGTTTCAGACTTAGTCACTGTGAATAAGGGAAGCAGTAGGATGGGGGGAAAATGTACTGTAAGTAGGAATGAGTTTGAAGCTTTATAATGAATTGTAGTTTTCAAAGTCTTCTGACTTCAATGATAAGTGTTAAAAAAGTTCTACTCGGTGAGCAATGTATCCATGTATATTCCAGAGAGGGCTGGGGGAAAATCATAGGCCTTAAAGGATCGATTTTTGTCACTCATCACTGCTCGTGCATCACCGCAGAAGTTGTTTACTGGCTCTCCTGCAAGAGATGCAATCAGCTGTACACTGGAGAAACCAAGAGCAGACTGGCTGATCGTTTAGTCGAGCAGCTTTGTAGCAGCAGAATGAAGGATCTCTCCTTTCCAATGGCGAGACACTTCAGTCGTGATGGACATAACTTTAATGACATCTCTGTCTGCTGGTCGTTGGTATGGGAGCAATGAAGGGAGGAAATGTAAGGAGACAAAGCTCTTTTGGAATAAATGTCATGTTTTGACAACTGGAATTACATTAGGGACTTTTTTGAATATCTACTGGCCCAAAGGTGCATTCACACACAGCGACTCGCAGCAACAAAGCGACCGGACACCATTCATTTTCAATGAGAGCTGGTGACATGAGTGACTAGATGTGGGCGTGTCTAGCGATGCGACAAAGTTGAGAAAAGATTCAGTTTATGCAAATTTGGAGCGACTTGGTGCAGCGACTACCAATGGGAGTGAAGACAGTAGAGCGCACATGATCCATAGCTACCCGTGCTCACTAGCAGAAGCAGCGCCAATAATAATAATAAAACAAATAATAATGAAACACACACTTTTTGTTGCAATCGAGCAGAATCCCAGTGTAGTTCCTATCTTGGGTGAAGTGTCCGGCTTGTCGCTGCTTCACCGCCTCACCGCCTCACCATCAAACAACACCCTGAGATAGGAGCTACACCGGGATTTTGCTCAATTGCAATAAAAAGCGAGTGTGTTTCATTATGATTATTTTGCTTTAAACGCGCTAAGGCCATAAGCTAAGCTAAGCTAATTGGCGCTTGAGCTTTTGCCGCAGATAGACGGCCGCAGTGGCAAAGATTACACACTGCTTCTCCTTCATCTCGTAGGATATGATGCGTATATACACTGGTGAATTTTATATTAGATCGCTCTCCCTCCAGAATGTTTCGTTTTAGCAGCAAGAAAACTGGTTTGTTGTCAAAAGTGTAATGCTAGTTGTGCCACCCATGTTACTATGGAAACCAGTAGTAGGAACACCTACTGGCAACTTCATAGTACAGCGACTGGCGACTTGCAGAGATAAAATCGCTGTATGTGTGAACGTACCTTAAGAAGCACTTTGCTTGCTTCTGGTTTCTCTAGAAACATGTACTACACTCTATATACAAGGTGTCCCAAAAGCCTCCATACACAGGGCATTTTTAGCAAAATGTCTTCCAAAATTTTACTTAGATTATATATACAGTGGGTATAGAAAAGAATCACACCCCTTTAAAATAATCACATTTTGTTGCTTTTCAGCCTGAAATGAAGACGGACACAGTTTTTGTTTTATCCAACTGTATTTACTCAGTGCAACTTATAACATCCAAGCGAAAGATATAACACCAACATGTCAGAAAAAAAGAAATAAATAAAAAACAGAATCAATGAGTTGGAAAAAGGATCACCCTCCTCCTAAAAATGACTTGTAAACTCAATAAGGTGTAGCTAATCATCTTCTCAATGGCACACAAAGTCATTTGACTTTCAGCTGTGATCAGCTGTGGTCATTTTGATTAGCTCAGCATGAAAAGAGCTTTCCTAGAATATTTTGTAGTGCAACTGAAGCAAACAATCAACTATGGGTGGCAAGGCACTGTCAAAAGATCTCCGGGATAAAGTTGTGGACAGGCACAAGTCAGGAGATGAATACAAAAAAAAATTCAAAGGCTTTATCAATGCCTAGTGTTGCAGGAATTTATGACAAAGAGTGGTCATTGTGTGCATGTGACAACAATATCACAAATTCTCCACAAATATGGCTTGTATGGGAGGTTTGCAAGAAAAAAGCAAATATATAAAACATATATATATATATATATATATATATATATATATATATATATATATATATATATATATATATATATATATATATATATATATATAGTATCTCACAAAAGTGAGTACACCCCTCACATTTTTGTAAATATTCTATTATATCTTTTCATGGGACAACACTGAAGAAATGACACTTTGCTACAATGTAAAGTAGTGAGTGTACAGCTTGTATAACAGTGTAAATTTGCTGTCCCCTCAAAATAACTCAACACACAGCCATTAATGTCTAAACCGCTGGCAACAAATGTGAGTACACCCCTAAGTGAAAATGTCCAAATTGGGCCCAATTAGCAATTTTCCCTCCCCGGTGTCATGTGACTCGTTAGTGTTACAAGGTCTCAGGTGTGAATGGGGAGCAGGTGTGTTAAGTTTGGTGTTATCGCTCCCACACTCTCGCATACTGGTCACTGGAAGTTCAACATGGCACCTCATGGCAAAGAACTCTCTGAGGATCTGAAAAAAAAGAATTGTTGCTCTAAATAAAGATGGCCTAGGCTATAAGAAGATTGCCAACACCCTGAAACTGAGCTGCAGCACGGTGGCCAAGACCATACAGCGGTTTAACAGGACAGGTTCCACTCAGAACAGGCCTCGCCATGGTCAACCAAAGAAGTTGAGTGCACGTGCTCAGCATCATATCCAGAGGTTGGCTTTGCAGAATAGACGTATGAGTGCTGCCAGCATTGCTGCAGAGGTTGAAGGGGTGGGGGGTCTGCCTGTGAGTGCTCAGACCATGCACTGCACACTGCATGGCTTTCGTCCCAGAAGGAAGACTCTTCTAAAGATGATGCACAAGAAAGCCACCAAACAGTTTGCTGAAGACAAGCAGACTAAGGACATGGATTACTGGAACCATGTCCTGTGGTCTGATGAGACCAAGATAAACTTATTTGGTTCAGATTGTGTCAAACGTGTGTGGTGGCAACCAGGTGAGGAGTACAAAGACAAGTATGTCTTGCCTACAGTCAAGCATGGTGGTGGGAGTGTCATGGTCTGGGGCTGCATGAGTGCTGCCGGCACTGCTGAGTGTACTGTGACATGTACTGTGACATACTGAAGCAGAGCATGATCCCCTCCCTTCGGAAACTGGTCCGCAGGGCAGTATTCCAACATGATAATGACCCCAAACACACCTGCAAGACGACCACTGCCTTGCTAAAGAAGCTGAGGGTAAAGGTGATGGACTGGCCAAGCATTTCTCCAGACCTAAACCCTATTGAGCACCTGTGGGGCATCCTCAAATGGAAGGTGGAGGAGCGCAAGGTCTCTAACATCTACCAGCTCTGTAATGTCGTCATGGAGGAGTGGAAGAGGACTCCAGTGGCAACCTCTGAAGCTCTGGTGAACTCCATGCCCAACAGGGTTAAGGCAGTGCTGAAAAATAATGGTGGCCACACAAAATATTGACACTTTGGGCCCAATTTGGACATTTTCACTTAGGGGTGTACTCACTTTTGTTGCCAGCGGTTTAGACACTAATGGCTGTGTGTTGAGTTATTTTGAGGGGACAGCAAATTTACACTGTTATACAAGCTGTACACTCACTACTTTACATTGTAGCAAAGTGTCATTTCGTCAGTGCTGTCCCATGAAAACATATAATAAAATATTTACAAAAATGTGAGGGGTGTACTTACTTTTGTGAGATACTGTATATATGCAGTATATTCTATTTTATCTAGAGGTCGCAGGCACATTCTCAACCAGCTCACTAGCATGTAACATAGAAGTAAAAACTTGAAGTAAAAATAAAAGCTGCCTACAGCCGAGCAGGGAGGATTGATTAACATCAATCATGGCAAGAGAAACATCTGGAGCTGGCAGAGTGCCGAGATGCCTGTTAATTCCTTCAAATTCCACCAACATCCAAGCATCTAGGCAAACTGTTGGGTATCCTGTCCACGATGATGTTTTACTGTGTTTGTGCCGCTACACCAGGGAGATACTGCCAATAGCAAACTCTTCTTCCGAGCCTGCAACTCAATGAAGAGCAGCAGGTGATGTTTGGGTACAGACATTCACCTCCAGCTGAACACAGCCACAGGGGACAGCTTACAGGCAAACATGTTCACTCTACAGCAAGTGAGCCCTAACTCCATGCTGTAATTACTTTTACTTGGTCATAAAAGAATAATAATTATTATTAAAAGGGATGACAAACAAATAGACTAACTCATTGAGTGTGATGAGTATCCTCAAACCAAATGAGGTATGACTAAATGTCCTCCTTGGAAAATAGAAATGCTGGATATAGTGCAGCTCAGAGCAGGAGGAAATGAAGAAGGATGACATTGTGGAGTGGTTTCTGAAGAATACGCGAGCAGAGAGTTTTGTGCCAATTGCACAAACACACCAATCAGCACAACAGACACAGCGAGCGGGGCAAGGCAGGGAGAAAATCCATGACACACTGTGACTAAAATGGGAATCCTAAATGAGGTGTGTCTTTCCTACACACATGCACCTCATCACAGTGAATTAAGGCTGCTTTTCGACTTCAAACACCCATCGCCAAACTGTGCCTAAATCAATCCCAACGCAAGTGTGTGTAATAAAAATATATTTGCCACCAATCTGCCTCTTTTTTTTTTTTTTTGCCTCTCACGGGTCTGAATAGCACAAGGCGATTTTTCAAGCTCAAGATTTTGATGCAGAAATCTCTGTGCCACACTTGTTCTCTGAAACGCTCATCTTTTTTTGTGACAACAAAGGACAGCAAAAATAGATACATGTGATCAAAGGTACATCTGAAACCTGTGATAAGAAAAAGGAATCAGTCTGGTAAAAAAAAAAAAAGAAGAAGAAGAAGGGAATGAACAAGAGAGGTGTTCTGAGAAAAGAGTGTGAATGTGTATGAGGAATCCTGTAGGTGTAGCTTTGCATCACCTGGGGGTTATGTTATCTGCAGTCTTCTCTATCAACGTTTAAAACAGAACTGGAGGTAAAGAAGTGAAAAGGGATGGCGAAGAGACAAAAGACAGTAATCATTAAAAAAAAAAAAAAATAGGGGAAGATTGTGATTGGTTGGTGGTTATTTGAGACAGATTTGAGACAATTTGCTCAATCTATGACTGTCCCTGAATCTCCTGTGCAGTTTAAACTAGGTCATACATTCTCCACATTTTGTGCTTGAGATATCTAACAAAATCCGCTCACAGGCCATTTCCCGGCAAAACCAGAGGATGACGCAGGTATTAAAAATTAATGGACAATACACTGCTCCCTGAATGACAATTAAATCTCCAGAGGCCTGTCCTCACAGCCCTCAAAATACTGACGCAAACAATGAAATAAAACTGTCTAAAAATAAAGCTTTTAATTACATCTGTGCCACTTTGCATAAATTTAATACACAGGCGCAGCACAAAGAAAAGCAGGGTAAACAAATATTCAATAACAGCCCATGGAAAGGTCGACATTCCTTACAGCTTTCTTTAGCTACCATTTTGTGAGGGGAAAAAAGCACCGTGATCTACATCCTGACACAATGTACAGCACAGAGAGACTAATGTGGTTTTCACACCGAGTGCGATTGTTCGTGGCGCCCCTGTAGCGTTGGTCTGGGTTCAGACTCACTTGATTCTATCGAACACCGGTGCACTTGCTTTCAGCTCATGTTTGAAAATTCACGCCGTGTTCGAGCATATACGGATAAAAAATTTTCCAATCCGTGTTTTTGAAAATATCTCAATCCACCGAAAAGCCATTCAAAACGGCTCACGTGAGCATGACACCCCAGTGATAGCATGTCATAAACTGTTATGAATAACGTTAACACAACGATTAATACCTGTAGACTGTTCATGAGCTGGAGCTACTGTTTCATTGATTATAAAGTCAACAAGACCCGAGTGTTACCCAAAATCTCTGTTTGCAGCACTAGAGCGGTGGAATCAGGAATCAGCAATACATCATGCATCACTTCCTTGTGCCTCCGCATTTGTGTGTAATAATAAAACAAAGTGAAACTGAACTGCAAACATTTATCACACGTGCAAATGCACAGCTGAACGCAAAATGGAGGTCGATAATTCCTCCCCCCAACCCCCGACCCTCAAATATATATATATTGCTTTTATCTTATTTGTGCCTTCTACTGCCCCAATTACATTTAGAAAACCTGTGATGCCATATAACTCCCTCATTATTTTTGTATTTGGAAATGTAAGGTGTTGCAGTGTGAGCGATACAGTGCCCTCCACTAATATTGGCACCCTTGGTAAATATGAGCAAAGAAGGCTGTGAAAAATAGTCTTTATTCTTTAACCTTTTGATGTTTTGTTTAAAAAACAATTCACAAAAATACTCTGCTCTCCCCTGACTTGAAACCCATAGAAAACCTGTGGAGTGAACTGGCGTGGACCTCGAAATTTGAAGGATCTGGAGAGATTCTGTATGGAGGAATGGTCTCAGATCCCTTGCCATGTATTCTCCAACCTCATCAGATATCATCATTATAGGAGAAGACTCAGAGCTGTTATCTTGGCAAAGGGAGGCAGCACAAAGTATTGACTAAAAGGGTGCCAATAATTGTTGCACACCTATATTTAACAAAGTTTTTTTTTTTTTTTTTTTGATAAACCTGTGTTGTGTTTGCAATTGTTTGATATCCATAAGAGCAGAGTATTTTGGTGAATTCTTTTAACAAAAGATCAAAAGATTAAACAATAAAGACAATTTTTCACAGCCTTCTTTGCTCATATTTACCAAGGGTGTCAATATTAGTGGAGGGCACTGTATATGTGCATGAAAGACTTATCATTATTTGACTCATAGTTGGTTTGGAAATCCCAGACCTGTCTCAAATTTCTCTATGCCCATGGCTAAAAGCCCTAGAACAAAGATCAACTAAAACCGTCCTGGGCAAACGAATCGACTGATGAGCCACTCATCACTCTCAGCCTGATGTCTTTAGCTGTGCCTTTTATATATTTTACTTTACATTTCGTCATCTGTCTGCGCCTTGTGAAGACAGAAATCAATAATTACTCTGTCAATTATGTTGATATGATTAACAATAAGTGTGATGAGTTTACCCATGATGAAACCTTTCTACCACTAGGGGTGTGTGCATACAACTGGTCAGGAGTGTGTGAGTATATATATATATATATATATATGTATATGCTCACATGAGACCTAATACATTCATAATGCACGCAAACCCACAGTAATCTTTTTAAAGACAGTTTTTTAAAAAATTTTCACCATCCTCTTTCAGTATTTCTTGTCTCTGCCTTGGGTTCACTCAAATTTGTCTCTCGAGTTTATAGTTTCTTAATTCACAACAACATTCCTACATTACCTATTAGAGGTTTATGGTTTTCAGCCTCAGTGGGAAAATGTGTGGATTAATCTCCCACAAACACCAAAAGATTCTGCACACCAGTTGATTCATTATAAGTTAATTCAACAGGCTTATGCTACACCGTATAGACATTATAAAATGCCTGGGACATTTTTATACTGTATATGTTTTGTGACTGTCCAGTTATAAGTAAATAACTGCCAATTCAATTCAAAAAAGGAACAATAATTATTATGACCTTTGAAAAAATTGACATCCTCATTACCTGCTGTCATCAACAAGATGACAACTGCTTACTGTAATTATCAAAATCCCACTATCCAGTTTTACCCACGTTCTTCTAACCCAGTTCAACAACATCTAAATATTTATATTTAAATACTATTTTTTTTCCATCAGACAGTCTCACAGCATCAGACAGCCATGCGTCTACCAAACCACAACATCGAAGTCTAACAATCTCAAGTTAATGACAAAGCTGGCATCCTAAAACACGTGCTTCTTCCATCTGTATCGTTAATGCTCCTTCCGAAGACGTTCTGCTTCACCTCTTGAAGTCAAGAGGTCAAAGCCTAGTTGAAACACCAAAAGTGTGCCGTAAACAATATATGACCAGGCCTGGTGAGAGACAGCTGTGCAATCTGTCTTGCTGTCCTGTTCACCTTGCACTGACAGAACACAAAGTCTCCTGTAAATGTCATGACTGTAGCACTAGGAAATGCAGCTCAGGCAAAAAAAAAAAGGGGAAAAATGGCAAAATGTACAGAGCAGGTGAACAGTTTTAAGGCAATGAAGCAATTCCATTTTCATGTTAGCAAAGCTGATAATGAAATCTCACACTCCTCACAGCATTTCGTGACCTCCTGTCATAATTACTTGCGAAAATGTCAGGTGCAGTCTTCTCCTAGTAATTTTTTTTCCCACTTTCTTTTACTAGTCATGCTGCCATTCAAATCCATTCCTCCATTCCATTCAAATACTATAATACATACATTTACTCTAATATTCTAATACTCTAATACTATAATACATACATACAGTATACTATATACTAGAATACTATAATACTGTCCATATACTATATATATATCATAATACTCTAATACAATATACTCTAATATTTGAATACTCTAATGCATACATATACTATATTCTATAATACTCTAATACTATCATACATAAATATACTATATACTATAATATTCTAATATATACATATACTCTAATAGTCGAATACTTTAATGCATACATTTACTATATACTATAATACTCTAATACGTACTCACAAGGGAACGCCTGACAGGGGATTTTTACCAACAATTATTATTGAGTTCTATGTACACAAATTTCATTAGCCTAGGCCAGTGGTTGTTAAAATGGTGTCCGTGAAGCATCGCCAAAGGTGTACTTGATTGTTTTTTTTAAATATGTTTTGTTACAGTGGTGCAAATCACAACCCGCACTAGTTATTATGTGTAGGGGTCCAAGCACCAAAGTCAACTCAGGCCTACTGTGTAGTCTATAGCTCCAAAATGTATAATTTGAAAAATCTAAATAATGTTCATGAAATAAATCCATACTGAGGGGGAATGTAGAAATTATTTTTATAGTTAAAGGGGTCCGTAGCTACACAAGGTTTGAGAACCCCTGGCCTAGGCTATATATTTAACTAAGCTCATACTACTCCAAACCACAGCAGTGCTTTTTTTTCTTTTTCAGGAGTCCTATTTCTGTTGTTTCTGGATATTAATGCTATATTTTGCAGTGTAGGCCCATAATCTAAACAGCACTATATTTCAGCCGGTAGAATACTGTGGTAGTGGACGTTTGGGAATCGGTTAAAAGCGAAAATCTTGTTGGATTAACAACCATTCCGTGATCATATTGCATGTTTATACTATATAACAGTACATCAAACCCAGCTCTGACAGTCGGTATTTGAACATTATGTTTACTAAACCAGTGCAAGAAAGCACAGATGCTTGGCCTATGTATAAAACAGACTTTGAAAAGGCTTATGAAAATATTACATGAAATGTACGACATGACCCTGACTAAACCAACAAACCTCATTTTTTGTGCAAAGCAGAATGCAGTGCCCTTGCATACATCAAATCAAAGCACTGATCTAGGATGGATGGAAGCGCTATGATGAAATACACACTTCCAACCTGACTTTGATAAGCTGCAGTACAACAAACCCAGCTGTGTCATGAGATGTGATGAGTGTAAAAATGCAATTACACACAGCACTTCATACAGTAATGTATGATTCTAATTTTCTAATTCAAGTATGATAATTAAATGTAATCAATGCAACATATGTGTTTTTATATGGTAGGATATTTGTAATAATTGGTGGTTTCGACAATCTATGCACTATTTTACAGTAACACAATGAATGAAATGGAGTCACAGGCAAAAAAAAAAAAAAAAGGTTGAGAACCCCTCCTATAATAAACTCGAACAAGAAACTACATTATGAAACATATAGTATGGTGTTAAATAGGCTGTGTTTCCATCAGCCCTGTTTAAACACTTCTTAAACACAGGTCCATCACAATTAAAATAATTACATAATCACAATTATTTTGAGATTAATTGTTAGATTCCAAAATCACATGTTTCTGTAGTAACATAGTGAATATACTGTATTTATTCTCAGTTAGTTTTGTGATATAGTCAAATTGCTGCATCATTCATTCATTCATTCATTCATTCATTCATTCATTCATCTTTAGTACCAGCTTTATCCTGGTTAGTGTCTCAGTGCTACAACATCATACTGTACTTATACGTGATTACTGTAATTACATGTGATGTGTCTCTATGAACTATAAACTATTTGCAACTATATATTTTCCTCATGGAACGCAGTAATATTTAGTGGAGTTAAAAATTAATAACATTAATAATTAGTCACTAAAATATGATAATGATAATATTTAGTGCAGAACAGTAAGTGTACCATGACCAGGATAAAGTGGTTACTACGCTACAAAAAATGACATCCTATCAATCTACTGTAGTATTTCCTATTATAAGATTACAATAAAGCAAATATACGATTATTAAATGTATTTCTAGACATTTATGGCCATAGTCTTGTTCTATTGGTAAATAATTTCGATAATTTTAAGCATTTATTTCTAAAATTTTCTACAGTAAGCAAGTGGAAATACCTTGAATATAGTCAAATTTATCTATTGTTTCTTTTTATAAGATTACAATAAACCAAATACAAGATTATTAAACCTATTTCGAGCCATTTGTACTCATTTCAAGCTTGAAATAGCCTTAATATTTTTGCTCATTTTAAGCGTTTATTAAAAAGAAGAAAAATTATCTGCCAGTAGAATAAGAAAACTACAAGCTTGAAATGAGTAATAATGTCTAGAAGTAGGTTTAATGATCTTATATTTATTGTAATCTTATAATAAGAAATACTAGATAGATTTGACTATGTTCAAGATATTTTCACTTGCTAAGATAACTTTTTTGCAGTGTGCAAATAAACTAATAACATTAAAAGCTTGAAATGAGTACAAATGACTAGAAACTATTCATTAAAAGTATTATTAATACTTTTATATTTAGTTTACTGTAATCTTGTGATGAGAAATACTAGATACATTTAGCTATATTCAAGATATTTTCACTTGCTAAGATGTCACTTTTTGCAGTGTAAAATGACATTGTAGTGATTTGACTATAACTAACTGAGTATAAATGTAGTGGCTACATTTATATTGTATATATTGATATTGATATTTATAAATGTATCTGTCTGCAAAGTTGTACAATTTATCTCAATCTCAAATCTCAATAATTGTATTATAAAGTACAGTGCTTGATGTACAAAATCAGAAAAAAAGGCATCTTAGCAAGTGGAAACATTTTGAGTATAGTCAAATCTGTCTAATATTTCCTATTATACGAATAAAATAAACCAAATATACGATTAGTAAACCTATTTCTAGTCATTTTATGCTTGACATAGTCTTGTTCTATTGGCAGATACTTTTGCTCATTTTCCTAGAAAAACATATATGGGAATACACTTTGCTGTTGATAAATCTGTAGGTTTATGTCCATCTTTACACTATTGTTACTATATATGCTTATAAACTGGCATAATGTCAACAAGAAAGGCAATCATATTGTAAATAGTAATTATGCGCTTAATAATTTGTCAGCCAAAACTGAATTGCAAGGGACATTATTTATATCACAAGTACTATAGCCTGTTTATTTGAGAGAGAGAAACTGATAGTGGAGTCATGAACACTGACCTTTACTGATACAAGAGAGGCCTGTAGGTCCTTTGATGTTGTCCTTGGCTCTTTTGTTACTTCCTGGATGAGTAGTTGCTGTGCTCTTGGAGGAATTTTGGCCACTTCTGGGAAGGTTCACTACTGTGCTGAGTTTTTTCCATTTGGAAATAATGGCTCTCACTGTGGTCCTTTGGAGTTCCAGAGCCTTTGAAATAGTTTTGTAACCCTTCCCAGGCTGATGTATTTCAAACACCTTTTTCCTCATCATTTCTGGAATTTCTTTCAACTTTGGCATATTGTGTTACTGGGTAAGACCTTTTAACCAACTTCATGCTGTTGAAAAAGTTCTATTTAAGTGTTGATTTGATTGAACAGGGTTTGCAGTAATCAGGCCTGGTTGTGTCTAGTCCAGCTGAACCCCATTATGAATGCAGTTTCATAGATTTGGGGAATTAGTAACTACGGGGGCAAATACATTTTCACACAGGCCCAGTTGGTATTGGATAACTTTTTTACTTCAATAAATAACATTAGAATTTAAAAACTATATTTTGTGTTTACTCAGGTTGCCTTTGTTTTATCTTAGATTCTGTTTTAATTTCTGAAACAGTTTAGTATGAGATATACAAAAACAGAAGAAATCAGGCAAACACTTTTTCACAGCACTGTAGATGCACGCACAAATACATCTCTCTCTCTCTCTCTCTCTCTCTCTCTCTCTCTCCTACAGCACTACTTCTGATTCTAGCTAAACCATGCATAGGGCTTTCGTTTTTTTTTTACTAATTCATGGGGCTGTTTTTGTTGTTAAAGGATGTGGGACATCCTCACAGAAGGCATTTTATAACAGCTGCAACATACCCATGAACGAACTCTGCTACTTTATGGATATATTGTGTTCCAGTGTGTAAGCAATATGCCCCGGGTGTAAAGGCGCTAAAAGCGACGGTCTGCCCAAAAGCTAATGCTTTTGCTCTTGAATGAACCTAATGGATGAAATAGAAGTAAGCCAGTGTGCGTGTGTTTGTGTGTGTGTGTGTGTGTGTGTGTGTGTGTGTGTGTGGCTATTGGAGCACATCCATTTCATAAATGCAGAAATATTGCTTATCATCGCTCTATCTATCTATCAGTCAAGCAAGCCGTGAATTTGAGTCATTGCCACGTTGCCAAGCAGGTGCTAACTTGATCTTTCTTGACAGTAACACAAAAACAGATCTTTTTATTGCACACATCGCCTGACTAACATCTGCATTTGTAGCGCTGCGCTGGTTTATTGCGGCTGAGTAGTAATGATGAATAGCTCACTGGTGGGATCTTATTTGTCTCCTTGATCAATGTTATCTGCCATTGCGTTTTCTTTTTTCTTTTTTTTTTTTTCTGAGAAGCTGACTGTTCCCGCTACTTCAGGCCACTGTTCTTTTGTGTCTCACTTAAGATAATGTCACCGGAAGGGCGCAAGGAGTGCTTTCGTCTCTTCACTCACTCGAACTCCACTCTGCGCTTTTTCATCAAGCACTCAAGAAGACACAGGAAAGAGTGCTAAAAGGTTATCGGTGGCCTTCAATGATCACTATCAAAGGCAACCGAAGTCACTGAACACACCACGCTGCCTAAGATAGTCTAAAAATGAAATTGCGGAAACACACACTGACAGAAGCGTATCAGAGTAAAACATCACTTTAGAAATGAAGAAAGAAAAAAAAAGCATTGTTTCCAAAGATATAAGAAATGTTCCAAAGCATTGCTGTCAGGGCATAAACAACGTTCCTGAAATCCTGACTGAACTGTGTGATCTTCTGAACCCTGAAAACAAAATGTCTCCTGGGAGAGATCGAGAAGTAAGGAAACATTTGGCTTAAAGCACAGGAATGGAGAGAGCAGCAAAGACTCACATTTACTCATGTTTTTGTGAAGTTGAGTTTTCCCCACACAATCTGCAGGAGACTTCAACAGAGAGAGAGAGAGAGAGAGAGAGAGAGAGAGAGAGAGAGAGAGAGAGAGATGGTTAAAAAAATAACAGACAGGATGTTAAAGAAAGGAAGAGGAAAAACAAGCAACTTAAGTCTAAATGTTATGTCAATATTCATGTGGGGAAAGTTATTCGTATTCAGGTTGTGCAGGTACTTAAGTTTATTTTCTCTAGTTCACGTCTCCAAGGATGCGAGATTTGTCTTG
Organism: Cranoglanis bouderius; assembly: GCA_023630585.1. NCBI lineage: Eukaryota > Metazoa > Chordata > Actinopteri > Siluriformes > Cranoglanididae > Cranoglanis > Cranoglanis bouderius. Next base: position 19,066,905 of record CM042551.1, read on the forward strand.
AGTAGAAACATCTAGACCACCAGCTTTTAAACACAAGCATTTGCCTTAACTTAAAAAAAATAATAATAATAATAAAAGAAAAGAAAATATATAGATAAAAAATTTGATAGGGATAGGGATAGAAAATAGACAGACCTAAGTAGTGTTTATCAATTTGCTTTTAAATGTAATATGATATGTAAATGTAATATGAACCAATGACATGTCACTAATATGATCGTGGGAGTCTGGTATATCAGTTCTAATCATCACGTTAATCATGGCTAATTTGGGTTAATTTAACAATATGGCTTCCATGTTTCCATCATTATTCATCAGCTTAAAAAAACAGCACTTACTTATTTACTATATTAAATCGAGGTCATGAAAACGTAATGTGTATGTTTTTTTTGTGTGTGTGTGTGTTTTTTTGGAGGACAGACATGGGCCATTTTAACTTTTAATGCTATTTTAAAGCCATTTTATCTTTTAGCCTTTAAATGTATTATTTTGAGTTGTTTTGCTAATAAAAAAGCCAATGTTTTTTGCTAATTCGTTGTGCGCTCCACAGTGTGAAGGATAAGCTGAATGCTACACTTACAAGTGTTTATATTCATCCATTTTCCATACCACTTATCCTACCCAGGGTTGCAGGGGAGCCTGGAGCCAATCACAGGGAATTCGGAGCTCAAGGTGAGAGACACCCTGGACCCATCACAGGGCGCACATTCACACACTACGGAAAATTTGGAAATGCCAATTAGTCTACCGTGCATGTCTTTGGACTTGGGGAGGAAACCCCCAAAGCACTTAGAGAACATGCAAACTCCACACACACAGGGTGGAGGCAGGATTTGATCCCCCACCCCAAGAGACAGGAGGCAAATATGCTAACCACTAAGTCACCATGCCCCCATAAACATAGATATATTCGTTACAGTTACAAGGGGTGGGATATATTAGGCAGCAAGTGAATAGTCAGTTCTCGAAGTTGATTTGTTGGAAGCAGGAAAAATGGGCAAGTGTAAGGATCTGAGTGACTTTGACAAGGGCCAGATGACGGGGTCAGAGCATATTTATAGTGTACATACAGTATCTCACAAAAGTGAGTACACCCCTCACATTTTTGTAAATATTCTCTTATATCTTTTCATGGGACAACACTGAAGAAATGACACTTTGCTACAATGTAAAGTAGTGAGTGTACAGCTTGTATAACAGTGTAAATTTGCTGTCCCCTCAAAATAACTCAACACACAGCCATTAATGTCTAAACCGCTGACAACAAAAGTGAGTACACCCCTAAGTGAAAATGTCCAAATTGGGCCCAATTAGCCATTTTCCCTCCCCGGTGTCATGTGACTCGTTAGTGTTACAAGGTCTCAGGTGTGAATGGGGAGCAGATGTGTTAAGTTTGGTGTTATTGCTCTCACACTCTCTCATACTGGTCACTGGAAGTTCAACATGGCACCTCACGGCAAAGAGGCTATAAGAAGATTGCCAACACCCTGAAACTGAGCTGCAGCACGGTGGCCAAGACCATACAGCGGTTTAACAGGACAGGTTCCACTCAGAACAGGCCTTGCCATGGTCGACCAAAGAAGTTGAGTGCACGTGCTCAGCATCATATCCAGAGGTTGGCTTTGCAGAATAGACGTATGAGTGCTGCCAGCATTGCTGCAGAGGTTGAAGGGGTGGGGGGTCAGCCTGTCAGTGCTCAGACCATATGCCGCACGCTGCATCAAATTGGTCTGCATGGCTGTCATCCCAGAAGGAAGCCTCTTCTAAAGATGATGCACAAGAAAGCCCGCAAACAGTTTGCTGAAGACAAGCAGACTAAGGACATGGATTACTGGAACCATGTCCTGTGGTCTGATGAGACCAAGATAAACTTATTTGGTTCAGATTGTGTCAAACGTGTGTGGTGGCAACCAGGTGAGGAGTACAAAGACAAGTGTGTCTTGACAACAGTCAAGCATGGTGGTGGGAGTGTCATGGTCTGGGGCTGCATGAGTGCTGCCGGCACTGCTGAGTGTACTGTGACATGTATTGTGACATACTGAAGCCTAGCATGATCCTCTCCCTTCAGAAACTGGGCCGCAGGGCAGTATTCCAACATGATAATGACCCCAAACACACCTCCAAGACGACCACTGCCTTGCTAAAGAAGCTGAGGGTAAAGGTGATGGACTGGCCAAGCATGTCTCCAGACCTAAACCCTATTGAGCATCTGTGGGGCATGCTCAAATGGAAGGTGGAGGAGCGCAAGGTCTCTAACATCCACCAGCTCTGTGATGTCATCATGGAGGAGCTCTGGTGAACTCCATGCCCAACAGGGTTAAGGCAGTGCTGGAAAATAATGGTGGCCACACAAAATATTGACACTTTGGGCCCAATTTGGACATTTTCACTTAGGGGTGTACTCACTTTTGTTGCCAGCGGTTTAGACATTAATGGCTGTGTGTTGAGTTATTTTGAGGGGACAGCAAATTTACACTGTTATACAAGCTGTACACTCACTACTTTACATTGTAGCAAAGTGTCATTTCTTCAGTGTTGTCCCATGAAAAGATATAATCAAATATTTACAAAAATGTGAGGGGTGTACTCACTTGAGATATGCAATGTCTCCAGTTAAGACACATCTCTGTCCCTGCACGTACAAATCCTACACTGAATAGTGTGTAAGTTCATAGTTATCTGAGGTCTGAATACCAGTGTTACATTATGTACTGATACCAATTACGTACACGAACATCCAGCTGCCAAAATGAGAAAGCACTCCAGTGTCAATGTGAATTTTTTTTTTTTCTGTAATAAATGTTCAGTCAAGCAATTAATGAGGTTACAAGCAAAAGATATACAAGCTAAAATATATGGATTATAATTAGGCATTCAATCTCATGCACTTGTATAATCAATCAATATCCATTTTCTACATTAGACTAGTGATTAATAGAAAAAGAAAACAACAAAAAATAAAGAACCAAAAAAAATAAAAAATCTCCAGAGTGTAGGCTGTAAACATGTACAGGGAAATGAAAAGTGTAATGTAATGATAACGCACTCTAGGTCTTTGATAGCTACATTAAGATAAATGTTGTTGTAGTGCTGTGGTAATGAACACTGTACATTACTGTAGGTGATTCTGATCTTCAAGCTGTTTAGAGACTCTCACTTGGTCTAAGTTCCTGCATTTACCGGTTTATACACACTCCAGCTTCCAGTACATGTGCTAAATTAAAAATGACGAATGAGAAGTTTAGTCAAGCGTTTTATAAGCAGAGTAAATGGCTTGGTGGCGGTGAGGAGTGCTGGGCAGAATGGTGAAGAGAGCGCACGGCACTGTGGGTAGAGCAGCACCACTTAAGCACACCGGCGCCTCCGTTTTTATATTTCATCCGAGTCAGTTAGAGAATCGATGCAGGATGACAGGTGACCTGGCCGCGCCAAACCTCCTCTGAACGGCCTCCAGATGTCTTGAATATTTGAGGCGGAGGGATTTTCGTGGGCGAGAGATAAATCCACCAGGTGTTCGCTCTCGCTCTTACTTTGCTTAATCTGGAACGCAGGAAGCTGTACAACAGCAAACAGATAAACATAGAAAATAAAAATCTGAAAAGAAATGTCCAGGAGTAAATCGCATTGTTCGTACAGAATGAGTTTTACTCCTGAGCTGAAAGCACTGGAGCATTATAAAGCTATAAAGTGTTCATTTACATGTTTAATCTCTACACGGCAGTATTTTGACTTCAAATGATTACCAGCAAGTCATAATTACTACTTTATCATTCATACACATCTGTGCCTGGTACTTCTAAAGCTAAAAAAAGAAAGTAAAAAAACTTATAAGGTGGGAAAAATCTTTACACACACACACACACACACACACACACACACAAACACACACAAACACACGGTTTACTATCTTTGTGAGTACCCTGTGATCGTGAGGACATTTGACACTATCCTATCATTATGAGGACATTTTCGTCCCCCCAGCCCCCACTCCTCCACCAACTCAGAATATCACACACACACACACACACACACACACACACACACACACACACACACACACAGTTTTACTATCTCTGTGAGGTCCAGGTGCTTGTGAGGACATTTGATACTATCCTATCATTATGAGGACATTTAGTCCCCCCAATCCATACTCCTCCACCAAAACATACACACACACACACACACACACACACACACACTACTGAGATAAACATGATCATATTCAACACAAGTTTGATAAAAACTGCAATACAATTACGAGGATCGCTGAAACGCCCTGTAATAAACATCTTCATGCGACAAATGAAAAAGTAAACAGAGTAATGCTAATTTGTGCTTCAGTCATGCTTTATGGTTCGTATGATTTAATGAGTGCCATGTGCATATAATTATTTTAATTGCTAACATCTTTCAGCAGGATTTAAATGTATTAACATGTGTTATGCATATTCAGTGCAAGTGAACTAAACACCGTGCTCAATTGCTTTTTATTTATTGAAGAAATGCTCTGAAAGCAACCACAAACTAACTGAAAAAAGAAATTTGATCAGTTTATAATTACATAACTGCTATTTTACAACAAAATTGTATCACTGTTCTGATCTCTCTTAAACTTTTAAACATTGCCCGTGACCAGTGGTGTAAAGTAACAAATTACAAATACTCTCGTTACTGTAATTTAGTTTTAGTTTTTCTCAGGAAGTGCACTTTATTAAGTAGTTTAAAAACAGTATACTTTTACTTTTACATTTTTAGTGCTGTATCGGTACTTTTACTGTGCTATTTTTCCTCAACCTGCCGTTGCTACTTTGTATGTCTATTTTTTCCTGTCAATGGTGATTGGCTAAGGAATATAATCAGTCCCGTGATTCCCGTCCAATCAAATCAAATCGCGCATAGAAAACTTGCATCAGACAGATTTCGGGACACCTGGTGCCAATTTAGTTTAATCATGGAGGAGGAGGAGGAAGGAGGAAGTCTGGTGGATGCTTCTACATGCAACAGCTCAAATACAGCACTTCAGCATCCTTGGCCACACCTGAAGGAGCTTTCTGCAGTGAAGGCGAAGAACCAGACCAGTTGAAATATCAGCATTCAAGAGTTCTTCTCTAAATATAGGGGGCATAAATGAGCAATTTTTCTGGGCAAGTGTGTTTATGTAAACGTTTTATGAGCCAGTGTGAACTAGGGATGCACCGAATGTTTGGCAACCGAAATTATTCGGCCAAAAATAGCAAAAAAAATTAGCGATTAGCAACCAGCTTAGAGTGAGAGGCACGGTCGCTTTATAAATGCAGTAAACATGTCTGCAGTGTGGAGGTGGAGGGGGAGGGGTTGTTGCTGCTGGTTACTGTTTACTGTATGATGACTGAGATCGCAAAATGGCCTTAATTACTAAATACACTGCAGAATGTTGTTTCATTTTCTAATACAGCCGTGGCCAAAAGTTTTGAGAATGACACAAATATTAATTTTTACAAAGTCTGCTGCCTCAGTTTTTATGATGGCAATTTGCATATACTCCAGAATGTTATGAAGAGTGATCAGATGAATTGCAATTAATTTCAAAGTCCCTCTTTGTCATGAAAATGAACTTAATCCCAAAAAAACATGTCCACTGCATTTCAGCACTTCCACAAAAGGACCAGCTGACATCATGTCAGTGATTCTCTGGTTAACACAGGTGAGAGTGTTAATGAGGACAAGGCTGGAGATCACTCTGCCATGCTGATTGAGTTAGAATAACAGACTGGAAGCTTTAAAAGGAGGGTGGTGCTTGAAATTATTGTTCTTCCTCTGTTAACTATGGTTACCTGCAAGGAAACACGTGCAGCCATCATTGCTTTGCACAAAAAGGGATTCACAGGCAAGGATATTGCTGCTAGTAAGATTGCACCTAAATGAACCATTTATCGGATCATCAAGACCTTCAAGGAGAGAGGTTCAACTGTTGTGAAGAAGGCTTCAGGGCGCCCAAGAAAGTCCAGCAAGCGCCAGGACCGTCTCCTAAAGTTGATTCAGCTGTGGGATCGGGGCACCACCAGTGCAGAGCTTGCTCAGGAATGGCAGCAGGCAGGTGTGAGTGCATCTGCACGCACATTAAGGCGAAGACTTTTGGAGGATGGCCTGGTGTCAAGAAGGGCAGCAAAGAAGCCACTCCTCTCCAGGAAAAACATCAGGGACAGACAGCTATTCTGCAAAAATTACAGGGATTGGACTGCTGAGGACTGGGGTAATGTCATTTTCTCTGATGAATCCCCTTTCCGATTGTTTGGGGCATCTGGAAAAAAGCATGTCCGGAGAAGAAAAGGTGAGCGCTACCATCAGTCCTGAGTCATGCCAACAGTAAAGCATCCTGAGACCACTCATGTGTGGGGTTGCTTCTCAGCCAAGGGAGTGGGCTCACTCACAATTTTGCCTAAGAACACAGCCATGAATAAAGAATGGTACAAAAACATCCTCAGAGAGCAACTTCTCCCAACCATCCAAGAACAGTTTGGTGACGAACAATGCCTTTTCCAGCATGATGGGGCACCTTGCCACAAGGCAAAAGTGATAACGAAGTGGCTCGGGGAACAAAACATCGACATTTTGGGTCCATGGCCAGGAAACTCCCTAGACCTTAATCCCATTGAGAATTTGTGGTCAATCCTCAAGAGGCGGGTGGACAAACAAAAAACCCACAAACTCTGACAAACTCCAAGCATTGATTATGCAAGAATGGGCTGCCATCAGTCTGGATGTGGCCCAGAAGTTGATTGACAGCATGCCAGGGAGAATTGCAGAGGTCTTGAAAAAGAAGGGTCAACACTGCAAATGTTGACTCTTTGCATAAACTTCATGTAATTGTCAATAAAAGCCATTGACACTTATGAAATACTTGTGATTATACTTCAGTAACAGTTAGTAACATCTGACAAAAAGATCTAAAAACACTGAAGCAGTAGACTTTGTGAAAATTAATATTTGTGCCATTCTCAAAACTTTTGGCCACGGCTGTACATGCACAATTTGCATGTATTCTGTCGGTGCTGCACGAGCTCGTGGCGCTAACTGCTGGACACTCTTAGCTTGTTGTTAGCAGGGTTCAAAGTGCATTAAGCATTAATCTATCGTCACAGCTATTTTTGCCCCTTACACGGATTTCGCTCAGCATGTAAACCCATTAACCTGCTTTTTGTCGGCTTATTATAGGTGCATATATAAACGTAATGTGTTCTCGCATGGCAGTTTAAAATTGTAGTCCATGAATGGCAAATAACTTTCATAAAACATCAGTTGTATATTTAAATAATGTTTATTCTTTCAAATGATGCAAGCGAAAGTTTATCAGTGGTGAAAAATTAGTTAATTTTGAAGTGTATTCTTTTTACAGAGAAAACATCCATCAAAATGAAAGCAGGCAGGTTACTCAGTCCACAATTAACAGGCTTGTAGTTCAGTTTGTCTGTGAAAGCCTTCAGCCCTTTACCATAGTTGAACTTCCAACATTTTAAAATCTAATCCATACAATGCAACCTAGCTGTACAGTTATGTCCAGACCAACTGTGAAGCTGAGAATTGAGGAAGCAGCCACAAAGGTAAAAAAAAACACATCATTGCTGAGATGGCAAAAGTCAGCTATATAGGTACCACTACTGATTGTTGGACAGCACGACAACGGAGTTACATCGGTGTAACCGCACACTGGATCGATGAACGTACACTAGAAAGACGGTCTGCTTCCATTGCCTTTAGACACTTGAAAGGTTCACATACGTTTGATTTGCTCGCAGGGACCCTGGATGACATCCACTTGGAATATGGCATCTCAGAAAAAATAGTCAGAACGACAACCCAGGTGTATGGTGAACAGAGTCAGAAAGAGTTGATTGGTGCTGACTCTGCTGAGGCAGTGACACTGGAGAGTGAGGAAAATGCAGAAGGAGTTGAAGTTCAGGACACCTGTTCTATGTTAAACACTAACAGTGGGTTGGAGTATCATCTACCCAAGCATCAGCATTGCGCGTGTCATCTTCTTAATTTGGTGGCTACTGTGGATGCTTCCAAGGCAGAGGACAGCAGTGAGGTATATAAGAAGCTTTCCCGTTCAACGTTTGCGAAATGCTAGGCATTATACAATAAAACCAGCCGGTCTGCCATCAGTGCTGAGATTGTCCAAGAAGAATGTAAGCTGCAGTTCATTCAGCCCAACCACACAAGATGGAATTCAATGTACAATGCTGCAGAGAGGGTAATGCAGATCCTAAAGGAGCAGGGAGAAGCATCCCTACGGAATGTATGTGCAGCATTCAAAATGAAAATGTAAGACTGTTTGCTCAATCTCACATTGTTCTAATTGGAATACATAAGGTTGTGTGTGTTTTTTTTTTTTTTTTTTTTTTTTTTTTTTTTTTTTTAATAGGCTAAATCTTGCTGAAGTTTCTTACCTCTCTGAATACTGCATTGTGATATATAATATATTATATTATACAGTATCTCACAAAAGTGAGTACACCCCTCACATTTTTGTAAATATTTTATTATATCTTTTCATGGGACAACACTGAAGAAATGACACTTTGCTACAATGTAAAGTAGTGAGTGTACAGCTTGTATAACAGTGTAAATTTGCTGTCCCCTCAAAATAACTCAACACACAGCCATTAATGTCTAAACCGCTGGCAACAAAAGTGAGTACACCCCTAAGTGAAAATGTCCAAATTGGGCCCAAAGTGTCAATATTTTGTGTGGCCACCATTATTTTCCAGCACTGCCTTAACCCTGTTGGGCATGGAGTTCACCAGAGCTTCACAGGTTGCCACTGGAGTCCTCTTCCACTCCTCCATGATGACATCACAGAGCTGGTGGATGTTAGGGACCTTGCGCTCCTCCATCTTCCGTTTGAGGATGCCCTACAGATGCTCAATAGGGTTTAGGTCTGGAGACATGCTTGGCCAGTCCATCACCTTTACCCTCAGCTTCTTTAGCAAGGCAGTGGTCGTCTTGGAGGTGTGTTTGGGGTCGTTATCATGTTGAAATACTGCCCTGCGGCCCAGTTTCCGAAGGGAGGGGATCATGCTCTGCTTCAGTATGTCACATGTTGGCATTCATGGTTGCCTCCATGAACTGGCAGCTCTCATATGTCTATTCTGCAAAACCAACCTCTGGATATGATGCTGAGCACGTGCACTCAACTTCTTTGGTCGACCATGGCGAGGCCTGTTCTGAGTGGAACCTGTCCTGTTAAACCGCTGTATGGTCTTGGCCACCGTGCTGCAGCTCAGTTTCAGGGTGTTGGCAATCTTCTTATAGCCTAGGCCATCTTTATGTAGAGCAACAATTCTTTTTTTCAGATCCTCAGAGAGTTCTTTGCCATGAGGTGCCATGTTGAACTTCCAGTGACCAGTATGAGAGAGTGTGAAAGCGATAACACCAAACTTAACACACCTGCTCCCCATTCACACCTGAGACCTTGTAACACTAACGAGTCACATGACACCGGGGAGGGAAAATGGCTAATTGGGCCCAATTTGGACATTTTCACTTAGGGGTGTACTCACATTTGTTGCCAGCGGTTTAGACATTAATGGCTGTGTGTTGAGTTATTTTGAGGGGACAGCAAATTTACACTGTTATATTATGTGAGATACTGTGTGTGTGTGTATATATATATATATATATATATATATATATATATATATATATATATATATATATATATATATATATATATAGTTTCTTCTCAAAACTGAGAAATGTCCATAAAAGAGAACGACACTGATGTAAGATACATTTTTAATTTGCAGGGTATAAAGTGGAATAACATTCACAGCATAATACTCACTACTCTCGAGTACTTTTAAAAGGGCTACTTTTTACTCATACTTTGAGTAGTATTTAGGACAGGTACTTTTACTCTACTCACACTACATTTTTTGGGAAGTAATAGTACGTTTACTTGAGTTTGATTTTTCAGTACTCTTTCCACCACTGCCCGTGACTCTATCTTGCTTTAGACTTTTCCAAATTAAGCTTGTGACTAAAACGTTATTATATGAGGTTGTGGTACAAACTCATATCAGTCATCATTTATCTTCGTCTAGTTGTCTATCCTTCTGTCTGAGGAAAAGTTTCCGTTGTTCTTCAAACAAAGCCAAAGCCTAGCTAACAAACCATGTCTGACCTACAGTATGGCGCAGGTGGCTTTTATAATCCTTAGACCATCATGTTTTATTTCCACTAACTCAGACGCTTATTGATTAATGGGCTGCTCCATCACCAGGGCATTTAACAGGTCGATTTTTAACTGCCGCCAAGGATCCTGTAACAGATTCTTAAAAAAACAATTTAAAATAATAACAATAATAATGACATTCATAAAACCGTGTCACTAAACTAAATCTGTGTAAATCCTCCAGCACATTACTGCTGCGCCACCGCAGAAATCAGAGCGTACTGTAGCTCTGTAGGTGACGGATGTAAACCTGAACACTGGTACACTGCTAGACAATAAGGTTTCCTCCTGATGAGGACAAAAGGAAGATGGAACAGAAGCTATGGAGGAGGACAAGATCTGTGAGTAACTCCAAGGAATCAAATATAGCTAATCATCCTGTGATGCCGCAAGGCAATATATGAGATGGCCTATCGTCCACAAGTTAATTAATTGTCTTAGGACTTGGATTCATCTGGCTTTCGTGCAGGAATGAGAACAAAAGATGAAAAGATGAGACAGGAGAGAGAGAGAGAGAGAGAGAGAGAGAGAGAGAGAAAGAGAGCATGTCAGTTGTCTCCAATATTGAATATTACACATTACGCCACAAGAATTTTTAATGAACTCCGTCCAATTTCATTTGAGTGGTTATCAGAGGCAGATTTGATTTCGCCATCCTTTGTGTGTGATTATTGATTGTCCCAAGAAAGGTGGGGGTAAACAGCAGGTAATTAGTATTCATAGACACTTTGCTGGATTACTCTCAATACTGCTTTTATTAGCCTCCGAGTGAATAGAAGGGGGTGTGGGGTCCTTCACGCGCTGTGCTGAATAAGTAACAAGCTCATCTCCAGCTTTCGACTCCTTTCATACTCCTTATATTCAAAAGCGATTATGCTATATAAAGGAAAACTCAAGTGGAGGATGGATCGTGTTAACCTTTTTCTGGCAGAGAAAACAAAGCTGACAGAACATCCGTAGCTGAGCGCTCATTATAGTGGTGCTACGTCAGGCGACATGTCTGTAATACAGACCTAAGAAGAGTGTATGTACCTAGTCCATGTTTTTCTAAACGGGACAAACAAGGTGGCGAAGGGAAAAGCATGTGGCGGCAGCGACGTTATTGACGGAACGGGATTAGGATGAGCTCTCGTAGTGCAGCAGCGGCAGAAGGATGAGCGCAGTGGGGACCAGGGCAGCACGCGCTCTGTTTACTCACGCTAATCACTGCCTCCTTCATTCCCACAAACACTGATTACCGCAGCCACAGCGGGAGGCCGTCAGAGTGTATGCTTCCTGCCTCTGCTACTTTAATTTGCTATTATGAAACTTGCGACGCCATTGGCACATTAGCGATGTCACTCTGAGGCTCGTTCAGAGGCGGTTAATGGTAATTGGTTCGCCAGAAGGTACTAAGTTGCAGTTGTTCCACATTACCACAGCTTGTTTGAATTGGAGGCAAAAATGTCCCTTTAATAGCATTGGCTGCTGAGGTTGAAATATTTCCAGTAGAGCAAGGAGAGTCTTAGCAGTTTGTACGCTTGTCCACAGCGGTCCTGGTGGCAGTGCGAAGCCGTTAGCTCCAATGGGGTTTGTGGGACGGATGAGCAGTTGAGTGAAATGTGAGCTGGTGGAGAAATTCCTAGGTCTAATTTACAGGAAAGCTGTTTCTGCTGCTGTTCAGCACTGCTTACCACAAATGGCACCCCATGAAGCCAACACATTGCGCTTAGTGAACATTCTAACTCCTAACATCCTGAATCACTCAGGTATATTTACTCAGGCTGGTCAGTGGAGTACACAAAAAAAACCTTATAGCAACATTTTAACCGAATGTTTCACTACACTTTGAACATCCTCAAGTTCTGGGATGTGGACGTAAACTCAGAAAAAGACTTTTTAGTGGAAGAAATGGAACTGAAATAAACAAGAATGCTTGTTCAAGAGATACCATTTACATTGCATGCACAGAGACAGATGGGAGTCTACCTTTTCCTTGTGCAACCAATGCATTATTTAAAAATCTCTTAATGGCACTTAGGAGAAAGAGAGAGAGAGAGAGAGATCGAAGAAGCATCAGGAGCAGTGCACCTAATTAAAACAACTCTTTTTATTTATGCACATCTTCCCTGCACTTTAGGCTCGTCCAGGTGGGCCCATTGGAGCTCTGATGGATGGCTGGCCCTCGGGCTCGGCTGTCTCGTGTCGAGTCCGGATGGCCGTATTGATTACACCTGCTGCCAGTCTTCTCCAGAGCTGCCAATAAGCCCTATCAAGCATTCGACAAGGAAGGGCCTTGCCAAATAAAGGCATCAATCTGGAATCAGCAAGCTGAGACCGCCTCAGCTGCAACACGAAAGATCACAAGAAGGGCCCTCTAGTAAGTGACAGAGGTACCCCACTGCACACCATCCTTCACCCTGCTGAAACTTCCCCATCCACCACTCCTACAGTTAAAATGTACACCTTGCTCCTCAGCAGCTCGGTGGGACTTTTGGGTGACCAAGAGACACTATATGTGGAACAGAGTGAAGGTGAAACCGCCTTTTTTTTTTTCAGTTCCGGAATAATTTCTCACAACTATTTTTTCCTCAGCCTCGTCTGAAGCCGACTCTGCTACAGCAACAAGCTCAATGCCACAATATATCACAGGAGGAGAAACAGAGGTTGCATAAAAACAGATTTCACACCAAGATGACATATTTTTTTCTTAGGATACACTGTTACGTGTGTGTGTGTGTGTGTGTGTGTGTGTGCGCGTGTGTGTGTGTGTGTGTTTTAAAGCAAAATGCAGCACACAAAGGAGAAAGCACTAATCCAGACAACAAACAGCCCTGGATTGTAATTAATTCAACAAACCTCTTCCTGCAGAATCTAAGATTACAGTGTGCAAACGGCTGCATAATTATACGCTAAAAAGTTACACAATTACAGCCACACACTCTCGGTCCGCCAAAACAGGTGCATAAATGTATGCAAATGAGGACAAAGCCTATAATCGGTTATCTGTTTCAATGGCGTCGTGAACACCGGGGAGCAATTTCTGTCTCACATCACTTGTTCCACCATTATGAATGACAAAAGATCAGACACACCCCTTGTGAGACAAGGTAATTCTTTCTGCAGATCCATCGGGAAGGGGAAAAAAAAAAAAAAAGATGACCTGAAATTGCACGATGGAAGAAGTGTGTCTTGTTCATTCCCAGCTATTGTGTTATTAAAGAAGTAGTCTTATCAAAGAAGTTTATACTAGTTTTAGTGCCACGTGCTCCAGAAAAGAGCCAGGATTAGACTAAAGGAGAGAACAGCCCTTGTCCAACAGCCACTGCTTATCAGCAGGCAAATCAACACAGTCATTGACCCCTGTGCCCAGTGGCGCTCATTAGGCCAAATTTTGACAGTGATAGAAGAGAAGGCTCTTCCTGCAGGTCAGGGATGAGGAGATTAGCGAGTGTCAGGGAGAGCTTCCTCTCTCCAAAGCTTCACACTCTGGGCAAACTCTTTCACCTCGCACACAGAGCCCCGTGCGGATGTTTGGGTCTCAGGGGTCTAACCATTCCTTTGTTTTATCCGGCTCTCTTTCCCATAGTGAGGGTAACGGAGGTGAAAAAAAAAAATCTGCAAGGGGTAGGCTGGAGTGCAGCTTCTCCAAGCGCTCGAGGCTTTATGGGCACACAGAGCTGAGTGCTCAGGAATGAGAGGGGATCAACTGCAGCTTTACAGCACTTTCTAAAGTAGGTGAGGCTGAACGAGACAATTCGGTTCAGTGTCCCAACACCAATGCGTATGGAGTTAAGCAAACAGTTGGAATGAAAAATAAAGATATATGACATTAACATTTAATACTGGTTAATTCTTGTGATTTTTCATGTATAATGAGCAGGCCTGGTGGCTTAGTAGTTAGCATGTTTGCCTCACACCTCCAGGGTTGGGGGTTTGAATTCCGTCTCCGCCCTCTGTGCACGGAGTTTGCATGTTCTCCTTGTGTTTCAGGGATTTCCTCCCCCAGTTTAAAGACATGCGTTGTAGGCTGATTGGCATTTCCAAATGGTCTGTAGTGTGCAGTTTTGCCCTGCAGTGTCTTAGCGCCCAGAGTTCCCAGGAACAGGCTCCAGGCTCCACCATGACCCTGCATAGGATAAGTGGTACAGGAAATGGATGGATGGATGCCGATAATATGTTTTAACATTTTTTTTTTTTTAATTTGAGTTGAAATTATAGGATATTAGTGTAACTAGAAAGTATAAACTGTATTTCTGCTGGAAAACATCACTCGCAACATCGCCTGCACTAAAATAAACTAACTAGCACATATTGGTAAGTATATCAACTCACCTGACAAAACCAATTAGCGTCGTCTGTGAACAAGCCAACTGTTTCTGACTGAGACCTCACCAGATGAGGTGCTGAAAACCTGCTCAGTCCCACAGTGAGCCAATTATTTTCAGTTTTGCAAATACGCCTCTCTCTCAGCAGCAAAGCGCACGGGGACTAGAATCACGGGGCTGGTACTCGGTGCCGACACAGACACATTCAAAGGATCCAACTGCCGCCCCTCCGCCCCCCCTCGTCCCACCTCCACAAACACACTCATCGCTGTGCCTCCGTTAACCGCACTTCTAAAAATAATGCGACGTGTAATGTTAACCAAAAAAGTCTGATGCAATGGATCTGATTGCTGTGTGTAATAAACAAAAAGAAAGAAGGAGAAAAAACATGAGGGGGGAACAGAAAGTGAGCGTTTGGTAGCTCATGGTAGCGTAGGGATTCTTTTCCTGCAATATGTGGGAAGTGTGGCTAATTTCATTCTTTTCCAGGGGCGGGTGTGAATGCGGGAGAGAGTGACATGCGCCTCACCCACGAGCTGTATTGTAGCAGACACAACGTGCTGTTCTATCAAAAGAGGTATTCATTCTCCCCAGGCCATTTCCCCAGCAGGGAAGAAGGACCGGTACTAAGTTTTTTTTTTTTTTTTTCCACTGCTATCATTAAACCTGCAATTGAAAAAAAATAAAAAAAATCTTTTCCCACTTTGGTACAAAGAGTGAATGAAAGGAATGACTATTTGAGGGCAGGTGCATAAAGGAAGCTAATTCCCCTTATCTAAACCTCCAACAGGGATTTTAATTGGCCATTCAACTATTCAATTACAGTGGGTTTGAATAGCCTTATTTAAATTTTTTGACCTTCCATTATAACGGCGTGTGAAATCCATTATCAAAAACCTGTTTCCTGTAATACCATCGCACTGAGAAATGTACAGCTGTGGTCAGGAGTCACTAGAGACATGCTGAGACGGGGCAGAGAACTTCGTTTGCACAGACATTTTACACTGGATGTTTTTACTTTGAATGTTTTCCTGAAAGAAATAAGGATCGATCACAATACTGTGCTTCCTAGCTTGAGTCACTGTCATTAAATTTCATGCTATACTAACCACAGCTGTCATATAACAAATTGTTTTATCTTATGCCGTTAGTGGTTAGCACTTTTGCCTCGCACCTCCAGGGTTGGGGGTTCGAATCTCGCCTCTGCCCTGTGTGCATGGAGTTTGCATGTTCTCCACATGCTCCAGGTACTCCAGTTTCCTCCCCCAGTCCAAAGACATGGATTGTAGGCTGAATGGCATTTCCAAATGAATGTGTGTGTGACTGTGCCCGGCAATGGATTGGCACCCTGTCCAGAGTGTCCCCCGCCTCGTGCCTCGAGTTCCCTGGGATAGGTTCCAGGCTCCCCCACGACCGTGTAGGATAAGCGGTATGGAAAATTCTTATTCTATTTTATTTTATTTGAACATGTACATGTTTATAATATGAGATGTCAGCATGAGTTACGGATCTGCCTGATGTTCTATTTCTGCTTAGAGCATTCTGCACTTGTGACTCACTTTCTGCTGCTGTGGTCGCACATGGACACCCTAAAGATTTGCACTTCCCGAAAACACTTCATGCCAAGTCTCACCCTTGCTTCAGTGGATTCAGATTATGCTAATCACCTCTGTGTAGTTTGTACACCTATCAGGCTGCTAGGTTTTCCTTCAGTAGAAGCGTTCAAGATGGGGTTCAGCGTCTAGACCACCGCCTTTAAACACTTTAAACACAAGCGTAGAAGATGCAGACTGAAGAAGGATTTTGTTTCTTTGCTTTCAAATGCAATATGATGTAACATAAAAGCAAGAGACTATTTAAAAATAAAAAAATAAAAAAGACTAATATGACGATAGTGTATATGAATGAAAAGACTGAAAGTATTGAAATAAACCTCTCATGGGAGTCTGGCATATTGCGAAAATACTGCTGCTGTGAGTAGCCTTAGAGGTTATAAAATAGCACTTGATCCAGCACAACCTATTATTTTGTACTATACAGTATGTATAACTCCGGCAGTTATTCATGCACCCAACTTAATAAAACAACTAGATACTAAATCAATTTTATCACGGTTTTAATTTACTCTTTTGAGTTGTCAAATTAATATGTAATGCTTTTTTTTTATTTTTATTCGATGTCCTCTGCTAGAAAGAAAACATGCTGGTTTGAAGGAAAAGCATTCATCTGCCACACTTACAGCACACTTGTGTTGTAAGTGTTCTTCATAATTTTATCCATAAAAGATTCCGCCCTTGAGATAAGCAATTACAGTTGAGGTCATAAGTTTACATATGCCTTGTAGAATCTGTTTTTTTTATTTAGTATAAATAAAATCTTATTCAGTATTGCCCTGAATAAGCTATTTCACATAACTAATGTTTACACAATAATAACTGTTAATAAGTTGCACAATGGATATGCACATGGATAATACTATTAATTCATTCATTCATTAATAATGTAATACTTATGTATTTAATATTGGCCTCAAATCGCATTCCATAGTTTTTTTCTGAGCGACACCAGTGACACTCTGGAAGCTAGTAATAATGCGACAGTCATCCAGCAGCCAGCACTACAGGACCATTACTAGTGGCACTGCGAAAACGAGGGAACCATATGATTCACAAAGAGCAAGGCACTGTGGGGTGCTAGCTCATAATGCAGGCAGCTATTACAGATTAAACCCTTTTCAATTCAGACTCAGTGCCTATAGACTCTGTGGGATATCTTTAAAGTTTCTTTTACAAAGTGTGTCAACATCGGGCTGTTATAATAATGCCAGCATGTTGACGTCTGCTCTAGAATCCTGAATAAGAAGACGTGGAGCACCGAGTGATGACCCAATAGTTGTGAAAGCACTTAGCCCGCATTAAGTCAATTCTCTTGTTAAGCTGATCGCAGGCGAATATTAATTGCTGCCTTTGCATTCAGCGGCAGTTCTTCGTGGTCGCCGACATCCAATTAGTCAAAGTCACTGCGCAGGTTAGCTGGGTCAGGGAAGTTTTCAAAAGCCTTACTCTGCATTGTGATACAACCGTAATCTGCCCCCCCTGCCCTGTGAGACGAAGAAAAAAAGCAGGGCAGCACCAATTAAGGTGAAAACGGGCCTGTGGGTTTAACTGCAGTGCACTGTAGTACTGTATATCGCAATGAAGGAAAGCATGTTATTGGAAACCGTTCGGGAGCACGTGCTATAAAGTTCTACAATAGACCCGATGGGGGGACATTCCTGACATTTACTCGGTCAAACCATTCTAGTACGAGTCAACGCCAAATGATTGCGGACAGATCGACGCATCACGACATACGCCGGAGTGTATTCCCATCTAAACCCTGCGTTTGTTATCTGCTTTTTACTTTTGTATCTCATACCAGGTCCTCTCTAAGGCAAAGGCACAAAGAATATCTACTTGCGTTCCATACTATGTAGGTCGGCTGCCTCCGAGCAAGGGTCAGGCACGGCGGTGCATTTCCAGAGCAAGTCTGGAAGAGAATCAGAGAGCTCCTCTGCACCCAATGGACTGGCTTTGTGTGTTTAATGTACTGTGAAGAAATGCACCACAGGGAGAAATGAGAGGGTAAAAAAAAGTGCACAACTAATACATTAAACCAAGTATAATCTTTATAATTCCTCATCATGCTTCTGTACAGATCTTGCAAATTCCATGAGAAAAGGAATAAGCCGGATATAATTCATTTCCTACAGTGGTGCACATACAGGAAAAACAAACAAACAAACAAATAATTTCACCTTGTTTGGCTGGATATTGTGTTTGTTTGCTTGCTGCCTAGCCAACCACCTGAACTTGTTTGATAGCACAGAAATGCAGCCAAATATTCAGCGAAACATGACCAGCGCATAACAGGAGCAGCTCGGCGGTAATGCAATGAGACTGGAGCAGTGAGAACTATTACCACGCATTGCTCGTTCATCGTATAGGATTGGCTCACCGTAGTTCATATGACCATATGGCAAGGAACAACACTGGAAGAGGAAATCGTAGGCATATTATTTCCAAGGAACAACATCTACTAATATACAACTGATGTTTATTTTGGTAATTATTCTGCTTATTCATAGACGTGTCTTCTGGACGCAATGCCAAGATCAGAGCTATGCACATCAGCCACTGGTCTGATACGAACATCCTGTCAGTAACTCAGAGACTCTGAGAGCTTCTCTTGCCATGTTATGCAAAGCTCCAGCGGCATGAAGGCGACATGATTTAAGACCTCTGTGAAAAGTGCAAGATCTACAGCAATCTTGTGCAATGCCTATTTCCTGCCGATTTGGTGGCCACGCGCTCCCGATCTTATTTAGATGGATCCAGTACCTTTACAGATAAAAAAAAAAACAAACAAAAAAAACACATATACATAAAGTAATACTACTAATAAAGTCTTTTAAAGAAATGATCTTTATTTATGTCACCTCCATTCCAAAAATACAACCTGATCATTTCCATGATAACAAATTGGTAACTAGTAAACATCGAGTACTTAACCATTATCTGTGCTTACCAATCAGTAGAGCTATGTGAACACAAGCTTTTGAAAGAAGTAAGCAGCTGAATAAGTAAGCAAAAGGGGCAGAATGAGCTGCTAAAAAGCAAGGGAGTGTGAAAAGGAGGAGAGCAATCTGCAGGCCAACAGCAAACTCCGAACGAGCAGCGATGCTGCTGTTGCTAGTTTGGCAGTAGCTTGCAGAATCATCCTTTACTTGGCAAGTACACTAGCGCTAGCGCATACAAGGAATAGACTGTTTCGGTGTTTGTAAACAAAAAAGAGACAACCAGGTTGCAAAAAGACTTGTGTAGCCTGGTGACCTGAAGAATCGATCAAGAATTTTATTTAGGAATGGGATTGATATTAGCTAAAATGTCATCCACTTCTTATTATTATAGATTAGCATTAAAAGACATGGAGTACTATTCGGCTAAACTAATGGCGTAATATTGTAACTCTGGAAGATCCTTATGGCTTAGCGTCCTGTCAGTAGCTAAATGATGCTAAGTGGTGATCTAGCCTGCAATGACAGTACATGTACACATATCTCATAGAAGCTCGGAGCATTTAAACTTAGAGACTACACAAGTCTCTTGATGCTTACCACTTTGTTGTTTGTGGCACGTTCAAGACATAATGTTTTAATGTTACAACATCAAGGACGTTGTTGTTGTGACACTGGAAGCTGAGGTCATTGCACTGATACCCAAACATTTTAGCTAGCTACTGTAAAATATCCATCCAGGGCAGTGGCAGCTCAATGGTTTAAATGTTGGGCTGCTGATCAAAAGGTTGTGAGTTTAAGTCCCAGAGCCAGGCGCTTAGCCCTAGACTGCTCAGTTGTATAAAACAAGATAAATGTAAGTCGCTCTGGATAAGGGTGTCTGCCATAAACGTAAAAAATTACAGGCAACTCCTCAGCGAGAACGTGATCTAGCTAGATCTTATCTAGTTTATTGATGTAGATTTTCAGTGAGCTTTGTCAAGCCAATTTCTCAGTTAGTGTTACGATCTTTAAAGTGCTAGGGGAATAGAACATAACATTCAGATATTAAATTACTGCTGGAGGTGAGCAGGTGAACAGGAACAAGCATGACGCCTAGCTATAAGTGCCAAACAAAAATAAATTTTATTTACAAAAAGCCAAAGCCACTAGATCAACGTGCAGTGTGAGCTATTTACAGTATATATAATAAAGACAAAGAAGGAAAAAAAAGAAAATAAACAGCACAGGGAAAAGGAACTTGAGTGGCGCCAAATAAAAAAAAAACAAATCAAAACCAAACAAGTAATTCCCTTAGGTCTACTTCCCAATCCCTCTAACGTACCTACCAAAAACAAAACGTAGAAAACAAGCGCACACGTCTTACCTAATGTGTCTAACAGGCATACAAATACTACATGCACCATGTATATCGTGCGACCTGCTTACCTGCCCTCTTTTCGCAAACAAACGAACATCGAGTTTTGTTGAACAGCGGCATAAGGCCGATAACACCGATAACAGGTAGTAAGTTCATACATTCACAAAGCAGATTTCAATAATCTGATTATGATTACAACAAAGGGTATGGATGCCTTAAAATAACACACACACACACGCACACTTTACATCTCCTGACCTAAGCACGCCTGGTGGTTTTTTAAACATCCGTACGACAGCGGATTGGGCGAGGTAGACGATGCCCTAATGATGATTGGCAGGTGACATATCCAATCAACAGAGACCTGAGAGCGAAATAGCGGAGTGAGAGAAATAGATTGAAGAAAAGAAACAAACACCAAACAAAACCCAACGACAACAAAAGAAAACACCAAAACAAGCGTGGAACGTAACAGTTAGCGAGCCAACTTCATTGATATGATAGTTAGCTGAGGGGAAATGGACTCACTCATTGCACCACCGTGATCATACTAACACTACTGGGCTTACAGTAGCACTATACGATGGCATTGAATGCTACTGTATTACGTAACTGCATTCGGAGCTGCTGTTGCTGTTGGTTAAAAGGTTATATATAAATCCAGTTTGATACACAGGCCTCAGTGCTGAAACTCAGTACAGATCAATACATCCCTACTTCTTCAGTTATACAGTATATTTGGATGGTTTGCTCTTATAAATCCGAGCTAGCACACATCCGCAGATATGGTGTGAGCGAAGCCTTAAGACAAATACACTTTAATGCTGTCAAACAAATCACTTCCCACTTTACACTTCCATCTCAGCAAAGCTGGCGGTATTTTTATTTTTTTTTTTACTAATTAACACATCCTAGACCAGATGAACTTGTGATCTGTGATATGGATCTTGCTCTGATCTATGGATGGACAGAATACTTGTTTTTCCCCCCTTTTTTTTCTAGGCATGGTGCTTTCATCGCCCTCATACCCCCACCACCAACCCTCCCCTGCCCAAACACGTTGTCATGGTTTTCAGGCTGTCACTTTGAGCAATGGCTTGTCATTGTCATGCCGATGAACAGGTCGAATTGAGAAGCACAGCTGGAGTTATGTTAAGCGTAAGGCAAAGTGACAGAAATGCTAATCAAGTATCTAAACTGACAGCGCACAGCTATTGATGCATATCAGCCAATCAATGATTTATTAGATGCATGAATCGCTGTGCAAGTGCATCTCCTGGGGAAACAAGCCACATAGCACTTAGAGGACAGGGCTATCCGTGTGTGTGTGTGTGTGTGTGTGTGTGTGTGTGTGCATGTGTGTGTGTTTGTGTGCAATATATCCCGACCACAGGCTATGTGCTGAAGCACCATTACAGAATATGTGTGTCTCAGAGAGAGTGTGTGCTCTTAAATGTGTCTCCAGTTCTGAGTAAGCTCTTTCCCAAGTCTTGTACCCAGAGCTCCAGCAACTCCCTAATTATCGCAGCATCATTCTGTATTTCTCCTTCAGCTTTCATTTCAGCATGGAGCTTAAAGAGGGGCCTCGACAGAACGGGACAGCAAAGTTAAACACCGCCCACCTCAACTCCGTCTGCCATTAGTACTGAAAGGACAGGAAGCATAAAAGACATTCTGCCTTTGCATCTCAGCCTGAGCTGAGAAAGGCATGTTTTTTTGGTTTTTTTTTTTTTTAGGTGGCTGCCAATTAAAGTTGAGCCTTTATTTTAGAGATGCTTCAGTAAAGTAGCCAATTTTCCCACATCAACAATTTGGCAGTTCATAATTTAGTCGGAAGGAAAAAAAAAAAAAAAAAAAACGAGGCAGCCTGCTCTCGGAAGATTAAGGTAAAGCTGTTGAGCTAATTAATAATTTCGTACACTGCAGTAGAACGAATCCTGCAAGCCATCACACACCTCTAAATACTCCTGCTGATACTTTTTTCCTCATGGCCTTCTTGTCAGAAGATGATGTCTAACTGACTATAGCCTCTTCATTTCCGTTAAAGCAAATTCATACACAGTGCTAAGTACTGGCACAGCTGGTTTCTGCATAATTTATAAATCATAACATCTGAGCAAGCAAAGCCATTTCGCTGGTCCCCCGCGCGAACCCGGACCGAGTTCCTGCTTGCCAAGACACGACGCCTCGCCGGGGCTGTTCGTTTTTTTAATATCGAGCGGAGTAAAATAGAATTTCTAATAACGTTGATTATTCTGTGCGCCAGGCCAACATGTTGTTTTTCTTTGCACGAAGGGTGAATTTTCCAAGGATGACAGATTGAACTGAAAATGTTCTTCCGATTGTGACAACCCTCACCACTTCCAGACTCACACAGACTAGCAAAACCGCACATGCTGTACGGTACAAGATGAATAATTCAGTTAATTAATGCTATGCTTAATGCTAAATAACCCTCACCTTAAATACAGCAACCAAAAGGAACCAATTTTCTTTTTTAGTTTTCAAATTCTTTAAAACTTAAAATAACAAAAAAATAAAAAAGACATGGTCCAGACAATATGTCTCCACAAGGTCAAAACCGTCAGAAATATCTAGCCTTGATGATATTATAAACATACCCACACACACACACACACGCGCACACACACACACACACACACACAGAGACAAATGAGTATTCTCTATGGATCCCATTTGAGTCCTCCATTAGCTTTGATGTTGATAGCTATTAAAAAGATTTCTTGCTTGATGTGTGTAATTAATGTTCGCTCTTTGTTCTCGCTTCAGTGTCTGAGAGGAGGAACGTTCGCAATTCCACACTCGTTTCGACTTCATATTCATAGCTTAGCATAATCAGATTTTCTTTTCACCCCCGCTCCCCACCCCCAACACCCACCCCCCCCCCCCCACCCAGAAATGTGAAGAAAGCCATTTCCTTGATGACAGCGTGGCGTGACAACATCACGATCATCCAGCACTTTGGGGAAAAAAAGCTGAAAATGTTGGAGGTCCGTGTGCAAAGCGAGTACTCCTGACGCGTTGGAGAATGAAAGCAGGCCGGAGCACTCGACATTTTCATAAGGGATGCCAGAAAGAGGAACGAGTGGGAGATTAATGGTGTATAAACAATATGGAAGGGCGGATAAGCAAGGAGTCGAGTCATATGCACTTCCAGAGCAATTCCTGTCATTGGCAATGCCGTAAATCACTCGAGCTATTAGAGAGTCCGTTGAAAGGCTGTTTTTTTTTTTTTTCCCTCCGTCCCCTGAGTGGATGTCATGAGTGTATGCTACAGTACCTGCCTTGACTATATACAAATGTCTGCCTGAGTGATTGAACATTATCTTCTCTTGCCCCATAAAGCACCGCTTGTGGAATCAACGTACAGGTGAAACACGATTCATCTGTGGTACAAGTCACACCTGAGTACTTACAGCTGGGAAAGATCAGAGAAGACCCCAGTGGAGGTCCGATCCTGTGGTGATGAAGTAGTGTAAATTTATATGCACCCACACACACACACACACACACACACACACACACACACACACACACACCCACCCACTCACATCATGTTGATATCCCGTGATAAAAGACTTCATTTCCTCACAGGCTGCAACTCTGTGTGCCAAAAAATAAATAAATAAATAAATAAAATTCAGAGACCACAGACTCATTAAACACAATGAGGCGGTGATTCACACCGTTCTATTAAGTAGTCTAGTAGTCATGGAAACAGCATAAGGACTTAGTTGTTGTTGCTGCTCGGAATTATGGACTAATGAACCTGTCGTGCAAATTTTGTAAACTTTTTCTGTTTTACTATTATATCCCATAAAATAAAATATACCTTATTTCACATAATGATCAGCTTTTTTTTTCTCTTTTTTTTTTCTCTTTTTTTTTTTTCAAATTGTCCTGCTGGATAATGTATCTCTCTTTAGTGTCTTTGTGTACCGTTACAACAAATTAGTTCAACCACAACACACGCTCCTCATTAGCAGTGACTACAAGTGCAGGCCACAAAACCACAGTGCAATGCAATGCAAAATGCTTTTGGTAAAGTGAGCTGCTTATTACAAAATACACACGTCGTAAACAACAGAAATGCACCCGCAGCCTGATTATTTACATGAAATCGATTCCATTTCAGTCGTCAGCTTTATACTTTTCATCACAATTCTATTATTCAGCTAAAATCTGCATATTTTGGAGCAATTTGAGCACTGTGACCTGACTAGATGTGAGAAGAGGAGAGGAGAGGAGAGGAAACGGCTTTTAATCCTTCTCTTTCGTCACGTTAAGGTCTGATTATGAAAAAGATCTGTCACTTCTACAGCCCAGGTTCCCCAATACAACATTATTCTGCCATCTTCAAAGACGGTAACGCTGAGAGACAGAGCAATAAGCAGCAGCTCTACTGCAGATGATACGTTGCCTCCCAACACCCTCCCATCACGGTTTCCCCCTTTCCTCTACACAAAGTAATTATCGTAATAGAGTAAGAAGTGCACTTCTCTCCATAGTTTGACCTAAACCGGTCAGGCATGACCCGGGCCTGCTGTACGGCAGAAAAGGGCCATATTATTTTTTAATTGAAATGAGACTGGGTGTACTTATATTTAGGTGGAATTATTTCAGTGTGTGCAGCTAAGAGATTGGAGTAACCAAGTATGCGTGCGTTTTAGAATTTATACTTGCAGCTACTGTACGTAAATTTTAACAGTGCTCTATGATCATTATGAATCATCATCCTATCATTATGAATTGAAACAGTGTTGCTTTATGATGAATAGTGACACTTAAATCAATATCAAGATTTCATACATTTATTATTATTTTTATTGAAAAAAAAAAGAAAGTAATAATCAGTCCGTACAGGATTTCGTGGAGTTTTTTTTAATGTGATTGCTGCGACAAAAATGCTTTATTTTGCTGCGGCTTTTTTCATAATTTGCGATGCAATTGCAGAGTTTTTTGTGCTTTTTTTTTTTTTTTTTTTTTTGGCGGAAAACTACTTGAATCGGCGAAATCGCAATTGCACGAAATAGTTTAATAGTCTTTCACAGTGAGGT
Organism: Cranoglanis bouderius; assembly: GCA_023630585.1. NCBI lineage: Eukaryota > Metazoa > Chordata > Actinopteri > Siluriformes > Cranoglanididae > Cranoglanis > Cranoglanis bouderius. The sequence continues at coordinate 19,092,421 of CM042551.1, forward strand.
TTGTTAATAAATGAGACCTTTTAGCTGTACTCATGTCCAACACGTGAATCGAAGAGGGCTTTGTGATGATGTCGCATGACGTGTCTCGGCCCAAATCTGCAGAAAACCTGCGGTAATATAGAAAAATTGCAAGCTCCTCCGAATATTGCAGAGTTTTCTTCGTTATGCGTTAATTTCTGCCATCACAAAATCGTGAAATCCTGGAGGGACTGTAAGGTAAGGTGTCGGGCTATCGCAAACCACCAGAACAGATGAGGAGAGATTCTCTGGAACTGTACTGGAGGAATGGACACCATTCTTCCAAAAGATATTTCCTCATTTAGTGTTTTGAAGATGATGATGATGATGATGATGATGATGATGATGTAGAGTGCTGTCTAACACATCGCTCCAAAATCTCCCATAGGTGTTCAGTTGGGTTGAGATATGGTTAATGTGAAGGCCATAGCACATTAATTTACATCACGATAAGTGAGCCCTCATGCCCTGCGGATAGGGGGCACAGTCATCCTGGAAGAGACCACTCCCATCAGGATGGGAAATATAAAATACAACCTACCAACATGTGCCCTAGTGTGCGAGCGGAAAACACTGTATTTGGAATATATTGGAATAAATTAGTTTCTGCAGCATGTGCTGTATTTATTTACTGGATACCATTTGAAGTAATGTGCAACATTCAGCACACACAAGCTTACATAAAACAACACTGTGCATTCTGGACTGTATTTGCATTGGAACTCACTCAAACCAACTGGGACTACAATTGGCAATTCATGCTAACAGGGTCTCCATGCAAATTACAGGTGGATATGAGGAGATGGGGGGAAAAAACACACACTTGCTTGAGTTTCACTAGAGTGATGCATCTTTCTTATGATAAATAGTCTGCATGTTCTAATCCAAGCAGCCCTAAAATGCCAGGAAGAAAAATTTACCGTGCATCCCAGATTTGTTTGCTGTTATTAATGGGTCAAGGAAGAAGCACATTAAATCAAGGCATAAGCGCCGGTAGTAATAAAGAAGACCGCTGAGGTGGAGGGCCTCAGCCAAAACAAACACGGCGATAGACATATCGAGCCAAGAGCCCTGGCTGCCGTAAACACTGCAGAGAGAACTAATATCTGGTCTTAATCTGTCATATCGAGGCTAGTGACCTGGTGCAAGCCCCTGCATGTCCCTAGATGGAGTGAGAGTCTCTCGAGAGGAACTAAACTCAGAGGAAAGCCAAACTTGAAACGGGCACTCTTTCTGCCGGGTTTATAAGGAGAGAATCTGCATTCCAGTACCGTTTTTTTAACACCTCTCATTAACACAGCCTCCAGAGTTGGAAGTGAATACCAACTATGTCACATGAAGCACAACTTGCAGCAGGAGAAAGCTGATTCTTTTTCATCGGGATGCACTTGGACTTGGCAGCAAGCATTAAGTATCTGAAATAATTTCCTTGATAATTCGTAGCATATTTTCTTTGAAGTACAGAACAGTGTCAGATCAGCTAAGTAGTGCGAAGTAGGTGGGACTTTCTTACGCTGCAATCGACTTATCTCGGAGCTCAGTCATTTTTGACTCCTGTGCGTTCAAGCGACAATTTTGATGTGATGTATACTATATTTACCTCCCCAAAACAGTGAACTGTAGAGTCAGTGTTATAGATTTAACAAGCGAACATGTCTGTATGTTGATTGATTTAAAGGAAATTCTTGTATATACAGTATTGTATAACTTGTTTAAAGGTACAAAGTACTGCTGTGTTTACTGTTCATGCTGCAAGCAGCCATGTTGATTTGATGTCACTTGCTGAACCGTTGAGTTCCCGAGTAGGAATTCTGAGATCAGAGACCAAGTTTACTTGAAATTACAAGTTACAGATATCTCCAGTCAAAGGCAGCATTACAATGCGGTGCCTTTTGTTTAGCTGTACAGTTTATGATATTTATATGCTATTGTACAGGGTAAAATGTAGAGCAAAAACAATTCTAAAAGTCTAAGACTTTTTGCAAGTTTAACATAATGCAGTCTAGCTCAAAATAAATAAATAAATAGCCACAAGCAGCGGTCTATGGGGTCCAGTCACCCTTCCTAATGAGACCAGACATGAACATAATGTCCACAAGTTTCACGACAAACTCTCAGTACTAACCCTGCCAAATACCTACTGAACTCTGTCTGGCTGTGTTTTTAAACATATCTTAGAAAAGTGTTTGGTGACATAATATCACAATATCAATATTATATCGTCATATCGGCCAGCCCTGGTATCTACTATATATATTTTTTGCACTTTTTGCCATAATTTTGTTGAGTTTTTAATAGTTTTATATATCTGTTGTAAATTAATGAATAAAGGAGAGTCATGTGACTATACAGTTGAAGTCATAAGTTTACATATGCCTTGCAAAATCTGCGAAATAAGAGGGATCATAAATATTGCATTTAGTTTGTTATTTAGTGCTGCCCTGAATAAGCTATTTCACATAACAGATGTTTACATATAGTCCACAAAACACAATAATAACTGAATTTATTACCAGTACAGAACATTTAACCAGTTCAAAAGTTTACATACACTTGATTCTTAATACCGTGTGTCGTTACCTCGATGATCAACGACTGTGTTTATGTTTTGTGATAGTTGTTCATGAGTCCCTTGTTTGTCCTGAGCAGTTAAACTGCCCACTGTTCTTCAGAAAAATCCTCCAGGTCCTGCACATTCTTTGCCTTTCCGGCATCTTCTGCATATTTGACCACTTTCCAGCAGACTATATGATGTTGAGATCCATCTTTTCACACTGAGGACAAATGAGGGACTCGTACACAACTATTACAAAAGGTGCAAACCTTCACTGATGCTCAAGAAGGGGGGTGTAAACTTTTGAAGAGGATGATCAGTGTAAATTGTTATTATTTTTGTCTTCTGGGAAACATATCAATGTCTTATCTAGCTTCTAAATGGGAAGTACTAATTAAAAAACAAGATCTTTAAACAAAATAATAACAATTTTATAACAATAACAACTGGTTCATTTGTGTAAATTCAGTTATTATTGTGTGTTGTGGACTATATGTAAACATCTGTTATGTGAAATAGCTTATTCAGGGCAGCACTAAATAAATAATGACATTTTTATGATCTTTCATTTTATTTTTTTAAATTATTAACATTTTGCAGATTCTGTAAGGAGTATGTAAAACTATGACCTCAACTGTACATGAGGAAAAAAATGAATACTACTCATATGTGCTTTAATCTGAAAAGAAATATGAAATATGAAATATAGTGCTGATGAAAAAAACATGCACACTGTACATAATCTGGTGTACTAAAATGACAAATACTCTTCACCTAGGTATTAGATATAAGTTTTTCAAACTGTAAAGCAAATGTCCATGATTGTGGGTGAGACTTTTCATTAAAATCTTTGGTAAATCTGACAGATTTATATACCAGTGCATGAGTAATATGAACACCTCAACATGTCCAATTCTACTCCAGAAGACAGAGCTTACAACACAATGCTCCATGTGAGAAAAATACTGTTATAAAATGCTATAAATCCATATGTATAACAACAAATGAAGTAGACTGTGATGGGTATAGGATTCAATTTTCAGATGTTCTCCCCCTCTCTAAATCTGCTTACATCTTTGCAAAAGAAAGAAAGAAGTAGCATAATTTCAAAAACTGTCTGTAACGTTTTTGAAAGAAGACCGAAGTTATATTTGGTGTAATTTACAATGCACGGCAGTACACTGGCTCACCGCGGTTCCTATTACAGCTCTCGTGCCGTGGGAACGTCAGCGATTACATTCATTATCACAACAGGATTGCGCCACCGCGTTTTCAGTAATTGACGGAACACGCAGCGAACTTTGGCTGCGTCTTTCACATGGGAATAATGTGCCAGAAGGAAGAAGAAAAGTAAACTACCAGAGAAAATGGGGAACGCGAGCTAAGAGCAGTACAGAAGCACGGTGGGGCTTCACGTCCTTTAAGTGGGTGGCTTGTTCACGGCCTTTCATACTTACGTCAGCTGTCTGCTATACACGCTAACTTTTTCTGTCAAGACCATCATAATGCCTACCAGACTTCCAGAGCAACCTTGAACTTTCAGAGTTATTACATGAGTTATATTAGAGAACGAGCTCTACAAACTACCACAAGTGGACTGGTTAAGAGCTAAATCATGATATAAGGACAAAAGTAAGGAAGAATCAAAATGATATCATAAAAAATAGCAGATTTAACTATGTCTTTTGCTCCGTGTTGCCATCAGGCAACAGGAACAATTTGGCTTGCTGCAAACAAAAAACAACAACCAATTTTCTGAGTCTGTGTTTCTTCACGAGACGAGGAGCCATTACTAACCAATAGAAATGCAAAAAAAATTGGTCATATGATCCACTGGCAGACAATTTGAGTCTTCTATCAGCAGCTGGGCAGGTGTGCTGCATATTCTCTCGAGTAAAAAACTGACCCTTTAACCAATGTTTTAGTCATTTAAGGTAAAAATCTGATCCTTATTTACTGGTAAGTCAAGGTTTGTTTTGAATAACGTTATATCAGAAATATATAAATGTGTGTTGGAAAATTTATAAAATGGGCATGTTGCCCTGGCACAACAACGTACCCTAATGGAATAACACTAGGCCATAACAAAACTATTAGGTTGCTAAATAAGTACTGCAACATAGTTAGAATGATCTCAATTTTTGCATTATAGCCACAAATTAACCATTTTTGAAATGTGTAAATATATATATATATATATATATATATATATATATATATATATATATATATATATATATATATATTTTTTATATACTATATATTATATATTTTTTATATACTATATATTATATATTTTTTATATACTATATTTATATATATATATATATATATATATTTTTTTTTTCATATATTATGAATTATAGTACATTATTGTATTAGGTATAAGATAAATCCCTCTTTGTTCTACTGAAGTATAAAGCAGAAGATGAGAGGATGAGATTGCATTTAGTGATGATGAGCAACCCTACAGGCAGAAAGTGAGGATAACGATGAGAAAGATGATGATGATGATGAAGGTAAAGATGATGAATACGGTGAATACGGATGTAGAGTGACAAGGATTTATTAAAATAGGAAAATTAAACAATGCATTTGGAATACATTTCATGTTTTAATGTATTGTACCTTGTTCCACATACTTGTTAAAAAATGTTTCTTTTTGTCTATGAAAACATCCATTGTGTCAGTATTTTCCATTATGGTACAATGTTGCATCAAGGCAACAAACTCCAAACTCCGTCACAAAATATAGATATATTTTGAAAATGAATATAGATTATGTTTAAGTATTCAGTTTTAAGTAGAAAAAAACATATATAATAAGTATATAAGTGCACTGACATCTTTATCATCTGGCATGGCTTAAGTAAGGGAACAGATGTTACTGAACTACGAACAGCTGCAGAAACACTTTAAAGAGCACAACACCTTTGTCTGAGACATGGCAGAGCACATTCTACCTTAAAAGATCAGGTGTTCAAAATTCACATATTCATATCATGTAGATGGCTAGACGGCAAGCTGTTAAATGAGGTTAGGAACGTTTAAAAACTGGTGAAAGAATATTTACTAGCAAATTAATTCTATTTCAGAACAAAAATCATCAGGTACTACTCTTACATAAGAAATAAAAGACGACCTAAAATCTGACCAAAATTTCCCCATTATATCACCATGTGATCAAAAATTTGTGGACACCTGACCCTCAAATTCATTTTGTTTGCTTTGTGGCAAATCATTTTGGGCTTTCTGGAATTGACTCCAAAGCTTTGAGGTTGACTCTCAGTTTTCAATGCCTGGAATCTATAAATCGATTCTTTTTGAGTCGACTTTGATGCGAACCGAAAGCAGGACGACGACTTGATGACGACAAAAATATAAATTTTGTATGTTACAAAAAAAAAAAAAACAGTGCATTGTTAATCAATGCTACTGCGTTGAAGAAATAGTCTAACTACTTACAAGCTAACTGATTAAAAAGCTTTGCTACACACTGCCAAATACTGCATAAAGCATGAGTTGTGTTTTGAAAAGAGAAAACGTCTTGTCGACTAATCATTCATTTAAGATCATGTTCATTTTCAACCCATCGAGTTTTCACATAAACTAGCAACGTTTTCGCCAAAGTAGCATGAGGTAATGTTTTCTGATAGGGCAGAAAAATTAGATAAATAATATGACCAGAAATGTATAATACAGCTAGAAATCTGTATGTTTTACCATATACATAGCTTTTCCACTGTTTCTCACATTCTCACAAACGAATAATTAAATATCATTATATTACTCACATGAAAACACAAGCTATACCATGAGGCAATCAACAGAGTGTAATGTAAAGTGTTTCCGTATTGTAGAGCAGTCGTAATGTGCTTCTCCATTTCCATTAAATGTGTTTTTATTCTCAGTGACGTTACATTGTTGTAACCTGACTAGCACCTATTCACACCAATCCAGAGCAACGTTACTATGACATATGTAGGGAATGTTGTGGCTACGCAATGACATATGACAACGTAATTTGGTTAGCTGTGATAGTGTGTGACAGAGTGCTTCATAACACAGTCCAATTAACTCATAAAGGAAACTCATTGCCATGCAATTTATCAATTAGTTGTTGCAGCCCTAATAATAACTATAATGATAATAGTAAGAAGAAGAATGACAGTACTGCTACTAGCTCTCTTACTACTACTACTACTACTACTACTACTACTACTAATAATAATAACAACACAAAGTTATACAATGCTTTGCATTTTTATGCTGGATTGTTTGCAAATACTAACTGTTAATGTTAAGTTTATGCATGCATCTTCTTATTTTAGTATTGAATCACAAAATTTACATGAAAGATGAGACCAACAAACAAACAAAAGCACCACACTGTCCTAGTTGAGGCATGGAACTGTGTGTGATTTTACTGGTACAACCGAGGGGTTATTTTTAAACACTGTATTTAATATACACTGTATGTATGTGGACACCTGACCATCACACCCATATGTGGTTCTTCCCCAACTGTTGCCACAAAAGTTCGAAGAAAAGAGTTGTATAGAATGTCTTTGTATGATGTAACATTGCAATTTCCCTTTACTGGAACTAAGAGGCCCAAACCTGTTCCAGCACGACAATGCCCCTGTGCACAAAGCGAGCTCCATGAAGACATGATGTGCCAGTTTGGTGTGTAAGAACTCGAGTGTCCTGCACAGAGCCCTGACCTTCAACCCCACTGATCACCTTTGGGATGAACTGGAACTGGAGCCTCCTCACTAAACATCAGTGCCTGACCTCAACCTCACTAATGCTCTTGTAGCTGAATGAACACAAATCCCCACAGCCACGACAGGAGAGTGGAGCTTATTATAACAGCAAAGGGGGAATAAATCTGGTATGGGATGTTCAACAAGCATGTATGGGTGTGATGGTCAGGTGTCCACATAATAGAACCTATCCTTTTTAGTAAGGATATCATTAAAGGCATAATACTACTACTTATGTACAGCAAATCAACCCCCCCAAAAATATAGAATTGAGCGTGAGGCATACAGTCCTGATTCGGGTCAAAACGTGTGTTTGTCTACTGAAGCTCATGAAATTCGTGTTCCCATAAGAGGTTAAATGGATTTTGTCCTTAGTTCTTAATGGAAGCCCTGTGGCCCATACTATGAAATAATCATATCAAGCAACAGCTCTGAGGCTGATGCATGTGAATGATGGAGGTTGCCAACTCCAGTGGCAACCTCTGAAGCTCTGGTGAACTCCATGCCCAACAGGTTAAGGCAGTGCTGGAAAATAATGGTGGCCACACAAAATATTGATACTTTGGGCCCAATTTGGACATTTTCACTTAGGGGTGTACTCACTTTTGTTGCCAGCGGTTTAGACATTAATGGCTGTGTGTTGAGTTATTTTGAGGGGACAGCAAATTTACACTGTTATACAAGCTGTACACTCGCTACTTTACATTGTAGCAAAGTGTCATTTCTTCAGTGTTGTCCCATGAAAATATATAATAAAATATTTACAAAAATGTGAGGGATGTACTCACTTTTGTGAGATACTGTATATATACACAGTACAGTACCTCTGCACAGCAAGCCCAGCTCAGGACCTTACTGAAAGGCACTATGACCAACCGAGAGATTTTCAACATCTGTGTGCATCAGCCCTACAGTCAGCCAGCATTGATTTGTAGACAGCGTTCACTGACAAATATAACCAAACCTGTGTCAAACACCAAACGCATCTGCTTGTGGAGACTCATCTGGTTGGAAGAACAGAAGGAGGTGTTATAGACTGAGAATGGAGGAACGTAGCATGAAGGAATGTGCATGCATTATGAGCATGGCAAATTAAACTATCTGTTATTAAATACACGCTATAACGTTCCCTCCTCTGGCAGTGCTCTGTTCATTAACTAATTATCACGGTACATTAATTCTCCAAGCCCTGAAGCTTTTATTGGATTTACACAAGGTAATGTGTGTGTTTAGCCTGGTAAAAGAAGTAGGTTTATTGCTAACAGATCTGAGCTTCAGGAAGAACTGTGGCGATGCAGAACCAGAGGCTGCTGGGATTGCTTCATTTACATTCCACAGATTACATCAGAAATTCGGAGACACTGTTTTCCCTTCTCTCTCCCTCCCCTCGGTTGTTAATTGGGGATACTGTGGCAAGAAACACGTATGCACTGACACGTAAGCACGATAACAGCATCAAATACGAAATCACTAATTAGGACGTGTTAATGAGGATGGCACATGCTTGACCACGACTGTGATATTCTGCCAGGCTGTAAATACAGATTTTGTTTTAACTTCTACAAATGATCAGGAAGTCCTTTGTGCCCGCTGCGTGTGCTATTTATCCTGTGGTTCGGTGTGCAAGCTTTTTTTGAATCTAGAGGTGGTTGCTCTGGCAAATTCTCCCCTCCGTCCGAGGACATGTTTACAAAGCTTTCATTTATGAGCAGCTCCCAGGCCCACTGAGCACAGCCCCAGTGTGACGTTGATTAGGAGGCTTGTCAGAAATAAGCGAGAGAGAGACCCCATTCCACCTGTTTTCATTTAGTTCTGCCGATTTCTGCTGTGCAATATCTCGGGCAGAAAATCCACCATGACATGAGAGTGAATTTTGCCCTTTAAAAAAAAAAATAAAAAAATGAGTGAGAGAGGGTTGATCTTCCTTTCTTTCCCGTGGCAACTTCGATCATAGTGTGGCCAGCGTGCCTTCTGTGATCCCGAGCCGCTGCAGTAAATTAAATTAAATAAACCTATTAGTCACAGAACTGCTGCCTTCTCACCTCTGCCCAGATGCGCTTTCACGGTTTGTTGGTCCTCTGAAGGAGCCTGAGGACTCTGTATAGCGGCCCTCGTTTACAAAGTGACCTTGCGTTGAACAGAACAGAGGCTAGTCTTCATTGTTTATCACCCAGATCAATTAAAATAACACACATAAAACACGCCAAGCTCTGAGTTAAATATACAATTATATCAAAATCAATTCATGTTCAAGACTTCCTGTCCTGGAACTGCAGACAAGAGGCTTTCGAGGACGAGACTATGCTTACTAGAGGGAGGAACGGTTAAAGTCAAGTGCTTATCTCTAACAAAACACCTATAGACTATATAAAAGAATGACAGGAATGACATTTCTTCACATTTCTCCCTGTGCTGTTATTTCTCTCTCTCTCTCTCTCTCTCTCTCTCTCTCTCTCTCTCTATTACTGTTGTACATGAGAAAGAACATGTGTTTACTTTTGAGCGACAAAAGGAAATAAATAGTGAAACTGATTCTTTTTTTCTTCCAGAAAAATCACACACATAATAAGGTGGTATGAATTCCCTGTTTTACACTGATGTTGTTTTAAGGTTTATTAAGTAGTGTGTGAAGTTACAGTTCTTTGCCTTTTTTAAAAAAAATAAAAAATCTTCACAGTTAACACAACACCATAGTAAATAGGCCAAACTGTAAATGATTTGCTTTGGGGGAAAAAAAAAAAAGGATCCAGTGAACAAAAGCTACAGACTTTTGTTTTGCACTAAAGCTAAATTTCAGACGATGGAGTTGATCTAAAATGTATCATAAGGTAAATACTAAATAGTTCTGAAATTCATGTAAATATTTCAGAGATTCTACTTTTCACTCAAGTTGTTGTCAATGATTTTCACTAGTGCACTCAGATTTACTAAATAAAATACTAAATGGAGAAACTTCTAAAAAAAAAAACAACAACAACAACAACAACAACAAAAAAAAAACCCCACAAAAAACCCCAAAGGAACTCGTTAAGCAAACATCATTCCTCATCATTCTCAACACATTCTGGTGTTAAAAGCAACTCCTAGTCCTGCGACTTCAGCGTAGTCCAGAGGTCTCCTATATCACTGAGACACAAGCATAAATAATGGCAGTAACCCATGTCACACCCGATTTAATGTGTTTGACAGATTTAATGACAACGAGCTGTTAAAAGGTCTCGATTGCGAGGGTTGCATCACCTTCCATACAGACAGAAGCAACGCAGTGCTGGAGCTTAACACTCCACTACTCCAAACCTCTCATACATCTCTGTTCAGGAAAAATGCAGTTTAGCATGTCACTTCATTTCATAGGAGGTGTAGAGTCGAAATGCGACTACAGGACTACAGCTAGCAAAATCTAAAAATAAACTCTGTTCTCAAAACTGGTGGCATTATGTTCAATATATACTCAGTATAATGTAATAATAAAAATGCTAATGGTGAGTAATATGGGAGAAAGACTGGACTGTAAATCACTGTGTGTCTGCATGAAGATGAGTGAAATAATGTAATAGTGGCTTTTTTTTTCATATGTAATCATGCCATAAATGAATCAACACTCTGTATTGCAAAACGTAGTGCTTTATGGTAGCTCTCTGGCCCAGAACATTCACTGTTGCCCTTTTCTGTTTGCCCCATAACTGTTATCAGTCTGTACATTATTTTGCAAAGATTTTTGTGATCGTTGCGGCCAAAAAGGCTCGATTTTGCTGCGGCTTTTTTTTTTTTTTTTTTGTGGAAAACTACTTGAATTGGCAAAGTTGCAACTGCACGAAATTCTTTCGCAGTGATGTTTGTTGGTAAATGAGCCCTTTTAGCTGTACTCATGAGGACGCACGTGAATCGAAGAAGGTTTTGGCTGAATGGAGGTCGTGATGACATCACATGACGCGTCTCGGCCCAAATCTTGAATTGAATTTTGAAAAATGACAGGCTCCTCCGAATACTGCGGAGTTTGCTTGATTTTGCGTTCATTTCTGCGATCACAACATCACTGCGAAAATCTTGGAGGGACTGTATTATCATTTATGGTTTTAAGAAGAAAATCTTAGCTATGAATATTTTGTGAAACTTTGAATTCTTAGTTGCAGTTAAAGTTTAAACGGATTAATCCTTTCTTGTACATTCTATACATAACATGCTTTCGTTATTCTCTCTTACACTCACTTCTTCAAAACTCTTCACATTTATTTTCTGCACGAGCACCCAGATCACACACCAGTTCAGCTCATGTCTAAACTGCACCACAGCTACAAACGCAAACACATCTCAGAATAAAGTCATTCTAACAAAACAGCAGCACTAGTTTTCCTATGAAGAAAACACTGTCAATAGGACCCTAATACTACAGTACTAACAGTAATGTAACACTATAGTAGATGCACCATGTTATGTGAATATTTTTGGGACCTTTGCACAAAAAGCAAACAAACAAACAAACAAAACAAACAAATAAATAAATCCATACCAGAAAAATCTTTAAAAATTATCTTGTGTATACACAAAATTTGTTATTTTTGTGTATGCATAATATATTTTTCTGTTTTCACAAGATTTTTTTGGATTGTTTTATTTATTTGTTTCTTTCTTTCTTTCTTTGTTTTGGGCAGCGGTAGCTCAGTGGTTAAGACATTGGGTTACTGATTGGAAGGTCATGAGTTCAAATCCCAACACTGCCAAGCTGCCACTGTTGGGCCCTTGAGCAAGGCCCTTAACGCTCAGATGTATAAATGTAAGTCGCTCTGGATAAGGGCGTCTGCCAAATGCCATAAACGTACTTTCTCTCTTTTTGTTAAAAAGACCTGTGGTTTTGTACAGCACAGATTTTTTTGATTTTTTTTTATAATGTAAACACAATACGCAAAAACAAAGGCAAAATAATAAGCTTTTAATGGTCTTAACAACAAATCACTGGTCAGAAAATAAGCAAGAAAAATGCACTCCTGAGAACTCCGGTGTCACCATTTGCTCATTTGCTTACTTTTGCTGCAGTGAACTGTTTGGGGAAAAGCTAGAAACAGGTAAATTCACTTATATACTGTAGTCTTCTTGTACGCAATGGTAATGATTAAAATGTTTCATGTAAAATAAAATTAAAATAAAAATCTATCCGCAAGTTTACCCACAAGGCTTAAACATTTCAAGAAATCAAATGGAAAAGCTATCCCATACTAATTTACTTTACCTATTTGCTTAATTCTTGATAATTTCCTGACCAATGATTTGTTGTTAAGACCATTAAAAGCTTAATATTTTACATTTTAGGGCTTGGCCCTTTTTTTTCTTTTTTCTCTTTGCTCAGGAGTGTGCGTTATAGCGTTTATCACTTAATGCAATAGAAATATTTACAATCGAAACAAATACAATGAGCATCAACTTTCCACCTCCATGAGCATAAGAATTCTTATTCCTGTCTTCTTTCATCAGGCATAAGTTTTACATACAGGTTATCTAAAAATGAAACTCATCCATGCATTACTTTGGGATTTGGGTTACAGCGATACATTAGATGATATTGGTGCACAAATGGCGATGAAGGCATCCTTTTACTCTGAACCTCTATTGTTTCCTCTTTTTTTTGTCTCTGAGTATTATTTTTTAGGGTTTTCATTACAGTTCAATATTCATTACTTAGAAAATTGCTATGCACTTGATATCCAAATTACCATCCACTTGGTTGTGAACTTCTGCAAATGCCGGGCTGCAGAAATAATTTTCAGCTTGAGTGTGAAATGAATTCAGGGATTTTGAAAAGTCTTCACTGAATGTTACATATGTCAAAACAATGAAAAAATGATTCACGTTTGTTCCATGTCCTGCACAGCCCTGGAGAGGCCACAATTTTTTATTTTTTATTTTTTTTCCAAATCTTGTCTGCATGACGTATTAAATTTTTGTATTTTGAGTTCTCGATTTTAATAAAATTGGGCTCACATTTTGGTTAATTTTTTCCTCTCTTGAAGATAATGTGCCCACAGAGCGCTCTGGAAGCAGTGTGCCGAACAAACAAAGCCGTTTCCCTACGTATTTCAACTACCGTTAAAATGTTATTCAGAACATTGTTAGCTCTAGTTCTGTTGAATTAAATGGAAAACTCTGCCTCACTCTACATCTTTACATTATATCGCTAGATACAGTGATACCTCCACCACAAAGTATCCCCCCCCCCCCCCCCCCCGTTCCCTTTTGAGTCATTCTTTACAGAAATAAACTTATATATATATATATATATATATATATATACTAATTTATTTAGAAGTCCTGAGAATTATGTGACAAAAAAAATCCTTAATTGATAATTTTTCACCCACTCTGAGTTTAATTGTCCTTTTGCAGCAGTTACAGATGTGAGTTGTCTCAGATGTGCCTCTGTGTGATTTTAGCATTCCTTAATTTTCTCCAACTCTCAGTAATTTTCAGGTCATGCCACAAATTTTCATTTTAAGTCTGGTCTTTGACTCTTTTTTTTTTTTTTCAAGACATTGCTTTGTAGTTTTTGCTCTGTGCTTGGGCTCAGTGTCCTTTTGGAACATAAATTTTCGCACTAGACGAGGGGACTCCGTGCCCCAAACCCCCACCCCCCAATTATCTCATCTCATTGCAATGTGTAACAATAATTTTATACACATGATCATTATTAATAAGTATTATTATTATTATTATTATTATTATTAGTAGTAGTAGTAGTAGTAGTATTAATATTATTAATAATAATAATAATTAATAACAATTATTGCATATTCAATAAGAGACAATAAAGAACTCATTTAAATTTGAACAGTTTATTAAATTAACTGAAATTATGTATTTATAACTAAATGATCTAAAACAGTGACAGGATCACTGAATCAATGAGTTGAACTCGAGAACCAAATCAGTTCTATTCGTGAATTAATCATTCAGACTGGTTTAATCAACAGGATTCACCAATTCATTGAAATGAACCGACTCAAACAAATGATTGACTCACGAATCGGACATCATTAGAATGCACCTCTCATGAACTCACCCGGGATAATTAAAGTGGATTTATATGATTACAACGTGAATTTCGATCGATTCCTCACAGAAAGCTGTTGCAAGGCTTCAGAAGGCTTGAATATATGTACACACAAGAGATGACTAGACCAGTTTTACTGTGGTTTTAATGGTGCTTTTCCATCGTTTTTTTTTTTTTTTTTTTTAAGCTCAAAGCTCCATTGCCATTATGCTCGATTGCATGGAAAAACATACATGCTTGGAAATACTGTGTTCCAACGTCCAAGGATAAACATTGTGTTTAGTAAATGATAGAATTTTTATTTTATGTTAATTATAACAAACAATACAACTCAGATTTAACCTGACAGCTTCAGACGGGCTAGCTTCGGAATCATAGCACAAAATAGGGAACATAAACCACTTAAAATAAAGAAAAATATAAATAAATTAAGAAAATGGGTGACTAGCTGTCTTCACCATCTTGCTCTCTCCTCGTTTTTCTGTTTTTCATTCCTCTTTTGGTATCCATCTCTGCGCCATCTCTTGCCATCTACCTGATGCATGTAACAAGTCACAACTGTGAAGTGCTGCATTTCGGAATAAACCATGAACGTCTTAAGGGGACACACAAGCATTCGGCACAGTCTGAGGGCAGTTATTATACTGTGCTCCTTAATAGCTTACTTGTGTGAAGAGACCAGTTAAATACCAAAATCATATGGGAAAGTATGAGGTTCTGCTGGGCCCCCTGTCTGACCAGCGCCCTTACAATAACCCCCCCCCAACCCCTCCAGGCCCTACTCTACACATAGTTATCTTGGTGACTGGAACAGGTTCTCCTCATTTACCTCCTTCCATGTTGCCTATGATGGCAAAAAGCTTTCCAGTACCTCGTGCTGAAAAGCAACCCCAGAGCATCACACTACCACCACCATGCTTGATCACAGGAATGGTGTTACGCCAGTGTTGGATTGTATTTATAATTTGCACCAAACCTTATGTTTTGCCTTTAAATCAAATGGCTCAACATGGCCTTTCTCAGAATATTCTTCCTTCTGGTCACTATACCTACCATAGAGGCCGAATCTGTGAAGAGCTAATGATGTTGTTGAGGGCTGTACAGGTTCTCAGCTTCAGCCAGTGAGCTCTGTAACCCCTTCAGTATTGTAGCTGGACACTCACACACTTCTGTGACAATTGTCCTGCTTGCCCGATCACTCAGTGTGGCCTGATCTTTGTATTGTCTAGGTTGTGCCATATTTTTTTTTTTTTCACTTTGCTGTAATGGATTTCAAGGTGCTCCTAGGAAGGTTCAAAGCTTTGCCGATGTTTTAATCACCATCACCGTCTTTCTTCCTCCTAACAACATCATATCGAAGCTTCACAGGCAGTTCTTTGGTCTTCATGACAGCAGGACTGATCTGATCTGCCATTTTTTGCTGTGAGACCTCCCTAAGTCAGTTATTGTACAAGCATATAATTCCACACAAGTGGAGTTTAGATGAACATAGGTGTACCTGTTTAACATATTTAGTGTGAGTGCTCAAGAAAATTAAATACTAGTCTTAACTTTGATATAGTTATCAAATTAGCATTTTTTAGATTCTGAGGACATACTGTATATATATATATATATATATATATATATATATATATATATATATATATATATATATATATATATATATATATATATATACACACACACACACACACACACACACACACACACACACACTTTATTTCATTTTATTTCTGTAGAGAGTCACATTCTGGTATTCTTTAGTATATTTAATGTTAAAATATAGAGAAAAAAATTTTAATATACCCTTTTTGCTATATGTTTGTTTGGGAGGGGGGATGTATGTGTGTGTGTGTGTGAATACTTTCTGGATTCACTGTATATAGACAAACTAATATCAGGGTAGTTAGATTGTACAGTAGGTTGCATTTGTCAGCTAATATTACTTGGCGGTGAAGTCACCAATGATGAATCACAATGTAATAATAAAACAGTACAATATTAAATGTATTAATTGAAGGTCTTTTGCCTGTTTTATCATTTGCCATTTGGCTGGCAAGTGCTCTCAGTATGTCTCTGTAAAGCACCCCAATGTCAAAGTATACTTTAATTAAAGAAGCTCTATTATAACAGAGACGTGAGCTGTAGCCCTGACACAGCAGACGACTTACTTGACGTCGGCTTATCCATTAAAAATAAATCACATGCAGGTTAGAGACCAGCACCAAAAAGTAGGCAGGTTTATTAATTTGAGATCTCACAACAGCTAACTGAGATCATAAATTAAGTATAAAAAGTGTGTGCATGCAATATGATTTCATGATCTAGATTTAGTATCTCATGGCCATGTTAATCTAAATGCTGTGCTCTCCAGGCCTCTGTAGCTGTACAAAGAGAAAACAAACGTGAACTCTAGACTGAAGAACGCTGTTAATTTGCTCCATTACAGAATTGTTGTTTCACGATTCATGTGTAATTGTTTGTAGCTATTGCATAAGAGGTGATGCACCAGCATCTCATCTCCTCTCTCCCTTCATCCTCTCCATCTCCATCTCCTCTCTCCCTTCATCCTCTCCATCTCCATCTCCTCTCTCCCTTCATCCTCTCCATCCCCATCCCTTCTCTCCCTTCATCCTCTCCATCCCCATCTCCTCTCTCCCTTCATCTTCTCTATCTCCATTTCCTCTTGCCCTTCAACCTCTCCATCTCCATCTCCTCTCTCCCTTCATCCTCTCCATCTCCACCTCCTCTCTCGCATCATCCTCACCTTCTCCATCTCCCTTCATCCTCTCCATCTCCTCTCTCCCTTCATCCTTTCCCTCTCCATCTCCTCTCTCCCTACATCCTCTCCATCTCCATTCCTCTCTCCCTTGATTCTCTTCATCTTCTCCTTTCTCAGAATGGATAATTAACAAAACTACAATCTGTATGTGGAAATCTGTAAATTAAATTTATTTCCATCATATTAAGGAAATGAATGATTTGAATTCTATAGCACATGAATTTTATATAGAAAGCTGTGCATCATACCTTATCATTTATATTACACTATAAGCGACTTGAATTCAAAATATGCGTGGAAGGTTATTTATATCAGACTTGTGCTATGTGGGAGCTTAACCTGATTTTCCGAACATATTGTAATTACCTTCATGGATTTCATGCCTTCCAGCTTGCAGGGTTTTTTTCTTGTATCGAGATTTCATGGCATAAGTTTTCAAGTTACATGTTTTTTTATGAATGAATGAACAAATGAATGAACAAATGAATGAATGAGCATTCCATAGGAAAAAAAAAGCTGCATTTGTAAATGAATGCAACAGCCAAACACACTAGGGGGTGCTCAATTTTTGCTATTTTGCGATCGCAGAAATGAACGCAAAATCAAGCAAACTCCGCAATATTCGGAGGAGCTTGCAATTTTTCAAAATTACCGCAGATTTTCCGCAGATTTGGGCCAAGATGCGTCAGGTGACATCATCACAACGCACATTCACCCAAAGCCCTCTTCGATTCATCGTGCGTCGAACATGAGTACAGCTAAAAGGTCTCATTTACCAACAAACATCACTGCGAAAGACCGTGCGAAACTATTTTGTGCAATTGCAATTTCGCAATTCAAGCAGTTTTCCGCAAGAAAGCACAAAAAACTCAAAATCAAGCATTTTTGGTTATAGTTTAGGGCTAAGTGTTCAATCTAATACTCAAAATGCACAGAATACGATTTTACAATTTTTAAATACATACTGATATGTTTGCTGAGCTATTTAGTCATTTTGATTTCATAATCAATCTCTTGAATTAATTATTTAACTTACTAATTCAGTTTGATTCAATTATTTCTGGTTTAATGTTATGTGAGGTTTTGTTTAAAGTTTCTGCTGTCTGTCTGAGAAATGGACAAATCAGTAAAGACCTGTGTTTCTTTAGATTTTGAAATAACTTAATGAATAAAGTCCGCACACAGCTGGCTATGTTCAGTCATTTATTTCAACAGGAATAATTAAACAAATGTTTCAGGTTTAAGCCTTTGTCAGTGATTATATTTCTGACCATATAAAATTATACTTGGCGAATATATTTTTTGGCTTTAAGAATAAGAAATCAAGTGTGATGTTACTGTATTTACACATTACCCAAAATCTGAATCTCAAGGTGAAATATTGTGGTTGCAACAAAATGTCAAGACAGTGGAATGTAAAGAACAGTTAAATGGTTCTAAATTGAACCTGGAAGTGGATTTCACGGAAGAAAAAAAATCTGAACAGCAGATAACCGTGATTTTTGGCACTTGTCTAACTTCAGTTAGTCCCCATGAAATCAAAATGAACGTTTTGTGGCTTTTAGTATGAATATGTGAATATCTATAAGCTAGTGTGCTCCAAAACAATGACAAAATTCGTGTTTAGAAGATATATGCATTCAAAATTTACAGTTTCTCTCTACCACCAATACAGATCAACAATTTTGATGACATCATTATGCACTTCAGCTGCTCATTAGATTTTATGTCCAATCAAATGCTCTCTAGAGTGCCCCACCCCCAACATGATAAAAAATCATGGTACTAACTGTCAGGTATGGCTTAGCCCGGGCTGTGAGGTAAGGTAAATGCTATTGGCTATTTTAAAAGGGGGAGGAGCCACTCGATATATCCCGCCCTGACTTCCTGTTTCAGTAGAAATTATGCCAACACATTGATTAACGCTGCATGCTTCAAGGCACTTCATGGAGACTTTTAGAATTTTATTTAAGTATTAGCTGAATTAAATAATTATAACGATGTATTATAACACTTCTCTCTTCTAATTACTGAGAAAATCAATTAAATAAAAAAACTCCCATCATTTACCAAAAAAAGCGTGAAAATAAACACAAAAAAAATCGATCACCTTCTGATATACTGATTAGCATAATGCATACAAAAAAATTTAAAAAAACCCTCAAAGACCCCCAAGTACTTTTTATATAAAATCCCTTGTGTCAGTACAAACTGCGGGAAGCCATTGTCACACGAGGCTTTATTAATTGTGCATGCACACATTTACCGCGCTTCGTTGCACTTTGGCAAAATTAATTCACTTGCTTATTTGTCGAAAAAAATCTAAATCAAATGTTGGCACTTTCCGTAAAGACTATGTAAGCAGCAGTTTGCACTTCCAGTGCTTGGTGGCTATGCTGTCTCACACTGTGCTAAAATTATTCTAGCGGAATACCCCATAGTGATTTGATGAACGAAGGAGCATGAATAAATAAAATGCATAAAGCAAGGAGAAACATCAAAGGCACTGGGACAGTCAGAGCAAACAAGCTTTGCGGAGGCCAACGAATATGTGTGTGTCTATGTTCGTGGCAGTGACTCAGGAGTGTAAACACAGGAATTAGCTCACACCTCCAGAGACTGAGCACATCTCCCTATAATTGAATTAAGCCTGTCACATCTCCCGAGCTGCATATGCTAGTCAGTGGTATGGATCAGTCTTAGCTTTTGTACTGGCGACATCAACAGGATTGCAATTTCAAAACTCTTGACACACTGCGCTGAGATCTGAGTAAGTATATTCCTTCCCAACTCCATCAAAGGCTACATTTGATTACATCCCACCAGCCTAAAACACACTGTGTACAGTTTGTTTCCTCTGCGTCCTGAATGTCAAATGTCATGTGTCAGATGCATAGCGGGAGGTCTGATTTCCTCGTTTCTACATCCCCGTGGAGGAGTCGCAAAAAAACGCAGAGGTAAATGTCAGGTCAGGAGGAGAACGGCTGCTACATGCTGCCAACAACCTGTCTGTCCTTGCTCCATGGTCACAGCATGTCAAACTTCCTGTCGAAGCTGTAGGAGCTCACTTTAGGGTTCTTGAGCCTTGTAAGACCAGAAAGTAAAATAGGAAGGAATAGGAAAACCGGAAGCTTGACAGGTATGACTGACATAGTTAATTCTATCCTGGTGCATTTAAGGATGCTGTAAAGAGACCATTACTCCAAACGGAATTTGGACGGGAAGCATGACTTCTCATTTCTGTGGAAAGTGTAGAAACTAATCCCTTAGGAATCCTTTTAAATCCAAAACACTTTCAGCCTACGGTTTTCGAAATAATTGAACAGAATTTCTACACCCATCATTTCAAGCAATCCATCCACTGCTACGCAACTAAAATAAGATTCAAAGAGCCTTGCTGTTGACAGCAGAAAGGGAGAAAATCTGAAATACAGTCAGGTTCTCAGTTTGAAGGACGCAAAAAGCCGAGGAAGAAGCTGTGCATTAATGGCAGCCTGTGTACCAATGTCATTTTTTATGTCAGCAAATTAAATTGGCAAATTCAATTCTTGGCTTAAGTGAATTAAACTTGTGCAACTGAATGATGATCATCGCTTTAGAATCTTGGTAGCAGGATGAGTCTCAGCAGGAAGCGAAAGATGAATGTCAGAGTGGAGGATTATGGTGAGAAGGAAGCAAGTAAAGGCATAATTGTGTAAAGAAAAAAAAAAATCTGCCTAGAATTTTTTTTCTTTTTAGCCATCAAGGATACAGTGTTGTGACTCCCACTATAATTCTAGTGTCACAAAAGAAATGGACTCGAATAACCCTTGCAGCTGACCCCTGAGTAAGTGGCACGATATGAACTGGCTTTATACCTCGACTCTGGAGGCCACAGAAAACCTTTTTCAGACTCTGTAGCCCTCTGTGAATGCTTATGCCTTAAGGCGCCAGGGCTTTAAATCTGAGATGTAATTGAACTGTCAAGATACTGTCTGGGATTGTTTCCTAAGGTCCAAGTAAATGTGCACGCAATAAGATGCAGATTCGGGGATGTGTCTAGATGCCACCCATATAAGGTCGCTGCAAAAGGGCAATTACTTTCTTTATTTTCTCAGACCGTGTCCCAATCCTTGCAGCAATGAAAGAACTGGAAGGAGGAAAAGCAGTACAGTTGTGTTTCCAATCCCGATATCTGGGAAATGGAGAATGAACCAGGTGGTACAAACACACGTTCACTCCTAGTGAAAAGATGACAATCAGAGATAAACATGTGAGGTGCCTGTTGAGGAAGCGGATAGAGGATAGAGGAGTTTCTCCTGCACAGCTGAATTTAATCAAGTGATGCAGAAAACACTGAGACACAACAGCTTGCCAAAGTCCAAGCTCTTGACGTGTGCCAGACTATGCTGCTAATTAAAAAAAAAAAAAAAGTTAAATTCTGCAACTACGGCACCGGGATCCAAAGACCCAGAAGTGCATCTTTGTATGTTTTGGCGAGGGCTTATCACTGGCCGGCAGACTGGGGCGTCCTGGGAAAAAGACACTGCAGTGTGGAAACTCGTCAGCAATATGCCACCCAGTCTGGGATTGGGACCACGCCTAAACTTCTCCCCTTCCCTTCTTTACCAGTCAGGAGGCAAGGAGTCACAGGCAGGAGTGTAGAGCAGACGTACTGAAGGTAAACTCTGGATTTGAGACCCTGCCCTCCCTGTTTCTCTCAGCTGTGCAACTGTTTTGGCCACTGACTCCGACTCATGTCTCATTTCCTCAAAGAAAAGATCAACATCAATCGCTGTCTATCCCAGATGCACGAGACACTGTCAATAGAACTGGAATTTCATTCAGATGAAGGAGTGGGAATTGTTCGAGCGGCAGATGTTTAGCATGTAGCAAAGAAACAAAAGTGCTTCAGTTGTTAAATAGATAATGGATTAAGAGTACTACACTGTGTAACCTTGGACAGGGTCAAGGCACTGCGTGGGCTACATTCATACAGTTTTCGCATTCATCAGAATGCATTTTCTTGGCAACAAAAAGAAAAAGACCTTGGTTTTGGCAGCGCTGAGCTTTCATTTGAAGTTGCTAAAAGGCCGCATCCTTTACTCACTCATGACCTAACATGAAAATTGAGAAATTCTCCTGAGGTGACGCAGCCTCAGGATCTTCAGATCAAGACACTATGTGGTAATCAGTGAATGAAAGGCTGGTGGGCCGTACATCATATTAGCTTTTATTTCGTTTTCGGTATAACCACGAGAGCTATAGTGAATAAAGCAGAAAAATAACTCATTCCCTCCTAAGTGAATCAAATCCAAATATCACTAAGATATCAAATATTAGCATGGCACAAATATCCAGACATATGTAGGCTTTTTTATTCTAAAGCAACACAACAATGAAGTCAATGTATTTAACTGAACTCCAGGTATTTAACTGACACCAATCCCTATTACAAATGAAGCTTTAATTTGTCCTCTTGTTCTGCAGCACGTCTTTAAAACTGTGTTAGAACCCCAGTGATTGTGTGAGTCAGCTAATGATGGTGCAGCTATTATCACCTGCCAGAGAGAACGTACTTACTCACTCAATAAAAACTGGAACTTCACTCGAAAGCAGTAAGGGTTTACTCCCTGATGAGCCTGTTAACTGTTGTGTCAGGTGATGAGATATATGTCACTGAGCTGTAGTACCAGACTATCATCTAAAGCCATGGATGTATCTGCTGAATGAGGCATAAACACCTTTTACACTTCATATTTCATGGTTGAAATCAAGACACAAGGGTGCAGTGCATTTCAGCACTGCACTGCTGTCCTGTGAGATGCATCGCTTGCTTCGACTCAGAAGAAATGTGAGCGAATTATTAACAGACATGACATTTCCCTGGTAAACTCAAACTGCTAGACATGCCAGCTACCCTAGTGCAAATTGAGTGGTACATTTGATGGAATTTTATTTTTTATTTTTTTGCTCTGACTGCAGAAACGCAAATTAGTCAAATGTTTGGACACTGATTCATATCAGATTGAATTTATGTTATTCGTGATGGTTTGAATTTACAGGTTTATAATTGCATTTACTAGGACAAAAATAGTCACGTTGATGTGTAAGTAACAACAACAATAATAATAACAACAACAATAATAATAATAATAATAATAATTATTATTATTATTATTATTATTATTGTTATTATTATTATTATTATTATTATGAATAATACAATATTGGTAAAGAATCCATGGTTTTCATTTGTTTAGGACTTTTTGGTCACTGTATAATTCCATACATTTTATTGGAAAATTTTAATGTCTTCACTGTTATTCTAAATTGTGGAAAATGCACACATACATTTACATTTATTCATTTAGCAGACGCTTTTATACAAAGCGACTTACAAATGAGGAATATATACAGTACTGTGCAAAAGTTTTAGGCACATGCAAAGAAATGCTGTAGAGCAAAGATGCCTTCAAAATAATGAAATTAAATGTTTCTACATTAAAGAAAATACAGTGAAGAGCAGTAAACAGTAGTAAATGAAACAAAGTCAATTGGTGTGACAAAAAAATAAAAAATACAAATAAAAATAGTAGTCTCTGGTACAATGTGTGCAGTTTTATAAGGAAATGAGCTGGTAAGTTTTATTGAGCATCTTGCAGAACCAGACACAGTTCTTCTGGACACTTTGACTTTCGCACTTGCTTCTTATTTTTGCAGAAAAACCCAGCAGCCTTCATTGTGTTTACTGTCTGAAAAGTGTCTCTTACGTAATATGCTGCTTTCTTTAATGCAAATATTTCTCTGCAACATTTCATTTTGTGCTAGAAAACTAATGTTTGGGAATCTAAAATGTTTTTTGTACTGAAAATAGGGTGCCTAAATCTTTTGCATAGTACTATATATATATATATATATATATATATATATATATATATATATATATATATATATGTTAAACTTTAATGTCATAGTTAAATTATATATATTTTACTTTATATATATATATATATATATATATATATATATATATATATATATATATATATATATATATATATATATATATATATAGAAAGTAAAATATATATCATTTAACTATGATATTAAAGTTTGCCATTTATATATTAGAGTTAATAAATAATTTAAAAAAAGATGGCTAAAAAAGATGGCTAAACTTAAAAAAAAAAAATTCTTACATGTTATTAGTCATGTAAAAGCTCAGCTTCCTTGGCTAAAGAACATACAGGCAAATTTGTGTCCAGGGACCTGAAAACACCCTGGCGCTGTTTGGTGTTATTTATGTAAGCCTGTCATCCTTCTGTCTAATGAGCCCCAAACTACCAGCATAATGAAACGGCTTGTGTTAACACGCAGTAAATGAACAGCCCAGGGTTAAGCTGCCCTCTGAAGTGAAATGCAGCAGATGCTCCTGCGTCCCTACAGCCCCGAGTCGCAGTCCGAGGGAAAGTGAACCCACTGCACGATCACACGCCAAACATCTCTTAATGCTTTCTCTCGCCCTACAGATACTCAGTTTGACTGCTTGGAGCTTTATATGCAGGAAGAATGGTACTCTGAAAGTACAGAGTTATAGCACTATCATAATAGCACCTTTCTATAAATCAGTATGGATCAGAACCAGATGCCAGGTGTGTGTGGAGGGAGGTAAAGTACAAAATGTGGGATGTAGGAGGCTTTTGTTTGAACACTGCTGACCTGAGTAAGCACTTCATGATTCGGCTTCACTTGGGAACAGGTCGGCGCAGGGCATCAGAGCGTGCACTGCACCTGACTCACCTCCACACAGACTGTAATCCAGTGGCCAGTGCACACAATCTGCTACTCATTAAATACAACAAATACTGTGTGTAATACTGTTTAAGCCGCTAACGATGATACTGTTAGTGCTATAAAGGCCCAGGATCAGGATTCCTGAATGAATTTGCATTATCCTAAATTACAAAAGAGGTTTTGAGCAGCAGGCTATGCAGAGCTGGCTAAACAGATCTGTCTTCGATTGCTAAGTGCGGACGTGAATGTACTGCGTGTGTTTAGCAATAAAATGTGTTCGGTGCTGATGCTTTTTGCGGTATAGGATCTAGCTTTTGGAGCTAGAATTTTAATGCAAAGTTGGGCTGCCATGTGTTGAAATCAGATGTGTATTTTATTATTATCCTTTATTATTCATGATATTAAATCATTATAATCCGTTCTGCAGTTAGCTAGTCAGTTAGGAGAGAAGGCAAATAACAGAAGTGCCTGAGAGAAGTCTGCATCTGAGTACTCTTGAAATATTTAGAATAATATCATTTGATAAAATGCAAATCTCATCATATAATATGGTGTTGGTTGCTGTATTTCAACAGGTGTGCTGTAGTTGCTGTAGTAAAAATGTTGATCCATGTGCCCCTTTTATACCTTTCATCGCAGGTTTCTGCTCGCAACAGATGCACAGAGAAATGCAAAATGTACACCTGTAGTGATAAACTGATCTCCGCTTGTATACTGTGTTGAGACACTAATCTCCACCATGCACTATTATTGCTCATGTTTTACACTGCTTGACATGGCCTATAGCTCGGCTGGCTGAGGAAAAATAAAATAAAATAAAATAAAATAATAATAATAATAATAATAATAATAATAATAATAATAATAAAAGTGAATAAAATAAAAAATGGTGAGCTTAGGAAAGACTGAAATGTTGAATATTTTTAAGGGGAATTATTATATAGCTAAAACATATTTGGTGCTGCGTAAGATATCAAACACAAAAGCTCAAGCAGTTATATGGAGGTGTGTGTGTGTGTGTGTGCGTGTGTGTGTGTGTGTGTGTGTGTGTATGTGTGTGCATGGACGTAGTGAGGGGAGAAAAAAATGCAAGGATAAATAATACAAGAAATTTAATTAAACAAATAAAAATATAATTAAAAACGTGGTATACGTTTTTTTGATCACCTGTTTTATGGGCACGTGTAGGCTATTTAACACTTGGATGCAATAACAATAATTATTTTTGTATGAGAGCGACGGCATTTTAGATGTCGGATTCACATCTAAAATGGATATATATCCTGTTAAATAAATGTTTTTAAAAAATCACGAACTTCAGCAAATCAGACAGCAATCTCCCTCCCCCCCCCAATAATGTATGTGTATCGTGCATGCGGGAATAAACCGAGCGCGCGCACCTGTACCAGTCCAGTCCTTTCTCGTAGTTCCTGTCGAAGAAGTGCGGCTCGTTTCCCACCGCGCGCACATCCGGGTGAACTCGGAGTGCCTCAAGCAGAGCCCTCGTGCCCCCTTTCTTCACCCCTATTATAATAGCCTGGGGTAATTTCTTCTCCCCGTAATCCGAGGTGCAGTTCGCGGCTCTCCCCAATCCTCCGTCCATGGTGCTGGTCTCCGGATGCTCCACGTTCAGCGCGGCGCTCTTGCTAACAGCCGTCTCCGCCCGAGCTCGCTCCCATCCCGCAGCCGTGATCTCCTCGACGTCGTATTTCTCCGTGAAAAGATTAGCCGTGACGGTCGTTGCCACGAGTTCGTGGTCGAGGTGCGCGCGGGAAGGGGTGGAATAAAGTTTCTCCCGCAGTGTGGCCAAAGTTGTGACCTCCGGTGCCTGGTACGCGTAGTTCTCCAGCACGGGGAAGCGCAGTGAGTCGTAGCAGCTCATCAAACTGTAGAACAGGTACGTGACGGACAGCGAGAGCGTGAACATGAACAGGATTTTGCGAGGCACTTTAGAAGCGAGCAGCGCCGTGCCGGGCAAAAATGCCATCTCTGATAGCAGGGATCCTCTCAGAGAAGTGGCCAGACATGTTTCCTTTCCTCTCTCACCCTCTCCGAGTCTTGCATGGACACTCAACAGCGGTAATCTGTCACTATCAGCCCCCTCGAGTTGCAGCGGCGAGTCCAGGAGAGCCACTTCGCATGGTTATAAAGACGAAGAGGGGGGAAAAAAAAAACAACGCGGATCGTTAAAATTCCAGGAGAGCCGCGCGTCGCTTCCTCGAGCATCGATTTCGTATTCGGCCGCTGACAGCCCTTTGTCACAATTCATCGGAGTGAACTTGCAGATGAGAACGGCTGCGGTCGGGCGTCCTTCCAAACGTGCGGCACGGCTTGACACGCGCGCGCGGTGACGGGCCAACACTTGGCATTTTACACACACACACACACTCACACAAACAAGGTATGAACAGGGTGGTGGGGGGGGGGGGGGGTAAATAAATAAATAATAAAAATAACAGGATGTACACCAAAGTCACCGAAATGACGCACGAGGCACCGTGCACATATACACACACTGTTGCGGTTTGTTTCCCCACTCGCCAGTTCCCTCCACGCGGCTGATTTTCTGTGCAAACTGCAAGAACGGTACAATCTGAGCGCGAGCGCAGTCCTCCCAGCCGACAAGCCGCCAACTTTGAGCGCGCTGAAAGTGAGCAGCCTGTGCATAAATAAGCGTCGCTGTCTCTCAGTGGCTGAGAGCGAAAGCGCCCGGTCCTCAAGGCGCGCGCTCATTGGTGGACGCGCTATCAGCCGCGTGAGCTCATCAAACCTGCGGAGTAGCCCTAATGGGGGGGAAAAAAAAAAAAAATCACATATTGCATACGTGTGGAAAGTCCATTAAATGTGAAACAATGTAATGTAATGTGGAAGCGTCTAAAGAACTGCAGTGTGCGCTCAGGTGACTTTTCTGTCAAACTCAGACAGCATACTGATGTACTAAACATTACATCAAAGCTTGTCTAGTTCTGAAAATGCATACTACATCATTCATCATGATATAACATGGCTACGCCAAAACAGCATACTACATTACTAAATAGAATGCCAAAGGCCTCCAGATTTTTTCTGGTGCTTTCCACTGCACAAAAATGTACACTATATTGCCACAAGTATGTGGACACCTGTTCATCACACCCATATGTGCTTTTTGAACATCTCAGTCCAGATTTATTCCTTGTTTGCTGTTATAATAAGCTCCACTCTTATGCGAAGTCTTTCCACTAGAGTGGCTGTGGGGATTTGTGTTCATTCAGCTACAAGAGCATTAGTGAGATCAGGTACTGATGTTTAGTGAGGAGGCTCCAGTTCCAGTTCATCCCAAAGGTGTTCAGTGGGGTTGAGGTCAGGGCTCTGTGCAGGACACTCGAGTTCTTCTTCACCAACCTTAACAAGCCATGTCTTCATGGAACTCGCTCTGTGCACATGAGCATTGTCATGCTGGAACAGGTTTGGGCCTCTTCGTTCCAGTGAAGGGAAACTGTAATGTTACAGCATACAGAGACATTCTATACAATTGTGTGTTTCCAACTTTGTGGTAATAGTTTGGAGAAGAACCACATATGGGTGTGATGGTCAGGTGCCCAAATAGTTTTGGTCAAATAGTGTATGTGGTGTAGTTATTCCTTCCAGCATACACCACACCGTAAAAAAGTGACATCTTAGCATGTGAAAGTATCTTGAGGAGGCTGTAGTAATATATATCTAGCATTTCCTATTATAAGAAGAAAAAATAAATAAACCTATTTCCAAACATTTTTACTATTTTTCAGCTGGAAAAAGTCTTATTGTATTGGCAGATGATTTTGCTTCTTTTTAGAATTACTGTAAAATTAGCAAAATGATCTGCCATTAGAGCAAAACTTTTTCAATCTTGAAACGAGTAAACATGTCTAGAAATATGTTTCCTAATCTTATATTTGGTTTATTGTAATCTTTTAGTAGGAAATAGTAGATATATTCGACTGTATTCAAGATATTTTTTTACTTGCTAAGCTGTCATGTTTTTGCGGTGCTGCAGCTAAAAAAAATATCTCCTTTAGCTGAAAGGACGTAAACAAATGATAGCCATTTGCGGTTACATTACAGTAAGATTACTCAAAAGATATCATATAATATGAAATAATATTGTTGCCTAGACTTCATATAAAAACTGTAATGAATATTCATGGTCTCACAACTGCTATTTGACCATGTGGTACTGGTACATTTATAGAAGGGATTTATTTATTTACAGTCGCACTATCCGGTGTTACCCAGATGAGGATGGGTTCCCTTTTGAGTCTGGTTCCTCTCAAGGTTTCTTCCTCATATCGTCTCAGGGAGTTTTTCTATGTCCTGAATTTATATACTTCTGTAAAGCTGCTTTGGGACAATGTCCATTGTTAAAAGCGCTATACAAATAAACTGAACTTGAACTTGAACTTGAACCTACTAGATATATCATATTGTGTAATCTCTTACTACATCAGTCAGTATACAGTAAGTAGTAAAAGTGGCAGTTATGTCTGTTTGAAAAGGTTAATGTTAATGATATATCACTACTAATTTATTTCCTCTAATTAACATGAGTACAGTTCAGATAGATCACTGTTCCATGACTACTTTTCAGCCAACGTTTTGAAGCTCACATCTGCCCTCTGCTGTTTATTGGATGTGCTCAGACATAAAGCATGATAAAGCGCTGTAAGACTTGATGAAGAAAACGGCGGGTGGGCTGGGCTAATGAGTCTATGTGCAAAACTCTGATTTAAATGTATGGATGACAGATGAAAGTTCAGATCACTTGGACCCATCAAGAGCTCTGTCGTGTGCATAATGTATTACTGAGTGAATGAGAATGTGGTAGAAATGGAGGCCAGTTCAAGGTGAAAAAACTTATTTAGTGCTAACGTTCATTTGGCACATTGTGCAGCCACAGTGTGACAGACCTTATTATTCACTGGATTGACTGCATTCCCCAGATTACACTTAGGCTCTTTAGGGAAATAAATAGAAAGCAGCGCTCTGAGGTTGAGTGGCACTGAGCATGGTGTCCCTTTTTATTAGAAATACCCCATTCATGGGTTCTTCCATGCTCTAGACCTACAACCTCTTTAGCCTGAGGTCCCAAGTGTCAATTAAAAGTATGAATGCCCCGATGACATTTTGAAAATTGACTATAACATGATTGTATTTATCTGCATGTTCAAAAGACTTGCATTAAAGCTGACATCACACCATTCCCAGTGAAAATACGTGTGTCTAGCAGCGATTTCCTGCCTGCTCAGGTAAATGGAATTTATGATGCTAAAGGAAAGAAAAGATTAAGCTTGTGACTATCGAATCTGGTGTGGCAGGCCAACATTTATAACGATATAGCCTCAAACAAAATGAAGTCGAGAGGCCATCACACTTAACTTATGCTATAGGCTACTATCTAGTGAATTTTAGAGTAATAGGAAGTTGAGAATCGACAACATAGAGTCATCCAGCATACAGTCTAGCAGCTCGTTTTGAGCGGTTTTTGATGTTCAACTGTGTTTGAGGTAATATTATTAACCAGGATTGGCAGGTTCCGGCAAAATTTCCAGCCCAAATACATCTCAAAAAACACCTGAAACTAGCCCAAAAGTTTGCTCATTGGAAAACGGAGACGTATTTCTTCTTCATTTTATCAGCTTTTCCATGGGTTAAGAAGTATTTCACACATATTTCTGATGTCTGGACATTATCCACTCCATTGCACTTCATAGACACACTGTCTGCACTTAGACTGCCATTTTGCCAAAATGTATTCAATTTAATTCAGATTATTTGCTTTAAAACAAATTCTTGATTAAAACTAGTCCAGTCTGGCAACCCAGTCAGTAACTGTCCTGTCCACTCCCTCTTCTCCAATGAAAATATTTATGGAGCGAGCATGAGGCAGGAACAATTCTGCTCATATGGATCTCTATTAGCACTTGTTGCAGTTCCTGTTTTTGACCACTAGGTACAATAATAATGCTATGGAGGCTGAGGCAGTGTGTGTGCTGCCCCGCGATTACGCAAATATCTATAAACGCGAGTAAATCATCAACATTTTTATATCATCGGTCACTCAAAAGGTGTAATTAGTATTTCGACGGAATTTACAATATATGAAGTTTTGCATCAGGACTTCATGAAGATTATCATTTGTTGAATGGCTGATATACAGTAAATGGTGGGTCTCGGTTCACATGCCCCTGTGGACGAGCCACCCCGAAATAAACACATTGTGTCATAAGCATTTGCATGAAGTTCAGTTGTACATGCTATAGATAATGTCGTTTGATTAAAAAAGAATAAATGTGCATTCAAAGTATATGAGAAAATTATTTTTTAAAAATACACTTAGTAGGATTTCCCACCATTCAGCCCTTTTGAGATGCACTGAGGTCTACTTAATGCTAAAACAGACTTATGAAGTAAGTCTCAGTACAAGAATAATACAGTCGTTGCCTACGGTCACTAGTGTCTGCCTGTTCCATGGACCTCGGTTGCTTAATTGAGCACTCTGCCAGTTCTGCTACCTCCACAGAAGTATTATAATGAACATGATAAAAGACCATGTAACTGTAAGTAGCTCAGAGGAACTTAATTGGTGTGCAAATGAAAACAATTATCACCTCTGTTAATGGATAGCTCACTCATTCTTAAAGCCCTAATCAGCACTTGCGGAAAGAGTACTATATTACAGTGGCTGCCCCAGGGTTACGTCTGATTTGACTGGCGGACAGCATGAGAAATGTACATTTTGGATGTTTTTCATTTTATATTTGGATCTCTGTTAATATTTTGAAAGTCTGCGTTGGGGCAGAGCTGACACCTGGCCTGCCAGTCGCTGCGACTCCCAATTGGGCCATTAAATCATCAGTATCACTGCTAAGCTCACTGCTTATCTCTAGAGAGAGAGAGAGAGAGAGAGAGAGAGCAGTGTTTAAATAAAGGTGTAGTTGTGTCAAGAAGCACACAACAATGTGCAGGTCCTACAGTTTCTGGCTTTAAATTTTCTCTACAACTCTTTATAGGGAAGCTGGTGTTTGGCGCTGTCTGTGACCTGGGGAGAGTGGGTGGCAGGCTTACCGCAGTAAATCAATTCCGATTACACTCTTGGAACCACTTATAATGAATAATCCAATCTCTCATAATTAATATTTTATCTTTTATAACACCTACCCCTCTCAGTACAAATATGGATTCATTAACTTTAAAAATAGATTTGTCCCTAGCGTGCTGTTTCATGGGGCCATAACCTGAACACCTCAAATTGTCAGTTTATTGATTTAAGGCTTAGGGCACTTACTGAACCATTTGAACCAAAAAAAAAAAAAAAAAAAAAAAAAATCAGTAGGAATCGAAAAAAAAGTAATTACCTACTGAAGACAGATTGAGTCACAAGGTATTGTCATGCATATTGTATACAGAGATGTGCATAATTACCTGCATATACTGTAAAGTTTCCCATATGAAATGAATTATTAGTACATACGCATTAACATAACTAGTTGGGATGAATGGTGGCCATTTTTAACTCCTGCCTTGATGTAATTACACACTATAAGTTTATGAGTAGTTTAAAGACACATGCAAATACAAGTGCATGCTGTAAAATATATAGTTAAGGCCAAGTGTTTAC